>VDFB02168118.1:195846461-196226216 GCA_007258455.2 Sequoia sempervirens | reverse complement strand
TGTTATCCCTCATGGATGTATTTTCATGCTACAATCAAATTCAAATTATTGAAAAAGACTAGCACAAAACAACTTTCATAACTCCAAGGGGAACATTTTATTACTAATTAATTCCCTTCATACTTAAAAATGCAAGAGCAACATATCAAAGAGAAAAGACTATTATATTCCATGAAATGCTACATGACATTATGGAAGATTATGCGGATGATCTCTTGGGAAAATTAAAAACAAAGGATGGACACATTGAAGTACTTGGAAGAATATTTGATCACCTGGAAAAATATAAATGACGGATTGATCCCAAGAAATGTGTGTTCAAAGTCTCATCTGGAAAGCTAATGGGCTTTATTGTTTCCCATCAAGGAATTGAAGCAAATCCTACAAAAATAAAAGTAATAAGAGAATCCTCTACCAAATAATATAAAATAGCTCAGAAGTTTGCAAGGAAAGTTACAAGCACTTTGAAGATTCATTACATAGTTGGTTGATAAATTTCAACCATTTTCCCTTCTACTTCGTAAAAACATCACATTCAAATGGGATAACAACTATCAACAAGCTTTCCAGACATTAAAGTATTATCTTGCAATACCACTGGTCCTAGTACCTCCACAAGTAGATAGACCACTCATCTTGTGTATATTAGCTACTCAAGTGGAATTAGGGGAATTGTTGGCTCAACATGACAACAAGGGGAAGGAAAGGGATATATACTACATATCTTGCACACTAGCTGGGAGTGAGTTGAACTATACATCAATAGAAAGAGCATGTTTGGTTGTGGTCTTCTGTGCTAAGAAACTAAGACATTATCTACTCAATCATAAGACTCAACTCATATCCAAAGTAGATCCATTAAAGTACTTGCTTTCAAAGGAAACTCTCCAAGGACGAATACTAAATGGATCATGGTTCTCAATGAATTCAACATCGAGTAAGTAGACAAAAATGCTATTAAAGGATAAGTGGTTGTTGATCAACTTGTTTGGTACAGGGGCACCCAAGTCTTCATGTTAAAAGGTGGTAAAATGTTAATTTTATGTTTGGTTTTGATTTTTCCTTGTGTAATAAGGTATTTTAAGACCATTTGTTATGTTTTTGAGTTAGTTGGGGTCAATTCTGTAAAAGATGCCAATTTTACAAAAAGTTGCATAAGCAACTTTTGCATTTTTGGTTATTAGGGAAATTGAACTATTGGGATTTGAAAGATAGTTGGGAACGGTTGGTTTTTGGTTTATATATGCTTAAATAAGCCTTGTGGAGGTCGAGACAAGGTTCTGGTGAAAAGTTTTAGTATTGAGCAATAAGAATACCTTGTTTTCTGTGTTTTAAAAGCTATTTTTTTGTACTACATAGACCTATACGGTTCCATATGGCCTGGGAGTGATAAAAAAATGATTTTAATTCATGGTGCATTGAATCCTTGTTCTTTTTCATTTTATTTCATTTGATTTCATCAAGTTTGAAGCAAGTTAGGGTAGAATTACTAAAAGTTGCTTGAAACCCTCATTAGGGTGTGTTTTGACTAAAAATCATGAATCTCTTCCCCCTCCACTAGTGAACATGCCTTAAACTTAGTGGAATGGGTGTATATATGTTTTAGTTTCTGTTCTTAATGTTGTAGGAGCAGGGGATGGAGGCTGGTGCAAATTTCTTGATGCCCTAGTCAGAAAACCTCATGTATTTGGCATAAGAATAGCATAGGAATTAGGGTTTGTAGAAGAACTCTTGGAAGATTGTTGAAATTGCATTGGAAGGTCTTGGAATACACCACATGACATGTTTGGGCCATTGGAATTAATTTTTTAAGTCTAGAGTTGGAAAACCTTGCTGTGACCTAGTGAAGCAAGCCTAATTAGGCCTAGTTCAAAGAATAGCAATCAAAATTTGTCCTCAGTGCTCCAAAACACCCCATCTACAATTTAGATATGTTTTCAAATTCCATAAAGGTTACTCAAAACTATATTTATATTCTAGGTATGAGGTCTGGTTTGGAAATTGTGTTGGAAAAACCGGTTATGGAGTGCTACTAGGAGTTAGCAGACCTAAGAAGAGAAACCCACCAATAAATGCTAGAAACATTTAATAATTGATTTATTTATGTCAATTTGAGACTAACCAGCCATGCTCTGCATCAAATTGGTATCAGATTCTAGGTTGGTTGGTAAGAGGGAAAGTGTGAAGCAAAAATAGAACAAGATGCCTCCAAAAGGTAACCCTATGGCTAGGGAAATGAATAAAATGTAAGAGACGACTACAAAAGAGATTAGGAGATTGAAGGAACTGCTAGATATGGTGGTAGCTAGGCTTGAGGTTGTTGAAATAATTCAGAGGAGAGGTATGGTCATGGGTGATGTGAGTGACCATGAAGAAGAAGGGGAAGAGGAGAATGAAGAAGAAGAAGAAGAGGAATTGGATCCTGATGAGCAGAAGTTTGTCAAGATACTGAAGGCAGTCAAGGAAGATAAACACAAGGTAAAGATGGACTTACCTATGTATAGAGGGAACTTGAATGATGAAGATATTTTGGATTGGATTTCAACACTTGATAATTATTTTGAATGTGAAGACATATCAAAGGAACAAAGGGTAAAGTTGACAAAAAAAAAAGGTGGGTCATGCCCTACTTTGGTGGGATTATGAGAATATTGAAAGGAAGAAGAATGGAAAGTCAAAAATTGTCTCTTGGGATAGAATGGTGGCTAAGCTTAAGGGTGAGTTATTATTGACTGATCATGCAATTCAATTGTACAAGAAACTTAAAAATCTAAAACAAAGAGATATGGATATCAAAGCTTATACTAAGGAGTTTTATAAGCTGAGTATAAGAACATATCACATTGAGGACGATGTGGAGAAGGTGGCTAGATATCTTAGTGTGTTAAGGTTTAACCTTCAAGATGAGTTGAGTTTGAAAAACCTAAGGATGGTAGAGGAATGCTATCAATTGGCAATTAGGGCTGAAGAAAAACTAAAGAGAAGGAAAGACAAACAAAACATGGGCAGAAGCAACAATTCTAGAGGAAGAGGGTAATTTTCTAATCCAAGGTAGTTATATGAGAGTCAAGAAGATACAAGAAAAGTCCAAGACTAAGTTATAGATTTAAGAGGTGGATTTAGAGGAGGTAGATCAGGCTTTAGAGGTAGATTTGGAGGTAAAGGAAGAGGATCTAGTGGTTTCACAGGAAGGTGTTACCAATGCAACAAGTTTGGACATTAAGCATGGCAATGCCCTAAAGATCAAACCACTACTTCAGTTGGAGGAGAAAGGAGAAATCAGACTATTCAAGGAGATGATTGTGAATGTGTGAACTCTCCATCACAACATGCTACTCTAGAAGTTGGTGAATCCTCATGGTAAGGAGAACCCTCATCAAAGTACCCATAGAGACGGAGACACCACAAAGGAAGAATCTCTTCAGGACCATTTGTAAGTGCTTGGGTAAGGTTTGTAAAGTTGTAATTGATTCAGATAGTATGAATAATATGGTTTCAGTTGAGATGGTTGATAAGCTTAAGTTTCAAAGGATACCACATACTACTCCTTACAAAATCTCTTGGTTAAATGAGGGTCAACATGTTTTGGTTAATGAACAAAGTTGGGTGGAGTTTCATATAGGAGGATACAAAAAAAAAAATCTATGTGACATAATACCCATGGATGTATGCCATTTGCTACTAGAGAGGCCTTGGCAATTTGATAGGCATGCTATGTATGATGGAAGAAGGGATACTTATGAGATAGAAAAAAATGGGGTCTCCTATACCTTAACACCATTGAAAGAGGAGGACAAAGGACAAACCATGGGATCTAATGTGATGATGGTCGGTAGGAAGGAGTTCATAAAGGTACAAGAAGAGGAGGACATAGACCTTGTAGCCACTCCTAAACCTGGAGACATTATGATAGCAAAAATGAAGAATGAATTGATTTTGGGGATTCAAGATTGGCTTAAGAAGTATGTTGCTATGATGATAGGAGTGTTCCATTCATTTTTTTCAAAAGGAGATATTGGTCATTCTATTTATTTCATACCAAAGGTTAATATACCTGATCAAGTAGTAGTTACAGGGACACAACGGTAGATGGAAGAGATGTGAAGCAAAGGTGAAGAGGTCAAGGATAAATTGCAAAGGAATGTGGACAAGTTTGAGCACAGACCTAAAGTGAAGAATAAGGAAGTTCATTACAAGGAAGGAAGAGATGTGGTTGTAGGTGATGATGCAAGTTCAACAACATTCTCAGATGAGGAAGGAGTCAATGAACATCCATCCAACATGCCTCTGAAGTTGAAATATGTCCTAGGTGCTAAGGAACTCAAAAAGACAAAGGACAATGCATATTTCTAGTATTTGGTCCATTAGAAGGGTTTTCCAAATGAGGATGTCACTTGGTGGTTAGAGAATGATATGATCAAACATGAGTCGACTATTGCAACACTATCCTTAATGGGACTTAAGTTTATTTTGCCTGGGAAGTATGGTGTAGGGGCACCCAAGTATTCATGTTAAAAGGTGGCCAAATGTTAAGTTTTTGTTTGGTTTTGAGTTGTCATTTTGTAATAAGGTCTTTTAAAACCATTTGTTATGTTTTTGAGTCAGTTGGAGTCAATTGTGTAAAAGATGTGAATTTTGCAAAAAGTTGCATAAGAAACTTTTTCATTTTGGGTTATTAGGGAAGTTGAACCATTGGGATTGAAAGATAGTTCAAAATGGTTTGTTTTTGGTTTGTATATGCGTAAATAAGCCTTGTGGAGGTTGATACAAGGTTTTGGTGAAATTTTTTGGTATTGAGCAATAAGAATACCCTATTTTCTACATTATAAAAGCTAATTTTTGCTACTACATAGACCTGTATGGTTCCATACGGCCTAGTTCAAAGCGTAGCAGTCAAAATTTGTCCTCAGTGCTCTAAAACACCTCCACCTACAATTGAGATATGTTTTCAAATGCCATAAAGGGTACTCAAAAGTATATTTATATTCTAGGTATGAGGCTTGGTTTGGAAATTGTGTTGGAAAAACCGATTACGGAGTGCTACTAGGAGTTAGCAGACCTAAGAAGAGAAACCCACCAATAAATGCTAGAAACCTTGAAGAATTGATTGATTTAGGTCAATTTGAGACTAACCACCCCTATTTTGCATCATTGTTGAAGCTCCTTTACCAGATAATCACCCATTGTTGACAAAATTTCCTAATGAAAACATCTTAACTACAAAAGAAGGAACATGATGGAACCTATATTTTGATGGATCTTTCACACAACATGGCTTGAGGATAGGGATAATTTTTTTCACACCTCAAGGAGACTGCATCCCTAAGTCCTACCAAATCTCATTCCCTTGCAGAAACAACATAGCAGAGTACGAGGCATTAATAACAAGACTTAAGCTTGCCATCTAATGGAAGATTTCAAAACTACAGGTATATGGTGACTCCCAATTAGTTATCAAACAATTAAATGATGAATATTAGGCAAAGGATGACAAGATATTACCTTAAAAAAATATGGTGGACAACTTCAAGGAGTACTTCACAAAATCTAGTTTGATTAGATCTCCCAAGGGTAAACAACAAAGCAACAAATGCCATGGCTACCATTGGTTCCCTTGATGTACCAGAAAACAATCAACAATATGAGTTCCTGATAGAAAAACTTTTGTTCTTTCTTATGATATTCCTAAATCCAAAATTAATAGTGAAATTGTTGGCCCTGATTCTCCATGGTATCAAGACATATACAAGTATCTATGCAACAATACCATCCTATCCAACTTCTCAACCTTGCAATGCTAATCCTTTATCCCCAAAATATATTGTTTCACTATTCTTGGAGATTCCCTTTTCCACCACTCTTTTGATTGCACCCTTTTGAGATGTTTAGACTCAGTAGAACCTCAAAGATACATCAAGGTATTTGTGGGGCCCATTCTTGTTGACCGGTGTTAGGTAAGAAGCTACTATGTATGAGATATTATTGGACAACAATGTAATAAGATTTAATTAATTTGATCAAAGAATGCAAACCTTGTCAATAGCATGACAACTTGATTCATGCACCATCACAATAATTACAACCTATTGTTACTACATGGCCTTTCTCACGACAGGGGTTATGTTGGCATATGGCTTTGAGAGATCATTTTTGGATACTTGTGTTGTCATTGATGGCAACTGGAGTTTGTAGTATGGTCCACAATGTTATTATTGCTCCTACCGACAAGGAAAGTAAGATTCTGCAATCTTCCAGTAGAAAGAATGAAGAACAAGAAATCCGACCGACAAGTTGATCTGATCACTTTATCGGATCATTATTTTGTGGTGTGGATCTCTAGGGAAGTCTTCCTAGAATGTGTACTATCCTACTAGTGAGTTTTTGTGGTGTTGCATTAGTCAGAGTTTGAGTTAAGAGGTTTGGTAGCATGGTTCATGATTTATTCTCTCATCGTGGCTGACATGTTTTATATGGTGTATCATAGATGTATGTGGAGTATGTATTTAGTTATTTCTTATGTTTTAAACTTTTTTTTGGGTCCCTACTAAAGTCTAGCCAACTTGTGAGGGCACACATCAACTCTAATTAATAATTTGAGTTGACATAAGCAAGAATATTATATTTTGATGTGAAGTTGACATACAATGAATTCCTGATTAGCAGGTATATAAAGGAGATCAAAAAATCATTTTGGTGTGTGAAGTAGTTGTGAAAAATATAGAAGTATATGTGTAGAAGAGAGTGAAAATGGACAAATAAATTATTTGAGGGAATAAAAGGTTTTGTATGTAGAGCAGAGAAAAGTAGGGCATAAGTGCGAACTGGATAGAAAGATTCAAAATCTGATTGTGTGCTCAATTGGAACTGAATCCAAGCATTTGTAGATGCTACTCTCTCAGTTCAATATTTTTTTGTAATTTCAATTATACTTTGTAAGGTAGTGAGCCTTTCTCTATTTTGAGCAGTGAGCTCTAGGTAGTGTGCCTGAATGCAAGTGCATTCCCCTTCCATCATACTTTTAACAAAGTATACTTTGTGGATTAATCTCCACTATGATTTTTCCCCTAATAGGGTTTCCACGTAAAAATCCTGGTGTTATGGTGTTCTTTAATGTGATTGCATGTTTCCTTCTATTTATGTGTTGTGAATGCTACTGAGGGTTTAATTATTGTTGTTGATGGTTTAATATTTGATTTGAAAATTAAATATTGTGGAACAATGATTCACCCCCCCTCTCAGCGTTCCTAGTGTCCAACAATTGGTATCAAAGTAAGTTCCTCTTCTGAAGTTTAACAACTTGAGGTGGATCTTGAATTACAATGGACACTGGTGGTCTTCAACAACAACTTATGGTGGAACTTGATGATCTTGATCAGTGCAAAGCAGAGGTCATGGAACTAAAAGAAAATCTTGTAGATTCCAAAAAATTCATTCAATCATTGAAGGATAAGATAAATGGGTCAAGAGAAAAGAGCAAGGAATTGTGTGATCAGTTGAAGCAAAAAGAAAGCAAAGGTCCAGATGATGTCCATCTGAATAAAACCCTAAGGGAAATAAAAAAAGAATGTGAAAAACTTGCTAAGGACAATACAACTCTAAAGCTTGAAATGGAATTTGTGGTGATGAAGTTTACCAAAGAGATTGAAAAGAGAAAGAAGACTGAGGAGAATTTGGCCCAATCCTTGAAAGATAAATCTGAAGAATGCAACAGAATTAATAGTGTATTCATTCAGTTGGAAATTGAAATACAACAATCTAGAAACAATGAACAAGAACTTGAGAGATAGGTAGTTATCCTCAAAAAATGAGCTTGCTACTAAAAATGAATTCAAGGAGAAATTTAAGATAAGCTTTGCTAGGATTGATGAGATAACCAAAGGAAAAAAGGATACAAATGACAAGCGAGGTATTGGCTATGAGAAGGGTGAGAGCTCTGGATCTGAACGAAAGAACCTTGAAAAGAAGAACAAAGGCATAAGACATTTGGTAAGGCAACCCAATGCTGAAAAATTTAATGGATATTGCTTTGTTTGTAATAAATTTGGACATATGGCTTCTCAGTGTAGAAGAAAGATAAATCCTAGTGCTCCTTCATTTTCTAGTAAATTTTTTAAATGTAAGAAGTTTGGTCATAAGGCATTAGAATGCATAAGTATGTCTGCCAGTGTGAATAACATAAAATGCTATACCTGTGGAAGATTTGGACATGTTTCTAATCAATGCAGATCGAGAGGAAATCCATGGAATGGATGGTATAAATAGAAAGATCTGGTATGCTATAATTGTATTAAACTTGGGCACATTGCAAAATTTTGTAGGAACAGAAACATGAACACAAGAGGTCCAATTTATCAAGGAATAAATTCATAGAAAAACAACAAAGGAAAAGAAAAATCATTTGTGGAAGATATAAGAGATCAGATGAAGAAAACATGGGTAAAGAAAAGTGAATCTGATGAAGGAAAGAAGGATGTATCGGAAGCTCCCTCCAGTAATTCTTCTAGCAATTGATTTCAGGCCAAAGGCCTAGGGGGAGTTTCTCATGAAAAATCCTTTGCCCCCCTGTGTATAATTGGCTCCGAATTGTTGGATGCCATCAAAAGTTGTGTTATTCTTTAAGAAATGTATCTGTAATCATTTGTTGTGTTAGATGAAAATTTGAAAGTCCGAAGTTGGATTCTTCACTTATTGTTTGAGTTTTTAGTGTAACTCGAACTTCTAGGGAAACACATTTAATGTGATAGAAAGTTAAGTATGTGAAGCTATAAAATTGAATTTGAAACCCTAATTCGTCATTGTGCATTGAAAGGAAATAGTTGGAGAGCACTTTCAGCAAAATTATGAAGGTGCAAAAGGTCATTCTTGCTGAGAATTCTTCAGGTTTCTCTATTGCTTACTAATTTCATATCTATTTGGTGATCGGTAGAACCTTACTCGGCACAAAAATGAAACAAACCAAAGGAATAATAATCTTGGATGAGTATAGCAGTCAAAAAGTTAGGGATGAAATAAATATGTTGTCTCTCGCCGAATTGAGGAGGCTTGAAGGATCAAAGCATAATAATTTGGATATATGGAATGAATTTCCTCATTTCGTCAATATGGAAGTGATTCGGTTTATCATAAATAGATTGGATGGTGATATCCTCACTTTAGATAAACCTTATCAAATCTTAGAGGATGTAATCAAGAATGTAACAAGTCTATGCAATGTTGGTAATATTCTGAAGAAGAAATCGATTCAAAATGTTGAGGTCAAAGCCCTAACCAGAATAAGGGGAGATCAAAGGGATCTAATAATTTCATCAATTAAAGATCCGTTGACAAGGTATGTTGCATATGGAATCTCATATAAGATCTTCTTCAGAAACCGATAAGGATCAACCTCGACTGGTGTTGTATATATCACTCATAAAATGATAATAGAAAATGAAGACTTTGACCTATGTAGTCTGATGAAGGATCAAATGATGGAGAATGTACAATTAACGAAGGATATTAACCAATCCTTTAGGTTTGGAACTCTTGAAATATGTACTATGATGTATTTTCTTAATTGCTTGCCTCTGAATGACAATGTGGTGTGGAAAGAAAATGTACCGATCTGCAAGAAAATCTTTGTGCATTACAACTCTTTTGCAAATGGGGAATGAGTTTATGAAAACTTCTTTAGAAAGGTGCTAGAAAAGTTTGGGGAAAATGTTATTCCTCTTCCGGTAAAAATAGCCAAAGTTGGATCATCCTTCGGAAAGGCAGAGAAAAAGCAGAAGAGAGGAAGAGATCTAGCTAGTGTCACTCCTCCAGCACCCAAGTCAACAAGAGTTGAGGAAAAAGAAAAAGAACTATTGGTTGTGGATGTAGAGGATGAATAATCTAAGGAATATACTCCAAGAGAAGAACCAAAACTAGTTGAACTAGTTGTGGAAATTGCAGAAGAGAGTGATGATAAAGGTGCTCTATTTAAAGCAAATATATTACAAATTATTCAGGATGAGGATGGAATGCAAAAGATAACTAATATATGGTTGAATGGACTATCCTACGAGCAGGATGCCATTGAGGACACTTTGGGAAGATACTCTGCTGATAACAATATTGAATTGGAGAGTTTGCAAGATGTTCTCCCAGAAGAATTGATTGTGTTAAGGAGGCTATGGAATTTGTGCCTCTAGATAGGAAAGAGGAGGAAATGATTTCTCATTTGAAGATGAAGTTTAGGCTATCTCTTGCTAAACTGAAGAAGAAAATGAATGTGCTAAGACAATGTATTGATTCGGCCAATAAAGTCTTCAATTATTATCTAAGGTGGCCTCATGTGGTTGGCAAGTACAAGGATAGGTTGGAGGAAATTTAAAAAGAGCTTGTCAGAATTGGAAAAGACTACAGTATGTGTTTGGATAAGGATGGAAAGGTTAAGAAAAATGTTCATGATCTGTAGGCTAAGCATGCAAAGTTTCACCTTGCTAGAAATACTCTCATGGACACCTTCTGGAGAGTAAAAGACTTGACTAAAGGCAGACTAGAGAAAATGATTGAATTACTAAAGATAGGAGAAAAGATGGAAGAAGCAATCACCATTCCTAAATCCCTTGTCAAAATTATCAATAGAACATCATAGAATAACAACTTGATTATAGCTATTGGGATTGCAGCGGGTTCTTGGAAGAAGTTCCTTCTAGAAATTAAAGCTAAGTATAAAATAATCTTCAGATTATTGCAACAGTTTCTCAAATTTTGATCCAACTCTCAATTTTGCAAAAGGGAAAGAATAGGAAGAGAAGTATAGTAAAATATTACAAGGAGAGTGAAAGAGATAGAATCTTTGTCATTGATGTCAAAGGGGGAGAGAATGTAGTGAAAATTTTCTTTGACATCCAAGGAGGAGCAACAATTTTGGTTTTGTCGAGTTTTTTTTGGTTTTGACACTTAGTAAATTTTTCACTAAGTGTTGCCATCAATACCAAAGGGGGAGATTGTTGGCATATGGATTTGAGAGATCATTTTTGGCTACTTGTGTTTTTAGTGATGGAAATTGGAGTCAACAGTATGGTCCACAGTGTTATTACTGCTCCTACTAGCAAAGAAAGTAAGATTCTACAATCTTCTAGTAGAAAGAATGAAGAACAGGACATCCAATTGACAAGCTGATCTAATCACTTCATCAGATCATAATTTTGTGGTGTGGATCTCTAGAGAAGTCTTCCTATCATGTGTACTATCCTACTGGTGAGTTTTTGTGGTGTTGCATTAGTTGGAGTTTGAGTTAAGAGGTTCGGTAGCATGGTTCATGATTTATTCTCTCATCGTGGGTAACATGTTTTATATGGCGTATCACGGATGCATGTGGAGTATGTATTTAGTTATTTCTTATGTTTTGAACTTTGTTTTGGGTCCCTACTAAAGTCTAGCTGACTTGTGAGGGCACACATCAACTCTAATTAATGATTTGAGCTGACATAAGCAAGAATATTATATTTTGATGTGAAGTGAACATACAATGAATTCTTGATTAATGGGTATATAAAGGAGATCGAAAAATCATTTTGGTGTGTGAAGTAGTTGTGAAAAAGATAGAAGTATATGTGTATAAGAGAGTGAAAATGGATAGATCAGTTATTTGAGGGTAGAAAAGGTTTTATATGCAGAGCAGAGTAGAGTAGGGCAGAAGTGCAAACTGGATAGAAAGATCTAGAATCTGATTGTGCGCTTAATTGGAATTGAATCCAAGAATTTGTAGATGCTACTCTCTTAGTTCAAGATTTTGTTGTAATTTCAATTATACTTTGTAAGGCAGTGAGCCTTTCTCTCTTTTGAGTAGTGAGCTCTAGAAAGTGTACCTAAATGCAAGTGCATTCCCCTTCCATCATAATTTTAACAGAGTATACTTTGTGTATTAATATCCACCATGGTTTTTCCCCTAATAGGGTTTCCATGTAAAAATCCTGGTGTTATGGTGTTCTTTAATGTGATTGCATGTTTCCTTTTGTTTATGTGATGTGAATGCTATTGAGGGTTTAATTATTGTTGTTGATGGTTTAAGATCTGATTTTAAAATTAAATATTGTGGAACATTGATTCACCCCCCCTCTCAGTGTTCCTAGTGTCCAACAGGTTAGACCTCGTTGGCAAGATACAACCTACTTCATCAAATGGTCATAAATTCATAATCACTACCATTGAGTATTTTACTAAGTGGGTCGAAGCCATACCTATGACCTATGTTACAGGGAAACATATTTCCAAAGTCATACTCCATTACATCATTTTTTGCTTTAGCATTCTTGCTTCCATAGTCATAGACAATGGACATCCCTTTAAAAACTAGGAGGTTTGTAATTTGTGTCAACAATTCCACATCCAACATCATTTTTCCACCCTATATTACCCACAAGGAAATGGCTAAGTCGAGGCCACAAATAAAATAATCTTGAAAATCCTAAAGAAAATAGTCAATGAAGTTGGTAGTGATTGGTACCTACAACTTAATCCTACCCTATGGGCATACTATACTATCATTTGCACACCTACTAGAGCCACTCCCTATTCCCTGGTATATGGTGTTGAACCTATCTTTCCAATAGAGGTTGAGCTCCCATCATTGAGAATATCTCTACATCTCATTGATGATGAAGAATATCGTGTAGCATGTCTTCGATAGTTGGAGCTTCTTGATGAGAAATGTTTAAATTCCCTCAACCATCTTGGAGAATACCAAAACAAGTTTTGTAGAACTTACAAGAAAAGATCAGGCCTATAAATTTTTCCATTGGAGATCTTGTCCTTAAGGAAAATTAGCATAACTTGCATGAATGAGAAAAGAAGGAAAAGTTTGAACCTAATTGGCTAGGCCCTTACATTATCATGACAAAATATGGATTGGAGGAAATCAATTAGCTACCATGGAGGGAGATCCCCTTGAAGAACCCATGAATATCATCCATCTTAGAAAATTATTCACATAGGAAGAACTAAAAAAATTAACAAATCAGAAAATACAAAAACATCAAAAAAATTAAAAAAGAAAAAAAAAAGTAAAGAGAAATAATTTGTCTAATGGTGAAAACCACTTTGTGGCGCCTTAGGAAAGTACCATGTGAACCAACAATTTTGGTGTTGTTTCTATGTACTTCTCTTACACTCTTAGGATCTTCCACCTAAAAGGAGAGAGATAGAACCCGAAAATTGAAGTGGTTCACTCAAATAGAGGATTGTATGATGTAATTAATACTAAATGCAATGATGTAAATGCAACTAAATGATGAAGGTGGTTGACTATTAATGCAAAACTAATGTAATATGCAATATTTGAAAACACAGTGAGTTATGTAGAAAATGCAATAGAAATGAAAACTAATGCAAACAAAATTAAACAAGGTCAAATAGAGTGGACCTAGGAATTGGATGATGAATCTAGAATGTTCTGAAATCTGACAGAAATCAATGTAAATCACCAATGGGACTCATTCGCCACTGATGGCGAATCAATCCTGCAACTAACAAAAACACCTGAAAAACTGCTTTCTGATTGTCGAGAACTGGAATATGACAAAATCAACTTTTTTATCCTTAAGGTGGGACTTATTCACCACTGATGGTGAATCAATCCTCCTCCAAAATTATGTGAAATCAAAGGTCAATTATGTAGCTCCAGATCTACACTTGTCTTCTTTTTCGAGTTGACGGAGTCAAATCTACTGAAAATGGATTGTAGGTTGTCTCCAAGCTTGAAATAGAGTTTAGTTGACTTGAAACACTTTGTTGACTTGTTGACCACCTTTCAACACCTTAATTATTGAAAAATCTACATACAAAAGTTTGGAAACATACATGCAAAAGGGGAAAAATGGTGAAGGGTAAGAGTATAGGGATTTGCCTTGGTCAAATCCCACTTTGGTAATCAAACCCTTAATGAAGAAATAAAATGAAACGAGCAAGGAATGATGAATAAACAATATGCAAATGTCCTAAACTCACCACAACCTTGTTGAAGAAATCTAAAGATATGTTAATGGCTGCTCCAAGATGCTTGATTCAACAATGCTATGATGCTTCAATACTTTAATGGATGATTGAATGCTTGAATGGATTTATGTGAATGGGGATTGAAATGAGAAGAAAAACACTTATTTATACACACTTATGCCCTAATAACCCAATAATACCTCATCATAGGCCGACATAAGGTATTTTTAAATAAAAATCTTAAAGGAATTTTGAATTATTTTGAATTTGGAGCCAAGAGGGACTCATTTGCCACCCATGGCGAATGGGTCCCACCTTGGGCTTGTAAGTGGGTGTTGGGAATTAAGTCACATTTAATGTTATTTATTGTGTTTATATTCAACAATACACTTAATTAAGTCCTAGGAGTGCATAAAGGGGTCAAATAAAGCATAAGAAAGGTGTAAATAGTGAAATCAAGCCTAGAAAAGTGTGAAATCTTGTTACAAGACTTTACAACACTTTAAAATAGAACTTGATAAGTGATGAAAAGGTGATTTTTAGGTGAATTGTAATGAGAAGAGTCTAGAAAAGTGTAGAAATGCGTTACAACACTTCACAACACCTTCACAAGACGTCATAATTTGAATGTTTAGGACCTAATGTGAATGCATAAGTTACATTGCAACATTAAATCAAAGCAAGAAAATTCAAACATCACAAGAGAAAGACCTAAAAGACCATGAAAATGTGAATGATCCATTTTTGTATGGTACATTTAGCCCCCACTTTAGTGAGAGGATGAACTTGTTTCAAACCCACACTAGAGTAGCCATGCATATCGAGAAGGATCCAAATGCACTTATGTCAGCAAGATGGAAAGACAATGATCAATAGGGATGATCAAGCCCCCAGGATGAAGATCCCATGGAAAAATAAACATAAGAAGAAAGGAACACATGTGAGAAATAAAGAGAAGAAAAGGGAGAATCAGATCAAGCTTCAATCATTTGTCCAACTAGTTGTGGATTAGATCTAGGTTGTTTGTGAGAAAAAAAGAATGCATACTCACTCTGGGGTGAAAAAACTCATGGCGGTCCACCGGGTGAGAAGACCCAAAAGGGTGAAGTACATACGCTAGTTGGTATGCACTCACAAACACATAGGTGGCTATAGGGAAAGTCGTGCTACTGAATGGGCTTCCCGCTCAACCATATAAAAGTTATACCTCCTGATAACTTTCATAAGGTGCCACAAGGAAAAATGTTAGTTTGTGCTTCATGAGACAAGAAAATCTTCGTATGCTTAGAACTCGTGAACAAAGAACAAGGTACCATAGGCATGCAAGTTGTGTTATGCAAGGTGGAAAAGATGTAAAATGTAAAATTCAAAAGATGTTAAAAGGATTCTTGTTAAGTTCATGTAAGGTCTGTCACTTAGGGAACATTGTGTCTAATGTCTCCAAGAGAGGATCAATCAAATAATAGAATATTCACAACTTAGGGGATGTAGTGTGTCACATCAGGCCACTAAGATGTATGTAATATGCTAAGATAGATCACACTTATGAAGGAAATCACACCCAATGTCATCCAAAAAGTGACAAACGCATCGTAAGAATGCAAATGAAATGATGCCAATGTATGCCCCCCACTTTAAAGGAATTTCTGCACATTGTTCTGTGAGCAATTACTTTAAAGTAGCAAAGGAAAAATGCAAAAAAGAAAACAAAACATGAGAGCCAACTTGGAAAGCCCCTATGCCAAGTCATATGTTTCTAAGTTAGGATGCTTCATGTAAATGAAAAAGAAAACAAAAGAAAAGGAGGTTTCTCCCCATAAAGGAACACACCAAACACATAAAGGATCTATGGATTTGGGGTTAGTATATTCATTGCTGCAATGTTTTTATTAAAGAGCTCGAAATTGTCATCATTCCCCCAATACACATAGAACTAGAAGAATGACACAAAGAAAGAAAAAACAAAATAAAAACAAAGTCCATTTTGGGTCAACATGGAAGAGACATTACAGTCTCAACACTTTGCATCATCCCCAAAAGGAAAAAACAAGTGAAAAGAAAAAAAAAAGGAAAAAGAAAAGGAAAAGATTTTGGGTCAACATGAAGGAGACATTTAGGTCTTAATGCCTTGTGTCATCCCCAAAAGGAAAAAAACAAGAAAAGATAAAAAAAGGAAAAGGAAATGGGACCGTTTTTGTCAACATGGAAGAGACATAGGGCATCTCAATGCTTTGCGTCATCCCCAAAAGGAAAACACAAAACAAAAGAAAAAAGAAAATGCAAAATGTATGACATATAGAAGAATAGAGGTACAAATAGAAGAATCTCACAAAGAGAGAGAACATCAAATGCACATTATGAGGGAACATGATATGCACATATAAGGAAATCAAAGATAAAGGAAAATGTAGAAGGAACTAGTAATACAAATGTAAGTCAACCATTAACTGAGTTATTGACTTCGTAATTGCAAGTAATATAAGTGGAAAATGAATAACACAATTAAGATACAACTTAGACAAATGCATTATGAGGACAAGGCTAACAATGTCCTTCCCCCACTAAGTGTAGGGAAAGAATGAGCCAAGGTGGGTGATGGGAAAAAATCATGCAATAGTGAGAATAGAAAATTCTACAAATATGGCATGATGAGAGGATGGGGTTGCTATTCAATAAAGTCAATAGGTCTCAAAACCTTAGACTGATCCAATATACATCATAAAGCTTTAAATTTTTTAGTATGATGTCCAAGGGTGTGGTGATAGGCACAATATTTTTTGTTGACTTTGACAAGTTTGATTTTAGTAGGGGGTGGGAGAGTTATGAGACCATGAAAAAGGAGTATTTGCAAAGCTTCTACATTATCAGATGGAGGACAATGTAATTGAAAAGGTTTATCCATAGGTGGGATTGAATGTATTGAAGCAAGACCAAGGGTGATTTCTTCCTCTTGGTCATTATTAGGCAAGGGTTGCTCATGAGGAAGGAGGACATTCAAGTCAGGAGGAGAATCAAAGATCATTGTACCATCATCTCAAAGTATCCAATGGTCAAAAGGAGGCTTGTCGTCATGAGGAGGATCTTTATATCTTAATCTTGTTGTGTTTTCTTCTGTTGGTTTTTGTTTGAGAAGTTGGTGAATATTATGCTCATTTGTTGAGTCACAACCTTGTTTACTTAGGATAGTAAAGCCTTTTCCATATGTTTCTTCAAGGTTGATTGGTGTGTTTGTAACTTTCTTATCATAAAATGGTTGAGGATGTGGTTGTTTAGAGGAATTAGGTCCACTTGATGGAGGGAACTTAGGTCCTTTAGCTGTTTTAGGATGTAGGTATCCAAAGTGATCAGGAGGTGCAATAGTAGGAAGATATTGCGACTTCATGGATGGGTAAAAGGTTGCATTGGCTTCAAGGTTATCAATACATTCATTTAAGAAGTTGTTCATGTTATCAACATCTTCTCAAATGATGTCTACATCAGGAGGAGGACAATCATGAGGAGTTGAAGGAGCATTAGGAAGCTCAAGGTCATTAGGACCATAGCCAAAGGCACAATTGGACATGTCTACTAGGGATTTCAATGAATTACAAATCTTATTAATGCAGAAAGCCATGATGACAATGAATAAAAGTAAACTAATATGCAAGGTATAGAAAGAAACAAAAAATTTGGAAAGTATAACAAAAGGTAACTACAAAAAACTATAATGTAGAAAATACCCAGAAAATGCCTAAAACTGTTGTTTAAAATGTGCAGGTGGACTGATTCACCCAGGGTGGCGAATGAGTCCAGGTATGATTTTTTTTATGTTTTTCAGAAAATTTAAAGTGAATTCAATGTTTTTCAGATGCAAAATGAGGATTCAAATGTAAATTTGTAGTTTTTTGAATGATATGATATGCAAAAATGAAGTCTATATGAGTCTTTCACTAATGAAATTTAAGAAACCCTAGGATGCAAAAACAAAACAAAACCTAATTGAATGTTGATGTAAAGGACACCTAGGATGCAAGATGCAATTGTAATAAAAAAGATAAAGTGTTCAATATGCAGGTTCACCAAAATGAACCATCAATTTTGGTGTTGTTTCTATGTACTTCTCTTGCACTCTTAGGATATTTCACCTAAAAGGGGAGAGATAGAAGCCCAAAATTGAAGTTGTTCACCCAAATAGAGGATTGTATGATGTAATTAAGACTAAATGCAATGATGTAAATGCAACTAAATGATGAAGGTGATTGACTATTAATGCAAAACTAATGTAATATGCAATATTTGAAAACACAGTGAGTTATGCAGAAAATGCAATAGAAATGAAAACTAATGCAAAAAGAATTGAAAAAGGTCAAACAGAGTGCACCTGGCAATTGGATGATGAATTTGGAATGTTCTAAAATCTGACAGAGATCAATGTAAATCACTAGTGGGACTCATTCGCCACTAATGGGGAAGCAGTATTGCTACTGACAAAAACACCTACAAACCGCTTTCTGACTATCGAGAACTGGAATCTGACAAAATCACCCTTTTTAGCCTTAAGGCGGGACTCATTTTCCATTGATGGTGAATCATTCCTCCTCTAAAATTATGTGAAATCAAATGTCAACTCTATAGCTCTAGATCTGCACTTGTCTTCTTGTCAGGTTGACAGAGTCAAATCTATAGAAAACGGACTGTAGGTTGTCTCCAAGCTTGAAATAGGGTTTAATTGACTTGAGACACTTTTTTGACTTCTTGAACACCTTTCAACACCTTATTTATTGAAAAATATACATAAAAAATTCTGCAAACACACATGTAAAAGGGGAAAAAAGGTTAAGGATTAGAGTATAGGGATTTTCCTTGGTCAAATCCCACTTTGGTAATCAAACCCTTAGTGAAGAAATGAAATGAAATGAGCAAGGAATGATGAATAAACAACATACAAACATCCTAAACTCACCACAACCTTGTTGAAGAAATCTAAAGATATGTCAATGGCTGCTCTAAGATGCTTGATTCAACAATGCTATGATGCTTTACTACTTGAATGGATGATTGAATGCTTGAATGAATTTAGGTGAATGGGGATTGAAATGAGAAGAAAAACACTTATTTATACACACTTATTCCCTAATAACCAAATAATACCCCATCACATTCTGACATAAGTTATTTTTAAATAAAAACCCGAAAGGAATTTTGAATTATTTTGAATTTGGAGCTAAGAGGGACTCATTCGCCACCCATGGAAAATGGGTTCCACCTTGGGCTTGCAAGTGGGTGTCAGGAATTAAGTCACATTTAATGTTATTTGTCAGGTTTACATTAAAAAATACACTTAATTAAGTCCTATGAGTGCATAAAGGGGTCAAATAAAGCATAAGAAAGGTGTAAATAGTGAAATCAAGCCTAAAAAAGCATGAAATTTTGTTACAAGACTTTACAAAACTTTAAAATAGGACTTGATAAGTGATGAAAAGGTTATTTTTAGGTGAATTGTAATGAGAAGAGTCTAGAAAAGTGTATAAATGTGTTACAACACTTCACAACACCTTTACAAGATGTCATAAATTGAATGTTTAGGACCTAATGTGAATGCATAAGTTACATTGCAACATTGAATCAAAGCAATAAAATTCAAACATCACAAGAGAAAGACATAAAAGATCATGAAAATATCAATGATCCATTTTTCTATGGTACACCATGATGAAAACCTAGTAAAAAAGTGACATGTGTAGGGTCATGACCACCATCTATTAGGTCACTTTTTCTTCCATCCGTAATAAATCCATCCACAATAAATGCATTGACCCACCCTACCAACTATGGCTTGGAATACACCCATCCATCCACCCCCAATTCAATAATGGGAGAGATTTCTCAACCATGATCCTAAACCCATCATACACTCACTCACCCTCCTTTGTGTCACTCGGCTAAACACTTCCATAATAAATAGACAACTTAGATGATCATCACCATCAAATGTAGTAGGAAGCAGTCTTCAACATGCCTAGTTGCTCATAGAAAAATTGTTAAATAGGTGCAAGACAACTGAGAGGGGGGGTGAACCACTTGTCACAAAAATTCAAACTTAAAACTTTATCACTTATCAAATCTTCAACCACACAACTCTATTATTAAATATGAGCATGAAACATAGATAACATAAAGTAAATCAACACAATGAACACCAGATTTTTACATGGAAAACCCAATAAGGGAAAAACCATAGTGAGGGTTAACTCACAATATAAAGATTATAAATTGAATACACAACCTCACTACCCAAAAGAGGACTCACTTTCCAAATACAAAGGCTCACTACCTACAAAGGAATCACTATCTAAATAAAAAGGCTCACTGCCTACAGATACAAAAGAGAACAAAAGATCCATCACAACAATTAAAGCACATTCACAGGATTATAGAATCCTTCAATCCACTGCCTTCAAGACATTGGAAATCTGCTATCACAACTCACTCATACACACTTCTGCTCTTATGATTTGTGGCACACTTTCATCACTTTGCATCACACTATCATACAATTATTCACAACTCACCTTGCTTTTATACCATTCTCAACCTTATAAACATTTACAAAGGTCAACCACAATACACTATTTCATAAATTCAAATTAGGCCAACAACTCTAAATTCTCACGGTGGAAAGGAATAAGAGTGGACCAATAAAATTATTTTCTTGAACCATCTACACACTTAATTGAATTGTATTCTATGAATGAAGTGTAAACAACAGGTCAGCCAAACCTAATGAAAACATAAATTATCAATGATGCACATGCTTCCAACAAGAAGATGACACGTGGACAACCCAACATGCTTCATTATGCATGAGAATACATCTTAGAATCTTCCAAATACACCCGCTGCAAAAATAACAGACTTCAAACACTGAACTTCTTTCACCAGTCAATCTGGGCTATGTAGACACACACAAAAATGCTAAAACATGATTTATGGATCACCAAACTCCAAATCTCTTTGTTAGAGCATAGGAAAGACCTTCACAAGATATCTCCTAGATCCACATGATTTGAAAAAAAGCAGTGGAGAACTATGAAGCAAACATATTTATCCCATTCCACAGAACACTGACTCTGCTGGTTGAACACATATACTGGTCGACACAACTTTCATGTACCATCTCACCAGAAACTGAAACTTAGACTATATCATCATCAGATCATCATCAACATTTCTTCAGATCCACACAGGCATAGGATCAACATAGGAGATATGCAGAGCACATACCAGAGCACATACTGAACACACTCAACACTCTGACTTCTCTTCTTAATTAATTTTCTCAAAAGAACTTGGAAAATCATCACACCAACATATTTGCAACACCATATAGGTAGCTCCATGTACTCACAACATTTCAACAACAGCTCAGCCATACATGTACAATTTGCAACATACTAAATAGTGTTGAAATCAATGACAACATTAATGACAACATGACTAGACAAGCTCATACTTGCAAAAATATCCCCCTTTGTCATTGATGGAAACATATAACCTTTTATCCCCCTTTGACATCAATGGAAAAGAAAAAACTACTCTAATTACTGCCCCTTAAGAGTACACTCATACTAAAATAATGAAAAACTTTTTTATTTCCCCTGTGGATTAGACCCATCAATCAGTCCAGGTAAATGAAGAATCTGTGAATTCACTGGACTGATGCACCTTCATGTGCACCTAGTTAGGAGGGCTAATGACCCAAAACCTCACCCTAAGATAATCGAAAGTATCCTTCGGAAGAGCCTTAGTAAATATGTCTACAATTTGTTCCTTTGTAGTTACATACTCCAATATGACCTCATTCTCCAACACTTTCTCTCTCGAAAAATGATACTTGATAGATATGTTCATTTTTCTTGAATGCATAACTGGATTCTTTGAAATGTTTATTGCACTTGTATTATCATAGAAAATAGAAATAGGTTCATCACATACCACACCAATTTCTTTCAGAGTTTGCTTCATCCATAGAACTTGTGTACAGTAGGATGTTGCAACAATATATTCAACCTCTATAGTGGATAAAGAAACTGAGTCTTGATTTTTACTCAGCCATGAAACTAGTCTTCTACGAAGAAAGAAAGCACCACCATTGGTACTATTTCGGTCATCTACACATCCAGCCCAATCAACATCTATATAAGCACTTAGGGTGAAATCATTACTCTTAGGGTACCATAGTCCATAATCTTGTGTGCCTTTAAGATATCTAAATATTCATTTTTTAGCCATAATATGTGCTTCTCTAGGATCTACTTGAAATCTATCAACTAAACACACTACATGCATAATATCTGGTCTGGTAGCAATAAGGTACAACAGTCCGCTAATCATGGATTTGTATTTTCTCTAATTAGTCTTAGTAGATTCATTATCCTTGCTTAGTTTACATCCGGTTACCATAGGGGTACAAATTGGTGTAGAATCTTCCATCCCAAACCTTTTCAAAAACTCTTTTACATACTTGGATTGAGAAATAAATACCCCCTTATAAGTTTGATTTACTTGTAGACCAAGGAAGAAGTTCAATTCACCAATCATAGACATCTCAAATTCTTTTTGCATTTCTCTAGCAAATTTTTTACGCATGCCTTCATTTCCTCCAAAAATGATGTCATCAACATAAACAACTACAATCAACATCTTATTACCTTGCACTTTGAAGTAGAGGTTGCTATTAGCAGAACCTTTGTTGAATCCTTGCTTTGTCAGATATATCTCCAGTCTTGCATACCAAGCTCTAGGAGCTTGCTTTAATCCATACAATGATTTCTTCAATTTACAAACCATGTCTGGCTTGTCAGAAAGTTGAAACCCTTCAGGTTACTACATATATACTTCTTTCTCCAACGCACCATTCAGAAAAGCTGACTTAACATCCATCTAATATACCTTGAAGTCCTTGTGTGTAGAAAATTCCAAAAACATTTTGATAGCTTCCATTTAGGCCACAAGGGAAAATGTTTCCTCAAAATCTATGCCTTCAACTTGTGAATATCCTTTGCATACCAATCTTTCCTTATTCCTTACTATTTCTCCATTTTCATTTAGTTTGTTTTTGAATACCCATTTCGAACCAATCACATGCTTGTTCACAGGTCTAGGAACTAGTTCCCATGTCTGATTCTTCTTTATCTGCTGCAATTCCCCTTTCATAGCTCTCATCCAACTTTCATCTTCACATGCTTCCTTTATAGATTTAGATTCTATTTTAGAAAGTAAACACATATTAACCTCGGCTACAACTCTGCTTCTTATCTTCACTCCTTCACTCTTGTCTCCAATTATGTGATCTTGTAGATGATTCTTCTATACATATTTAGGAGTCTTATCAGTAGGTTTCAATTCATCCTCTTCTTCTTCTTCTAACACTTGTTCCTCTTCTTCTTTCTCTTCTTCTTCCTTCTTATTTTCTTTAGGTATATGTCCATAGATAGGATCATCAAGTTCAATTTCACTAATCTCAATAGGTTTGTGTATGTCTTAATCAACTTTCACATTAGCTCTCTCAATAACCTTCCTTAATCTTTTGTTAAAGCATTTGTATTCCTTGCTAGTGGTAGAGTAACCAAGAAATATTCCTTAATCACATCTAGCATCAAAATTTCCAAGATTTTCATCATCTCTTTTAATATAGCATCTACTTCCAAATACCTTAAAATATTTCACAATAGAAATCTTACTAGTCCATAACTCAAAAGGTGTCTTCATGCTATTGTGTCTGGTTTGAAATCTATTAAGAACATAAACAATAGTATGTTTCACTTCTCTCTAGTATACATCAGGTACACTAGATTCTTTCATCATAGTTCTAACAGCTTCCTGTACTGTCTTGTTTTTCTTTTCAACTACTCCATTCTGCTAAGGGGTTCTCAGAGAATAATACTATCTTTTTATGCCATGCATCTCATAGAATGCATTAAATTCACTAGAAGTGAATTCACCACCTCTATCTGATCTTAAACATTTGATTTTCAGATTTTCTTCATTCTCCACTCTTTCTTTGAATACCTTAAACCTATCTAGGGTCTGATTCTTTTCTTCAAGAAAAGCAACCCATTCCATCCAAGTGTAATCATCAATAAGCAACATAAAGTACCTGTCTCCATTCAGGCTTCCAGTCTTAGTCGGACTACAGAGATCAGTATGTACCAACTCCAGAATGCTGGTAGTAGAATATTCTTTTCCTTTAAAGCTACATCTTGTCTGCCTCCCTAATTGACAACTTTTGTAGATAACATTAGCAGGTCTTGTGATTTTAGACAGTCCTCAAACTATTTCATTTTTACTGATCTTGACCAAGTTATCAAAGTTCACATGTCCCATTCTTCAGTGCCATAACCAACTTTCATTGATCTGAGATACAAGACAGTGACCATAAACTCCTTTAAGCTAATAGATGTTTCCATGAGTTCTTCTTCCAGCAATAATCATATCTCCATTTCCTGATCCTTTTCTAATTTCACACATTTTTGTGAAACACAAGATTAAAGCCATTGCTACAGATCTAACAAACACTCAAAATATTATGCCTCAAACCCTTCACATAATATACATCATCAATGCTATGCACTCCATCAAATTGATTGAACCTTTACCACAGATATTAGCTCTTGAATCATCATCGAACATGACTAAACCACCATCATATTTTTTAAGTTTAGTGAACTTACTCTTATCTTCGATTATGTGATTTGAACATCCACTGCCAATTACCCAATAGTCTTCATCCTATCTTGCATGAAATGTGATAACCAAAGTACCTTCCATCCCATTCTTGTTAACTTTCAGAGTTCTTTTGCTTACACACTTTTTAGGGTTAGTGGATACAAATTTATTTTCCAAAGCTAAGAATAAACATTCACTATCATCAACCTCATTTTCAGATTCATCATCAGAAATACTTGCCTCTTCCTTAACATAGTATGGCTTCTTATACTTCTTATCCTTCCTATCCTTATCCTTATAATCCTTGTTCTTTTTATGTGCAGCTCTATTTAGACATCTTGAAGCATAATGACCAATATTACCACAACTAAAGAATTTAAAGGGCAACATACCTTTATACTTTCTGATACCTTTCTTCAACTTCCCGGTGAAGTTAGATTCCAACTCATCAACATCATCACTATTCGGTTCCTCCTCAATCTTCATTGCCTTAAATTCCATTTCTGTCTTCTCTTCTATCTTGTCATCTTTCTAGAACTTTCTGAATTCAAATGCTTGCAGGGTGTTGAATAAGTGTTCCAAAGTGTACTTCTTAGGCTCATACATTTCTTCTATCACCGAAATCTTATCACTGTAGCAGTCTAGTAGGGTGATCAGGATCTTCTCTATTATGTCTTCATCTGCTAGCTTTCCTCCTTGATTTCTAACCTCATTTGCAGTTTGTTCAACCTTGTGAAAGAAACTTGTAAATTATTCACCATCTTCAATTTTTAGGTTCACAAATCTATGCTTTTCCACCAGTCTCTTTGTCAATTTCACTTTTTCATTCCCTTCATACATATCTTCCAGCTTCTTCCAGACATCATATGCAGTATCCAAAGAATTGACCTTAATTTTCTCATTTTTAGATAAACCATTGCAAATCGCATACTTCGCTCTCTCATTTTCTTCATAAGCAGAGGTCTCATTTGCAGTATTAACACCATCAGATGAAAGTGTATACTTATTCTCAACAACCTTCCAGCTCTAGAAACCAAGAGAGATAATATATCCTCTCATCTAGCCTTTCCAATCTTTATAGTCAGTTCCATCAAACATAGGGATTGAAAACTTGTGCGCCATCAGATCTTCCTTAAGTGGTTAATCTCTACAGAAAGGAACAAGACCTCTAATACCAATTGTTAAACATGTGCAGGACAACTGAGAGGGGGGGTGAATCAGTTGTCACACAAATTCAAACTTAAAACTTTATCACTTATCAAATATTCAACCACACAACTCTATTATTAACTATGAGAATGAAACACAGATAAAAAAAAGTAAATCAACACAATAACACCAGATTTTTATGTGGAAAACCCAATAAAGGAAAAACTACGGTGAGGGTTAACTCACAATATAAATATTATAAACTAAATACAAAGGCTCACTACCCAAAAGAGGACTCACTATCCAAATACAAAGGCTCACTGCCTACAAAGGACTCACTGTCCAAATACAAAGGTTCACTTCCTACAAAGGACTCACTATCCAACAGGGAGGCTCACTACCTATAGATATAAAAGAGAACAAAAGATCCACCACAGTAATTAAAGCACATTCACAGGATTACATAAAACTTCAATTCATTGCCTTCATCACACTGAAAATATGCTATCACAACTCACTCACACACACTTCTACTCTTATGATTTGTGGCACACTTTTGTCACTTTACATCACACTGCCATACAATTATTCACAACTCGCCTTGATTTTATACCATTCTCAACCTTAGAAACATTTACCAAGGTTGGCCACAATACATCGTTTCATAAATTCAAATTAGGTTGGAAACTCTAAATTCCCGCGGTGGAAAGGAATAAGAGTGGACCAATAAAATTATTTTCTTGAACCATCTACACACTTCCTTAATTGAGTTTTATTCTATAAATGAAGTGTAAAAACTAGGTCGGCCAAACCTAATGAAAACACAAATTATCAATGATGCACATGCTTCCAACAAGAAGATGACATGCAAATGACCAAACATGCTTCATTATGCATGAGAATACATCTCAAAATCTTCTAGATATATCCATAGAAAAAATAATAGACTTCAAACACTGAACTCGTTTCACCAGTTAATCTAGGTTTTGTAGACACACATAAAAATGCTAAAACATGATTTCCAGATCACCAAACTCCAAACCTCTTCAGCAGAGCATAGGGAAGACCTTGACAAGATATCTCCCACATCCACATGATTTGAAAGAAATCAGTGGAGAACTATGGAACAAACATATTTCTCCCAGTCCACATAACATTGACTCTGCCGGTTGAACACATATACTAGTGGACACAACTTTCATGTACCATCTCACTAGAAACTAAAACTCAGACTATATCATCATCAGATCATCATCAACATGCCTTCAAATCCGTACATGCATAGGATCGACATAGGGGAAATGTGAAGCATGTATTGTAGCACATATTGAACACACTCAACACTCCGACTTCTCTTCTTACTTAATTTTCTCAAAAGAACTTGGAAACTCATCACACCAACATATCTACAACACCATAAATGTAGCTCCATTTACTCGCAACATCTCAACAACATCTCAGCTATACATGTACAATCTACAACATATTGAACAGTGTTGACATAAATGAAAGAATTAATGACAACACCCCCAGACAAGCTCATACTTGCAACAATCTCCCCCTTTGTCATTGATGGCAACACATAACCTTTTCTCCCACTTTGACATCAACAGAAAAGAACAACTACTCTAATTACTCCCCCTTAGGAGTACACTCATACTACAACAATGAAAAACTTTTCTACTCCCTCTGCAGAGTAGACCCATCAATCAGTCTAGGTAAATGAAGAATCTGTGAATTCCCAAACCTTTTCAACAAATCTTTTACATACTTGGATTGTGAAATAAACATCCCCTTATCATTTTTATTTACTTGTAGACCAAGGAATAAATTTCATTCACCAATCATAGACATCTCAAATTCTTTCTACATTTCTCCAAAAAAAAATTTACACATGCCTTCATTTCCTCCAAAAATGATGTCGTAAACATAAACATCTACAATCAACATCTTATTACCTTGCACTTTGAAGTAGAGGTTATTGTCAGCAAAACCTTTGTTGAATCCTTGCTTTGTCAGATATATGTCCAGTCTTGCATACCAAGCGCTAGGAGCTTCCTTTAATCCATACAACGCTTTCTTTAATTTACAAACAATGTCCAGCTTGTCAGATAGCTGAAACCATTCAGGTTGCTCCATTTATACTTCTTCCTCCAAATCACCATTCAGAAAAGCTGACTTGACATCCATCTGATATACCTTGAAGTCCTTGTGTGCATAAAATTCCAAAAACATTCTAATAGCTTCCATTCTGGCCATAGGGGAAACTTTTTCCTCAAAATCTATGCCTTCAACTTGTGAATATCCTTTGCATACCAATCTTTCCTTATTCCTTACTACTTCTCCATTTTCATTTAGTTTGTTTCTGAATACCCATTTCAAACCAATCACATTCTTGTTCACAGGTCTAGGGACTATTTCCCATGTTTTATTCTTCTTTATCTATTGCAATTCACCTTTCATAGCTCTCATCCAACTTTCATCTTCACATGCTTCCTTTACAAATTTAGGTTCTATTTTAGAAAGTAAACACAAATTTACCTCAGTTACAACTCTACTTCTTCTCTTCACTCCTTCACTCTTGTCCCCAATTATCTAATCTTGTGGATGGTTCTTTTGTACATATTTAGGAGTCTTAGTATCAAGTTCTGGTTCATCCTCTTCTTCTTCTTCTTCCACCTGTTCCTCTTCTTCTTTCTCTTCTTCTTCTTCCTTCTCCTTATTTTCTTCAAGTATATTTCCACAAATAGGATCATCAGGTTCAACTTCACTTATCTCAATAGGTCTGCATATGTCTTCATCAACTTTCACATTAGCACTCTCAATAATCTTCCTTAATATTTTGTTAAAGCATATGTATGCCTTACTAGTGGTAGAGTAACCAAGAAATATTCCCTCATCACATCTAGCATTAAACTTTCCAATATTTTCATCATCTCTTTTAATATAGCATCTGCTTCCAAATACCTTAAATATATTTCATAGTAGGAATCTTACTAGTCCATCACTCAAAAGGTGTCTTCATGTTGTTGTGTCTGATCTGAACTCTATTAAGAACATAAATAACAGTATGTATTGCTTCTCTCCAATATACATCCAGTACATTAGATTCTTTCATCATAGTTCTAGCAACTTCTTGTACTGTCCTATTTTTCCTTTCAACTACTCCATTCTGCTAAGGGGTTCTCAGAGAAGAATACTATATTTTTATGCCATGCATCTCACATAATGCATTAAATTCACTAGAAGTGAATTCACCATCTCTATTTGATCTTAAACATTTTATTTTCATATTTTCTTAGTTCTCCACTCTTTCTTTGAATACCTTAAACCTATCCAAGGCTTGATTCTTTTCTCTAAGAAAAGCAACCCATGTCATCCGAGATTAATCATCAATAAGCAACATAAAGTACCTGTCTCCATTTAGGCTCCCAGTCTTAGTCGAACCACAAAGATTAGTATGTACCAACTCCAACATGCCGATAGTAGAATATAAACAACAGTAGAAATCTTACTAGTCCATAACTCAAAAGGTGTCTTCATGCTATTGTGTCTGATTTAAAATCTATTAAGAACATAAACAACAGTATGTTTCACTTCTCTCCAATATACATCAGGTACATTAGATTCTTTCATCATAGTTCTAACAGCTTCTTGTACTGTCTTGTTTTTCTTTTCAACTACTCCATTTTGCTAAGGGGTTCTTAGAGAATAATACTATCTTTTTATGCCATGCATCTCATAGAATGCATTAAATTCACTAGAAGTGAATTCACCACCTCTATCTGATCTTAAACATTTGATTTTCAGATTTACTTCATTCTCCACTCTTTCTTTGAATACCTTAAACCTATCTAGGGCCTGATTCTTTTCTTTGAGAAAAGAAACCCATGCCATCCAAGTGTAATCATCAATAAGCAACATAAAGAACCTGTCTCCATTCAGACTTCCAATCTTAGTCAGACTACATAGATTAGTATGTACCAACTCTAGAATGTTGGTAGTAGAATATTCTTTTCCTTTAAAGCTACATCTTGTCTGCCTCCCCAATTGACAACTTTTGTAGATAACATTAGCAGGTCTTGTTATTTTAGACAGTCCTCAAACTATTTCCTTTTTACTAATCTTGACCAAGTTATCAAAGTTCACATGTCCCATTCTTCAGTTCCATAACCAAATTTCACTGATCTAAGATACAAGACAGTGACCATAAACTCCTTTCAGCTGATAGATGTTTCCATGAGTTCTTCTTCCAGTAATAATCATATCTCCATTTCCTAATCCTTTTTTGATTTCACACATTGTTGTGAAACACAAGCTTAAAGCCATTGCTACAGATTTGAAAAACACTCAAAATATTATGCCTCAAACCCTTCACATAATATACATCATCAGTGCTATGCACTCCATCAAATTGATTGAACCTTTACCACAGATCTTAGCTATTGAATCATTACCGAACATGACTAAACCACCATCATATTTTTCAAGTTTAGTGAACTTATTCTTATCTTTGGTTATGTGATTTGAACATCCACTGTCAATTACCCAGTAGTCTTCATCATGTCTTACATGAAATGTGGTAACTAGAGTACCTTCCATCCCATTCTTCTTAACTTTTGGAGCCCTTTTGCTTACACACTTTCCAGGGTTAGTGGATACAAATTTATTTTCCAAAGCTAAGAATAAGCATTCACTATCATTAACCTCATTTTTGGATTCATCATAAAAAATACCTACCTCTTCCTTAACATAGTACAACTTCTTATACTTCTTATACTTCCTATCCTTATGCTTATAATCCTTGTTCTTTTTATGTGTAGCTCTATTCAGACATCTTGAAGCATAATGACCAATATTACCACAACTAAAGCATTTAAGGGGAAACATACCTTTACACTTTCTGGTACCTTTCTTCAATTTCTTGGCAAAGTTAGCTTCCGACTCATCAACATCATCACTATTTGGTTCCTCCTCGATATTCATTGCCTTAAATTCAATTTAAGTCTTTTCTTCTATCTTATCATCTTTTAAAAACTTTCTCAATTCAAATGCTTGCAAGGTGCCGAACAAGTGTTCCAAGGTGTACTTCATAGGGTCATACATTTCTTTAATCACCAAAATCTTTTTGTTGTAGCAGTCTAGTAGGGTGATCAGGATCTTCTCTATTATATTTTCATCTACTAGCTTTCCTCCTTGATTTCTAACCTCATTTGCATTATGTTCAACTCTGAAAGAAACTTGTAAATTCTTCACCATCTTCCATTTTTAGGTTCACAAATCTACACTTTTCCATCAGTCTCTTTGTCAATTTCACTTTTTCATTCCCTTCATACATATCTTCCAACTTTTTCTAGACATCATATGCAATAGCCAAAGAATTAACCTTAATTCGCTCATTTTTAGATAAACCACTACAAATCACATACTTTGCCCTCTCATTTTCTTCATAACCAAATATCTCATCTGAAGTATTAACACCATTGGAGGAAAGTGTACTTATTCTCAACAGCCTTCCAGGTCTGGAAACCAAGAGATATAATACATCCTCTCATCTATCCCTTCCAATATTTGTAGTCAGTTCCATGAAACATAGGGATCAACAACTTGTGCACCATCAGATCTTCCTTAAGAAATTAAGCTCTACATCAAGGAACCAGAGCTCTAATACCAACTGTTAAATAGGTGCAAGACAACTAAGAGGGGGGTTTAATCATTTGTCACACAAATTCAAACTTAAAACTTTATGAATTATAAATCTTCAACCACACAACTCTATTATTAAATATGACCATGAAACACAAATGACAGAAATTAAATCAACACAATGAACACCAGATTTTTACATGGAAAACCCAATAATGAAAAAACAACGATGAGGGTTAACTGACAATATAAAGATTGTGAACTAAATACAAAAGCTCAATACCAAAGTTTCACTGCCCAAAAGAGGACACACTATCCAAATACAAAGGCTCGCTGCCTACAAAGGAATCACTGTCCAAATATAAAGGCTAACTACCTACAAAGGACTCACTATCCAATAGGGAGGCTCACTACCTACAGATACAAAAGAGAAAAAAAGATCCACCACAATAATTAAAGCACATTCACAGGATTACAAAAATCTTCAATTCACTACCTTCAACACACTGAAAATCTACTATCACAACTCACTCACACACACTTCTGCTCTTATGATTTGTGGCACACTTTCATCACTTTGCATCACACTATCATACATTTCTTCACAACTCACCTTGATTTTATACCATTCTCAACCTTAGAAACATTTACCAAGGTCGGCCATAATACATCGTTTCATAAATTCAAATTAGGTCGGAAACTCTAAATTCCCACAGTGGAAAGGAATAAGAGTGGACCAATAAAATTATTTTCTTGAACCATCTACACGCTTCTTTAATTGAATTTTATTCTATGAATGAAGTGTCAAAACTAGGTTAGCCAAACCTATTGATTTTTTTTTATCAATGATTCGCATGCTTCCAAAAAGAAGATGACATGCGAACGACCCAACACACTTCATTATGCATGAGAATACATCTCAGAATCTTCCAGATACATCCACAACAAAAATAACAGACTTCAAACACTGAACTCCTTTCACCAGTCAATTTGGGCTATGTAGACACACACATAAATGCTAAAACATTATTTTTGGATCACCAAACTCCAAACCTCTTTGCTAGAGCATAGGAAAGACCTTCACAAGATATCTCCTAGATCCGCACGATCTGAAATAAAGCAGTGGAGAACTATGGAGCAAACATATTTCTCCCAGTCCACAGAACATTGACTCTGTTGGTTGAACACATATACCAATGGACACAACTTTCACGTACGTTCTCACTAGAAACTAAAACTCAGACTATATCATCATCAAATCATCATCAACATGCCTTCAGATTCGCATAGGCATAAGATCAACACAGGAGAAATGTGGAGCACATACCGGAGCACATACTGAACATACTCAACACTCTAACTTCTCTTCTTAATTAATTTTCTCAAAAGCACTTGGAAAATCATCACACCAACATATTTGCAACACCATAAAGGTAGCTCCATGTACTCACAACATCTCAACAACATCTCAGCCATACATGTACAATCTGCAACATACTGAACAATGTTGACATCAATGACAACATTAATGACAACACCACAAGAAAAGCTCATACTTGGAACAAAAATCCCATTCCTTAATAAAATATCACTCATAATAAACATCTTATCACCCCACAGTCACCACCCATATCACCTTGAGACAAACAATTGAAAAACAAACAACATGCATGCCTACATAGATCCCTAATGATAAATTATCAGCGTAATCCCTAAAATCACACTGACACTTTGCTTGTCCCCCATCACAATCCCTCCATCTTTCCCCAATAGGATGAATCCTTCCTTGGTCCAATAGCCTCTACTAGTCTCATCTTTGGCAAGATATTTGGATTTTTCTTTTTGGGATTTATTGTTGTATTCTATGAAGTCACCAAGTTGGGGCCACCTAGATCTCTTCATATCTCGGTGTGTCAACAAAAGTGAATGAAGTAAACATGGATCATTTTGTATGGCATGTATGTGATTAGCCTGATTTACTAATGATTTTTGATACCTTAGCTAGAGGTGTTTAAAAATTTTTGGTCCACTATGCAATCCCCTCTATGATCCACTAAGGTTGCTAGGAATCATTTAGTGATTAGGTATAATCTTTTGTTTGCACATGTTTTGTGAGTCTCAAATTCCATGCAAGATACATGATTATGCCTTTGGTCATTTATACCATTGGGGCATACTGCTTCTTGCTATATCAAATTTAAGGATTACTCACCACATTTGTCTAGCATAATTCCCCCATCCCCTTTCTTCTTCTCTAACACAAACTAACCATCCCCCCGCTTCTTCCATTTTACCAATCCTCCTTGTCCCCTCCTACACACATAGACTAGAGTACAAAATGTATCATAACACAAAAATAAACAAGCACTCATACCTACATTCACATGATTTTGATATGAGAATTTTGAGTATAGAATTGAAAAAAAGGCTATTGATGTGACCTCAAATTCATGGATGCACTAATGACTAGAAGAGGGAAAACTATCACAAGGCACCTGTTACTATTAACAACTTTGGTTAAGAAATATTCCCCTCCCTCTTAATTATTTTACCATGATCCAAAATAGTTGTTACCAAACAACTGCAAAATCCACTATAAATGACAAAGTAAATGTAAACAGGTTGACATCCAAGTTACAGATTAGGTGTTATCAATGGCATGATATTCATACACATCCTATTCGACATCATACATGAAATATGCATCCATTAACATAAGAAAATCATCTCACATCATAAGCATGCCATAGAAACATAGGCATTAACATTTTTACATCCTTCCATCATATGCATAAAAATTCATTCCCACATAAGCATTTACCATGAATTTTATAACATTTCTGACTATATACGCTATAAATAAAAAAATCTACCCATCATAGTGAAAAGACAAAGGTGAAGAAAACATATGGTACAGTCATCATAGGATTGAAATCTAAATCATAAACTTCCATCAAAGGAAAGCTTTAGTACACCTAATACCATACAATCTATTAATGGACTTGGGCTCATATCAAATAATGAACTTTAGATTGGTAGCGGCCTATCGTCATTACCATCTGTCCATCAAAGTAATGAACACACACGTCCTTCACTATCAAAACTTGCATCATAAATTCAATAATTTCATACATCCATCATATTACATACATATCATAATAAACATCATAACCATTCACATTTAACCTATCACATTACCATCACAAAATTTAGATAAATGTTTCAAATATCATTATCATAATCAAGAATCATAATCCATGAAAATCATCTAGCATAATCACATGTAACATCATAACCATACACTATCCATAAACATAAAATCACATCACATGTATAATCAATCAACATCTTGCATAAAATATGATAATATCATAATAAATAGCCATACATCATCTACATAAACCATATTGACCAAATCCATCATATCATATATCACAATATAATGTCATGATATAGCATGTACAAAGTTCTCTCATGTGTACAAAAAGTTGAGGCCATCAATGGGGAAAAATCTAAAAAGTCATAATCAATCTACACTATCATGTGTTTCTTGCATTTGAGTGCCTATCAGGTGACCTCTATGGTGGCTATTAATCCCTCCATGGTGGTCGTGGAGGACCCATGGTCACTAATGGCCCTGAAAAAGCTGGCCCATGGGATCTACTACTAACAGTAACACCAGAAAACCTTTGATCTAGTGGCACTACCTCCTCATATACCCTCCTCCACCACATTGTCTCTCAAATAGCTCTACTAACCTCTGCAAATCAGTGGTTAGTCTTCCATCACCCATCACGTCATTGGCTATATCCTGCTCTCTCCAAAGTCTATCCACCTCTCTCCTCAGTTGATCTCACTCCACCTTGATCGCTGCCACCTGCCCATCATCTCCTCCTCCCTTATCCCCTCCATCCAACAATGCCTATAATTTGGTTTCCTTTTCCCTGGCTACATACCTCTCACACCTTAGTGTCATTTCCTTGGCCCTCGCTCCATCACTCTCACCCCTCAATGTCACTTCCTTTTATTTTTCCCCATCCCTCTTCACAATAGTTGTAGCTAGTTGTCCATCCATCTATCCCTATACATGGACCACATGAACCCATGCCATAGCTCTCTCCCCTACCACCTATAGGTGGTCTTTTCGCACTTGATCTTTCTCCTAACATAGCCGGTCTCTCTTTAGTGTCATCACATCTAGCTAGGCATGAAGATCTCCCCCTCCCTATCACACTTCGTGACCATGTCTTCCATCATTCCCACCATCATCTCCCCATCCCCCATCATCACATACCTTTTCGTCTTCATCATCATTATCCTCCTCATCACCACTACCACCATCACTCCCATTTCCATTACTATCATCACCATCTGAGTTGCTATTATCACCACTACTATGATCCTCGTTGCTATTATTCTACTTGCTACTACCCTATGCTATTGCTAACTAATCATGAGGCATAGTCAGCAGAATGGGTTTGTGCCTCTCCCATAAGGTTTCATACTCCATCCTGACATCAACCACTCTTGGTTGTGGATCCAAATCTACTACAGGTGTATCTCTCCAACTCTGATATGCAGTATCATACTTGATATACCCACCCCACTATCGCCTCTTGTGAGCAACTTGACCAAAGACTTCCTCAACCTGTGCACCCCCTGCTGGTATCCAAACTGTCACAATACCCACATAGGCATATACCTCTCAATGATCATCGAGGTCATCCCTATCAATTAGTGTACCCATTGGCGTAAGACATGTATAGATGGTTGTCCTCATAGACCTCGCAATAAATATATGACCGCTAGATAAACAAGTCCATCTGATCAATAAATCTCTAATAATGATCTATCTCTCTCAAATGGTGTTTACAATGGAATCTTGAATACATAAACACATAAGGCATGTTTGCCCCTCTTCGATTATCAAAAACTGGACACAAAACTGCAATATTCTCTAAATCCCATACGTGGAGCAGAGTTTCCAACACCTAGGCTCCATCCATCCTTGTATACTACATTCCTTTTATACTACATAATGCATCTCTCTATATAGGTCTTTTAACATCGCTTCCCCCCATACATACATTGTCCCCTTGCTGAACATCCCCTCTAGCACACCTGTCCAACCTATTGGAAATCCTTGAGATCACCTATCTGGCATCAAGGTCCCTATAATAGCTACAAACAAACAAAACTTTGGCCCTTGACCCATCCCAACCTCTAGGTCTAGCTCCACACCCCCAATGGGAAAATATCTACTAGTAAATACCTTATGTAATGTAACTCTTGCCCCAAGTAGGTTGTACACTACCAGCTCTCCATGGATCGGTAATCACAAAATATACCACACATCCTCTAGTGTAATGATAGCCTCTCCAGTGGGTAGATGGAAACTATTGGTATCACTGTGCCACTGCTCTACTAGAGTAGTCATCAATGCTCGATGTGCATGAATTTGGAGCATCCACAAGATAAAGTACACTATAGTCAAGTGTAGCCAATCGTCATCTGTAGGTATCAGCCTCTCTCACAAGGTACCCATGACTTCCATTCACTGCTCTCGTGATTGAAGGATATTTAGATCCTCCTACATCATTCCACACACTAACATCAATCCCTCTATCCAAATCATTCACCTACATCTACCTACATTTGTCCACCCTCATAGTTTCTGTGAAAATGCACTTTTTCCCTAGCATAGGCATTGTTTATTTTAATGCAAGCACCTCATTTTCCCACTCAAGAGCCTTTTTACATAGGTGCAACAAAATTTAACCAAGGCATGCCAATTTTTGACATGGACATCACTTTACCAGGCATTATTTTATTTTCCCTAATCCCTTCTAACATGGATGTGTGCCAAACACATGTGTGTTAAATGCAAGTGCACCAAATGTAGGTGTTGTTATTTTTATCATGGGCACTGAAATCGATTGTAGGCACTGAAATAACATAGGTGTCATTTTTTTTGACGCAAGCACCGAAATCATGCTCATAAGTGTGGTTTTATGAAACCACACATTCATTTTCCTGACTTTGACCCCCTAGATTGATGTACCCCTGACCCCTAAACTGACCTAAAACCTAAGGGATAGAGCACATACTGGGTCACCTGCATCCTCCAATAGTTGCTACTGGTGAACTCGCTCTACACGATGCAAATGACGAGGGATATCCACCATAGCTCTATGCTGCCACCTAAGCACCTCTCCACCAATCACAAATTGAAAATGAATTTTTGGGCCTCTCAAAGCCTATTTATAGGCTATTTAACCCTAATCCCACCCCTAACCCAAAATTCTTTTATATTGGATGCATCAAATGTCCCATATTCCCTCTCTTTTCAAGCTTATCTCTCTGTTTCTTCTCTCGCTTTTTACTAACTTCATCTTCCACATCATCTTGCATCATCTTGACCCTCCTTTTTTGAGATGTAGACTAGAAATATTTTTTCAAAATTTGTTTAGCATACCTCTCGAGGGGTCATCACCTCCTAACCAACTTTTCAATCACTGCAAAAAAAAAAATTAAACTTATTTGATGCAACATCACTACGAATGCCACATTAAAGAGGGTAAAAATGTAGTCACCCTAAATTTGACATCATTTTTTCTTAATTAATTTTAAATATCATTATTTGATTAATTCATCCATTTACTCCCTTTTAATTGATTAACTAAATACTATTTAATTAATTAATCCATTATTCTTCTTATAATTAATTAAACATTTTATTTAATTAATTATATCATCCTCTAAACTATAGTTCTTTCAACCAGTTAAATAATTCCTATTATTTAATTAATCCCACTAAAATCCCCCATTCTTCTAATCCTCATTTTGTTACTTAATCTTTGATTAATTAACCACTCAAGTTAATAAACCCCTAGTTTATTAACTCCACCTACCTCATTAAGCTAATTAACCCTTGATTAATTGTCCTAACCCCCATCATTACCATTATTTCCTAATTTAAAATTTAACTTCAACCCCCTAATCTTGTCTCATTAATATGACTTATTATCCCAAGGTGTGCTCACACATTTGTGAGCACACATTATCTCTTCTCTTACACTTAGTTGTGACACTTTTCACAATGATAATAAGCCACCAACTTGATCCATGTCTCATCTTCTCACCTACCTCCACTATCTTACACCTGGCCTCCAAAATTTAATGACTTTTCATCCCAAGGTGTGCTCACACATGTGTGAGCACACATTATCTCTTCTCTTTCACTCAATTGTGACACTTTATACAATGATAATAAGCCACCACCTTGATCCATGTCTCATCCTCTCAATCAATCCTAGCCCTCCATTTTTCCCTCCCAATCTCTATAAATTGGGGCTTCAATTCCTCATTTCTCCATCTTGAAATTGGCTATTGTTATGCTGGTGCAATTAAGAGCAACCCAACATTCCATCCTTAGAGAAAATCAAGAAAGATTAGGGTGCATCTTGAGCTCAATCCTTGAGGGTCATCAAAGCTATACATTTGTGTTATGTTCTTATGCTTATTTTCTTTATTCTTTTATGCTTTTAATGATAAACTAACCCCCTCTATAAGACGATTATGTTGTGCTTTAGCTATATATACATTGAACAAGTAGCCTTGACGTGCATTGAATGGTTATAGGTACATAGTTATTTCTCTACTTGGCTACATAGTTCTAAGTTATTCCCTAATGGTGGTTAATTCAAAGGTGTCACATTGGGCCTCTTCGTATTTATTCCTTGATTGTACTCAAATCGAGTGTGGTATGTGTCATATTTGACCTTATGTGAACCTGGATCCAATTTAGGAGTTATTTTGGAATCACTGTGTCATGAATGACCAGTGAATGTCTGATTTAATTAATGGATTATATTTCATATTTTTCCCATAAATGAAATGTTAGGAATTTAAATGATTCTTATATTTATTATTAAAATATTCTCTGTGTTTCAAGAAAAGGGAAAATAGAATGAAAGAAGAAATGAAATCTATCTATTGTTTAATTTAAATTTTGAAAATTTGTCGGGTTAGGAATTGTGAGTTATGTGTGGTTTAATTATCCTATTTGAATTCTCATTTCCATAAAATTAAAGGAATATACTTATATGGAAATCATAAATTTAAATGATATATGTTATTCATGAATGAATTTAAATGTGTAATTGGGATTTCAAGAAAATTGGGAATTAAATGGATAGAAAATGAATTTTATATTATTAAATTTGGAATTAGAAAAATGGTGAAAATAAAAAGGGGATTTTATTTCATGATGTAATTTTATTTTGGGAGAAAATTTTGTGAGAGAAAAACCCTCTTTTGGGTGGAAATTTGATTTGTTTATTGGGAGTGCAATTCTTATCAAAATTTAACAAGGTTAGATTCATTAGCATAAGAATTGAGAAGAGATCATGCTCGCTTGTTTTCATGACTCCTCATTTGGCATGCTTGGGAAATTTCACATTTTAAATTTTGAAGGGCATTGAGGTATATGTTGAATGAACAAGACAACTAAGAGGAGGGGTGAATCAGATGTATTAAATTAAAACATTAACACCCTCAACAATTATTAGATCCGCATGCATTCATTAAACCCTTAATCTATTATAATGTTTGAAAATGAAATGTAGATAATAGAAAATGAAACAACCAATACCATACACAAGAGAACACTAGATTTACGTGGAAAATGCTAGAAGGGAAAAAACATGGTGAGGATTAGCTCACAATATAAGTAATTACAAAACTGGTACAAGGAGGCTCATTGTTAGAATCATTGTCTAGAAAGGGTCACAACCTAGGCTCACTACTAAAATAGAAAGGAGAAATAAGATAAAGTGTTACACATAGAATAGATCTTACCCACCACAACTCCAATAACAATCATAGTCTTCAAGTGATCAAGATACCTCCAGCTCACTGCATTCAACAATCTTGCATTATAGCTCTCACTACATTTCACACTTTTACACTTAATTTCACATCAAAACTAATGTAGTCAAGGTAGGAGGGCCCAATTAAGGACTGTCCAGCCTTGCAGCCTAAATTACCAACTCAATGATCAAAACAGATATGTAGAAAAAATTAATAGGTAATCAACAAAAAAATAAAAGATATTCATGAACATCGGACACAAGATATATCCTGGGAAAACCCTAACAAGGAAAAACCTAGCCTTCAAAACTCATTCCTCATTATATTATAATCTCAAAACACATTACATATGCCTCTTAGGCTTAAAAAATTCTAGGCCACAACCCAGGGATTACAAATAACTCAAACAATAACAATCTTCATCCACTCCTTTGGCTTTGCTCCACAATCTTGCTCTAAGATCCTTCCAGGTCAAAATACTTCATCACTGTGCTTCATAATTCACACTATCGAGCACCCTATTGATCCATATCTCTTTTGTCCTCTATAACAAATCCTCTCTCTCCTATTTATATCATCTGCAAATCATCTAACCCTTAACATGTCATCCTTAACACAACGACTAGTAAGATAACATGAAAACTCAAATAGGTTAGCCTCAAACAATAAACAATTTACGATGCAAACCAACCAACATTGGCCACAACAAAGAAAGGACCCAAAACAACATCCTCGAACACAAAAAACCTTCAAAATTTATTCCTCGAAGATCCAGAACATGCTACAAACATTGTTAGAAACCAAGATCTGAAATGAAAACCATAAAATAACCTTCCACAAAGAGAAAAACAAAAAAACAAAGAGATTGCAAAAAGATGTGCAACATAATATTATCCAAAAAAATTTAATTACAAGATATGATTTGCTTTATAAAAGAAAAGATGCATAACCCTAATCTTATCTTGAGCAACAAGATAGCTCAACAAGATAAGGATGAGAATAATTAACCTAGGAATTAAATATTACCTAAGTAAAGTTATGCAAGTGTAATTAAATATTAATTATACTAACACCCCACCATAAGTGCAACTTAGGGAGACTAACAAAGCATGCACCTAAAAACTAAGATGAATGCAAGAAAGCATGAATGGGTCCTGACAACAAGGCCTGATCAGGTACCCAAGTACAAATGCAATAATGAGGTAGAGAAGGAAAACCTAGTGGGACAAAACCCCCTACAATGAGATGACTGTTGCAAAGAAGCACTGGAAGAACACTATGGAGTAACATTGGAACCATAATCTGACAAGCAAGAAAAGATACTTATGTCTGCACGAAACAAAAAATGGAATCATAATAATGTGATAGCAGACCCGATGCCACAGAACATTGGAAAACTCACAAACTGGAACAACCCTAGAATCTGTGAAGCAACAGTAGATGAGATGATGAAAGAATCTAGAAACTGTGTATCTCGATGCCAATGCCAAAATAAGACTAAAAATCTTCCATGGGAAGAAGTACAATAAAGCCTATGGAACATTAACCATAAAAACATGGCCGTCAAACTGAGAAGGATTTGAACCAATGCAGATCAATAACCATAAATTCCCAATCTAAAGTGTGAACCAATGTGAATTTGATGTGTCAAGCAAGAGAAAAAATGTGGCCAAAAGAAACTAAGAAATGAGATAACCCATTCAAGTTGCCAAAAAATCAAGATGAAGATGGAGATCAAAGTGTATGCACACTCTAATCAGATTTATTATGCAAGAAACCCCCCTAAAGGAACTTTATCTCAATTCGTTTATGACAATAACCCAACGATTGTAAAAGGAGAGAATACAAACATGCCTAAATAGAAAATAAAAATAGACCTCAGATCTGTGTAGAGGACTGAACTAGCTTTCCAACGCCGCAAGAATGACGAAAAATGGATCACCGAGTCAAAAGATATACCCTCCGAAGTGAAAAAAACTTCATATGAGTTCAAAGACCTACAAAATAAATTTGGAGAAAAAACTGGTAAAAACACCTACACCACTGGATTGGCATCGGAATCAGCTTTCCAACGGTATCTCATTTGTGAAAAATGGACATCGTATGCAAAAAATACGCCTAATTTAGTGAAAAGTACTCTAGAAGGCCCAATAAGGCGTGCAGGGCCCCCAGGGGGCTTAAAAAAAAGTCGGCCCCTGGTCCTGTACGTGACCAAGGGCTAGAGGGAAAGTGTTGGGGGCGGAGCCCCTAGTCGCCCATATGACCTCAGGCTGGCACTGTTGACAGTCGGGGGCTGGGTGCATAGCGCCTGGTCCCCCATAGGACCACAACCTGTTCAGAAGGGCCCGCGGGGGCTGAGTAGAGGCGGCGGTGGCGGCTAGAGGGGCCGTTGGTGGCGGGTTGAGTAGCAAAGGTGGAGTTGGGTGATGGCAGTGGTCCGGTGGCCACTAGGTGAAGAAATTCTTCACAACTGGACGTGCAGGCATAGAAACCAAAAAAGGCATGGTTTTTTAATTTTTTTTTGATTTTCGTGCATTGGGAAGTGTGCTAGGGAGGCCATACATCCTCCCTGGCAATTTTTTTTGGCCTTTCGGACCAACTTCTCCAAAATTGATGAAACGAAAGGAGTTCTTTGGGTTTTTGGCCGCTGCGAACGCGATGGTGACCTCTGTTTGTGCCCAAAATGCTCCAAAAAGTTGGCTACCTCCAAAGCTTTCAAAAAATCTCCGAGCTTCAAACCCTCACAAATCTGGTAAACAATGACCAAAATCTGCAAAATAAAAGCCAATCCTAACTTTTTCCAGCACTCTAAATCCAACGGTGAAGCTCGATCTGATCCAAAATGCCTCATAAATGAACTCAAGGCATGATACCCTCGAGGAATCCCGAACGAACTCTGTAATGATTTTCTCAAAAAATCTAAGAAGGGGTTGCAAATCAAGGCTCTGATACCATGTTAGAAACCAAGATCTGAAATGCAAACCAGAAAAAGCCTTCCATAGAAGAGAAAAATAGAAAAAGTAGAGCTATTGCAAAAAGATGTGCAACATAATATTATCCAAAAAAAATTAATTACAAGATATGATTTGATTTATAAAAGAAAAGATGCATAACCCTAATCTTATCTTGAGCAACAAGATAAGGATGAGAATAATTAACCTAGGAATTAAATATTACCTAAGTAAAGTTATGCAAGTGTAATTAAATATTAATTACACTAACAAACATCCTGTCGGCTAAGAAGAAAACATGAACTCACAAAGGAAAATCACCAAGCGTGAGCACAATGATCAATGAGAACTAACAACAGATGATCTAGAAACATCCACGAGCATCATGAATCACCACAAAAATATCTGAAACAACTCAAATTATCAGAATCACATCATCTTCTTTCAGGTTCACCAACTAGAATGATTGAACAACTATCAAAACACAAATATTCATAACTCGATCAAATCTTCATGCGGACCTCTAAAACTTAGCATGGAAACCCTAGATATACTAAAAACCAAACCCTTTAATTCACAACCACTAATTTTAGCTCCTTAGCCTCTGGCAGTCAAATGCAATAATTTGGTACTCTACAACTTCATTGTCAACTACCTCAATTTTCTGAATGCTTCTGGATGCCCCTACATCAAAAACACATAATTCTATTCCACACACCCATCTCGTATCAACTCACCTTGAATTTATACCATCCATAACTTGAAAAAAAATTTCAAGTCAGCTACACACACCTTGTAGTTTATAAATTCAAAATAGGTCAGCACTAATCATTCTCATAGTGGATAGGAATGAAATTGCATGAATAAAAAACTTAATTGGGACCCAAATCAACTCTTGTATGGCTCGCTATGCCTTCATTAATACTTGAAAATCTTTGAATGTAGTGTAAACACTAGGTTGGTCATTACCTATGCAAACACCATTAAACTTTGAATTACACACTTCCTTAAATCCAAGGAATACTTGCAAACCACATAACAGGCATCATCACTATCTATAATATTTCTCTATCACCTTAAAATCCATCAAACTCCTTCACAACAATTTGCACCTTCAGAATGTACACAACTTGTACACTCAAACTACACTACCAAACACTGCAACTCTAGAATCTAACTTCTACAACACTAAATCATGAATCCTCTTGACACAGGCAAGAGATTAACACTATCAACATACCTTCAGAATTGCAAGACATAAAGAGCAACTGTAGAGAAATGTGAAGCAAATACATTTCTCCCAGACACCTCTATAAGCAACACTATGAATCTAGTTCACATACTTGTGAACATAACTTCTTCGTACAATGATCGAGAAGCTCGAATTTTGGATATAGAAACTTTGAACACCTCTAACCAACATATCCAAACCATAGAAGCAAATCTTCAACCCAAAAGAAATGTGAAGCAAAACCAAATCACCTATACAAACCAGAACACATTTTCAACACACTGTTTCCTCTTTTTGCCAATTTTCTCAATATCCTCGACATCTAAACCATAAACATAAGCTTATCAAAAGCAACACAAAAGGTTAACATTAGTAACTTATTTGATGACAACATAATGCAACTAATCAAAGAAAAAATCTCTCTCAACCACTGCACAACTGTCACCAATGTCAGCACAAGCTTGTTGACATCAATGACAACAACTTCATACTTGCAAAAATCTCCCCCTTTGTCATTGATAGCAATAAAAGATGTGAAAAACCATCAAAGATAATATACACTACACTCTCTCTATCTCTCCCTCTTTCAACTTTTCTTTTTCACATGACTTCTCTCTCCTTCAATATAACCAAAAATTTTCACATGACTTTTCTCTCTCCCCCTTTGACATCAATGGAAAAGGATAAGATATTTTTCATTGTTCTCCCCCTTTGACATAGAACCAAGATACTTGCAACTACTATGAATACTCCCCCTTAGAAGTATACACTTACCAAATAAAAAAATATAATATATACTCCATATTGCAACAGTGTCACTACCTACTCCCCCTGAGAGGTATCCACAAACATCAGTCCAAGAAAGGAATGAATCCATAGATCCACTGGACTGGATGCATATACATATGCATCTAGTTCAAATAAGGAGGGGAAATAACCCAACTTCTCCCCAAGATACTCAAAACTATCCTTAGGAAGAGCCTTAGTAAATATGTTAGCAATCTGATTCTTTGTAGATATCTATTCAAGCTTCACTTCATTCTCCACAACCTTCTCTCTCAAAAAGTGATACCTAGTTGATATATGCTTTATTCTTGAATGCATCACAGGGTTCTTTAAAATATTGATTTCACTTGTATTATCACAAAAGATAAAAATAGGCTCATTATACACCACTCTAATATCCTTCAATATTTGTCTCATCCATAATACTTGTTTGTAACAAGATGCTTCTACAATATACTTTCCTCTAAAGTAGATAAAGAAACATAATCTTGTTTCTTACTTAGCCAAGATACAAATCTACATCTGAGAAAGAATGGACCACCACTTGTACTTTTCCTATCATCTACACATCCAACCCAATTTGCATCTATGTAAGCACTCAATGTGAAATTAGTATCCTTAGGATACCACAAGCCATAATCTAGAGTGCCCTTCAAATATCCAAATATCCTCTTCACTACTAAGACATGTGACTCTCTAGGATCTTCTTGAAATCTATCTAGAAGACAAACTGCATGCATGATATCTGGTCTAGTAGAAGTTGGGTATAGTAGTCCACCAATTATAGGTCTATAATTTCTTTAATCATCCTTAGGGGATTCATCATCCTTAGTTTGCAACCAGTAGCCATAGGAGTACATATTAGTTTGGAGTCATCCATTCCAAACTTCTTCAACATTTCTTTAACATACTTTGAATATGAAATGAATATACCTTTATTTGTTTGATTGATTTGTAGCCCAAGGAAGAAATTCATCTCCCCAAATATAGACATCTCAAATTCTTTCTACATCTCTTCTACAAACTTCCTGCACATAGCTTCATTTCCTCAAAAATTTATGTCATCAACATACAAAAACACTATCAAGATTTTATTTTCTTCAACCTTAAAGTATAGATTACTATCTACAGTGACTTTATTGAATCCTTCCTATATCAAATATCTATCCAACCTTGCATAACAATCTCTAGGAGCTTTCTTCAACCCATATAATGCCTTCTTCAATTTGTAGAATATATTTGGTTTATCTGACAATTGAAATCCTTCTGGTTGTTCCATGTAGACTTCTTCATCCAACTCTCCATTCAAGAAAGCAAACTTCACATCCATCTAATAAGCTTTAAAGTCCTTATGTACTACAAAATCCAAAAACATCCTGATTGCTTCCATCCTAGCCATGGAAAAAAATTTCTCCTCAAATTCTATTCCTTCAACTTGTGCATAGCCCTTACACACAAGCCTTACCTTTTTTCTTACCACTTCTCCATTCTCATTCAACTTGTTTTTGAATACCCACATAGTACCAATAGTGTTTTTATTTTCAGGTCGAGGAACAAGTTCCCAAGTCTGATTCTTCTCAATTTGCATAAGTTCTTCCATTTCCTTCATCCAATGTTCATCTTTGCATGCCTCATTCACTATTTTAGGTTCAACTTTAGAAAGTAAACATAGATTTACCTCTACTTCAACAACTCCTCTTCTTGTCAACACACCTTTGCTTTTGTCTCCAAATATATGTTCTTCGGAATGATTTCTCTCCACATACTTAGGGGTCTTACGAGTCTTTTCTAGAGCTTCTTCCTCTTCATTCTACACATATTTTTCCTTAGCTTTTTCTTCTTCTTCTTCTCCTACGCAAGAAAGTTCATCTGACTCATATCCATCTATTACCACTGAATTCCTCAAATCTTTATCAACCTTGACACTTGCACTTTCAAAAATCCTTCTCAATATTTTATTGTAACATCTATAAGCTTTGCTTTTAGTAGAATATCCAAGGAAGATACCTTCATCAGACCTTGCATCAAACTTTCCTAAGTTTTCATCATCTCTTCTAATATAGCATTTTCTTCCAAACACTCTAAAGTACTTGATAGTAGGAATCCTTATGTACAACTCATAGGGAGTCTTTGTGTTGTTAGATTTTTCTTGAACTCTATTAAGTATGTAAACATTAGTATGAATTTCTTCTCTCTAGTAGATATTTGGTAGGTTAGCTTATTTCATCATAGTCCTTGTAGCTTCTTGAACAATCCTATTTTTCCTTTTAACTACTCCATTTTTCTAAGGAGTTCTAGGGTAAAAAATGTTCCTTTTTATGCCATGATTCTCACAAAAATATGTTAAATTTGTTGGAGGTGAACTCTCCACCTCTGTCAGACCTCAAAAATTTGATCTTCAAATCCATCTCATTTTCAGCCATAATTTTGAAAATTTTAAATCTATCTAGAGCTTGATAATTTTATTTAATAAAAGTAACCCATGTCATTCTAGAGTAATCATCAATCAAAAGCATGAAATAATTTGTACCTTGTATAATTCCCACTCTTTTAGGACCACAAAGGTCTGTGTGTACCAATTCTAACAAACCTATAGAAGATTGTTCCTTTCCCTTGAAACTACTTCTAGTTTATTTTCCAAATTGACAATCTTTGCAAATAGCATTGATAGGCTTTGTAATCCTCACTATGGTTTTTCCCTATCAATTCTATTTGTAGATATTTTCAATTTGGAAAAACACTTCAATATTCTTAAAGGTATATACACATTTGTCCAACACTCAAGAGGTTATGCCTTAAACATTTAACATAGTAAACATCTTCAATATTATGCTTTCCATCAAAACTGATTGAACATATTCCACAAATCTTAGCACCTAAATCATCTCCAAATTTTATAAGTCCTACACCTTATTTTTCAAGTTTAATAAACTTACTCTTGTCTTTGGTCATATGATTTGAGAAACCACTGTCAATAACCCAATAGTTCTTATCATATCTAACATGAAAAGCAGATACCAAAGTACCTCGATGTTTATCCTTTTTCTTTGAAACACTTTCCTTCACACAACTTTTAGAGTTAGTAGAACCAAATTCATCTTTTAAAACCAAGAACAAGCATTCATTATCATCATCTCCATAATCAAATTCATTAACAGAAATACCAACATCTTCTCTAAAATAATAGCTTTTCTTAATCATTTTTCCTTTTTTTCCCTTGTTATTATTGCTCATAGTTCTATTTAGACATCTCGAAGCATAGTGACCTATATATCTGCAATTGAAACATTTGAAAGGTAATTTTCCTTTGTACTTACCAATTCCCTTTTTCATTCTTCTTAGAAAGTTAGCTTCCACATTAGCAAGATCATCTCCATCTGAATCTTCAACTTTTTATGATTTTCTAGTCTTGAAAGTAATCTCCAATTTTGCACCATTTTTCAGACCATTTTTTCTAATTTCAAATGAAGTTAGTGTGCCAAACAACTAAACTCTAGTGTAGGTATTAAAATTTTCAACTTCCAAAATAACAAAAAACTTTTCACTATAATAATCAAGAATAGTTTTGAGAATTTTCTTTACCACTTTAGGTTCTTTGACTTATGAACCAAGACCTCTAATAGCACGTACCAATTCATCAACCCTCTACATGTATCTTGTAATTGTTTCATATTCAGACATCCGAAAAGTCTCAAATTGTGTCTTCAAATTTTGAAACTTAGCTTGTTTAACCTTGTCATCTCCTTCATAAATATTTTCTAGCTTATCCCAAACTTCTTTAGCAATATTTAGATCCATGAATTTTACTAATTCAAACTTAGCTTGTTTAACCTTGTCATCTCCTTCATAAATATTTTCTAGCTTATCCCAAACTTCTTTAGCAGTATTTAGATCCATGAATTTTACTAATTCAGTATATGCAAGACTACTCAAAAGAAAAATCCTTTACTTACCATTTGTTTCATAGGCCTTTATTTCATCACTTGTTCTTGGTCCATTTGTAGGCATGTTATATATAGTCTTTACTGGTTTAGTGAATCAAATCCAAGGTAAAATAGATAGCATTCCATATTCAATTTCCATAATGCATAGTATGTTCCATCAAACACATGGATCTCCTTCTTGCTCGAAATCCTAGATCTACCTCAAGTGGTTAAGCTTTTCTCTGAGGAACCTTTCTCTGATACCAATTATTTAATGAACACAAAAACTAAGAGGGGGAGTGAATCAGTTGTATCAAATTAAAACATTAAAGCCCTCAACAGTAATCAAATCCACATGCATTCATTAAACCCTTAATCTATTATAATGTTTGAACATGAAATGCAGATAACAAAAATTGAAACAACCAACACCATATTTTGCAAGTATGAATGAGTATGGTGGTGTTGTCATTAATTTTGTCATTGATGTCAACATAGTATAGATTGTTGCAGATAAAGGAATCAAGTGATTGTAGGTGGTTCATGTATAGTTGAGATACTATTGAGATGTTGTGAGTACATGGAGCTATCTTTATGGTGTTGCAGGTGTGTTGATATGATGAGTTACCAAATGCTTTTGAGAAAATTAATAAATAGTCAAGATAGAGTTGTGTGTGTGTTGAGAATGTGCTCTGGTATGTGCTCTAAATTTCTTCTGTGTTGATCCTATGCTTGTGCAGATCTGAGGTTTTTTTTAAGGGAATCCTTGGGTGATATTTCCTGGATTGTTACTGCTGGTTTGATGACAATTGAAAGTTGATTTCACCGGTTTGTGAACTAGTCTAGCAGATTTAATTGTTTGTTGATTGGGAGAAATGTATCTACTCCATAGTCCTCTGCTAGTTTTTTTCAGGTCTTGTGGATCTAGAAGAAGGCTTGTAATGGTGTTAACTATGTTCTATCAAAGGTGTTTGTGGTTTGGTGTTCCAGAAGACTAGTTTCAGAGTTGTGTGTGTCTCTATAGTTTGAATGGATTGATGGAAAGTGTTTTGTGTATGAAGATTGTTGTTGTAGCTACGGATGAATTTGAAGGCATCTAAGATGTGTTCTAGTGCATAGTGAAGCATGTTATCTTCTTGTTGCAAAAGTGTGTACTTCAAAGTTCATTGGTTTTTTCATTAGGTTTGGTCAACCTAGTGTTTACATGTCATGCAAAGGATAAGTATCAATTAAGGAAGCATGTGATTGATCCAAGATGTTGTTTTGGGTTCTGGTTAAGTGTTGGTATGGTCCACTCTCATTCTCATCCACCACAGGAATATTGAGTTTCTAACCTAATTTGAATTTATAAAATGAAGTGTGTAGCCAACCTTGGAGAAAGTTTCTAAGGTTGAAGATGGTATAAATACAAGGCAAGATGTTAAGGATTGTACACCACAAGTGTGAGAAGCAAGATATATGTGAGAAATTGTGTGAAAGTGAGTTGAGGCAGTGAGAACTTTAATGTGTTAGATTCTTGAAAGTAGTGAGCTGATGGTGTTTACAATTCTTTGATCAAGGCTACAGACATGTGCAAGTTGTTGTGGTGGATCTTCTATTACACTCTATCTTTTTTTTTGCATTGAGAGAGTGTTCTCTATGTAACATTCTTCTTTCTATACTTTTGTATCTATAGGCAGTGAGCCTCCCATTTGGATAGTGAGTCCTATCTAGACAATGAGTCCTACCTTGGGCAGTGAGACTCTTTGTAAATGGTTTTGCAATTACTCTATATTGTAAGTTAATCCTCACCATGGATTTTCAATTATTAGGTTTTCCACATAAATCTGGTGTTTCTTGTGTTGATATCGCTTTATGTTATTTGCACTTCATGCTCCTACTTAATGACAAATTAAAGTGGATGTGAAGCTAATAATTGTTTGAGATTTTTGTGACTAGTGAAAAATTATTCACCCCCCTCTCAATTGTCCTATGCATTTCAACAATTGGTATCAGAGCTTTGGTTCCTCAGGGAAGAGCTTAACCACTTGAGGTATATCCAATGGCACAAAAATTGACAATCCCTATGTTTGATGGATCTGAATACAATTTCTGGAAAGTGCGAATGAGAGGTTACCTGATCTCTCTTGGTTACAAGACTTGGAAAGTTGTTGAGACAAAATATGTTGAACCAACAAGTGGTCCTTCTTCTACAGATGAGATTTCTACCTATGAAGAAAATGAAAAAGCAAGGTATGCAATCTATAGTGCTTTATCTAAGACTGAGATGACAAAAGTTATTTCATTAGGCACTTCTTATGAAGTTTGGGAAAAGTTGAAAGATATTTATGAAGGAAATGATAGAGTCAAATTGTTAAAGAAGCTAACAGCGAAGCACATATATGAGAACTTGAAAATGGAAGAAGGTGAAGACATTGCAATTTACTATTAGAGGGTTGATATTGTAGTAAATGAAGTCAAAAATCAAGGTGATACTTTGACAGATGAAGATGTAATGGAGAAGATTCTGATGACCCTACCAGAGAGCTACAATGACAAGGTCTCAACCATTGAGGAAGTTTATGATCCAAAGAAATTCACTAAAGAATAGCTATTTGGAACCTTGAATGCATTTGAAATGAGGAAATTTGGAAAAGAAAAGGAGAAAAAAAACAACCTTCAAAGCTTCTAAGACAAAAGATGATCCAGATGATGATAGTTCAAAGGAGTTGGAAGAAAACTTTACAAGGAAGTTGAAGAAAGGTATCGGTAAGTACAAAGGTATGTTACCTTTTAAATGTTTCAGTTGTGGAAATATTGGTCACTATGCTTCAAGATGTCCTAATAGATCCATACATAACAAGAGCAAAGACATTAAAGACAAAAAGGACAAAAAGTTCAAGAAATTGTATTATGTTAGAGAAGATGCTAGAATTTTTTATGATGAATCTAATTTTGAGGATGATAAAGATGAATGCTTGTTTCTATCCTTAGAGAATAAATTAGTTTCTACTAACCATGAAAGATGTGCAAAGGAATGTGGTCCAAAAAACAAGAAGGAAGAGATGGAAGGTACTCTAGTTACTACCTTTCATGCTAGACAAGATGAAGATTATTGGGTAATTGACAGTGGCTACTCAAATCATCTGACCAAAGACAAAAGTAAGTTCACTAAACTTGAAAATTATGATGGAGGATTAGTCATGTTTGGAGATGATTCTAGTGCAAAGATTGTTGGAAAAGGACCAATTAGTTTTGATGGAAAACAAAATATTGATGATGTCTATTATGTTAAGGGCCTAAGGAATAATCTCTTGAGTGTTGGACAAATGTGTAGCAAAGGATTTAAGCTTTTGTTTTAGGATAATACTTGTGAGATCAAAAAAGGGCCCAAAATTGTGGTAGCTATAGGAAGAAGAACATATGAAAACATTTATCAGCTTAAGGGTGTTGAGGGTTAGTGTTTTGTGTCTCAAGTTAATGAAAGTTAGCTATAGAACCAGAGGATGGGACATGTAAACTTTGAAAATCTAATTAGGATTAGTTCAAGAGAATTTTTTCAAGAATTTTCCTAAAATCACAAACCCTACCAATATTGTTTGCAGAAGTTATCATTTGGGAAAACAAACAAGATGTAGCTTTAAAGGAAAAGAACAATCAACTAATAGAATGCTGAAATTGATTCATACAAACCTCTGTGGTCCCACAAGAATAGCAAGTCTTAATGGTAATAGGAATTTTATGCTTCTAATTTATGATTATTCTAGAATGACATGGGAATTGGTTCCTAGGCTTGTAAACAAGAATGTAATTGGTACAAAATGGGTATTTGAGAATAAGTTGAATGAGAATGGTGAAGTAGTAAGAAATAAAGCAAGGCTTGTGTACAAAGGTTATTCACAGGTTGAAGGAGTAGACTTTGAGGATACATTTTCCCCAATGGAAAGAATGGAGGCTATTCAAATGTTTTTGGTATTCTCTGCTCACAAATATTTCAAGGTATACTAGATGGATGTTAAGTCTGCATTCCTGAATGGATAATTGGAAGAAGAGGTCTACATGGAATAATCGAAGGGATTTCAGTTATCATATCCACCTAACATGGTTTGAAAGTTTAAAAAGGCATTGTATGGACTTAAACAGGCTCCCAGAGCATGGTATGAAAGGTTGGATAGGTATTTGACACAACAAATGTTCATGAAAGGCTCTGCAAACAATAATCTTTATTTCAAGATTGAAGGAAACAAAATGTTGATAGTGGTTGTGTATGTTGATGATATTATCTTTGGAGGAAATGAGGGTATGTGCAAGATATTTGTAGAGGAGATGCAAAAGAGTTTGAAATGTCTATGATTGGTGAGTTGAATTTCTTTCTTGGACTTCAAGTGAATCAAACTAATAAGGGCATATTCATTTCAAAATCAAAGTATGTTAAAGAATTGCTAAAGAAGTTTGGAATGGATGGCTCCAAAATAGTTTGTACCCTTATGGTGACTGGATGAAAACTAAGGATGATGAATTATCTCCTAAAGCTGATCAAAGCAAGTATAGATCTATGATTGGTGAACTGTTATATCTTACTACTACTATACCAGATATCATGCATGAAGTATGTTTGGTTGCTAGATTTCAAGAAAAACCCAAAGAAACGCATGTTACAGCTATGAAAAGGATATTCAAATATCTAAAATGAACTTTGGATTGTGGTTTGTGGTATCCTAAGGATACTTATTTTACTTTAAGTACTTAAACTAATGTAGATTGGGCTAGCTATGTAGATCACTGGAAGAGTACAAGTGGTGGTGCATTTTTTCTTGGATGCAAGTTGGTTTCATGGATAAGCAAGATACAAGATTTAGTTTCTTTATCCACTGTAGAAGCTAAGTACATTGCAACATCTTGTTGCACACAGGTACTATGGATGAAGCAAACATTGAAGGATATAAGAGTGATGTGTGATGAGCCTATCCCTATCTTTTGTGATAATACAAGTGCAATAACTATTTCAAAGAATCTGGTAATGCATTCAAGGACAAAGCATATATCTATCAAATATCATTTATTAAGAGAGAAGGTATTGGAAAATGAAGTCAGGCTTGAATATGTGCCTAAAAAGGATCATATTGCTTATATATTTGCTAAGGATCTTTTGAAGGATACTTTTGAGTATCTCAAGGAGAAGTTAGAGGTTACTGCCCCTCCTTCCTTGAACTAGGTGCACATAGAGGTGCATCAATCTAGTTGATCTACAGATTTATCATTTGTATGGACTGATGAATAGGGTCTACTCCTTAGGGGGAGTAGGAAGTATCATTATTGCAGCATGAGATATGTGTTGTCATGGGTGCACTTCTAAGGGGGAGTGATCAGAATTATGTAAAAAAAATTATTATTTGCCATTGATTTCAAAGGGGGAGATTGTTGCAAGTATGAATGAGTATGGTGGTGTTGTCATTAATACTATCATTGATGTCAACAAAGTATAGGTTGTTGTAGAGAAAGGAATCAAGTGATTGCAGGTGGTGCATGTATAGTTGAGATATTGTTGAGATGATGTGAGTACATGGAGCTATCTTTATGGTGTTGTAGGTGTGCTGATATGATGAGTTACCTAGTGCTTTTGAGAAAATTAATAAATAGTGAAGATAGAGTTGTGTGTGTGTTTAGAATGTTCTTCGGTATGTGCTTCACATTTCTTCCATGTTGATCCTATTCTTGTTCAAATTTGAAGATTTTTTTAAGGGCATCCTATTAAAAGGTGTAGACAACTGAGAAGGGGGGTGAATCAGTTGTCACCAAATTTAAACCAAAAACTTCAACACTTATTAACTTCACAACCACACTGTTTTGTTATTAAGTATGAACATGAAATGAAGATAATAGAAATAAAAATCGACACAAAGAACACCAGATTTTATGTGGAAAACCAAATGAGGGAAAAAAAATGGTGATGATTAACTCACAATATAAAGAGATAGAAAAACTAAATACAAAGGCTCACTGCCAAGGGCTCATTGCCCAAAAGAGGACTCATTGTCCAGATACAAAGGCTCATTGCCTACAGAAAGGGCTCACTATCCAACAGAGAGGCTCATTGCATAGAGATACAAAAGATAACAAAAGATCCCCCACAACAATTTACACACATCCACAACCTTGATCAGAAGATTGCAGAAACCTTCAGCTCACTACTTTAAGCAATCTAACACAATGAAGTACTACTGCCTCAACTCACTTTCGTACAACTCTTCTCTTCACTTGTGGCTTACTTTGTTACTTTTCATCATATAAATCTTCCCATTTTAACTTGAATTTATACCATCTTCAACCTTAGAAAATTTCTCCAAGGTCAGCCACATACGCTTTTGTAGACATCCAATTTGATCACTTCCATATGATCAAACACGTCTCCTTATTCATCCAGTTGCTTATTCCATCTGTTAACATTAATTAAACCATTTGTTTAATTAATACCTTGCATCTTACACAAGGGTCATAAAGTATTTAATTTAATAAATACTTTACCCCTCTTCCTCCTCTAAATTAAATAAATACACCATTTTATTTAATTTAGTCATATTCCCCTTTTGGAATTAAAATTCATTTTTTAATTCCTCTTTTCTCTCTCATGGTCACATCCTCCAATTTTTGTAAGTTGGTCTATAATCCATCTTAATTCCTTCATCTTCTTCTAATTAACTGGGGTTAGCATGTGCCCACCCTTAATTATCATTAGGGTCACATCCTCCATAATCTCCCACTTGCTTCTAATGAGTCATTAGTCCATCTAATTGAGTACTTGCACAACCTTAATCATATGGTTAGTACAACCTAATCCTCCCCCCATTTATGGCATGTGTCCTTAAGTCAACCTTATTAAAGGCTTTCTCCTTTTGGGCAAGGCACTCCACTTCCCCATGTGAATTTTTAATTCACATTTAATCCCCCAATGCACACAAAAGGAATTTTTAATTCCTTCACTTCTTCCCACATGTCCTTCACTTATTCTTTATTCTTTCCCATCTCCCCATGAGAATATTTGAAAAAAATTTAATTCCTCACATGTCCTCTCACCCACATGGGGACAAGGACCTCCTTTATGAGGAGATCTTGTCCAATCCCAAGGTACTTTGTACCCCCCTCCATGTCATGTACTTCTCTTACACCTCATGTCCACCTCATCTTTCTTAAGCCTCTCCCCTTGCCACATGTCAAGATGTGAGGGCTTGTGAGTTCTCAACTCACCATAGCCCTACATCTTGGCCATTTGGGATCAATCTCCATCCATCTCTTCTAGGAATTCTCAAAATTCTATAAATACCCCCTCTTTTCTCTCATTTTGGAAATCATTTTGCTAGCCAAACTCTTGCAATTTTATTTCTCAATCTACACTTAGCTATTTTCATGTTTTCATCCACTTGCACTCATCCTCACAACATCATTTAGCTTGCATCTTGTGCTATCCAAGGAGCATACACATCAAAGATCGAAGGGCCAACCAAAGGATCGATTCGAGACAAGGTATAAGGTTCCATTTGTTGCTTTTATCTTGTGTTGTTTCCAACTTAGGCTAATCTTGAGGTGTAGGTTGTTTTGGTGTTTATTTACACTCTTTTATTTGCTACTCATTTTCTAACACTTATTCATATCACGACCTATGGGGAAGCACGCCCGGTGGGACCCACAAACAGGTCTCTTTCTTTCACATTTGCTATTTTTTGCATTTTTGCAGGTTTAGGACCAGAGTGGCGGACCTGTCCCTGTAGAGTGGCGGACCTGCCCTCTGATGGTGGACCTGACCCTAACCTGTGGTGGACTGACCCTACGACTTGACCCTCTCAGAAGGTGAAATTTCAAGTTTTTGACCAATTGTCTTTGGTAAGTAGGTCACATAGTTTAATTAGAGGGGTCAATAAACTTTGTTTGACGTGCTTGTGGAAGGATATTTGACATATCCAATCCCCTTGCGCCATTTGGCAATCTTGGGTGACAAGAAATCATAGCTTTCCAAGTCCTTTGAGTCACTCCATTTTTTATTTTCTTAGCGGGACCTGCTTGGGGATTTCATCGCCCCAAGGGACGATTCCAACTACTTGTACCGGCAGGGTATATAAAGGGGGGAGAGCGAAAGTTGTACCTCAATCCAACCATGTTGTAATTGGCGAAGCGTTAGGATGACATGAAGAGTTAGTCCGAGCCTTTAGTATCTCGCTAAGGTTCCTGACTCACGCTTGTAACGGGTTGGTGTTCACGGTTTGGGCCTCACGTACTGGGTGTATATCGAGGACTCCTTAGCAACCATGTTCATCCTAGAGTAGAAGACTTTGTTGACCATACCCATTTCTACTAATCGTAGGGTTGTGCTATCTAAATTGTCTTTCTTGTGCAAAACCAGTCATTATCAGTTTGGCCAAGTCTTTTATGTTTGCTATATTTTGGGTCCTTTTCCTTACTCATCCATCAAAAAAATCAAGCTTCAAACTTATCCTTTGGCAGATCTGACCACATGCTGTGGCGGACCTGACCACATGCTGTGGCGGACCTGACCTTATGCTTTGGCGGACCTGACCTTATGTTGTGGCAGACCTGACCTTATGTTGTGGTGGACCTGACCACATGTTGTGGTGGACCTGACCTTATGCTATGGCAGACCTGACCACATGCTGTGGTGGACCTGACCGCATGCTGTGGCAGACCTGACCTTTGGCTAGTCTATATTATCACTTGGCATCCCTTGTCCCTCCATTTTGAATGTCGATATGACCATTCAACATCCTAAACGAACATCTAAACATCTGTTCCGGGTCTTCATCCCCTCGTTCTGAGGGTCATTCATTCCGAACACTCTTTTGCTTGTTCTGAGCTCCCGTTCCTCCATTCTGAGAGTCATTTATTTGTCCAGAGATTCTCCCCATCCATCCTAAATCTGCTTTCATCTCTGATCTCCATTATTCCATATAAGCCCCATTGAAGTTATCATCCGAGTTGACCTAGGTGTTCATCCCTAATCATAATCATCGTAACTGACTTATGATTGCTATCCATCTTAAGTTGGTCATCCTCCTCGACCCAATCAATTTGCTTCTATCTCAAGTTGGATTCGGCGTCGTTATCATACATCTACCCGTCAATCAAACACCTAGTGTTACCAAGCATCCTTCTTAAAATCGGTTGTGGATCTCAGTCTTCATCATATTTATCATCAAAATCAATCCTAATCATCAGGTCAATCCACCCCCCACATCATCAAATTAATCCAAAACCTAGACTAATTCAGTGTCTACCAATCAACCCAATCTGAGTCCATCAAAATAATCCACGTCGGTCGATTGTCATCGGCTAATCTCCCATCAAATCAAATCAATATTTCATCCTCCAGGTCTTTCTAATATCTTGATCCATCTCATCATCTTGCATGCCTGTTCAGACTCGTTCATAGGAAAAGAAAATGGCCGACCAACAAGCCCTGAATGCCTAATCAAACAACCCTCGAGATCCCACCAACACAGTGAACGTCTCGTTAGATCCTAACTATGGTGTTAACATCCCTCACAATCCCCACAATGGTACCTCATCACAATCCAATGTGGATGGTCAAAACACGTCACCACCTGGGGAGGAAAACATGGCTGATCAACCCAAGCTCACATTCAAGGAACACTTCAATAACCCTGTTAATGCACAAATGATAGAGCGCCTTCTTGAAAAACATGGCGAGAAAATATTGGCTCACTTGATTGACAAAGGTGTCAAGTTTCCGTCAGGCGTCGACTCATCCAAGTATGGAACCTCCACATTTAATGTACCCCAAGGTTCACATGATATCCCCAGTAGCTCATATGTCCCCAATGTTCCTTCCGTAGAAGGTTGGCATCAACCAGAATTCGGCAATGCTGTCCTGTATCCCATTGGAAATCCCACACATTCCACCATCTCGATCACAGGGACATCCAAAACCATTGATCCCAATGATCCTTTTGCCTTTGGCATGCCGCAAAACATCCCACAACCGCAACCACTAATGCTACCAGCACCACTCCCCTCAAACCTGCCTCCTGCCAACACTGGGGGCAGCCCTTTCGCTACCTTGCCCCCACCTCCTGGGGCTACAAATCCTCCACCATCGTCATTCATACCCCAACAACTACCCCAATCCAACAATCCTCCACCATCATCATTCATACCCCAACAACTTCCCCAATCCAACAATCCTCCACCATTGTCGTTCATATCCCAACAACCTCCCCAATCCTATGCTCCCAGTAGCACTCAACAACCTCCCTCGCAAAACATCTCAACCGCACCTCGACCTCAACAAAAACCATTGGTCAATCCTTTATTTTCAACACAACCACCACTGCATCCATCACAAGGAAATCAACCTCGGCCTCCAACCCCAACTATATCTCCATTCCTTGCATCCATCTTACACCCACAGGTGCAACCACCACATAACATCCCATCTCACCCAATACAGCCACCAACAATGCACCAACAACCACCCCATCATTACAATTATTATAGACAACAACAATATTAACAACAACCATTTTATGTGACCTTGCAATAGTCACATCAGCACCCCCAATACCCACAAACCAATCAACAACACCTTCTCCATACTTCCCAACAATACGCCACCCATAACTACCCAATCAATCCATATCCCACCTCACAATAGCAACCTCTTTATCAACAAGGTCCCTTGGTGCATCAGCAAGGGATACTACCTCCTCATTATCCATACGCCCATCCCCAAACTTCATCTTAGAATCCACAATCGTCCTACCATCAATATCCGTCCAACACACCAGCCAATGTGGACATACTAGAAATCAAAGCCGCTCTGAAAGATCTCCAGGTAGGGACTGGCAAACAATCGTTCAAGTTTGAAGATATATGCCCATATCTGTTTGATCCCTCCATCTCATTAATTCCTTTCCCCAAACATTTTGAGATGCCGAAGTTTGACAAATATAAGGGGAACAAGGATCCTAAGGCCCACTTGCAAGAGTTTTACTCCTAGTGTCAAGAAGTTATCCACAATGACAACTATCTCTTGCGCCTGTTCCCCTGGAGTCTAGCAAGCAATGCCCTAGGGTGGTTTATGACCCTCAAAAAGGGATCCATAAAATCTTTTGCAGACCTATCAGAAAATTTCATCTCCTACTTCTCCTTCAATTTGGAGAAAGACACCGATACCTTGGATCTCCTTAAAGAGAAACAACGTGAAGGGGAAACCTTTACTAATTGCCTCCAAAGGTGGTGTGCACTAGCAAGCCGAATGGAAACCCCTTTGAAAGAAAAGGACATGGTCACCCTCTTCATGGAGAACTCTCATCCCGACATGGCTCATAACTTTAGATTACATTGTGTCACCACTTTCGTGGAGGTAGTAGAGAAGGGACCCATCCTTGAGTGTGCCCTTGTTGCCAAGGGGCGTGTCAAAATCTATAATAAAGAAAAGGAAAGGTCATTCAACGACAAGCCACATTTTTGGAACAAGAACAAGAATGCAGTAAATGATGGCGTTACTGATACTAAACATGTCCACATGGCCAACACATCCCAGAGACAACAACAATCCATACCTAATGCCATATCTGTACCGCAGGGGACACCCCGTCCCCCTCAACAGTCCAATCAAAATAACCAGGGGAACACCAAATGTCAGTATGCTCAATTAGGAGAACCCTTGGGTGTCGTCTTCAATAAGCTATTACAGATCAACTATTCGATCATGTACCCCATCACCAAGCCACTCGACGAATCCAAACCTAAGCCTGCATGGTTTAGGGAAAATTAATATTGCGAGTTCCATAAGATCAAAGGACACTCTTTGAATAAGTGTCAGGGTCTGAAAAAATATGTCCAAGACCTCATAGATCGAGGTGATATCAAGGTGGACCCCAGTCAAACTTCGTCGTCCAATGCTCAATTACAGATATATCAAAATGCCTTCCCAAACCATAATCAAGGCCCGAGCACCTCCAACAGTAATCCTCAAAACAACAGCACAAATAACATGAGTTATAAGAATGTGCCCCTTAATTACGAGGGTATTATTCATTACATTGAGTAGGTAGAACCTCATGTATCCATGATACATGTCAAAGCCAAAGATCCTTAGTGTGTTGTTACTACACGACGGGCCCGCATCACTGTCCCTGCATCCCCCGCACTCACTCAATCAACTCCTGTAAGCTCCCAGTACAACATCCTTGACCACTTAGGAAAGACCCCTGCACATATCTCCATTTTGGATTTACTTAAGTCTTCCCCTGTGCATCAAGAAATCCTCAACAGAGCCCTACAGGAAACCCATGTGCCTAATAACATTGATCCTACACAATTCCAAGCTTTGGTAGGACACCTAGCTTCATCTCACCAACTGCACTTTAGCCAAAATGATATGCCAAACATTGATGTCAATCATAATCGCCCCTTACATATTGAAGTCGTGGTTACCCGACATAAAATAAAAAGAGTCTTGGTAGATAATGGCTCTGCCCTCAACTTGTGCACTCTAAAATTCATAAGACAGGTGGGGTATACTCAAGCAGACTTAAGTAATCAGATCATCACAATCAAGGCTTATGATAATGCACAAAGGAATTCAGAAGGGATCATCAATCTTCCTGTCCAAGTGGGACCTGTGGTCCAGTACATTACCTGTCATGTCCTTGATCTGGACTTGCCATATAATCTCCTCCTCGGCTATCCATGGCTCCATGCTATGCAAGTCGTTCCCTCCACCTATCATCAATGCCTAAAATTCCCAGTGAACGGGCAAGAAGTCACCATCTATGCTGACCCCCAACCATTTGAATATTGCCACACTTTAGAAGTGTCATTTCCCCATTTACATTATTGTCCTGGGGTTGAAATGGGGGCATCCTAGTCATCATCCGCTAATCCACCCTCCACTGCGATAACCACTCCATCCTCCACCACTGATCCTACAGTCACCAAAGTCCAAATCATTGACAAAGGGTGTGGTGAATACGAAATGCATACTGCTCTCAATATAGCAACCATGCCACCATCACCCCATGAGTATGGTCAACCTTCACATGCTACCCCAAAGAAAGACAAGACTATCACCTTCAGTGGTAAAAAAATCCCTACCACCACTTTCAGATCCCCAAGTGTCAAGATAGATGCACCAGAAGAGGACATAAGCCAATGGGTCTATCGAGAAGAACCCCAGCCAGAAACTCCTCTAAAGGAATATTTTCAAGAAAAGTACCCTTGGCCAACAAAGTTCGTGGAAAAACATAACTATCAAGGTAGGGGCCTAGGCAAAGAAGAACAGGGCCGGTTGCAACCCATTGATATGTCAAAGCTACCAAAAAACATAGGCATTGGGTATGACAAAAAGCAAAAAGGCCCCGAAACATCGTCTAATACTTCCAATAGTGTCACCGTGGACAATGGCTCATTGGAAGACATACCCGAGGAGGAATCCATCATACGTGCGTATGATGACGTCAATCATGCCGCCCTATCATCCATGTTCGAATGCCTATCCATCTACACTATTAACCTATCCCTTTGCCACCCCGAGCTTATTGATTGGGACCTACGTAATAGCACACCTATCAGTATGTCCGCGGATACATATGTCAACCTTATGGGATTGGGGGAGGATGAACACTCCAGTCGCAAAAATAAGAATATGAATAAGAAAGGTAAAAAGTGGTCATCTAGTGAAAACCTCCCTGAGGCACTTTCTGACCTTGAAAAAGTAAAAATAAAGGACGCATCTAATGACGAAAACCTCGAAGAGGCACTGGAAGATGGAGATTTTCATCTTCCCCTTATGGAACTTAGTTGTCTGCCCGATCATCTATTCTAATTGAAGAGACTCAAGAAGTTAATCTGGGAACTGTTGAAAGTCCTAAAATCACCTATGTAGCTAAGTCACTCTCAGAACAAGAGTATTCGGTCATCGTGCAGCTACTCCAAGAGGGAATCATTAACTTTGCTTGGTCATACTCAGACATGCCAGGCTTAGACCCCGCCTTAGTGGTTCATCACTTGGACATTCGCCCAGACGCCAAGCCTGTCAAACAAAAGCTCTGCAAGATGCATCCGCAAGTCGCGTTGTTAGTCAAGAAGGAATTGGAAAAGTTACTAGAGGCGGGTTTTATTAGGCCAATTGACTACTCTGAGTGGACCTCCAATATAGTACCAGTTTCCAAACCAAATGGAGACATTCATGTCTGCACAGACTTCAGGGATCTTAACAAAGCCTGCCCAAAAGATGATTTCCCTCTGCCTAACATTGACATGTTGGTCGACCTAATAGCAGGACATGAGATGTTATCCCTTATGGATGGCTTCTCTGGTTATAATCAGATTTGAATCGCACCTAAGGATCAACATAAGACCGCCTTCACAACACCTTGGGGTACTTTTTGTTACAATGTTATGCCCTTTGGTCTCAAAAATGTGGGGGCAACATATCAGAGGGCAATGACGGTCATCTTCCATAACCTCATACATATCATCATGGAAGACTATGTCGACGACCTATTAGGAAAATCTAGAACACGAGCATAACATCCTGCCATCCTAAAAAAGATATTTGAGTGGTTAGAGCATTACAAGTTGCGGCTAAATCCAAAAAAGTGTGTCTTTGGGGTCACTTCAGGAAAGTTGTTGGGTTTCATAGTCTCTCATAGGGGCATTGAAGTTGATCCCACCAAGGTAAAAGCTATCCTGGACATGCCACCTCCACGCAATCTCAAACAGTTAAGAAGCCTCCAGGGGAAGTAGTCCATCCGTCGATTCATAGCCCAGCTAGCAGATAAGTGTCAACTGTTCACTCATCTTCTAAAGAAGGATTCCACCTTTCGATGGAACCAGCAGTGTCAGATGGGTTTTGATAAAATTAAGAAATATTTAGCTCATCCGCCAATCTTGATGCCACCTATTCCTGGCAAACCCCTCTTGCTTTACATCTCCGCCACTTCAGTCGCACTGGGGGCATTGTTGGCACAACATGATGAGTCGTCGAAAGAGAGGGCAATCTACTACATCAGTTGGACATTGGTTGGCTATGAGCTAAACTACTCCCCCATGGAAAAAGCCTACCTTGCACTCATCTTCAACACACAGAAGCTTCGACATTACATGCTTAGCCATCCAGTTAAATTAATTGCCAAAATCGATCCATTGAAGTATCTATTATCTAGAACCACTCTAACTGGCTGCATGGCTAAGTGGGTTATGCTCCTTAGTGAATTCGACATAGAATATGTGGACCGCAAGGCTATTAAAGGATAGATAATCGCAAATCAGTTAGTAGAAGCTTCTCTAGTTGATACTCATCCAATCATCACAGAATTCCTTGATGAAGAAGTCTTCTCCGTTGATGAGACCCCCACGTGGACATTGTATTTTGATGGATCATATACACACAATGGATCGGAGGCAGGAATTTTATTAGTTACCCCTTAGGATGACTACATTCCCAAGTCATTCAGGATAGCATTCCCATGTACTAACAACATGGCAGAATACAAAGCTCTCCTCACCGGCCTCAAAATTGCAAAACAGTGGCATATAACTCAGTTGAAAGTCTTTGGTGATTCTTTGCTAGTCATTAGACAAGTTAATGATGAGTTCCTAACCAAGGATGATAAGTTGTTACCCTACAAGCGCATGGTGGATGATTTCAAGAAATATTTCACCTCTATACAATTTGAACAGATTCCCAGGGTACGAAACAAAGCAGCTGATGCAATGGCCACTATTGGCTCCTTGCTGGACATGCCCAAAGACTGAACAGAATACGAATTTCTTGTAGAACAAATTTTAATCCCAACATATGATATCCCTGAGACTAACATGGTGTGTGAAATTGTGGTTCCCACCTCCCCATGGTACCAAGACATCTACACCTACCTCCATGATAACATTATACCCCTGGATCTTACACGTAATCAACGTAAGTCCTTCGTTCATCGCTCTTCTCGATACGTCATCGTCGGTGATACGCTTTATCGTCGCAGGTATGATGGAATCCTCCTTAGATGTTTGAATGAGACCGAAGCCCATGCCACACTAACGGAAGTACATGGCGGTGTTTGTGGAGCTCATTCAAATGGTATGGCTCTGGCCAAAAGGATCCTACGAGCTAGATATTATTGGCCTACCTTGGAACACGATGCTTGTGAGTTTGTAAAGAAGTGTCTTCCATGCCAACAACATGCAAATTTAATTCACGCCCCGACACAAGATCTTCATCCCCTCCTGGCACCATGGCCGTTTTCTCAATGGGGTTTCAACTTGATTGGCAAGATTTACCCACCATCATCCGATGGCCATACATTCATAATTACCACCACTGAGTACTTCACCAAGTGGGTGGAGGCAATGACCCTTTCACAAATCACTGGTACTCAGATTTCCAAATTCATCCTTTACCATATTCTCTGCAGATATGGTATCCCGTCCACCATCCTCTCCAACAACGGAAAACCCTTCAAAAACCAAGCCATGAAACACCTCTGTGACACCTTCCATATCCAGCACCGTTGGTCAATGCCTTATTACCCTTAGGGTAATGGTCAGGCAAAAGCGACCAACAAAACCCTTATCCGTATTCTCAAAAAGGTTGTCAATAACACTGGACAAGATTGGCACCTCCATATTCATCCCGCCCTCTGGGCATATCGCACATCCATCCGCAATCTGACAGGTGCCACCCCCTATTCTTTAGTGTATGGTGCTGAAGCTGTCTTTCCAATCAAAGTTGAACTTCCATCATTGAGAATTTCTCTAAAGAACCTTATCAGTGAAGAGGATGCTCGTGTTGCACGGCTTGCACAGCTGGAATTACTAGATGAATGAAGAATAAAAGCCTATGATCATCTGCAAGCATACCAAAATTGCCTCAAACGTAATTACAACAAGAAGGTTTGTCCTTAATAATTCCAGGTGGGCAAGCTTGTCCTTAAGGAGAACCAGCGTACTCAGTAAGACCGAGACAAGAAAGGAAAATTTGAGGCAAATTGGTTGGGACCCTATATCATAGCCGCTAAATATGGATTTGGGGCATACAGGTTGACTACTTTTGAAGGAGAACCCCTTGATGAACCCATCAATATCATGCATCTAAGGAAGTTCTACACCTAAATCTGCTCAGTTCCCCCACCTTGTCAAAAAAGTCAAAAAAATAAAAAACAAAAAATCCAAAAAAAAAAAGTCCAAAAATAGTCAAGAGAAATAAATCTGTCCTATGGTGAAAACCACCTCTTGGTGGCACCATGGATAAGTATGGATGGTGAAAACCTAGTAACAGGCGTCATCTATAGAGGGCTTAATCATTATCTACCTGACATCCTAGTTATTTTATGCCTTCATCCGCACTATTGTCCTCACCCATCTCATCCTAGGCCACTTGGTAAATATTGATTGAGCATTGGACGACCCATCTAGCCTATCCCCCATTCCTAAGCTTTTCGGTATCCCACTCTGAGCTTACGTCATTCGTTCCCTTCGTTGTTATGTTCGTGTCATCAGGTAGGATCATCCATCGTGTCGGTCTTCACCTAGGTCCCATCTTGTCGCGTCTGTCAGTCAAACTACGTTGCCCCTGTGCTATCATGTAGGCAAGGTTGATCATTTGATTCACCCCCGGGGCATTTGTCCATCATCATCGATTACCATTTGTCTTCTTTTCGCTTTATCCATGGTCTTTTCTGGAACTATGAGGGCTCTGTGCTTTCACGTAGGCAAGGCTAGTCTATGATCTGCCCCCGAGCCCCCAGGTCTGTAGGTTATGTTGGTCTTTTGTGCTTCATCATCAAGTTATGCCCACATCTAACCGGTTCTTAATAAACAAAATTCCCTCATGTTACAAGATCTTGTCCCTAGGTAACATCCCATGTCAACTGGGTCATCCTAAGTTAGCATCCATCTTTGGTCTCAACAGGATGAATCCTTCCTAGCAGACCTCGTCAATCCCATCCACCACCTTGATCCTATGGAAAAGGACCTGTTGTCTTGATTATGATCTCTTGATGCTTTCAAATTTTGTTTATCATTTTGGGTTCCTTCCCATCAGTTGTCAGGGTCACCTTGGTCCACCATACCATGGCGTGCCTTGACTTGCTGACATGGGGGCATACCTTGATCGTTTGTTTTGACTGCTCCCTTCTTAGTTGTCCCTCGTAAGACCCACCAAGATCTCTGAGGTCTTGTGTTACGCTAGGACAACTTTGTGTGTTTGTGGTTATCTCAACACCAGGCCCGACCGAGGTCATCGCGACATCGGGGTGTTGGGATAACCTTCTTGTTTGCTGTGTTTGTTTCATGCGTAGAGTACTCGTTTGCCTTGATCTTCCATATCAAGGTACTTGGTATCCTACGCTATAGTAAAAATCAATGCTCCAAAGATGGAAAAATCTCATTTTCACTGCATTTTCACCACTTTGCATGCACCCTTCATTTCCATCATGACCATCACTTATGATTTTGGTTGTGCAAGTACTCTAATTCTTTTTCCTCTTAAATCATCTTCCTCTTAGGATATTAATGGTTGTTTTTGGCAAATGCACTCTTCCATATGCCTATCATCTATCCACTTTCTCATAACGGTCTTTATTGACACTTAGGTGCATTATAAACATTTACCTTTTGTTCCATACATCATAAATCACAGAAAACATGCATAAATCATCCATCCACATGTGTATCCATCATCATAAATCATAAAAACATACATAAATCATCCATCCACATGTGCATCCATAAATCATAAATCAAATAAACATGCATAAATCGTCCATCCACATGTGTATCCATCATCATAAATCATAAAAATATACATAAATCATCCATCCACATGTGCATCCATAAATCAAATAAACACGCATAAATCGTCCATCCACACGTACATCCATAAACCATAAATCATAGAAACATTTACATAGATCATAAACATGGGCATCCATACATCATAAACCATACCTAATTATCCATTTTCATAAACAACATCCATCATCATAATCATAATAACATACATGTGCATCCATACATCATACATCATAAAAGCATACATAAATCGTCCATCCACATGAACATGTGCATCCATACATCATACATCATAAAAGCATACATAAATCGTCCATCCACATGAACATGTGCATCCATAAAACATAATCATAAAGCATAGATTATCCATCCATATAAACATGTGTATATATATGAAACAACATCATACATCATCCTATATAGCCACATAAAAGAAATATCATGCCTAGTGTCAATAAAGGACATCGCATTATCAAAATAGTAAACATCCTATCATAATACAATACATCTCCATCATATATCACCTAATAAGATACAAAATCCAGAGATGTGGATCACCTCTGACCTCTGGTGATATAGACAATCCATCCATCTTGTATCTGCCAAAAATAACCAATGTCCTGCATCTGCCCGCTCTACTGCGAGCTGCCCACATCTGATCTCTGTGGAGAATCAGGTACTGACCCTCTGTGCACTGGAGTCCCCTAGTACTCATGGGTGGGAGTCCCCTAGTAACTGCCATATGGAGATGGAGTCTGCTGGTAGTCATTGAATCCCCTGGTGCGTGTCCCTAATGACTGGGACGGCTCTGGTGGCTGTGGAGCCTGACTGACGTAGCGCACTATGCGCTGCACTGGATCCAGAACAACCTACTCATATACCCCCCTCCAATAGTTTGCCTGCTGCATAAACTCATCCCTCTGCCCAGCTATCAGTCTCGCGGCATTCTGCTAATGCCTATACCGATCTCAATTTGCACTGATAGCCCGCTACTCCTGTACCCATGCCTCCTGGGCTAGTATCAATTATCGTATCTACTCTGAGCCTCTATCTCTCTCCACCTGCAACGCCTGTAACTGTGTATGCAACTCCTGAATATCTATCTCTGGCCCTCCCCCCTCACCCGGGCCCCTCTGCAACTGAGCCCGTGCTGCATTCCTCTTGCCCTATAATGTCTGCATCTGTAACTCTGCAGCATCCCTCTCCCTCTATGCAGCCTATCCCCACGCCACCACTACATCTCTGTCCCTCTGCAAGGCCTGCAATCTCAGCTCAACCGAATCTTGCTCTCGTCGCAAGCTAGCTACCTATGATGTCGCTGTATCCCTCTCTCTACAAAGAGACTGTACCTCTGCCTCAGCCACCTGCCTCTCACTCTGTGCCACCTGGACCTGCGCCTGTAACACATCCCTCCCTGCTTCCAACACCTCCATTTGTGCCTACACCACATCCCTCTCTACCTTCACTGTGCGCACCCTATCCCTAAGCACGGCTAACTCCCTCTGCATACTCTCTGCATCCCCTATCCCCCTGCTGACAACCTGCTGTGTCGCCCCCTCTCCCACCAAACCCAATCCCTCCATCTACATCATCTGACTCTGCAACTCCGCCTGCAATCTCTCCACCTCAGCCCGTACGTCTATAGTCTCATCGTGGCTCTCATCCCTCTCTCTCACCAATCTTCTCTCCTGCTCTGATACTAACCTGACCAGCTCTGTATAGTCCCTCTCACCCTGAGCAAATCGATCCCGCCACTCATCCCTCTTTGCCTCCACTCCGATCCGCTCTGCCTCTGCCTCCCGCACTCGCTGCTCACTCCGTCGCAGTCTCTCCATTGTCTCTCTTAGTACCACCCTCGGATCCTCCCCTGTAGGTGGTGGTGCTGCTAGCAGTGCTACATCATGCACATCTAAATCAACCTCCATCTCCCGCGGATGGTACCCCTCACTCTCGGCTGATAGCTCCATCTCGTCCACATCTATCACCCCAGGAGCTCCCTGCTGCGGCTGCCCTCCAGCTGTCTCCTGTCCCCCCTGCCCTCCTAGGTCTCTGTCCATATCCTCTCTGAATCTGTCTACCTCCTGTCCTCCGGTGGCCCTGAATGTCTCATGTCTCCCCTCCTCCCCTCCGGCTGTCTCCTGCCCCCCCTGCCCTCCTAAGTCTCTGTCCATCTCCTCTCTGGCTTCGTCTGCCTCCTATCCTCCAGTAGTCCTGGCTATCTCCTGTCCAACCTCCTCCCCTCCAGCCCTGTTGGTCTTGCCCTGTGTACCCTATGGCTCTCCTCCTCGGGCTCTCGGCCTCCTCTCCTGTCAACCCCATCCTCAGGCCCTCGACCTCCTCTCCACCACCTCCTCTGCTTCATCCTCTACCACCTCCTCAACCTCATCCTCCACCACCTCCTCCCCTCCGGCCCCATTGGCCTCGCCCTATGTACCCTGTGGCCCTCCTTGGGCTCTTGGCCTCCTCCCTACCACATCCTCCGCCTTAGCCCCTCCCCCCTCTACTCTATCTCCTCCCCGACCCCTCTACTATCATCTCCTCCTCCAACTGCCTATCAGTTGCTCCTGTGCCCTCCATCCTCCTCTGTGTTCTCTCAGTGGTCTGGGTGGACTAAATGCCCCCAATCGCCTCTCATCCTTTGACTCAAATCCTCGTGCCTCCTCAATTGGCACAATTGGTGTAATCCGCTCCAACAGATGTCACCTGAACCACTCCTCATATCACTCTGTCGTCCCTATATCTCGCGGCCCCTCTCGCCTATCAGGATAGGGCCTGAACACTAGTCTCTCAATATCACTCCATACGCTGTGCAAATTCAGCACTGCTCCCCATGGCCACTCCCACGTTTGTCATGCAAATGTCACTCGGCCTGCTGGAATATCCTATCTCACTCCAAACTGCCTCGTCACCCGATCCAGTCGATGTGACTCCACTACTCGTGGCCTACTCCCAATCATGTAACATCACCTAAAGAAGTAACCACTATGCAACTCCTCCTCCCTCAACCACCCCCCGAATCGCCACATCATGTATGGCCTCCACACTATATCCACTGCCTGCACATCATCAAACTGTCTCCTCCACACGTCCACCTCCTGCGTCTCTCAATACCACAGTAGCATCCCTGCCTCTGCTCCCCACCACCACGCTACAGGCTCCGTATCATCATGCTTGCCCACTCTCGCTACAATCGGCCTGATCACACGGATATGCTCTCAGGCCCATACCTATAGTAGTGTGACGTTTGTCACACTCAGCTGTTTCTTGTAACAAATCACGTGCATGTCCCGATATAACTAGGCTAACATGCACGTCCCCCACACAAACTGTCCCTCCCGGCCCTCAATGATGTGCCGAATCACCTCGACCATCCTCATGTGAAGAAACTTCCCACTCTGGTCTGGCAGCAGTATCCCACTAATCAACCCTGCCAGGTATAGTGATAGTACTTGTACCCTGCACGACACCATCCCATCCACATCCAACTGACCCCACTGCACTGGTAGCTCATCACTACCAAAAACAATGCGCACGGACTCATCTAGCACCTCGTCCTCTGACCAACACTAGTTAATCGGGAGCCCTGATATCGGGAGCCTCAGAATCCGCCATACATCCTTTAGCGTCACCGTCATCTCCCATGTCGGTAGGTGAAAGGTCATCCTCGCCATGCATCTCCTCAACACCTCTGATCGTCTCTCTCGCACCCACAAAATCCATGTTTTCTGCATGCATGCAATAAATTTTTATCATTTTCATTCTTTTTTCCCTCGTCATTCTCAGGTTTCCCATCCCTGCCGATGTTTCCCCCTTCTGTTGCCCTGTTTCCCCACCCTTTGCCCTCGGCGGTCCACCCGGTCGGCGGACCCGCCCCCACGGTGGCAGACCCGCCCCCGTGGTGGCGGACCCACCCGCGGCGGCAGACTTGTCCACCCTCGGACCCGTCCGCCTATGGCGGCGGACCCGCCCCCGCGATGGCGGACTTGTCCACCCCCACGGTGGCGGACCCGTCCGCCCGCGGCGGTGGACACGCCCACATGGCGGCTGCCCAATCCCCCCCGGTGCGGAAATCAATGAAACTCAAAAACATCTTTAAAAATTGCCTCCTACCCATTTTTTGTCTCACCTTCCTGGACAAAACCCACATTTTTGTTTTTCCAAAACACATGCATAAATGACTCAAAATCACAAAGTTGGATTTTGGGCTAACCTGACGTGGTACGTCACGGTGGGTGAAGAATATCCACCTCTTGTTGGCCTGGAGAATGATGTCACTATCATATTCTGGTATCGTGTCTGATCTCACTTGCCTCCTCTTCTTCCTCTCCTCCTTCTCCACTTGCCAGCTATCACAATGAATAAAAGTTAATTCTACAATTACCTTTTATCCCTTTTTTTCCTTTCTCTTCCCTTTTCAAATAAAAGGTCTTTTTTTCCTTTTATTTACCAAAAATTCCTCCAATTAATTCATCCAGCCTCTTTCTTCTCAGGGCCGCCATTCACACATTGTTTACCCGATTGACTCCATTCAAACGCCATTCTTTTCATTTTTCTGTGCTCTTTCCAACAACATATACCACTCCTTACTTTCGAGAAGTTGACCAAGGCTCCCTTTTCCTCCCCCGTCCTCCTTCTCAATGGGGCATACTCTACCATTCTCTCCTAACCCATCGCTCTAAGCCTACCTTCGCTGGACTAGGGCATCCTCTCCACATTCCCTTTGTTTGGGGCAGCTCGCACACTTTCCCCCATGCTAGGGCATCTCTTTTCTGATCTCTTTTTCTGTAGAGTCATCTGCATTATGTTTTTCTTCGAAACCCTATTATCCTAATAGTATTTCGAAGAGGGGCAAAATATAGACATCCAATTTGATCACTTCCATATGATCAAACACGTCTCCTTATTCATCCAGTTGCTTATCCCATCTGTTAACATTAATTAAACCATTTGTTTAATTAATACCTTGCATCTTACACAAGGGTCATAAAGTATTTAATTTAATAAATACTTTACCCCTCTCCCTCCTCTAAATTAAATAAATATACCATTTTATTTAATTTAGTCATATTCCCCTTTTGGAATTAAAATTCATTTTTTAATTCCTTTTTTCTCTCTCATGGTCACATCCTTCAATTTTTGCAAGTTGGTCTATAATCCATTTTAATTCCTTCATCTTCTTCTAATTAACTAGGGTTAGCATATGCCCACCCTTAATTATCATTAGGGTCACATCCTCCATAATCTCCCACTTGCTTCTAATGAGTCATTAGTCCATCTAATTGAGTACTTGCACAACCTTAATCATATGGTTAGTACAACCTAATCCTCCCCCATTTATGGCATGTGTCCTTAAGTCAACCTTATTAAAGGCTTTCTCCTTTTGGGCAAAGCACTCCACTTCCCCATGTGAATTTTTAATTCACATTTAATCCCCCAATGCATGCAAAAGGAATTTTTAATTCCTTCACTTCTTCCCACATGTCCTTCACTTATTCTTTATTCTTTCCCATCTCCCCATGAGAATACTTGAGGAATTTTTAATTCCTCACATGTTCTCTCACCCACATGGGGACAAGGACCTCCTTTATGAGGAGATCTTGTCCAATCCCAAGGTACTTTGTACCCCCCTCCATGTCATGTACTTATCTTACACCTCATGTCCACCTCATCTTTCTTAAGCCTCTCCCCTTGCCACATGTCAAGATGTGAGGGCTTGTGAGTTCTCAACTCACCATAGCATTAATCTTGGCCATGTTGGGATCAATCTCAACCGTCCATCTTTTCTAGGAATTCTTAAAATTCATATAAATGCCCCCCCTTTTCTCTCATTTTGGGGGAGATCATTTTGCTAGCCAAACTCTTGCAATTTTATTTCTCAATCTACACTTAGCTATTTTCATGTTTTCATCCACTTGCACTCATCCTCACAACATCATTTAGCTTGCATCTTGTGCTATCTAAGGAGCATACACATCAAAGATCGAAGGGCCAACCAAAGGATCAATTTGAGACAAGGTATAAGGTTCCATTTGTTGCTTTTATCTTGTGTTGATTACAACTTAGGCTAATCTTGAGGTGTAGGTTGTTTTGGTGTTTATTTACACTCTTTTATTTGCTGCTCATTTTCTAACGCTTACATTCGACCTATCACAACTTCATTTCATAAATTCAAATTAGGTCAGAAAATCAACATTCTCACAGTGGAAAGTAATGAGAGTGGACCAATTAAACACTTAACCAAGACCAAAAATAATGTATCGAATCAACCACACACTTTCTTAATTAAATTTAATTCTTTATATGAGGTGTAAACACCAGGTTGGCCAAACCTAATGAAAACACAAATGAACATTGAAGTACACACTTCCCAACAAGAAGATAACACATGAACAATGTAACACACTTCATCATGCATGAGAACACATCTCAAGTTCCTTCAGATACATCCACAACAAGTGTAAATCCTTTCAAACATAGAACTCCTTCCATTACTCCATACAGACTATGCAAACACATACAACAATTTTGGAACTCAACTTTTGGATCACCAAACCACAAACACTTTTTCTAGAACCCAGATAACACCTTTACACAATATATTCAAGATCTACAAGACTTGAAACAAAATAGAAAAGGACTGCGGAGCATAAACATTCCTCACAATCCACAAAAAATCAACTCTTCAAGAATAGTTCACACACCGGTGAACACAAATTTCACATTCCATTAAACTAGAGACTACAAATTAGTAGATATCATCATCAGATCATCAACAACAACCTTTCAGATCCGCACAAGCATAGGAATAACACAAGAGAAATGTAAAACACATACTAAAGCACATTGTGAACACTTACATAACTCTAACTTCTCTCTTTATTAATTTTTTCAAAAGCACTTGGAAACCCATCATTTCAGCACATTTGCAACATCATAAGGATAGCTCCATGTACTCACAACATATCAACAACATCTCAACTATACATGCACAATTTGCAACATTCTAAAATGTGTTGACATCAATGACAACATTAATGACAACACCACCAAACTTGCTCATACTTGGAACAATATCTCACTTTGTCATTGATGGAAACACATAATGTGAAAAACCATCAAAGACAACAACCTAAACAATATTCCAGGAGAACACATTTTCTTACTTTTCTTACTATTTTTCACATGAATTCATCTCCCCCTTTGACATCAATGGAAAAAATCAAAAACTCTAATTACTCCCCCTTAGGAGTACACCCATTCAACTCATACTGCAACAATGAAAAAAAATTCTACTCCCCCTGCGAAGTAGACCCATTCATTATTACAAATAAATGAAGAATCTATGAATTCACTAGAATGATGCACCTCCATGTGCACCTAGTTCAGAGGGACAATGACCCCCACCCTCTCCCTAAGATACTCAAAAGTATCCTTCGAAAGAGCCTTAGTAAATATATCTGCAATTTATTCCTTTGTTGACACATACTCCAGCCTAATTTCATTCTCCAAAACTTTCCCTCTCAGGAAATGATATCTAATAGATATGTGTTTTGTTCTTGAATTCATCACCGGATTCTTTTAAATGTTTATAGCACTTGTGTTGTCACATAAAATAGGAATAGGCTCATCACATATCACTCCAATGTCTTTTAGAGTTTGCTTCATCCACAAAACCTATGTGCAACAGGATGTTGCAGCAATATATTCTGCTTTTGTAGTGGATAAAGAAACTGAATCTTGTTTCTTACTAAACCAAGAAACCAATCTTCCACCAAGAAAGAAAGCACCTCCACTATTACTCTTTTGGTCATTCACACAACTATCCCAATCTACATCTGTATAAGAACTCAAGGTGAAATAAACATTCTTAGGATACCATAGGCCATAATCTAGTGTACTTGTAAGATATCTAAATATCCTCTTTACTATTGTAGCATGTGCCTCTTTAGGATCTACTTGAAATCTAGCAACTAAACATACTGCATGCATAATATCTGATTTGGTAGTAGTTAGATACAACATCCCACCAATCATAGATCTGTATTTGCTCTAATCAACTTTAGTAGATTTATCATCTTTAGTTAGCTTACATTCGGTTATCATAGGAGTACTAACTGGTTTGGAGTCATCCATTCCAAACTTCTTCAACATCTCTTTCACATATTTTGATTGTGAAATGAATATCCCCTTATCATTTTGATTTACTTGAAGACCAAGAAAGAAATTCAACTCACCAATCATGGACATTTCAAATTATTTTTGCATTTCTTCTACAAATATTTTGCACATTCCTTCATTTCCACCAAAGATGATATCATCAACATAAACCACCACTATCAACATTTTGTTACCTTGCACTTTGAAGTAAAGATTGTTGTCAGCAGAGCCTTTGCTAAATCCTTGTTGTGTTAGGTATCTATCCAATCTTTCATACCATGCTCTAGGAGCTTGCTTCAGTCCATACAATTCCTTCTTCAACTTACAGACCATATCCGGTTTTTCTGATAACTAAAATACTTCACATTGTTCCATGTACACTTCTTCCTCCAATTCACCATTCAGAAATGTTGACTTGACATCCAACTGATATACTTTGAAGTCCTTGTGGGAAGAAAATTCCAAAAACATCCTAATAGCTTCCATTCTAGCCACAAGGGAAAATGTTTCTTCAAAATCTATGCTTTCAACTTATGAGTATCCCTTGCATACAAGTCTTGCTTTGTTTCTTATAACTTCACCATTTTCATTCAACCTATTTTGGAACACCCATTTTGAATCAATTACATTCTTATTCACAGGTCTAGGAACTAATTCCCATGTCTAATTCTTCTCTATTTGTTGCAACTCTTCTTTCATAGCTCTAACCCAACTCTCATCTTCACATGCTTCACACACAGAATTAGGTTCTATTTTAGAAAGTAAACATACGTTTACCTCAGTTGTTGCTTTGCTTCTAGTCTTCACACCTTCACTCTTAACTCCAATTATCTATTCCTTCGGATGATTCTCTTGCACATACTTAGGAGTCTTAACAAGTTCTAGGATTTCTTCTTCTTCTTCTTCCTTCTCCTTATTTTCTTCAGGTGCATGTCCACAGATAGGATCATTAGGTTCAACTTCACTTATCTTAGTAGGTCTATGCATGTCCTGATCAAATTTCACATTAGCATTCTCAACAATCTTCCTCAATCTTTTATTGAAGCATCTATATGCTTTGCTAGTAGTGGAGTACCCAAGAAAACTTCCTTCATCACATCTAGTATCAAAATTCCCAAGATTTTCATCATCTCTTTTAATGTAACATCTGCTTCCAAATACCTTAAAGTACTTCACAATAGGATTCTTACTGATCCATAACTCAAAATGAGTCTTTGTGTTGTTGCCTCTAATATGAACTCTATTAAGAACATAAATAGCAGTGTGTATTTCCTCTCTCCAGTACACATCAGGTACAATTGATTCTTTCATCATGGTTCTTGTAGCTTCTTGTACTGTCTGGTTTTTCCTCTCAACCACTCCATTCTGTTGAGGGGTTCTCAAAGTAGAAAATTGTCTTTTTATGCCATTCTCTTTAAAAAATGTATTAAATTCACCAAAAGTGAATTCTCCACCTCTATCAGATCTCAAACATTTGATTCTTAGGTTCACTTCATTTTCCACTCTTGCTTTGAACACCTTAAACCTATCTAGATCTTTAGTATTTTCTCTAAGAAAAGAAACCCATGTCATTCAAGAATAATCATCAATAAGAAGAATGAAATACCTGTCACCATTTAGGCTTCATATTCTAGTCGGACCAAAGAGGTTAGTATGAATTAATTCCAGCATTTTGGTAGTAGATTGCTCTTTTCCTTTAAAACTGCATCTTGTTTGTTTCCCTAACTAGCAACTTCTATAAATAGTATTAGAAAGCTTTGTGATTCTAGGAAAACCTTAGACAACATCTCTTGAACTGATCCTGACTATATTATCAAATTTTACATGTCCCATTCTTTGGTGCCACAACCAACTTTCATTGACTTGAGATACAAGGCACTGACCAACAACAACCTTAAGCTGATAGATGTTTTGATGAGTTCTCCTTCTAGTAGCAACCATATCTTCAAATCCTTTTCTGATTTTGTAGGCATTATTCTGAAACACAAGTTTAAAACCATTCCTACACATTTGTCCAACACTCAAAAGGTTATGCCTTGGACCCTTTACATAATATACATTATCAGTGTTGTGTATTCCACCAAAACTAATTGTACCTTTCCCAACAATCTTTGCTCCTGAATCATCAACAAACATGACAAAACCACCATCATACTTTTCAAGTTTAGTAAACTTACTTTTATCTTTGGTCATGTGATTAGAGCATCCACTGTCAATCACCTAGTAGTCTTCATCCTATCTGGCATGAAAAGTGGTGACCAAAGTACCTTCCATTTCATTTTTTTTGTTCTTCAGAACATTCTTTTTTGCACATTTTCCAAGGTTAGTAGACATAGATTTATTCTCTGAAGCTAAAAACAAGCATTCACTATCATCACCCTTATAATTAGATTCATCGTTAGAGATTTTGGCTTCTTCTTTAACATAATATAACTTTGTATATTTCTTATCCTTTCTATCCTTATCATTATGATTTTTGTTCTTCTTATGTACAAATCTATCTGAACATCTTGAAGCATAATGACCAATATTACCACAACTAAAACATTTAAAGGGAAATATACCTGTATACTTACTAGTACCTTTCTTCAACTTCCTGGTAAAATTTTATTCCAACTCATCAAAACCATCACTATCTGGATCATCCTCAGTCTTTGTTGCTTTAAATGCATTTTTTGTCTTTTCCTCTTTCTTTCAAACTTTCTCATCTCAAATGTAGTCAAGGTGCCAAATAGCTATTCTTTAGTATACTTCTTAGGATCATACATTTCTTCAATAACTGAGATCTTATCACTGTAACACTCAGGTAGGGTTATTAGGATCTCAATTATATCTTCATCAGTCAATTTAACCCCTTGATTCCTAACATCATTTGCTGTATGTTGAACCCTTTGGAAATAGCTTGCAAAATCTTCACCTTCTTCCATTTTCAAATCCTCATATCTACACTTTGTCATCAGCTTCTTTGTCAATTTCACTCCATTATTTCCTTCATAAAGATCTTCCAACTTCCAAACTTCATAAGTAGTTTCCAAAGAAAGAACCTTAGTTCGCTAGGTTTTAGACAAAGCACTAAAAATAATATACCTCACCTTCTCATTCTCCTCATAAGAAAAAACCTCATTTGTAGTAGTAAGACCACCCATCGGGGAAACATACTTCATCTCAATAGCCTTCTTGGTCTTGTAACCAAGAGAAATAATATATCCTTTCATCTACACTTTCCAGTCACCGTAATCGGATCCATAGAAGATAGGGATCGCTAACTTATGCACCATCAGGTCTTCCTTAAGGGGTTAAGTTCTACACCAAGGAACCAAAGCTCTAATACCAATTGCTAAAAGGCACAGGACAACTAAGAGGGGGGATGAATCAGTTGTCACCAAATTTAAACTCAAAACTTCAACACTTATTAACTTCACAACCACACTATTTTTTTATTAAGTATGAACATGAAATGAAGATAACAGAAAGAAAAATCAACACAATGAACACTAGATTTTACATGGAAAACCCAATGAGGGAAAAAATACAGTGAGGATTAACTCACAATATAAAGAGAGAAAAACTGAATACAAAGGCTCACTACCAAGGGCTCATTGCCTAGAAGAGGACTCACTGTCCAGATACAAAGGATCACTACCTATGGAAAGGACTCACTATCCAATAGGGAGGCTCACTACCTATAGATAAAAAAGAGAACAAAAGATCCACCACAAAATTTACACACATCTGCAGCCTTGATCAGAAGATTGCAAAAACCTTCAGCTCATTGCTTTCAAGAATCTAACACAATGAAGTACTGCTCCCTCAACTCACTTTCACACAACTCTGCTCTTCACTTGTGGCTTACTTCATTACTTTACATCATATAAATCTTCACAACTTAACTTGCATTTATACTATCTTCAACCCTAGAAACTTTCTCCAAGGTTGGCCACATATGCTTCATTTCATAAATTCAAATTAGGTTGGTAACTCAACATTCTTGCGGTGGAAATGAATGAGAATGGACCAATTAAACACTTAACCAAGACCAAAAATAATGTCTCGGACCAACCACATGCTTCATTAATTGAATTTAATTCTTCATATGAAGTGTAAACATCAGGTTGGCCAAACCTAATGAAAACACAAATGAACATTGAAGTGCACGCTTCCTAGCAAGAAGATAATATGTGTACGACGTAACATGCTTCATCATGCATGAGAACACATCTCAGGTTCCTTCAGACACATCCGTAGCAAGTGTAACAAATTTCAAACCCAAAATTCCTTCCATCAGTCCATCCGGACTATGCAAACACATACAACAATTCTAAAACTCAACTTCTAGATCACCAAACCACAAACACTTTTTCTAGAACCCAGAGAACACCTTTACACAACATATTCTAGATCCAAAAGACTTGAAACAAAACAACGGAGGACTATGGAGTAGAAAAAATTCTCCTAGTCCACAGAAAGTCAACTCTGCTAGAACAATTCACACACCGGTGAACACAACTTTCACATTCCATTAAATCGAAGACTACAAATCAGTAGATATCATCATCAAATCATCAACAATAACCCTTCAAATCCACACAAGAATAGGATATTCAACATATGAGAAACAAAGAGAACATACCAGAGCACATTCTGAACACTTACATAACTTTGAATTCTCTCTTTATTAATTTTCTCAAAAGCACTTGGAAACCCATCAATTTAGCACATCTAGAACATCATAAGGATAGCTCCATGTACTCACAACTTCTTAACAATATCTCAACTATACATGCAAAATATGAAATATTCTGAACTATTTTGACATCAATGACAACATTAATGAAAACACCACCAAAATTGCACATACTTGCAACACATCCTTGGGTGATATTTCCTAGACTATTACTACTGGTTTGATGAAGAGTGAAAGTTGAGTTCACCGGTTTATGAAGTAGTCTAACAGAGTTGTTTGTCTATGGACTAGGAGAAATGTATCTGCTCCATAGTCCTCCGCTGGCTTTTTTTAGGTCTTTCAGATATGGAAGAAGGCTTGTAATGGTGTTACCTGTGTTCTAGCAAAGACGTTCATGGTTTGGTGCTCTAGAAGACTAGTTTCGAAGTTGTTTGTGTCTGTACAACCCAAATGGAATGATGGAAAGTGTTATGTGTATGAATATTGTTGCAATAGTTGCAGATGAATCTAAAGGAATCTAATATATGTTCCAATGTATGGTGAAGCATGTTTTGTGGTTTGCATGTTATCTTCTTGTTGTGGAAGCATGTACTTCAAAGTTCATTAGTGTTTTCATTAGGTTTGGCCAACCTGGTGTTTACATGTCATGCAAAGGATAAGTATCAATTAAGGAAGCATTTGATTGATCCAAGATGTTTTTTTGGGTCCTAGTTAAGTGTTGGTTTGGTTTGCTCTCATTCTCATCCACTAGGAGAATGTTGAGTTGCTGACCTAATTTGAATTTGTAAAATGAAGTGTGTGTAGCTAACCTTGGAGAAAGTTTCTAAGGTTGAAGATGGTATAAATACAAGGAAATATGTTAAGGATTGTATGCCACAAGTGTGAGAAACAAGATAGATGTGATAAATTGTGGTAAAGTGAGTTGAGGAAGTGATAAATTTAATGTCTTAGATTCCTGAAAGTAGTGAGTTGATGGTGTCTGCAATTCTCTTATCAAGGTTACGGATGTGTGCAAGTTTTTGTGGTGGATCTTCTGTTGCACTAAGAGAGTGTTCTCTATGTAACATTCTTCTTTCTATATTTTTGTAGCTATAGGTAGTGAGCCTCCCATTTGGACAGTGAGTCCTATCTTGGGAAATGAGCCTCTTTGTAAATGGTTTTGCAATTACTCTATATTGTGAGTTAATCCTCATCATATTTTTTCCCTTATTGGGTTTTCCATGTAAATTTATTATTTCTTGTTTTGATATTGCTTTATGTTATTTGCACTTCATGCTCATACTTAATAATAGATTAAATTGGATGTGGAGCTAATAATTGTTTGAGATTTTTGTGATTGGTGAAAATTGATTCACCCTCCTTCTCAGTTGTCTTGTGCATTTCAACACCATACACAAGAGCACCAAATTTATGTGGAAAACCCTAGAAGGGAAAAAACATAGTGAGGATTAGCTCACAATATAAGTAATTGGAAAACCTGTACAAGGAGGCTCACTGCCAAAATAGGATGCACTATCCAAAAAGTCTCACAACCCAAGATCATTTCAAGAATAGAAAGAAGAAAGAAGATAAAGTGTTCCATAGAGAACATGATCTCAATGGAATGAAAAACCACCATAATAGCTCCAATAATACTTACAGTCTTCAAGTGATCAAGATACCTCCAGATCACTGCATTCAACAATATTGCATTATAGCTCACACTGCATTTCACACTTCTACACTTATTTTTGCATCAAAACACACAATTTTATTCCACACACCCATTTGCAACAACTCACCTTACATTTATACCATCTACAAATTTAAAAACATCTTCAAGTTGGCTACACACACCTTGTATTTTACAAATTCAAAATAGGTCAGCATCGAGAATTCCCATGGTGGATAGGAATGAAAGTGGAATAGTGCAAAACTTAATTGGGACCCAAATAAACTCTTACATGCCTCACTACACCTTCATTAATACTTGAATATCTTTGAATGTAGTGTAAACATTAGGTCAGTCGTTACCCATGCAAAGACCATTAAACTTTGAATTACGTGCTTCCTCAAATCGAAGGACAACTTATGAACCACATACCACACTTCATCCCTATCTAGAATATTACTTTACCACCCTAAAATTCATCCAACTCCTTTGCAACAATTCACACCTTTAGAATGTACATAGCTTATACACTCAAACTACACTACCAAATACTGCAACTCTAAAATCTAACTTCCATAATACCAAATCATGAATCCCCTTGACATAGGAAAGAGATCAACACTATCAAAATACCTTCAAAATCACAAAACCTAAAAAATCAACTATGGAGAAATGTGGAGAAAATGCATTTCTTCCAGACACCTCTGTAAGGAACATTGCAAATCTAGTTCACATATTGGTGAACATAACTTTTTTTGCACAATGATTGAGAAGCCCAAATTCTAGATATAGAAACTCTAAACACCTCTAACCAACATATCTAAACAAAACAAGTAGATATTCAACCCCAAATAAATGTGAAGTATAACCAAATCACCTATGCAAACTAAACACATCTGTAACACCCTATTTTCTCTTTTTGTCAAATTTCTCAATATCTTTGACATCTAAACCATAAACAAAAGCTTATCAAAGCAACACCAAAGGTTAAGATCAACAACTTAGTTGATGAAAATATAATGCAACTAATCAAAGCAACAATCTCTCTCAACCACTGCACAACTCTCACCAATGACAACACAGGCTTGTTGACATCAATGACAACACCTTCATACTTGCAATAGTATTTTCCTCATTTTAAATTCATTTGTTTGTATTTCTTTAATTTTTTAATAGCATAATGATTAGGGGAGTGTAGAATCCTCCCATCTCCTTTTATTTTGCAATTTTATTTGTAAATATAGAGATTTGTCTAAAATTTAATATTTTTCAAAAATATAGATGCCCTTTTTTGGGGAAATGATGCAAATGTCAATTTTATAGCTTAAGAAGACCATTGTGAATATTTTCAACCAAAGAGATTCTTAGAATTTTGATTTTTAAAATTTAAAATTTTGATGAATTTTAATGGCGGAATTGGGAAAAACCTAGTTTTTGCTTTGTTAAATATTTGGAAAATTTGAATGTTTTGTATGAAAATAATTGAATTTTTATGTTTTGGAAATATGGAACATTATGAAATCTGATATTATGGATTGTGGGAAAGTTTCATTGAATTTGGGAAAAAATGTATTTTTTCATTAGTTTACATGCCACACTCGTTGGTGAGTGTGAAGAGCCTAGGAATAAGGTACTAGAGAGGGTTACGAGAGTGGCTCCCAATGTGTCCCTAACACAAAGTGGCAAGTAGGTTGATCATTGGTGGGGAGTCATTTAATGAAAAAATAATTAATGAAACATGGGTAATTAATTAACTAAGATAATGGATGCCCCTCTCATTTCTTTAGTGCTAGTATAGACTAAGGATGTTTGGGAAGACATGCCAACTCAAGGAGATTGCTTCTTGTATGATCAAGTATCCTCATTTGTATGAGAGGAGTAATAGGTTCTATGGGTGACATACCTTTTATCATTGTGATGACACTCCCTAACTAGCTCTCTAACATCTTACCCCAGTGTCATGTGTATGTGTGTGATTGGCTATTGGTGAGTTGGCCCAATGGTGATCCTTGTGGCACCCTTACATATTGAATTATCCCATGATGGTTATATACATTGGTATTGGTTATTTGTCCCAATGTAGTGTGTGATGTGACATTGATGATTATTCCCAATGTGGATGGTTTTATGCTATGGTGTTTACACCAAATTGTAATGTCCCCTTTTCTAATAATAGTATTTACTATTTTAGTAAACCTAGTTTTCAAAATTACCAATCAGGACCTACGAGTAAATCGAGTAAATTATATTTTCAAGATAAATTTATAAAATCATAGTTGGAGGAAAAATTAATATTTATTTTAATTTTATTATCATGGATTCAAATGGGGTGTTGGAAATTGAGAGGAGTTATTTTGGAGCAATTTTGGCAAATTATGTTGCAAGACTTCAACCAACACATGACAGTTTGCATGGGAGTGGAAGAAATCAATGGACACTTGGCACTAGAGGCTACATGCACTACATGCACAAGGAAATCTTTGCCTGGTCATGATTTTTGGGTCCCTAACTTGGAAATTGAATATTTTTCAATAAAACATGAATTTGGGATTCATTTTGGAGGATTTTTGTTATAGATTTTGGTTGAGAATTTGCTCTTCTTCAGAGGCTGGTAAGCCAATGAAGAAAGTATCTCCAAGGATGGTAAAACATGGAGATTGAGGCTCAAAGATAGTGGTTCTAAGGGTCTCTAGGTGAAATTTCATCCAGAGATTTCCATTGTGTTGAATGCTCTTCAATTTGGAGCTTCCAGATTCTGGATTTGGGTCTAGTTTGGCCATATTTTGGCTTTCTATTGTAGATGATGCTTTGACATCATATTTAGATGTTTTTGATTAGAGGTAAAATATAGGTTTTGAAGGGTCTAGGAACCTTTTACATTAGAAAGTATTTGAAATATAAGAAAACATCATAAAGCAAAAAACAACCCAACAACAACGACCCATTAGCAAAAAGTCGGCCAAAAAGGAGGACCCCACCAACAGCACTACATGCTTTTTAGAATATCTACCGCCTCCATGTCGCTAACCCCATCTTTCTGAACTTCTTCAAAAACATCAAAAAATTCCTTCCTAGATGCCCCAACCTGAGCTTTAGTTTTGTTCCTAGTCTTGGCTCCAGGTCCATTTATATTTACCTCAGAAATCAAAACAATACCTTTCTCCCCACCCTTCCCAACAACACCCTCCTCCTCCATCAGCTTACCAGTAGCACCGACCTCTTTAACATGAGCACTATCTTTACACTTCTTAGCACTAACCACAAGGGATGTCACAACAATTGAATCAAATTTACCACTAGATTTATGCACCTCCCCACCTCTCATCATAGTATCCCAAATTTTTACCATTTGATCCTCAAGATTGAGGATTCTACCCTCAAGGTTCTATTTCATTTTGAGAGTTTCCTCCACAACAGTATTTTCGACAATGTTTAAGGATTCAAACAACTCATCTATCTAATTTTGTATAGAGGGCCCCTTAGCCTTACTCACCACACCCCTAACTTTGACATTAGTTTTATTGAGTTCATGAAAAAACTATTTAAAAAGCTTGAACAAGACAATGAAACCCTCATGAAAAGTTTCAAGCACATCAAACAAATTTTCTCTATCAATATTAAAAACTCCTTCCCCTAAAGCATCTTCCTCCTTAGAGGAACTAACACTTTCCTGACCAATAGGGGTATCCTTACCTTTTTCAACAACGACCGAAGTCTTGAGTTTGCAGATGGAACTCGCTATCTCCTCAACCACTTCCTTTCTCTTCTTAAGCCTCTCCACATCCACATCTTGGGTTTCCATAGCAACATCAATATCCCCAACCTTATCTTTCAACTGCATATCTGGCTTAATACTCAAGGAATCATCAACATAGATACCGCTTGCAATAGTGAGAGGAGAATCCTTTTCTCGAATTTGACCCGCAGTCCTCAGGGCTCATTTCTTCCTTCTACCCTCCTCTGAATCCTTCTTCTACCTAGCTACAGGGGGTGGCAAGGAAGCCTCACCATACAGATCATTCTTCACCTTCACACCCCTAGTCAGAAAATCAATAGCCACCTCATCACTACAAGTCAAATAACCCTCACTTGCACATAGTTCCCCTTTTTTCATCTTTCCTATAGCAGGGCAATGTGGACCCCCCTCCAAAGAAGCAAGATAATTAGGAAAAAATTCCACATCCTCCTCCAACTCCAAGTCCTTTTCCAAAATCAATTTCCTTTTCCTGCCTTTTTTGTTGGTTGGTTCCTCTTTAGAAGCAGTCTCATACTCCTTAGCAGGTTTGGGTTGTTTACCCTTTAGGGTGATAATAGGTTTAGTGACCTCAAAAGTATTTGCATAATTAGAGATGAGAAGAATTAACCCCACATGCAAGACATGGTTTTTAGGGTTTTTCTTGTGATCTTTCAGACTTGAATTAAGAGACATCAGAAAATAATAAGGAAAGGACACCCTCTTCTTATGACTCAAGTGATTAAGTAAGATGTAGTGGTAAGCATTTACTGCTTAAAATCAGCCTTCCAATGCTATGTAACACATAATCTCTTCCACAACATCTCCCCATAATTCCTTAAGAGAACTTGTCTGATAGCCTCCACTCTTAGCAGTCCTCAAATTTGTGCTTCATCATCTTTGAAAAATATTTTCATAGTAGTTTGCACTTCCTTTTTATCCCTAAGAAATTTCATGCCATCCATAGCCAAGCTAGTAATGCTAGTTATAAATTCTTCATTGACCTCAAATTTCGTCCCATAAAGCTTCAACACCCTATCATTCCACCCTTTCACAAAGAGTGTCATTACCTAAGGATTATTTCCATGTAATTTCTCCAAGTAAGGAGTTAACCCTCCTTTCTCCAACATCTACCAAACCTCCTTCCTCTTCTTGGAAACTTCACATGAGAAAGGTTCAGCTCGATTCCTATCTCCATCCCTATCACCACAATTAGCAGAAGGAAGAAACTTAAGGACTCCAAGCACAAAGCAAAGGAAACTCTAGAAAACAATGCAAATACTACCCAAAATTTGTGTGAGGCCGGAAATGGACCAGGGGAAAATAAAGAACTTAGATTTTCAATCCCTATGGCTCCCAGCTCCCATACCATTTACTTGATTCAAATCTTGCTTACCATACATTCTCATAATAATCAGCCATGTGAGGAAAGAAATGCAGACCACCAATCATAATGACAAGTTGATCAAATGAAAATTAGCTATCATGGTTCATTGTTGCAATTACCTCTATAGGGAGAGGGTCATTCAGACCCCAATCCCTAAACTCTCTAACACCAATATTAGAAAAAATGTTTGCTAACCCATTACCTTCCCTCATAATATGTGATATGTAATAATCATCAAAATATTTCAATATATCAATTGAGTCCCTTATCAAGGACTCAATAGTCCAAGCGGGGGGGGACACAATTTTTTAAGTTATTAATGATATTCAGAGAGTCCCCCTCCAACCAAACTCTCCTATAACTTTTGATGTGTGCCAATTTGAGTCCATGATAGGCTACAACCGCTTCTATGTAAACATCATATTTAGATATTACTAAAGAATTTTATTGATTTATCTTCTATTACCTGATCACTAGTGTGAAGTTTTGTGAGTTGGGTGGAGCTGGCTTTCGTTTCAATGATTTTTTGGTCATTTTGTTAGAGGTATTTAATGTGACTTGCTCCTTTTGTTCATGGCTGTCATCTAATGTATGTGATAGTAAAAATGTTGTAAATTCATGAAGTTATTAATGATAAATTATTATACATCATTTTCTCACTACCCAATTTCCATTTAAAGCATTTTGGAGTTGTTTTCAGAGTACCCGATTTGCTTATTATAAAATTGATTAAAATAAAATCCCAATAAGTTTATTTGTTAAAATTCACGAGTTTTTCTAGATTTGTGTTAAATATTTGAGGTGTCTCACAAGTTGATTTAATTTGAGTTTTTTTAACTTGGTGCATTATAGTGGTATCAAAGCCATGATCTTGCTAGCTTGAGGGTTTGATCATATTTTGTAAAAGGAAAGAGGAGTTAAAAGATGGTTGATCGCATGGAATATTTGGATAGAGATCTAATAGACATTACATAAACATATATTAAACAAGATGAAGGATTTAGAAATAAAATACCATACAATGATCATATCACTCAAATGCAGAGCATAATGGCCATCAAGGGTCATAGAGAACATTTAGAATCTGATGGAAGAAATCTTAGGAGAAAAGTCAAAAAATCTTCAACTCCTACTTTTGATGGATCAGACAAGATCTCAATCAGAATTTGGTTATTTGAGACACATGACTGTTACTATTCTAGTTCCATGGAGGAAAAATTTCCCATTCAATATGTGATCCTACACCTTGAAGGAGTTTCTCATGATTGGTGGTACCAAGGTATGAACACCCAAGTCCACATTCAGGTAGATTCTTTTGAAGAATTTTTATCAAATTTTAATTGATAAATTTGAATGAAAGGTTGAAAAGGAGCATATAGTTGTAAAATATTTCATAGCAAGAGATTCTAATGCAGTGAGTGTTTTGAATAATGAGTGTGTGACAAAGTCTCAAGATGATTCTTTGGACATGCATGAAATTACTATGGATAATGTGGTGCATGAAGGATTAGAGATAGTGATAGAAATACCTGAGAAACAAATTCAAGTTATGAAATAGATAATGATGATGCAACATAAAGAAAAATTAGAATTACAAGAAGAACAAATGGAAGTCTTAAATCCTAATTTGAATTCATTTATCAAAGATTCTAAGACTAATATCTACATTGATGTATTTTTTGGAGCTCAAATTGATGATGGGTTCTTTGAGGTTTTTTAAAAAGTTGGACATGAAAGGGAAAAAGGTGATGATATCTCCAATTTAGTTTTTAATGTTCACTCATATCATTTCATTGATGAGATTATAGGTGGAGTTGAGTTTGGCACTTCCAAAGAGGCTACCACTCATGGGGAGCACAATGACTACTTATATTTTGATCAAAGCAATCAACCCACTTTCACTTAGAATCCAGGTATGTTTGTATATAAGCATGGTGAGGAATTATCTTGGGATGAATTTCCCATTCATTCCAATGTTGTTTTAGATTCATCTCAGGAGTCATTTAGGGATGATGTCATTGAAGAATCTAAGGATGAAAGGTATGTTGCTGATATTGAATACACATCTAATTTGTTATTGCTTGATGTCAATTTTGAGAAAAGATATAGCATCCTTGATTTTGATCAAAAACAAAGAAGCATAGATTATGACCTAAGGCATAGTAGCATTGCTGATTTGGATCCTCAAACCAATCCTACAAATTTTCATCAAATTGGAAAAGAAGAGGTTTATGAAGTTTGGGACAACCATGGTGTAGTTGGTGATAGGTATGAGGAATGTTTTAATTTTGGCATGCATTGTAATTTGAAAAACACTTGACATGAATGAGGAAAGCTTAAGGAAACAACTCTTGGTGTCCATTGAAAATGAAGTGCAAGTCTTATATAGATTGGATAGTGCACATATGCATGTAGAAAGTATCATTCAAAATGCACCAAGAGGTCAAAATGAGTTTATTATTGTCTATGGCAATTTTCAATAATGAAGAATACCATGGAAGAATTCAAAATAACTTACTTGTATATGATACATGTTAAAGATATGGCTAACAAGTTTACAGATGAGACCCTATTCATGTCTAAGCAATTAACAAAAGAAGTTAGGGAGCCCACTAGTGAGCTTTTATCTACAAAGCTTAATTTGGAAAGTGTCCAAGATACCCTTTTAAAGGAAAGTGGTAAACTCTATGAGACTCAACAATTTAGGGAAAGGACCAAGGAGGACAAATAGGTAACAAAGGAGTTATATTGCATCCAGGATGGGCATGACATAACACATTCAAATAGTTGGAGTTTGGAATAGCAAAAGGATGGAACTAATTTTGGAATTTAAGATAATTTTCAGAATGCTGATCCTATATTTGTGATTGATGTTGATTTGACCTATGAAAATAATTTATCTTAGTTTGAGCTAACAATTTTTAGTGATTAGATTGGATTTGATTGTATGATTCGAGAACCAGGTGCAGTTTCTTGCTATGAGATGTTTTCTAAAGATTGGAGTAAAGGATAAACCTTCAATGTTAGTACTACTACCCACTTTCCAATCAGTTTGTGCATGTATCCAAATCCTGATTTACAAATGAGCTGGATGGACTCTTCAGCCCTACAGTAGAATAGTTTCTGGGTAAGGTTATTTGGTAGAGATATTTTGACTATAGGGGATGATCCTATTGTTACTACCATATACATCTCTCCTATGTTTTTAGTTGGATTTCAATTTGTTAATTTTTTTCCTTGCATCTTTCAATTTATTTTGGAGATATCTTTCATGAGTAGTTTGTCATTGAGCATAGGCATAAGTTTGGGCAGTTGGTTGTGATTATTTTCTTGGACACAACTCATTCTTTTATTGCTTCTACTTTGGTGAGAAATGGTCACTATAGTTACTTCATGGAGATGAAATGCATTATTAAAGATGATAGTTTAATGATTGCATTGGTTTAGTTGCTTGGATGTGCTTGAGGCCTTCCAATTAACACTTGGAGGTAATGTTTTGATGCCATGATTCAGGATGGTGATAGAAAATGCATTTATTGGTTGGCAGATTTCAAAGACAACGGTATGTTTTATGGCATTGATTGCAACCCTCTCAAGAATTCTAATTATGGGTTGGATGGTGTATTCCTTTTGGGATTCCAATATTTAATATTTTTTTCAGTATGGTGGATCATTAGTGGCACATTATCAACATGGTGCTCAAGAGAAATGGTTGCAATTAGGGAAGTATTGTCATCATATTTTCTTTGGTATGTCTCCATTTTTGGTTCTCTCTTTTTGGTTGAGTTATTAATTTCAAATAGTAGAGCTCCTATAGAAAGTGACTTTTTCCTACAAACTCAGGAAGACCTAGAATCATTCAGAGATGATACATATCTTGTACAGTTAGTGTATGTTATTCGCAGGTTTTCGATGAAGTTGTGTGAATATTTGTGGGTCTTGTGTATTGGGGAATTTGATGATTGGGTAGAACATTTTCAGTCTATTCTAAGACATTTCATATTTTTAATTTCCCAATTAAAATCAGCTCCAGAAGTCATGGTTTTAGTTTTTCAATTTGGAGCAAAAAAATGTTGGAAAAATTGTGTGATTTGAGGATTTTGTGAGTATTTTATGGGATTTATATATTTTGGAGATTACAAATTGTTTCTTTCTTGGGTGTATCTGAATATGTATGGTATTCCTTGGAAAAAAATTTAGAGTGATAATTCACAGAAATGGGATGATAAGTTTTTTCTTGTAGATAGACTCATGAAGAACATCAACTTCTGTTTAGATGGGTTGTTGTTTACAAATTTAGAATTGGGAGAATTATGTTGTGAATGTTGCTATTGTATGATGTCATTTACCACTACTCTATTTTACTTTTTCTTCCATATATTAATCCATGAAGCTGAAAGCAATATTTCACAAGGTGAGGTTAAGTATGGGGTTTTGTAACACATTCCTACACTAATATTTTAGCATTGTGAAGGTAAGAGAAGTTAATATTTCCCAAATTCATATTTTATGTAATGGGGAGTAAATTATATCTTATATTAGTCCTAAAATAATCAAAAATAACATTTGTATCATTGGGAAAGGTCTCAGGAGCTACAATATTCTTTGGAAAAGAGTGCAACTCTAGGTACAAGAAAAGGGCTTCATATGCAATTTGGCACAAAATATCATTTTGGCCTAAGGTTTTTGGAGAATTGTGCTTGTAATTTCTTGAGGGAAAGAAACTTTTGGGAGGGAAAACTTGTAATGTCCCCTTTTCTAAAAATAGGATTTACTATTTTTATTAAACCTGGTTTTCAAAATTACCAATTAGGACCTACAGGTAAATTAGGTAAACTAGATTTAAAAAAAAAATTATAAAATCATATTTGGGGAAAAATTAATATTTATTTTAATTTTATTATCATATCAATTTTGGAAAATTATGTTGCAAGATTTCAATCGACACATGGTAGTTTGCTTGGGAGAGGAATAAATCAATGGACACTTGGCATTAGAGGCTACATGCACTACATGAAAAATGAAATCTTCCCTTGGTTGTGATTTTCAGGTTCCTAACTTGGAAACAAAATATTTTTCAATAAAACATGAATTTGGGCTTCATTTTGGAGGATTCTTGTTGCAGATTTTGGTAGAGTGTTTGCTCTTCTTCAGAGGCCGGTAAACCAATGAAGAAAGAATTTTCAAGGCTGATAAACCAAGGATATTGAGGCTCAAATACAATGGTTCTGAGGGTATTTAGGTGCAATTTCATCCAAAGATTTCCATTGTGTTGAATGCTCTTTAGCCGGGAGCTTTTGGATTCTGGATTTGGATCCAGCTTGGTGTGCTTCTTCTAGATTTTGGTTTTCTATTGTAGATGATGATTTAGCATCACATTTAGATGATATTAAATAATTTTATTGATGTATCTTGTTGCACCTGATCACTGGTGTGAATTTTGGTGAGTTGGGTGGAGTTGGATTTTGTTTTAGAGATTGTTTGGTCATTTTGTTAGAGGTATTTAATGTGACTTGTTGCTGCTATTCATGGCTATCATCTACTGTATGTGATGGTAAAAATGTTGTAGATCCATGAAGTTATTAATGATAAGTCATTCTATATTAGTTTCTCACTATCTAATTTCCATTTAATGCATATTGGAGTTGTTTTCAGAATACACAATTTTCTTATTTATAAAATTTGATTAAAATAAAATCCCAATAAGTTTATTTGGTAAAATTCATGAGTTTTTGTAGATTTTTGTTAAATATTGGAAAGTCTCACAAGTTGATTGAATTTGAGTTTATTTTTAACTTGGTACATTACACAAGTGATGGCATGTATTGGATCGATGATCTGATATGGATGATTGAGTGTTTTATGATGTGCATGTGGAGTGTATACTTTTTGTATGGTGTGTGTGTGTAAGCCTTCTTCCCATTTGTTTGGTGTGTGTTATTTTTTTTGCCCCACATGACTATCTCCTAGCACAATGGGAGTGGATCATTTGATTCCACAAGGTCAAGTAGCATGGTAACCACCATTAGGGACCTGAGGTTCATGGATCGAGGAATGACATGAAATCATTTACTCTCAATTTAAATTCATGTATTAAATGTTTATTCATTCATATACTTACCTCTCTTTAGAGAAGGATGTAACCTTGTAAAGAAAATATTAATTTGATCATTTATGTGTCTCGGTGTTGGTTCTGAGCATGATATCTTTATGCTTATCTTTATCATGATTTAAAAATTCTTAATAAAACTTAGGAACACTTAATTTGGTGCTTAAAATGAGCCTAAGTGTCAAAATTCACTATTGGGTGGCTTGGTCCTATACCTTGGCAACCCTATCAAACAATAAGTTAACCTATTTTGTTAAAAAAATCCTAACACTATTGGGATTCCTTGGTAGCATCTAAGGCAACCTAGTGGCATGTAGGGAATCCTAGTATTCAGGGGTGGCTTTTTTTTGTATGCCAAAAAATTCAAAAAAATTCATAAGTGTGTTGGGGTGGCCTAGTACTTTGTTGGAGCATCCTAGTTCCCATAAAAATTCTAAAATGAAAAACCTCTTAATTAGAGTTAGTTAAGGGTTTTCTAGGACCTATTCCCTTGTCAAATAATTTTTTTTCCTTGGAAATTGTTTTCATCAACTAGGTCTTCAAAAAATTAGTCAAGTTTTATCTCCTTTTGGTCTTGTTAGTCTGTCTTATTTTTTATACCTTAGATGGGTAAAGCATGTATATCGTCTTATGTATCATTTTTTGTGCAACCTTCTAAAATGACCCAGTTGTCAAACCTAAGGTTTGGGAGATTGTTCTTCTAGTATTGTGAAGGTTATAATCCTTTATGGTTTATCTTGTTAGAGTCCTCAACAATCCTCATAATTCATGGGGTGTTTTGGATTATTTCTTCTCATGTGTGATGTCGCTTTGCAATGGGATGGCTTGGGAAGCGTGAGGTTGTTTGGAAGTGACTTGTAATTTCAGTTTGTGGTGGATTGTACCTCTTGGTTAGGAAAAGCCTTGTAAAGTTTTTCCTCTATGTTTAGAGTTGTTTGGTGTCTTAGGATGTGGATTGGAGGTTGATGATTCCTTTATCCTATCTAGTGTAGTGTTAAGAGAGAACTCAATTGTGGTTGGTAACCAATCATTGTGAGGTTTTCCACTCTCTCTCTCTCTCATGTGTTCATCATGGTGGATTTATCCCATAATTTGTTAGTATTCTATTTTTCCCACCTTGCTTATGCAATAGTGAAGTGTCTTTTTATATCTGGCATTGTGTGGTTGTGACACTTATGTGTAAATTGTCATTCAAGTGTGGAATGTTATTGTTGCAATTTCATTGTGGTTATTGTTGTTTCAAAAAAAATTCTCCATTAGGTTTTGTTTTGACCTTTTTAACTGAAGGAATTGCATTTAGTATCAGAGCTCATGTTACAACACTAGGATCTCTGGTTCATGTTTTTTTCCATGTGGATGTTGGTGCTTGGTGTGTGATCGCTCAAGTGATTGTGATGGTGAGTTAGCATTTGGCTTCTTACATGGGTTCCTTAGGTGGAATTTTGAGGGTTTAGTGTGAACCAACCCATGGAGTGTGTTTTTAGGAGGAAGAATACCTCCTAGGCCCTAACACATTGATAGGGATGGGAAGATACCCCTAGTTGAGAGTCTCTTGAGTGGTGAAGGATCACTCTCTAGTGTATTGCTCATTGTGTGAGAGCTTTGGTTGGGTCTTGTAGGTGTGATTATCTTGTTGGTGGCATGTGTTGTCATTTTCTCTAGTGTGATATTGTTGATAAATGCTTTCTTGTGAGGGTTGTTTAGACCCTTGAGTTTCTAAGAAGTGCTTTCATGTGTGATTTCCATCTCGATGTCTTGATTTCTAATAAGTGTCATTCTATGGTGACCTTGAGTGGTCTAGTTTATGCTTTTTTTTTCTCCTTGGATGTGTGTATATGGATGCATTTGATTGAAGATAAGTGGTAATGTGTTGGCTCATGTTAGATCATATTGAATTATCTTATGTGACTGATGCATTGAAAGTAAATGTGGTGTATGTCATATGCTTGAATTGTAAAAAAGTGTGACCTTATCGTAATGTTGCCTATGATGCATTGTGTATTTTATTCTTAGTGAAGAATCATCATATGTGTGAAGTGATCATGTAAGTGCATTAATAGAGCATTGCATTTTCATAATAGAGTATTTAGGTTAATGACTTATGTCCCCAAATCATGTTGTCCTTAGGATTTTTTTTAGAACCTAGACAAGTAATCAATATTTTTTCCCTCTTGCATGGGATGCATGTTTAATTTTTAAATGAAATTATGCTTATTAGAAGCATTATCTTGTTTGGAATAGAGCCTCAATTGTAATGTACCTTGTTAATGGTGTCGATTTCATTTTTCTTTAGCATGTGGTAGTGATGAATGATGTGAGTAATGTTATGTCATTTCATTGTAATTGTAAATTCCTTGTGAAAGGGGTACTTGGGTGAAGCCCTACCCTTGTGTGGATAGAATGTGTGGATTTCATAGTGAACCTTTCATATGACTTCTTCAATCATAATGTGATCATGTGTAGATGAAGTGCATTTGATTAGTGTGGTAATCATTGGCATGGTTGAGTGAAATTGGTGAATTATGTTTGAGTGCATACTTTCTCTAACACACTTTGGATGTTGTACTCCCTAAGTGTTGTGTAGCACATACTCCCTCAAATGTGGCTAACATTAGTCACTTACTTCATGTAATCATGTTTTCAAATTTGATGCTTTATTTTGGTTAATTTATGAACTCTCTAATTGTTGATTATGGATTGACATTGAAATTTTATTTTTTCTTATGAGTGGTCTAGTCACTAAATTTTGCCTCCTATCTATTTTGTGGCCCTTGGTCACACTTTAATTATTATTTTACTGCACACATTTTATGATTTAATGTTGGAATTGGTAATTCTTGGGTTGTATTTTATCTTTGTGATGGCTATTCTATATGTTTGGAATTGTTGGTCCTATTCTATGCTATATTTGTTTCCTCTCATTTTTATTATGAACCCCTAATAGAATGCACAATGGAGTAGATGGTAGAGAATGTACAAATTATTGGTGTTTATGTTAGAATCATATTGCATCAAATTTATTTTTCATGATGAAATGAAAGTGGTTGTTGTGTGGTGTTTGGAAATTTCATGAAATGCATGTGTGCATATGGGTTTTAGCTTTAAGTGGCTTCAATGTATGTGAATATCCTTGTGCTTGACATTGAGTGAAGTGTATTCAAATCTTTGTATGAGAAGTTTTTATGGAATTATATGTTCTCTAAATGAATTTAAATGTTTGGATAATTGTGTTTATATTGTGCCTAACTCTTCTTTCTAGTATATGGTTGGGTGTGATTTAGTCCACCAACTATGTGTGCTCTTGCTTGTCTTGGCCTTACTTTTTGTGGTCTTGTGACCATGTTTCCTCATACCTTGGTATTAGTTGGTCATTTTTTGAGGTGTCTTAGGTATCAAAATCCAGGTTATTTGATAGTGTGATGATACACATTGTGTCATTTGGGATGTGATTTCCATAGATACACTCATTTTTGACATAATGTAGGGCATGAAGGTGCGATGTTAAATGATTTGAAACATATTATGGAATTCATTACATTATATTATATATCTCTACCCTTGTTAAGTTGCTAGTTGAGGTTGTTCTGGTGGGTTTTATGATTTTATCCTTAGTTGTTTAGTGGTGATCCTAGCTTAAGGCTAGAAGAAGATGCAATTTTGGTTTGAGGAACTTGCTATCTTTTGTATTCTATTGGAGAGTGCTTAGTGTTTGAACCTAGTAGTGGTTCCTGGTTATCCTTCCAATTGTGATTTAATGATCTTTTTGGGTTGTTTAACCATCAGCTGGGTCATAGTTGAGCATCATGATAGTGAAAATTTGAGTTTTTCTCCTATTATTTATGCCCAATTTCTTCCTTTGTTGTAGTGTGGGTTTTGGGGTTGCTAAGACCCATTTTTTGGAAGTGATTATGCCTTTTAGAGGTAGTTTCCTAGATTCTTTACTCTAATAACCCCTATGTTGTTCCTAGTTTCATGTTGAGAAGCTAGTGTGTCTAGGAAATCCTCACTATACTAAGTGGTTATACCAAGGGAGAACCTCATGGTGAGTTCCATAGTTGGAAGTGAGGCACGCTCTTGGTGAGTATGGAAGTGAGGTAATTTTGCCTCTAGCCTTATGTCAAGGAAGGTTTGGTAGGCTTGTATACCTTGTCTTGGCTTGAGTTGGTAGCTAGATGAAGTTCCTAGCTATTGTGGCATTCCTTTAGTAGGACCTTGTTGGATTGTGGTTTGTTGGATCCGATGGTTATACTTTTCCATCAATTTTATTAGTAGCTAATGAAGATATTGTGGTGATATTTGAGGTTGTTGTGCACCTAGCAGCAGGTGGTCACTTATTTTTTCACCCTAGAGATGTGTGTTATGTGTTGATGCATAGAATTGGTGAGATTCTAGAGGATTGATCTTCTAAGTATGATGTGTTTGAAGGATTATGTACTAGGTTTATCTATCCTTGCTTGTGTAGGCTTCCAGGAGTAAGCATAATTTTAGTGGGGGGGGATGTAGTTCCCCTCCCATTTTCTTCTTGTTAATGTGACATCAGTGTTATAGCTTCACCATTTCCTCATGATTTTTGTGGTGTTTATTTTATGACTTTGATTGGTGTGTATGAATCATTGTATGTTCAAGATGAGATTTCTCAACATGTTGGTTGGTGGAATTTTGTATGTTTACATGATTAGTTTATTATTATGCTTCAATTTAGTGAAATGCATTATTTATGTTGTGATTAAATGTGATTCTAATGATTGATGTTTAAAGACATTTATTTATATGGTAGATATATATGTTACAAATATGTTGTGTGTCCACTAATCTCAACTTATGTTGCTATTGTATGCACTAATGAGGAGTTGTGTTGAAGGGTTGTAATGCTATCATTGGTACATAATTGTACCTTATCTTCTAAAGTTCATGGTTGATACACTTGTCAATATGATTTGATTTATGTATTGTTACACATGTTCCTGATGAAAGACTTCACATGAGGTATGAAGAAAATTGTATGTCTCTGAATTTCTAAGGCACAAAGATTTTCTCCACAAGGGCTCTATAAAATGATCCACCAATTAACTTATGGCTCTACATATTGGAGGATAGTTCATTATAACTATAAGTTATGTGTGTTCCAAGTTTCAAAGCATAAGTGTTACCACAAAGCTCTCTAGTGTTAACAAAGTAAGAACACATTAAGATCTTGAGATTGATTATCTAAGGAAGGACAAAAAGTCTCCACACTTCACCACATCATCTTATTTTTTCTTGTGGTTTTGTATTTATATTCATGTAGATAGTATGATTTTTTAGTCCAAGTTTTATATGGTTGGTGCACCACTAGTGATTTTGGAGGTAACAATGTGTTGTTTGTGTTTTGGTGAATTGGAAGGTTGGTTTGGTGATGATCTAATGACTTGTGCCAACAAGTAATTTTATAAACTAAGAAAAGAGTTTATTTGAATCATAGTTGAGGATCATGGTGTTCTTTATGAGGATTTCAAGTTGGTATGTGATCTTCTCCTGTACAACAGTAAGTCTATAAGTGATATTTTTAGTATTAAGTGTTTGTGCCAACACAAAATGATCTGAAATAGTAAAATTAGTGTAGAGAAATATTTTCAAAAGCCATATAATTATCATAGATTAATCCACATAAGGTTGTTTGATTTCTCTGGTACCACCCTTGGTTTAGAATTGATGCATGGAATAATATATGTTTTCTAAGCCAACTTGATATATTGTGTTTCTTGCACCTGGTGTTTGAAAGTATGTTTAGTTTGACTGATATGTTCTATTAAAAATAGGTCATGACTATCTCTCAGTTTAAACCACATGAGATTCTCTCCTATCACAAATGTTTTTGGGCTGACTTCTTATGGTCAATGCACATCTCATATTATTTGCTTCATCTTGGCCAAGGAGAAGCTTTTTGAAGCTTGCGGAGGATACAAATAGAAGATAAAAGCTATTGAAAAGATGTGTGTGTATGGAAATTGTTTTGAAAAGATAAGTGAATAAGAATTCCAAAAAATCCATTTTGATAATGAAATGTGGTAAATATCAGTTTAGATAGCTCAACAATATGTGAAAATGCAGAGAAGCATATGTGAGTATAAGTGTGAGAATGTGTTGAAGGCAATGAGCTTAAGGAAGTAGAGTTTTTTTGAGTAGTTATATATGTGAGTGTACCAAAAGTAGTGAGATGGAGGTAACAGAAGTGTTGAAACAATGCAATACCATGTGGAGGTTGTAACCTCTTATGTAAGTATTATATTTTGTAGGTAGTTGTAAACTTCCTTTGGTTGAATCCATAAAACCTGTTGTAAATTCCATTTTCATTTGTGAGGTTGGATTTAGATAGTGGGTCCAAGAATCTTTCTAACCATTGTTTTTTTCTTATAGGGTTTTCCATGTAGATCTAGTGTTATGGTTGTTGGTAAATGTGTTAATAGTTTTTTTTCATTGATGTCAACACTTGTAGATATCATATACATTGTAAAATGTTCATGGTTATGAGATATAAGATTGTCCTATTTGTTGAAGTTCATATTTATATGTTATCACTGGTACATCATTGTGCATCATCAATCAAATTTAATGGCTAGGCGTCAAATTCCTTGGTTGAAAAAGTTTAAATCTAAGGCAAAAAGTTGGCTACACATGAGCTATATCAGATGCTTTGCATTCCTCAAAAAATGGAGTTTTTCTTTTATGGTTTGAAGAGTAGCTCTACACTATTAAGAGGTATGCACATTCTAGGTATACATGCATAAGATCTACCACAAATTGTTTTGGATTTATCAATGTATAAATTTTCTAAGTCCTAGAGATTGTATGATGAAGAGAGATTTGTATTTCTCCACCTTTTACTAAATTTCAATTTTTTACCTTGTGGTTCTAAAGTTGAGCTCATGAAGATGATATATCTTCCCCATCCAAGTCTTAGACATTTTGGATCACCACTAGTGGCTCTATAGATGATAGTGTATTGTCCATACTTCAACAACCTAGTAGCTTGATTTGTTGGTTTCTAATCAGTCTACATCAGCATGTTTTGATTCAATAATATGTACAAAGCATTTATGATGCATGTTAGAAGATCTTTGGCCTCTTTGGTGGGTCCACAAGATGGTATGTGATCATTTCCTTCACAATAATGTTCAAAATCATTGTCTCTTGAGTATGAAGTGTTTGCACTAGCATGTGTTGATTTAATATAACAAAAAGGGTGCACATAAGTGTTTCTACATGCCCTACCAGTTTGTTGAAATGATCCACAAAGCATTTATTGGTATCTTTGGTACTACCTTGGTCTAGAGTTGATGTTTTGACAGTTTGCTTGTTTGAATGATTGACTTGTCACATTGAGTTGATTGTGTCAAGTGTCTTGTTGTGTGCATCATTTTTTAAGATAAGTTTCATGAAGAATGGGTCTTGAATATCTTTCTTTTTGGACTACATAAGTTCTTTTCTATTTGCAAGTATGTTTTAAGCTAACTTCATTGCAAATTTTGTATAACTTAGATTTCTTGTTTGAAGCCAACTTCAAGAACCTTTTTGAAGGATGTAGATTTTATAAATAAAAGATAAATTTTTTGAGAAGATGAATACGTATGTATGCAAGTGTGTTGTAATTGATTTAAGTAGAAAATATATGAATAGTACTCCACAAAATATCTTTTATGATGAAATGCTCCAAAGATTAGTTTTAAGAGATCAACAATGAATGAGAAGACTGTGAAGAAGAATATGAGCCTATAAATGAGATAGTTTGTTGAAGTAAATGAGCTATATAAGGAACCTATCTTATTGAAGCAATTGCATTTACCAAAGGTAGTGAGTTGGAGGTAATTGATGTATTGATATTATCTAATTGTATGTTGAGGTAGTGAACCTCTGTAGTGAAAGTTGTAATGAGAAGGGAGTAGTGAACTTCCTTTGGTTAAAGACCATAAGACTCCTATTGTAAAAGTTGTTATATTTGTGAGGCTAGATTTGGATAGTAGATCCAAGTAGCTTGCTCACTACAGTTTTTCCCTTCTTGGGTTTTCCATGTAAATCTTGTGTTATGGTGTGTGCATTTTGTGATTTTATGCTCATCATGTTTTAATTGGTTAATTTTTACTAAATTAAAGAAATTGATTAAGTACCGATTCACCCCTCCTCTCAGTACTACTATGCGTTCAACAATTGGTATCAAATTCAAATGCCTTGATTTAGCCTAACAACTTGATTTGTTTAAGGATCTATGACAATTGCTTAAAGAATTATTTTACAATGATTGATTAAACTTAAACATATGAAATAACATATCAAAATGCTTAAATGAACATAGTGTAATAAAGATGATGAACTGAAAGAAAAACAGAAAAAGATAGAAGATAAAACATAATTGATAATGGAGTTCATCCAAGTGGACTACCTCTCTAGGTCCCTCTCCAAAAGAGTGATTGATCCAATTATTTTGCTCCAAAATCAAAAATTATAATTGCTACAAAGTTGTCTCCTTCAAACATAGTGGCATGACATTTATCCATTTTTCAAAAACAACTCCACCATCTCTTGGATGTTCTCTACTTCACATCACTTGAACTTGAGTTTTCAAAGGCCTACTGCCCCCTTTTATACATAAAATAAGCCTAATATGGCTTAACCACCAAAATAAATGTCTAACCCCCTTTAACAACTATTAAAATGACTCATTTTGTCCTTTAGTGGCCTTTGGTTTACATGGTCAGGAGGTTTTTTAACCATAAAGGCCCATTTTCTAAAGCCTCAGGCCAAATAATACAACAAAACAAAACATCCCCCATATTATATCGACAAACTATACAGTGGCATGGCGGTGGCCATCCATTTTAGGAATTGGTAGGTCGACAGTTCAACCCCCATCGACCACCTTTTCCCAAACAATTTAAATGAATAACTTAACAAAACAAACCCGCCAAGCATAGTAAGTAAGGATGTGAGCAGTGGCTTAGCGGTTAAGGCAGCCAGTTGTGAGTGGATAGGTGGGGGGTTTGACCCCCATCAATAGCACATTTTGTTAAAACTGTTCATTGCTGGAGGAGTGGGTCGATGGAGGAAGGGAGGGCACATGGCACTCCTAGGAGTTTCCACATGTCATCATCTGATTGGTCACCAAAGACTCGTCAACACTAATGCAACAACCGTATGTTGACTAAGCTACCACATAAGCATACCAACTGGACGCCACCTGTGCCCACACAAGTAGTATGGATTACCATGTTTCCATCCTGGAGGCTGCCACGTCTACTTCCATACTGTATGGACTGCCTCGTCAGCATGGTGACATTAGCATCCGTACGGTCAAAGTCAACCCATCATTGCAAACTTTGACTGGCCGTATCTTTGTTGTATGAGCTTCGTTTTTGATGAAACAAGCAGAATTGTAATCATCTCGAAAAGCACTTCGACGTGATGTTGTTTTTGGAAATTTTGATGACGATCATTTTTTTTCCTTTTGTCCGCCTCTAGTACCTTGGTTGACCCAACCTTTGGCTACATATAACTTGAGAAAATAGACTCCTTTTTGCTTCGTTCAAGTTGTGTTGGATTCGAGATTCAGAGCTCTTTCTAATGGTCTTGACATCTAGAGCATTGGAGACACTTCAAATTTCAATGAAAAAGTATCCCTTGGATCACAATTGAGGTAGATCTTGTGAAGGAACACATTGAAATTGGAATAATACCAAAAGAAAAGAATCCTCTAGAAGTCAAGAAGAAAGAAGATATGGAAGTCATTAATGTAGAAAATTGTGAAGTGGAATTTGAAGAACTTGTTTCTGCACTAGAAGATCTAGATATTGCGAGGAGAGAAAGTGAAGAATTGAAAATCAAACTCAAGGAATCAAAAGAGATAATCATCAAACTAAAAGTACAAGTTATAGAAGGAAAGAGGGTTGCAATTGCTTGCTTGAATAATAAGTTGGATGAAAAATTAGTGGAGTGCTCCAAACTTGAAGAAGAAATTGTTTCCCTGAGAAAATAATTGGAGAAAGCAAAAGATTAGATAAATAAAGGTCTAAAGCTAAAGAAGAGCTCTACTATTCTTAATGAGATAATAAACTCTCAAAGATTTGTAAAAAGTAAAGGTGGGCTTGGATATGAAGAAGGTCTAAAATCAAAGGCTAATTTTCCTAAAAAGGAAAAGGAAAAGGAATCTAATGAAGATTCTAAAGAATTCAAAGAAGAAAGAAGTTGGATGATGATTTCAAAAATTCAACAATCAGAAGAACAACTTCAACAGGTCTTCTCCTAAACAATCTGCTAATTCTAGGTTCTCTCAATCCTTTTATGATTATTGTTATTCCTGTAATAAGTTTGGTCATAGGGATAATGAATATATATGTAAGGAAAGAAGGCATGATTATGTGAAATGGAACTCCTTTGTACATCAAAGACATAATGTTGTAGTTTCCCATTTATTTTATGGGTATTGCTATGCATGCAATAAGTTTGGCCATAAAGCTACTGATTGTAAATCGAAAATGAGGAGAAATGGTTCAACTCTTGAATATAACATTATGTGTTATAAGTATAATAACTTTTGGTATAAAGAAAGATTCTACAAAAGTAGTTTTGTGAAGCCACAATCTTAGCATAAGAAGATAGAGAAAAAGAAAGAAATAGAAAAGGTCTAGAGAAATAAGAAAAAAACAAGATGTGAAAGTAAGGAATGACACAACACTTATGCATTATGCACAAGATTTCATATTTGATTGAGATAGAGCATTATCTCAGGGGGAGTTATCTTCTGCAAAGCCTCTCCACCCCCTGGGGAAATTAAGATGTTCATTATAGCATGAAAAGTGATCTAGAATAAGATGCTCAAAATAATTTGATTAATCAGTGAGATGGAGTCTATAGGAAAAATGTCTAGAGGAAAATCCTTTCTTGCGAAGGTTTGTGGAATAATTTTGCATTATTGTGAAGATACATAGTGCTTTGGAAGCCGCTTACCTAACAAGTATGAAGTGCATTAATTGAACGAAGTTAGGGAAAATTCAAATCATTTATACTTCATTTTGCACAATAATATCTCATTTGAATCAAAATCCTTTGTTTCTAGAGCTGAGGAGAAGGAGAAGGCATCAAAATCATCTTGTGAATCCATATTGTGGTGAAACCCTAATGACTATTTATAGAGGTATTTTTTCAATTTTCTCTTAAAACCTTGTTTCAAAAATATGAAAAGGAATTGCAATGGCTACTCCAAAGTTGGTAGATGTTTCTAAGAAACCTAGGCCCAAGTATAAGAAATATCCTTTCAAGGCTATGGAGATAGATAAGGATGATGCATTTTCTAGGATTATGGCTAGCATCGTGTATACTAAGGATGTAAGAATATATATTCATGCTCCCATGAATGAAATTTATTATACAAAGTTTGAGGTGTTGAGGCATGAATTTTTGAATGATGATTATATCGAGAATAAAAAAGAGTATGTAAATGTGTTGGCTAAGGGTTTGGATATCTAGAAATACTTTCCTAATTTCTATGATAAAATTGAATGGGTGAGAATTATTTTGATCATAATTCATGATGAATTCATGTATTTGGACAAACCCTACAAAATTACCAAAGATTCAATTAGAGCTATAAGGGGGTTGTGTGCAATTGAATCTATTCTGGTGATGAAGGTAGTGAAAAATGAGAAGGATACTGAGCTAATTGAAGAAATATTTAATAAAAGAACAATGAGCATAAGTGATATCATTGATCCAAGATTTAATTATCCATCCATGGGAATTTATTACAAGATATATTTCACTAACAAAGAGGGCTCTACTACTGATACTACAATCCATACTGCATACGAGATGGTGAAGGAGAGAAAATAATTTGATTAATGTGATTTGATGAGAGAGCAGTTGCTTGATAACCTAAAGAGAACAAAAGAGACATGATACAACTTCAGGTTTGGTTCTTTGATAATCTTCCTTGCATTTTAATTTCTAAATGAGTTACCTGGGTTTAAGGGAAATATTTGGCAAAAAATTCCTCTAGTTTCCACACAAAACGGGAACCACATGAGAGGGTTCAATGACACTTAGTCTTGCACCACTACATATTCAAGCTTCTTCAAGAATTTGCAAGCAATAATGCAGGAGAGGGAAATAATTCCCTTTAGTTTGGTAATAAAATACAAGGATGAGATAAATTTTCTAGTGGACAAAGATCATTGTTACATTGAAGCTATGGAACTTAGGACATCTTGGATTCCCAAATCACCTTATGAGGTTTTTGTTGATGAAGTTATAGCATATGTGGAAAATTTTGTTTAGTGAACCCAAGGATCCTAAAGCTAAAATATTTGGTACTTACAGAGAAATTATAGATAAGATCATCTAGGAGACTAAAGTGAATAGTGAGAAGAGAGTGGATCATATGTTTGAAAGGATGGGCATCCCATGATACTCAAATATGACACCACAAACCTTTTCCCAAGCTCTTGAGAAAATTCCCTTATATCTTGAGGGAACCTAGAAGGTCAAGCAAACAAGCTTCTACTTCTGCCACTCCTTTGCAACCTACCAAATCCACTAGAGCTACTATTGAGAAAAGGGTTGCATCTAAGACCAAAGCTACTGAGAAGAAGAAACATCATAGAGTTAAGAAGCAAGCAAAGAGAAAGAAGCTTAAGATAAAGGAAACAAAGGAGGAAGAAGAAGAAGAAGAAAAGGGCGAGGAAGGTACTTCCAAGACTAAAGGGAAAGAAAAGGAGAAGAAAAGAAAGAAAAATCCTCGACATGAGCCTCTATAGTTGTATGCAATCCTCAATGGGATTGTAAGTAATAATCTATTGGTAGAAACCATCACACTATATCCAAATTTCCCTCATGAGGACCAAAGAACAATTGAAAGGGAAATAATAATGTATATGATCATGAACAATGTGGCCCTTAAAAAAATAATTTATATTTCTCTAGAGAGCCTTGCTCAAGTCTTGAGGGGGGAAAGAGAGAAAGGAATTGAGGTGGATGATTAGCTAAAGAAGGAAGAAATTGACAAAATTGGCTCTTCAATGTCTCGAGAAGAGAAAGATAAAATCCTTCAAAAATAAGCTCAGGAATCGAGATCAAATAGAGAGTAGATACTCTCATGAGTATGGATAAGGAAGATAGGGATAGAGTATAAAACGATACTAAAGAGATAACAAAGAAGATCATTGAGGAGATGAAAAGTGTCAAAGTTGAGGAACAACCACATATGTCTCCCCAACATAATGTTGAACAACAAGAAACATAAGTGTAGAAAGAAGAACAAGAAACACCTAATGAAGTGCATATTGAGCATGATAGCCCTCCTCTAGAGAGCTCTAGTTAGAAGGATGAACAAATGAAAGAAGATGTATCTACTTCTGGAGCCTATGCATAAGAGACTCCTTGAGCATTTATTTCTACATCCCCTATTGACTCTATCAAAGAGTTCATTGCACACAAAAAATAGATTCAACCAATAATTACTATACAATTGCTACATTTTCCTATGTTTGATGGAAACTTCGATATGACAAACATATCACCGTTGCAAAAATTGTAACTTGGTGATATCTTTCACTCTTTATTAAGAGTAGAGATATTGTAGCAACAGGTTGACAACATTGAAACATTGCAGGAGGTAATAAAGATCCTAGAAGGTGAAATTCCTAATGCCAAATGGGATTCCTCTCTACCACCTACTCAAAAGGTCAAATAGTTAATGGATTCCTATAAGGAACACTCTACTTATTTGGAGAAAAAACCTGAGGAGAAAATTCAAAACAATAGGTTAGTTGAGGCCTTTGAAAAATATGCAAAGGCACATGAGAAGTTGAAGACTTGTATTGAAGACATTAAAAAATGTATAGAAGAGGAAAATGTATTATACCTTCTCTATCTGTAATGGCTTACTACAACCAAATCCCTTAAGGATCAAGTAAATTCTATGGAAGTGCAGATCACAAATGTGGCTACTACATATGATCCGGTGAAGGAAAGTGATGGTACCATCAAGGCACAAGTTGAAAAGATACACTCCCAACTACATCGAGTCCAATATTATAGGGAGAAAATAAAAATCCAAGGAAAACAGTTGAGGGAGGTTGTAAACATAAAGCTAACATCTTTAACAAGTCTCCTAACAAGAGCTAAATGAGTGGAGAAAAAGAATCACATTTCATCCTCCTTGGAAGAAGAAAAAGACATATATGTCAATCTAGTGGGTTAGATCTAGACCACTACTTCTAAAAAGTTGCAATGGGATAGCTCCTCAACTCAACTAAAGTCAATATACAAGAAAGTTCTTCCCTTCAAGCAAAGCTGAGTATGCATTTCCATGTTTTTTGTAACTTTTTGACATGAAAATATGCAAAGTAAATAAGTGTTCACGCATTCTATGTATGTATATAGAAAATGTTTTTTGTGTAAGGGGGAGTACATGTGCTTTGTAAATACCACCTACCATTTTCCCTTGATGTCAAAGGGGGAGACATAAGAGAAGATCCGGTATGTGTTGCCATCAATGAAAAATGGGGAGATTTTTAGCAAATGTGTGGATAGTGTGTGTCATTGATGTCAACCCTTGTAGTTATCATATGCATTGTATAGTGTTCATGGTTATGAGATGTAATATTTTCCTATCTACTAAATTTCATATTCATATGTTATCGATGGTACATCATTGTGCACCATTAGTCAAAGTTAATGGTTGGGTGTCAAATGCCTTGGTTGAAAACGTTTAAATCTACCTAAGGCATAGAGTCTGCTACATAAGAGTTTTGTCAAATGCTCTGTATTCCTCAATAGATGAAGTTTTTCATTTACGGTTTGAAGAGTAGCTCTATACTATTGAGAGGTATGCATATTCTAGGTATCCATGTATAAGTTCTACCACAAATTGTTTTGGAGTTATCATTATATGAATTTTCTAAGTCCCAGAGAATGTATGATGAAGACAAATTTGTATGTCTCCGTATTTCACCACATTTCAATTTTTTACCTTGTGGTTCTACAGTTGAGCTCATGAAGATGATATATTTTCGTAATCCAAGGTTCAAATGTTTTGGTTCACCACTATGGCTCTATACATGGTAGTGTATTGTATATACTCCAACAACCTGGTAGGTTAGTCTGTTGGTGTCTAATTGGTTTGTGTCAACATGTTTTGATTCAAGAATATGTACAGAGGGTTTTTAATTCAATTTAGAAGCTCTTTGGGCTCTCTAGTGGCTCCACAAGATGGTATGTGATCATTTCCTTCACAACAGTGTTTAGAATCATTGTCTCTTGAGTATGAAGTGTTTGTTCCAACATGTATTGATTTGATATAACAAAAATGGTGCACAAAAGTGTTTCTACATGTCATAATAGTTTGTTTAATAGATTCACAAAGGGATTATTGGTCTCTCTGGTACCACATTGGTTGGAGTTGATGTTTTTAAAATTTTCTTATTTGTAGGTTGACTTGTCATGTTGAGTTGATTACACCAAATGTCTTGTTGTGTGCATCATTTTTGAAGATTAGTTTCATGAAGGATGGTTCTTGAATATCTTTCTTCTTGGATCGTATAAGTTATTTTTCTATTTGCAAGTATGTTTGAAGCTGACTTCATTACAAATTTTGTATAACTTACATTTCCCATTTGAAGTTGACTTGAAGAACATGTTTTAAGGATACAGATGTTATACATAAAAGATAAAAGTTTTGAGAAGATGAAGTATGTATGAAAGTGTGTTGTAATTGTTTTAAGCAAAAAATGTGTGAATGGTACTCCAAAAAGTATCTTTTATGATGAAATGCTACAAAGATCAGTTTTGAGAGATCAACAGTGAATGAGAAGACTGTGAAGAAGAATATGAGCCTATAAATGAGATCATTTGTTGAAGGAAGTGTGATATATAAGCAACATACCTTATTGAAGCAGTTGTATTTACTAAAGGTAGTGAGCCAAAGGTAATTGTTATATTGATATTATTCAATTCTATGTTGAGGTAGTGAACTTTTGTAGTGAAATTTGTAATGAGGGGGAGTAGTGAACTTCCATTGGTTAAAGACCATAAAAATCCTATTGTAAAAGTTGTTATATTTGTGAGGCTAGATTTGGCTAGTAGATCCAAGTAGCTTACTCACTATGGTTTTTCCCTTGCTGGGTTTTTCATGTAAATTTGGTGATATGCGTGTGCATTCTGTGTTCTTTTACTCATCATGTTTTAATTGGTTAATTTATATTGAATGAAATAGATTGATTAAGAACTTATTCACCCCCCTCTTAGTAATACTCTATGTTCAATAATGCTTTCATACTTATGTGTTCTTCTACTTGTCATGATTTTCATGTGATTAATTTCTAATGGATAAAAATAATTTGATTAAGTACTAATTCATCCCCCCTCTCAGTACTTCTATGTGTTCAACAATTGGTATTAGAGCCAATTGCCTTGATACTACCTAAAAACTAGGATAGATCTTGGATTCAAACACATGGGAACTGAAGCATTGACTAATGACGAGAATCCTCAGGAAGATGATAAACATAAAGACATGATAGTATTTAATGAAGAAGATTGTGAGGTTGATTTTGAAGAACTTATTTCAACATTAGAAGATCTGAACGTAGCAAGAAAATAAAATGGAGAATTGAAGATCAAACTCAAAGAGTCAAAAGAAATAATCAACTTAAAATTTCAAGTTGAAGAAGGTAAAATGATTGCACATTGTTTGAATAATAAGTTGAATGACAAATTAGTTGAATACTCCAAGGTTGAAGAAGAAATTGTGTCCCCAAGGAAAGAATTGGATATGCAAAGGATCAAATAGATAAAGGCCTAAAACTCAAGAAAAGAACCAATGTCATTGATGAGATAATTAGTTGTCAAAGACCTCTTAAGAGTAAGGGTGGTCTTGGTTTCGAATAATGTCAGAATTGAAAGATAGATATCCCTGAAATGAAAAAAGAAAAGGCTCATGTTGAAGATTGTTGGGAAAATATGTCTCAACCTTGCAATTATATAAAGGTTATTGTTGATATGATATATATATGTATGTATGTATGTATGTATATATATATTTCCTAGTTACATCGATAGGTGTAATATACAATGGTAGTAAGGGGAGGAGTGGAATGCGTGTAAATAGTTTTGGTTCACTTTTTTAGAAAATTACTAAAATGGCCAACATACATTAAATAAATGATACATTGTAAATCTAGACCATTAATTATTAGGTTTTAGATCTAATGGTGGATATTTTGTTGGCATGTCTTTCCCTAGAAGGTAACCCTATTTTATGAGGGAATTATACTATGATTGTAGATAGCGATGTATTTTGAGAGCCTGATAATAGTTGTGATGTCTCTAGATCTATAGTGGTGATACTCCCATGAGAAGCTTTCTCTACAAGTATATTGTAATCTTTGTAATTTATGAATAATATATTGGGTGGCTTTTGGGATGTGGGGTTTTAATCTCAAAAGGTTTTTCCCCACGTAAATCAATGTGTCATGGTATGCATGATATTTATGTTTAAGTTTTTGTAACTATTAAAGATATATAAATTTTTGCATTATTCTCCTCTCAAGATTACTGTAGGAAGTTGTTCTACTACCTTAGCTTCCTTACAAGTGGTATCAGAGCTTGATTACCTTTGGTTTCAATTGTAGGTTGTTGGGTTTTTTGAACTATCCAAATGTGAGTGGCAGCTTGTACAGAAGATACTTTGTGATCTTGTTGCAGGAATTTTCAAATGACAAGGAATTTTTTGGAAATAATTTTGAGATGTGGAAGCTGAAGATGGAGGATCTATTGATAGATCAAGATTTGTGGGATTTTTTTAATGAGAATGTTTCAAGGCTTGTAGACCTACTCAAGATACTCAATACAATGTTATGGACTAGAAAGCCAAGGGTGTAATAAGATCGTTCTTAGCAGAATCTATTTTAATTACTTTCCATGAAGAGACCTCTACAAAAAAACTATGGAAGAAACTTGGTGAGATGTATCAGGCCAAATCTTTAGCAAACAAGATTTTATTGAGGAATAAATTGTATTCCTTGAGAATGGAAGAGGGTTGGTGAATCACAGACCACATGGAAGAATTCAATATGTTGGTGTCTCAATTGGCATCAATTGGTGTAAAAATGGATGAGGAGAAATGTTAGATCTTGCTTTGTTCTTTGCCTGATTCATGGGATTCTCTTGTTATGGCTATTGGGAGTACTTCTATAATTTTGAAGATTAAAGATGTGGTGGGTTCTTTTTGTTGCAAGTATGAAGGAACTATGATGATGGTGTTGTCATTGATGTTAACTGGTTAATTAGTTCTCAACTAGTTGTTGTTGTCATTGATGTCTTAGATATAGGTTATTGGTTGTATATTTTGAGGATATTGAGAAAATTGTAATAAAGAAATGTTGTAGGTGTTCAAATGTTGCTCTAGGTTTTGCTCCAGGATTTGCTCCTATGTTCATGTGGTTCAGATATGTTGATTATGGTTGTTGGAAGTTTCTATATCCAGGATTTGGGATTTTGGATCATTGTGCAATGTGAGTTATATTCACCAATTGTGAATTGTGCTTTTCAAGGTTTATAACTGAGGTTCGAGAGAAATGTAGTTGCTCCAGATTTCTTGTTTGAGTCTTATGACTTGTGGTTCTAGAATTAAGGTGATATGATTATGTTAAAGATAATTTTGGATTGGATCATGCTAAGGTTGTGTGTGCTTAATTTATTTATGTGTTTAACACTGTTTTGGTTGACCTTTTGTTTAGCACTATTTTCAAAGCTTATGGAAGCATGTGTTTGGGTCGCCCTCATTCTAATTACAACCTAGAATGTTTTGGCACTGACCTAATTTGAATTTCTAAATGAAAATGGTGAATGGCTTTCTTTGAATGTGTTTCAAAGTTGAAGATGGTATAAATATAGGATTAGATATCAAGGTGAGAAGATGATGCAAAGATATAGAGAAAGATAGATGTGAATCAGTGTGTAAGTAATGTGAGTTGTTGCAGATCAATGTGAAGTCTAAATGCTAAGCTTCTAGAAGTAGTGAGATGAAGGTGTACTCTATCATTCAAGCATGTCTAGAAGAATTTGAACAAATTGCGGTGGAACTATTTGTTGCATTGAGATTGTATTCTCTCTATAACATATCTCTTCTATTTTCTTTATATCTATGTGGCAGTGAGCCCTCCAAGTGGTTAACCCTTGTTTGGATAGTGAGTCATGATTAGGATAGTGAGTCTTCTCTGGTAGCGAGCCTTTATAATGGGTTTTGATATTCTCTATATTGTGAGCTAATCCTCATTGTAATTTTTCCCTTATTGGGTTTTCCACATGAATATGGTGTTATTGTGTGTGTGATGTTTGTCATCTTTTTCCTTTACACTTAATGATTAATTAGAATAGTAGAATAAAGGATCTGTGATTGATTTAATTTCTAGTGAATGTTTTAAAGGTTAAAATTTGTTACAACTGATTCACCCCCCTCTCAGTTGTCTTGTTCACTAATTGGTATTAGAGATTGGTTCCTTGGAGAAGAGCTTAATTGCTTAAGGATGGTTTGGGATGATGAGCAAGATCACTTTTGAATGTCCTAGGTTAGGTTTGATGGAACAAATTATGCTATATAGAAATATAGATGGAAGGATATCTGGAGTATTGCAAATATTATGTTGAAACTACTTATAAAATTGTCTATACTCCTTTGGCTAATGGTTTGAGTACAACTGAAGAAATCAAGGAGCATGAAGAAAAAAAACAATGCAAAGTTTATTCTAAAGAGCAGTCTTCCACATTCCAAGTTGATTAAAGCCCATAATCTGAAGACTACTAAAGAGATATGGGATGCTTTAGAAAATATGCATGCAGATGAAAAGGTCAAAGAAGAAAAGTTGTAGAATTTAGAGGCATAGTTTAAGGTCCTACATATGTCTAAAGATGAGAACATTAAATCATGTGTATAGAGAATAGATGAGTTGGTAGCTGAAATGAGAAGAATTGGTGCTATAGTAGATGAACGTAGGATTGTAAAGAAGATTCTTAGAAATCTTCTTAATGCATACAATGAAAAGGTATATGCTATTGAAGAATGTGTGGACTACAAGACTTATACTAAAGATCAGTTATTGGGTACTCTAACATCTTATGAGATGAGAAAACCAAATTTGAGAAACGGATCCAAATTAGAATCTACTTTTATGGCTACAAGAGTTGAAGATACGGATGAGGAGAATCTTGATGAAGTAGAAGCTAACTTTGTGAAAAGGATGAGGAAAGGCTCTGGCAAGTATGAGGGTAAGTTACCCTTTAAATGCTTTAGTTGTGTAGGAATAGGTCACTATGCTTCAAGATGTTAAGAAAGAGCTAAGAGGAACAAACAAAGATTTGAGAAAGAAAACAAAGGAAAAAAGATCAACAAAGCATATTATGTGAATGAGAATGCTAGTATTTCTGATGATGAGTCTGATTATGGACATTTTGATGACAATGAATGCTTGTTCTTGGCAATAAAAGATGAACTTACTTCTGCTAAACTTGAAATATAGGTAAAGGAATGTCTTTTAGAGAAGGAGAAAGAGAAAGAGGAAGATACTATAATCTCTTCCCTACATGCTAAACAAGAAAATAACTATTGGGTTGTTGACAGTGGCTATTCATATAACATGACTGGTGATAAGAGTAAGTTTGTTAAATTAGAAAAATATGATGGAGGCTTAGTTATGTTTAGAGATGATACTGGTGCTAAAATTTGTGGGATCGGTTCAGTAAGTTTTGATGGCAAGCATAATACTGATGATGTCTACTATGTTAAGAGTTTAAGGCATAATCTCTTGAGTGTTGTACAATGTGTTGCAAAGGATATAATCTTGTATTTGAGGATGAGAGATGTGAAATCAAGAAAGGATCTGAAATAGTGATTGTTGCAAGAAAGAAGTCTGAAGGGAATATATATCAACTTAAGGGTGTTGATGGGCGTTACTTTATGAATCAAATTAATGATAGTTGGTTATGGAATCATAGAATGTGTCACATAAATTTTGATAACTTTGCAAAACTCAATGCAGTGCAAGCTGTAAGAGATTTACCAAGGATTACAAAGCCTGTTAATGCTATTTGTAGGAATTTTCAATTTGGAAAGCAAGCAAGAAACAACTTCATATCAAAGGAAGGATCTACTATCAGACTACTAGATTTGATTCATGCATATCTTTGTGGTCCTACACATGTGAGAAGTATACAAGGTGAAAGGTACTTTATGCTTTTGATTGATGATTACTCTAGGTATACATGGGTTACTTTTCTTAGAGAGAAATCTAATGCATTAGATAGTTTCAAGACATTCAAAGCTATGGTAGAGAATGAAGTAATTTAAGAATAAAATGCTTGAGGTCTGAAAAAGGTGGTGAATTCACCTCCCATGATTTCAATATGTTTTGTGAAGTTCATGGAATAAAAAGACAATTATCTAGTCCTAGAACTCGTCAGCAGAATGGAGTTGTTGAAAGAAAGAACAAAACAATTCAAGAAGCTTCTAGATCAATGATTATTGAAGCTAGTTTACTAGAAGCTTATTGGAGAGAAGTTATTCACACTATTGTCTATGTGTTCAATCAAGTTCAAAAAAGAGATAACAATACTAAGACCCCCTATGAGCTATGGTGTGGAAGAATTCCTACTATTAAGTATTTCAAGGTATTTGGAAGCAAATGTTATATCAGACGGGATGAAGAAAATTTAGGGAAGTTTGATGCTAGAAGTGATGAAGGTATTTTCCTTGGATATTATACTAAGAGAAAAGCTTACAAATGTTTCAATAAAATAATGAGAAAGATTGTAGAAAGAAAAAATGTCAAGGTTGACAAGGAAATGAAAAATTCAATTGAAGTTGACAAATATGTATCTGATGAACCTAATTGTGTAAGAATTAAAAAAGTTGTGGAAGAATAGGAGAAGTAGAATGAAGAAGAAGAAGATCCAGTGGTGTCCCCCATAACACCTAGATATGCATAGAAAAATCACTCATAAGACCAAATCATTGGAGATAAAAGGAAAGGAGTATTGACAAGAAGTAAAGCTACTACTACTTGTGAGATAAATTTCTGTTTACTTTCTAAGATTGAGCTAAAGACTATAAGTGAAGCATGTAAAGATGAGTATTGGATGGAATCTATGAAAGGGGAACTTATGCAGATTGAGAAGAATCAAACTTGGGAATTGGTCCCTAGACTATCAAACAAAAATATAATTGGATCAAAATGGGTGTTTAGAAACAAGTTGAATGAGAATGGAAAACTAGGTAGAAATAAAGCAAGGCTTGTGTGTAAGGGTTACTCATAGGTAGAAGGTAAACATTTTTAGGAGACTTTTGCTCTAGTGGCAAGAATGGAAGATATCAAAAAAAATTTAGCATTTTCTGCTCATAAATATTTCAAGGTCTATCAGATGGATGTCAAGTCTACATTCTTGAATGGTGAGTTAGAGGAAGAGGTCTACATGGAACAACCAGAAAGATTCTAGTTGTCAGATCAACTGGATATGGTTTGGAAATTGGAGAAGGATTTATATGGGTTGAAGCAAGCTCCTAGAGCTTTTTATGTAAGGTTAGACAAATATTTGACTCAACAAGGTTTCAACAAAGATACGTCATATAGTAATCTTTATTTTAAAATTGAGGATGAAAAAATCTTGATAGTAGTTGTATATGTTGATGACATTATCTTTGGAGGAAATGAAACAATGTGCAAGATGTTTGTTGAAGAAATTCAAAAATAATTTAAGATGTCTATGTTTGGTGAGATGAATTTATTTCTTGGGATGCAAATTAAACAAATAGAGAAAGGGATCCTTATTTTAGAGTCAAAGTATGTAAGAGAAATGTTGAAGAAGTTTGGGATGGATGGTTGCAAACTAGTGTGCACTCCTATGGTGATTGGTTACAAATTGAGTAGAGATGATGTTTTACCTAAGTCTAATTAGACCATGTATAGATCTATGATTGGAGGTTTGTTGTATTTGATTGCTACTAGACCAAAAATCATGCACATAGTTTGTCTTGTGGCAAGATTTCAAGAAGACCCTAAAGAAACACATGTTGTTGTTGTTAAGAGGATATTTAGATATTTGAATGGAACTCCGGATTATGGGTTATGGTATCCTAGGGATACTGATTTTACACTAAATGCTTAAATACATGACATTGGGCTAGTTGTGTAGATGACATAAAGAGTACAAGTGGTGGTGCATTCTTTCTTGGTTGTAGATTGGTGGCTTGGTTGAGTAAAAAGAAAGATTTATTTTATTTATCTACTGCTGAAGTTGAGTATATTGTTGTTGCATCTTATTGTATGCAAGTTTTATGGATGAGATAGACATTAAAAGATATCAAAGTAACATATGATGATCCTATTTCTATCTTTTGTGATAATACAAGTGCAATTAAAATTTCAAAGAATCCAGTGATGTAGTCAAGGGAAAAGCATATATCTTTCAAAAATCACTTATTGAGAGAGAAGGTTGTGGAGAATAAAGTAAAACTTGAGTATGCACTGATGAAGGATCAAGTAGCTGACATATTTACGAAGGATCTTCCTAAATATACTTTTGAGTATCTCCGAGAGAAGTTAGGGGTTATTTCCACTCCTTTCTTGAACTAGATGCATATGGAGGTGCTTTAGTCTTGTGGATCTATGGACCTGTTTTTCTTCTAGACTGATGTTTTGGTGGCTACCTCTCTAGGGGAGTAGGTAGTGTTATGTGTTGTCATTAAAAGAATATTTTGTTTTTAGTGTCAAGGGGAAATCAATGTAAACATTATATTCATTTTCCATTGATGTCAAAGGGGGAGAGAAAGATGTGAAAATTAAGAAGAGAGAAATATGTAAAAACAAAAAAGTATCTACTAAGGGGAGAAAGTAAAGTGTGTTGTCTTTGATGGTTTCTCACATCATGTGTTGCCATCAATGACAAAGGGGGAGATTGTTGCAAGTATGAAGGAAGTGTGATTATAGTGTTTTCATTGATGTCAATTGGTTAACTAGTTCTCAAATAGTTGTTGTTGTCATTGATGTCTTGGATATAGGTTATTGGTTATATATGTCAAGGATATTGAGAAATTTTTAATAAAGAAATGTTGCAGGTGTTCAGTTATTGCTCTAGGTTTTTCTCCAGGATTTTCTCCTATGTTCATGTGGTTTAGATATGTTGACCATGGTTGTTGGAAGTTGCTATATCCAGGATTTGGGATTCTGGATCATTGTACAATGTGAGTTATATTCACCAGTTGTGAACTATGTTTTTTAAGGTTTTTGGCTGAGGTCCAAGAGAAATGTAGTTGCTCCATATTTCTTCTTGTTCGAGTCTTATGACTTGCGGTTCTGAAATTAAGGTGATATGATCGTGTTAAAGATAATTTTGGATTAGATTGTGCTAAGGTTGTGTGTGCTTAATTGATTTATGTGTTTAACATTGGTTTGGTTGACCTTGTGTTTAGTACAACATTTGAAGCTTATGGAAGCATGTGTTTGGGTCACCCTCATTCTAATTCCACCCTAGAATGTTTTGGCTCTAACCTAATTTGAATTTGTAAATATAAATGGTGTATGGCCGACTTTGGATATTTTTCAAAGTTGAAGATGGTATAAATATAGGACAAGATATTGGTGAGATGTGTGCAAAGATATAGAGAAAGATAGATGTGAGATAGATGTGAATCAGTGTGTAAGTAATGTGAGTTGGTGCAGATCAGTGTGAAGTCTAAATGCTGAGTTTTCAGAAGTCTAAAATATTTTCTTCTCTCTATAACATGTCTCTTCTATTTTCTTTGTATCTATGTGGTAGTGAGCCCTCTGAGTGGTTAACCCTTGTTTGGATAGTGAGTCCTGATTTGGATAGTGAGTCCTTGTTTTGGCAGTGAGGCTTCTCTAGTAGTGAGCCTTTGTAATTAGTTTTAATGTTCTCTATATTGTGAGCTAATCCTCACTGCAATTATTCCCTTATTGGTGTTTCCATTTAGATTTGGTTCTATTGTGTATGTGATGTTTTTCAATTTCTTCCTTTGCACTCAATGATTAATCAAAATAGTAGAATAAAAGATTTGTGAATGATTTAATTTTTAGTGAATGTTTCAAAGGTTAAATTTTGTTACAACTAATTCACCCCCCTCTTAGTTGTCTTGTTCAACACTTTTCTTTCTGAAGATATGAGGAGGAAGGTATCCATCACTGCCAAAGAGGCCCTAAATGTTTGTGGCAAACATAAGGAAAAAAGGAAAGAAAAATGAGAAGTGTTACAAAGCCAAGTCCAAGGGGAGATCTAAATCTCCTAGAAAGTCCAAAGTTATTTGCTAGACTTGTGGTTGTCAGGTCCCAAAAATGCAGGTTACAAATCCTAGGAAGATGCCATGCTCTATGATCATACTTGTAATGTTTTTGAACTAATGAACGAAGTTAACCTATATGGTTGATGACTCCTTGCACTTCAGGCTTTGCTAAACCTAGGTGGGTGGACCTTGAAAGTTGAAGCAAATTAAGAGTTGTATGACTTAGTTGAATTTATGGATCTATCCATAGTGGCGTAAAGTGGAATAGACGAAGGCTTACTAATTACTCCTATTGAAATTTGAAATGTGAATATATAGATAAGTTTTTATAAAATTCTAAAATGGAATGGTTATGACCAGTGCCTACTCTTATTGGGCTAATGGAGTCAAGAGGTGAATGATGTGTGACCTACTTGCTAGTTACAATTCAAATTGCTTGGCACTTGTGAATGTCTACACCTTGTACAAACATGCAAGAATGTAACTATCATACTCTTCTTATCGATCCAAATGATTCTTACCAGGTTATTGTGATTAATTAATAGGGAATTTTAATCCTTTTGAAGGAACCAATTTACTAAATCACACAAAAGCAGAAAATGTGCCCTGAAAAATCAAATGTAGATTTGAATAACAAGATAGAGTCAAGTTGGAGACAATATGATAATTTTATCAATTATAGGGCTCTTCTTTATTGATCCAAGTGATACTCCCAGATTATTGTAATCTATTAAAAGGTTATTTAATTCTCTGAGAGAAGCCAATTAATGAAACCACACAAGAACAACAAATGTGTTCTGATAAATTGAGTTCTGACACTCCAATTTAAATAATATGAAAGCACCAATCTAGAGACAACCAAATAATTGGATATTAACAACAAACAATTGACACAAGTGTTGAACCACCAATTTATGCATTCTTCTCCATTATATAATTTCAAAATATTTTGCAATACACAACATAATATTCTATTGAGGCAACTAATCAACCTATCCAGCTGCTAATGATTTCCTACCTACTTCCTGTTAGTTCATATTTTTTCCTTTCGAAAATAGTTCTAAAAATGACTCACAAATGCCTGGAATTGAAAGACAAAAACAAATCAATAGTTGAGTCAGGTGTGAGTATTTTCTACACCGACTCTTCTTATTTTGGAAGGTGCAACTACCTTCATATGATAGAAAATAATTAAAATAAAACTAGGTATTCTTTTAACCTAAAAGCAGAAAAGGAAATCTAACATTTACCCATAACCATGAAAGTAAATGTGATGGATTGTTTCAAAATGAAGTGAATGCAAACAAATCATACAAAGTCCATTTATCCCACACCCACGAATGAGAAACAAGACAAGAATGAGTAGAAAATTCACCTTTCAATGGATGAAATAACTTGAATTCATAGATTCAAAGATAAGCAACTACACAGTTCGATATAGCAGATAATATGTATTAAAGAAAAAATACAAAGACACACAGGACATTGCAATCAGAGAAAACCTTAATAAATTCAAAGATTCATAAAGAATTTCCCTTATTCCTCTAGTACAAAATATGAGTTCACAGACTCAGTTTTCTGTTACAATAATATTGTGTTGAAAAAAGAAAATAAAACTACTACCACTTCCCCTGTTCCTCCAGCTACTAGAAAAAGATGCCCTATTACAAATGAGTCTAAATTTTTTATATTTTCTCCTCTCCACCGTTTCTAACAGTTTCTTGGAAAATAAAATCTAGTTAAAAGAAACTTTTTAGATTTTTCTCTTTTACTTAACTGTTTCTTGATATCCCAAATCATCTTTCGTTATGAAGATTTTTTTGGTTTCTATTTGCCTTCTCCTGTTCCCTTATTCTTTTACTAGAAATTTCTCAACTATAAATTCCTCATCATTCAGTAACTGCTTTATGGTGATTTTCTTTAATTATGAGAAACGTTTCCATTCCACATTCAGATCTCAATCTTCTTGTATGTAAACTCATGTTCAAGTATGCATCATTACTCATTGTTTGTAGAAACCTTTGTATTGCAAATGAGAATTCTAAATTTGAAGAGTAATCAGGCTTTGGAGTAAAGTTGAAATCAGCTTTAGTTTCACAGCATATGCCTAGTGAGCAAAAGTTTGTGACCCCTTTTTCAAACTTTCCACTGTGAGGATTAAGGTTTGTTATGATGTCATTGGTAGACTGGGTAACACAAATGACAATCATCAAACAACGTTTTACATCATCAACTACAATGAAACATGATGGCCTTAAATTAGCACATTTCCTTACATGCTTTTTAATCTACATCTCACTAATCTGTAAACACTCTGCAATAGTCCTTCGATCGTCTTTATAGGCAATAATAGCCCACTTCAACTAGTAGCTCACTTCACCAAGTTCCTTGATCTCTTGAACTTGTGAACTAGAAATAGTATAAATAGAATATTTATCTTGTAAATGATATCGATACAATTTATAAAGTCCAAAAGTTAAATCTTCCATGCCCCAACAACTCATTTCTGTAACACTCTTCTTGATGCTTTCTGCAAATAAGTTCATATTTTTACAAGCTCGACCTTGGAAAACTGGCTCTCACTATTTGTATCAAATCCATTTTATGCATTTCCAGCAGTTGATGTTCAATTCCTACTAGATATAACATGACAATGCTCATTTACTCAAATCCCATACTAGTGTGCTATCCTCATAAGACTCCTCAAACATTGCAATGGCTTTGATCAAATGCTTGTTTTTCCAAGTGACAAGCTCTTCTAGGTGAATTATGAATTTCATAATAGAAAACTGAAAAGTTTAGTGGTAAGCCAAGTCTGATAAGGTAAATGGGACATAGATCTATATCCATTGTATTTGAGGTGGTCTGGTCTACTTTTGAATTTTGCAAGATATTGGTAGTAATCTCCTTTTATCTCATAATAAAGGCAGTAAGTTCTCCTGAGGTGGAAGAATCACGACTACTCCAATAATTACTCCTCATCAAAAGAGAAGATAACACTACCCCAAAGTTCTCATTTTGGCACGGCTCAGGGGGCACTGGAAATGGTCATGTAATCTGCTTTTTTACATCTACTAGTTGCGTTTGATTGAAAGTTTCTAAAGCCAATTTAACAAAATCATTTTGAATAATTCTTGTGCCTTCTACATTCTGTATACATGTTCATCAAAGCATTTTATTTCAAAGTTTCTAGAGCTTTTTCAACAAATCTATTTTGTGTATATCCTATACTCTTCACATTTCTACGAGTTGTATCAATTCACAACCTTTACCTTTAGAGTACCATTTCTTATGGGTATATTTGAAATTCACCAATCTCATCTTTTCCTGCAGATACAGTTCTTGTCAATTCTATAACTATTGCCAAGAAAGGCTCCCAAAACTGTTGATTCAACATTTGAGTTGAAACATCAATACTGGACTTCCAACAACTGACAACATTTTCCATTCGTCTAGCCTGGGGAACTAGAAATCACTTCATAGTTGCAACCTGGAACAAGCATACAATGAGAATTATGAAAGAGATGCCCAACTTTACAAAGCTTGCTACAACCTCCTTGAGATAGTTTACAAAACGGTCTTTATTATTCAACATCATACACAAGCTGCAACATCCAACCATGAGAATCTGCCTTTAATGAATGTTTATGACTAGCTCGAGTCCCCTATGTGCATTCTTCATGGCATCTTGTAGAAAAATTTATATGTGGTGATCGTGCCTATTCTACTATCATGGAGCTTTGTGAGATTGCACACTATCAAACCTTCCATATTCTTTGTATATGTTTCTACATTCTACCTATATGTCTTCAGTTATGCTTGTGACCTCGATGTGACAATCAGAACATATTCAATGCTCTTTGATAGCTCTAAAAATTGCTCTAATCATTATGCTTTGACAAATCGAATGCAAATTCCAATTTCTCATTATAGTGACCATCATATGAGGAAGCTGTCTTTTGAATGGAGACTCATGATCAGCAACAAGAAGACCTAATCGAAGCTTTTGATAGCCTCTTCAACCGTTGTCAGAGATGTTGGATCAGGGATATTACTAACTTCATAACCATGGAGTCGTGCAATTTTGGAGTTAAATAACCTTCAAAACCCCCGACTATAAACGGAGTTGGGTAGTCGACAACTTCCAAACTTTAGAACTTATATTAATAAGTTTGAAAACTTAGCAATCCTCCGACAATAAAAGTTGGATATAATTTTAATTTCTAGAACCTTTTTTAAATGCAGGCACATAAAGTTTTGGGCCATTTTAAATTCTCCCGTAAAATAGAATGATTTTAATAAAGCCCATGTAATATACAAATCTTCTAATTCTTTCAATATGAAGGGAATGAATTTTGCAAAACTTTCCCAACCTCCAATAATTTTCCACTCATAGGAGAAAAACTAAAAGAAACATTTTGTACCTATGCTGCTTGAAATGAATTGAATGTAGTAAAATAATTTCCCGACAACAACTAAATTTTTATGTGAAATTTGGACAATAGAACAATTAAACGTTGGAGAGGAGAACCCAAAAACAATTAACTTTCGGCAACAAAAATCTCAAATTTGACTCAATTTGCAAATTGTGAGCGAGAAAAATGTGAAGATTTAAATCTCGCAATCAGGGAAGCATCTAAGCATAAAATCTTGCTAGATTGGGTAGAATAGGGATATAATCATACTCATAAGAGGGATTTGTACCATTTCCCCAGATTTGCAAAAATAATTGTTTTTTTGTTCTAGTTGGTTTAGGGGCATATAGGGGAATACACAAAAAATTGAAAATTTTCAATTTCAAATCTTGGTGTAACACTACCTTAGTACTAATTTTGATGCCTTCTTCATTTGATTTCATCTGAAATATATGCATCATATCTTCTAGGGTTTTGATGCTTCACTCAATCTTTCGTTGCAGTGCTTCACTTTATTTTAATTAATTGCCTTCAGCAAATTAAAATACTTTAATTTTAACTTCATTGTCTTCCCGTGAAAATTAATCTTTATTTATTGATTAAACTTCTTTGCTGGTAATTTTCACCCAATTAAAAAATACTCTTTAGAAAAATAATTACCCACTTTATAACTCCTTTGATGAAAATGTTTTCCCTCCTCGTAAAAAATAAAGTATTTGGCAATACTTTAATTTTAATTTTCTTTCCCGCAATTCCTTGGTTATATTCTAGTAAAAATGTATCTCTCAATTTTATGCATTTTCACATAAAAATATTCATTGGGTAAAATAATTACCCATCTTATAACCTCCTCAGTGAAATGCATTTTACTAAGGAATTCATTCTCCCCCATAATCACAATGAAATTTTGTTTAATCTCTTTATTCCCCCTTTTCATATATTCTACTTTTATTGGGAAGGATTTTATGCTTTTTGAGGGTGTTTCAAATATGTTATGTCCGATCTAAAGGGGTCACCTCAAAATAATATTTAATCTCCACTTACATTCTTACCAAATAAACAATTTGTGGTAAGATAATTACTTTCTTTGCAACTGTATTTTTTCCTAATTCCTTGGTGAAAATATTTTACCCCTAAGATAGCATTTATGCTTTTGCTTGATTTATATTTTCACTTGATAAACTTTAATCACAAATTTTCTCATTGGATAAACTTTGAATGATCTCCCACCGATGTCAGTTTCTCTCTTTGATGGAGATATGTGCCTCTGCTTTCGTGCTATCAATGAGACTTTGAATTTCAAAGTGACTCCCAACGATACAACTTGTCTCTCCGATGCTTCATTCATTTGATGATTTTTAGGGTTTTCTGCTCTATTGATTCGAATATGATGGTATTTCCTTTTATTATTGTGACAGCCTGACCAACAATGCGTCTTTTCTTGTGAAGTGTTTGAGGTAAAAATTTATGCATTGCAACACCAACATCAATCATGTATCATGTAATTTACGGGCATTAGTTCAAAGCCATTTCCTTTTTAATTTCATAGTTTTATTCCTTTATGAGCCATATTGTTATCACAATGCAAAATTGTGGCTACAATCTCTATTGCTAACTTATGTGAAATGAGTCAGATCTTCCATCGATGGTCACTCAAACTCGAAATAAGTTCATCATATTTTTCATAGGCTATGAGTGGAGGCCTCTATTCTAATTGTATATTGCTCATATCTTCCCACAAACTTAGATAATGTCATTTATTTCCAATAGTATTGAAATTTGGAACTTGTGTTTGGTATGTATGTCTTGTTGATGGTTCAGACGAGCACATCAACAATAAACATAATATTACTATTTTACACTCCTGAAAGAGAAATAATAACGCATGGATATCTAACTCCCAAGGTATTGGTAATCGGTTCTCGACTGTGCTGATTTCACTCAATGGTCGATGTGAAATATAATGTTCAAGGGGCCTGCTCGTGTTGAGCTTCTGGATTGTTCTAAAATCAAACATAAATTCAAACCTACTTTAACCAGGGTTTTCAAAGAAACAGAAAAAGATAGATCAAAGCTTTGGAATCGAAGAGAATGATAATTCATCCAACTTGACCAGACTTGTTACCTTTCAAGGAATTCCTAACTAAAATTGTAGAACAAAATTAACTTGTGATTAACACACAGTTTCATTCATTCACAGTGCTAATTTCAACAGCAGATTGCAAATCACTATTTAAACAAAACATAAAATAAAACTCCATTCCTTGAAAGATTTTCAAATCAAATGATTAACCCAAGATAAACACCATTCAGGAACACAATATGAAGTAGATTTAAATCTAGTTGCTTCTATTGTTAGTGAAACAGATAAGCAACATTTACAAATCTAGCACACTCACCAGTGTACATAAAACCTATGTCTTTAGATTTTTTCCATCTATACTAAGAGAACCAAAAGGATACATCAATGTCTATGCTAAATCTAACTCCTAACTAAGAAGACAAAAGAATCTCCCATCACAAAGAAACAAGATGCAGTTCTATCTCCTCTATCTTTCAGAAAATCCCTACTGCTGAAAAATCTGTCTGTCCCTAAAATCTCTATCTATCCTCTCTACTCCTACTACTCGTACTCTCAAAATCTCTCTTTTAAAAGAGGCAAAAATGCCACATATACAGAATGTGCCAGAAAGAAAGTTGGCCCCTTTTTTAGGGTTTTACAAAATATCAGTTGGTTACAGGAGGGTCGGCCCTCAGATCTTTTTGGAATGAAGTTAATGTCGCATTCAATGTGCATTCCCGTTGTCTATGCCGGTGAAGGATCACTCCAGGAATAGCCCTTAGATCTTTTACAACCCTCGCATTAAATTTTGGCCTCCGTGTCCACCCTCGAACTTCCATCAGAGTTGCTTTGAATTCCCTGAAGTATTATCATAAATGGCGATCTACCCTTTTGCTAGTAGAGATCCCAGTTGTCACTGAGACTCGTGGCCTTTCTTCCTTTCTAGTGCAAGAGCACCCAAGCTCTTCAAGGAACACTTCAAGAGACATGAGGATGCAGGGGTCATGAAGACCTATCAAGGAACTCAAAAAATTAATTATGACATTTTGAAGCCTATAATGGCTTTTGAAATGGTTGAAAACATTAAGGGAGTCAAATGTCCTAAGGGTCTTGATAAGGACCATAGGACCAAAATGCATTGTAATTGGACAAATAATGTCCTAAGAGTCTAGATAGGTTTTTAGTTTTTTAATCATGTTAATTAAGGTTGAATAATGGAATTTAATAGGTTTTAAGGATTTTTAGTTAGTAGGAGTTAATAAAATAAAAGTTGGAAAATTCAAATTTTAAACTTCCAATTTTGGGCAGGAAAGTGAATTTTAGGAGTTTTAGCAACTTTAATGTAATAAAACCAATTCCAAATGGTTTGATCAGTTGTTGGATGTGTCTATAACCCTAAAGGAATCATTTGTATGGAGTTTTGGTTGCTGGTACAGATTTTGTACGGACTGCTACAGGAAAAAGCAAAAAAATAGCAATTTCTTGCATTTTTCTTGTGCTTTTTTGATGATTTATTGATTTCTATTGAATATTTGTTTATTAGGATGGTTTAAGGACTTGTATCAACTTTTTTTGAAGTCATTTGAATGTCCTAAAAGCAACAACAATCAATTCTTTGTATATTATTTCTGACTGTCCTCAAGAAGTGCAGATTTTCATTTATTTTGAGGGTTTTTATGGATGATTGATCCATTTCAAGGTGGAATGATGTTGTAACCTTTGAAATGGATCACTTATAACATGTATAATACAAACCTAACAACTAATGTGCAGGAAATAGGAAATATTAAGGTGTACACCAAGATTGGACAATGCAAAGTGCATGAGGATGGGGGCTAAGGTATAACAGCAGGAGATCTGCCTTAATAAGGGGCAAGTTTTTTGAGTTTGGATTGATTTATTATGTTGATCTAATGGTGAAAAGTCAAAGAGAGGGATCTGGAAGTGTTTGGAAGGCCAAGATCCAAGAAGCCCTAGTTTTGAGGCAATTTAGTGAGTGTTTTGTGTTTGAGGGTGTCAAGGGTGTCATAGGCACCTAAAAACCTAAAAATCCTTGGTTTGGGAACATTTTAAGGTACTTTTGAAAGTATTATAATCTGGAGTTAAGATTTGAGTGGTGTTGCTTTGAAAAAGAGGGCTAATTTGGCCTAGTTTTTGTGGAAACAACAGGATTTGGGAAGTCTGATCCAAAACAAGTGCCATCAAGGTCTAGGTATGTTGTGTAGGGTCATAAACCACATCTAAAACAATAATTATTTTGGTAAGTCCTTTGGGGAAGTTGTGAGTAAAGTTAAAAAAATCACCACAGGAGGCCTAGTTGGGCTAGAAGCCTAGCCAAGGTGCAAAAAGTGAGTTTGTGTTTAAGTCAGAGGTTTAGGGCTTGAAACTAGTAAAGAAAAGTTTGTTTGCATCTCTTAAGAACATTCATAGGGTTTGGGTCCATATGAGAAGGTTTTGAGTCATAAGTGCATTATTGAGGCTTATCTCCACAAGGGTGCCTGGAAGAGATTTGAGACTGCTTCATTGAAATCCTTGAAATCATTGTGTGTTTCCAAACATCCCATAGCCTCTGCATCAAAGTGGTATCAGAGCAGTGAGTAGGTCCTTTAGGGATTGAAGAATTAGCAATGGCACCTAAAAATCAATTGGCAAGAGAGTTGGAGGAGTTGAGGGAAACCTTGGAAAGGGAAAGAAGGGAAAGAAGAGAACAAGAAGCAGCAAGAGAGTAGGCCAGAGCAAGGGAAGAAAGGAAATGGAGAAGAGAGAGAGAGAGCACATGCAAGAAAGGATAAATAACCTTGAGAGAAGTATGAGGAGAGAAGAACAAGAAGATCAAGAAGAAAATGATGAAGAAGAAGAGCATGTGAGGGTAAATCAGGAACAACCAGCAGATGAGACAGAAGACCCTGAGGAAAGGAGGCCACTGAGATTGTTGAAAGTAGTATAAGGTCATGGAGGAAAGAGTCACATAGACTTACCTATCTATCAAGGGAAGATGGATAGTGAGGAGGTGTTAGGATGGCTTGATTCCTTAGAGAACTATTTTGAGTTTGAGGAGACAAATGAAGAGAGGAAGGTTAAGTTTTCCAAAACTAAGTTGAGAGGCACAACATTGACATGGTGGACTAGTTTTCAAAATGATAGGATGGCTAGGGGATTGGAAAAAGTCTACATGGGCGAGGATGAAGAGTTTGGTCAAAGATAAATTCCTACCATCTAATTACACAATTCATGAGAAGAGGATGAGGTAGAATTTAAGACAAAAGGACATGGATGTGATGTCCTATACTGAGCAATTTCACAAGCTTAGTATTAGAGGAGGTTATGAGGAAGAAGATGAGAAAGTAGCCAGGTATATCAATGGCTTGAGCTACAATCTACAAGACGAGATTGGTTTGTAATTGCCAAGGACATTAGGAGAATGTTTTCAATTGGCCATTAGAGCAGAGGAAAAGGTGAAGAGGAAGCAAGAAAGATCAAGTAATGGTGGAAGAGGAGGTAGTTCAAACAGGGGCAGAGGTAATAGAGATCAAGGACAAGGTAGCAATGACAAGAGCAGCAATGACAAAGGCAAAGAGGTGTTTTATGATCAAAGAGGAGGAGGCAGATTTGGGAAAGGTAGAGGCACATTCATAGGTAGGTGTTTTAATTGTAATGAACCAGGGCATCCTTCCTTCAAGTGTCCTAAATGGGAACAAGTTGATAGGGGCAGGGATAGGAGAGCTAACTTGGTACAAGAAGAAGAGAAGAAGGAGGAATCAAAAACATTCATGGCAGACCCTGTGACTGATGGTGAGTTTCTTATGATCAAGCAAGGAGAAAGAATTCATCAAGAGGCAAAGGTAACTATCTTTAAGACTAATTGTCTCAGTCATGGTAAAATATGCAGATTGCTCATAGATTTAGGGTCACATAGCAATTTAGTTTCAGTTGATATGGTAACCAAGTTAGGGATTGAAACATTTGATCATCCTACTCCCTACAAGGCCACTTGCGTAACTCAAAGGCAGCATGTAGAGATTGGTAAGAGAGCTTTTGTGGATTTTTCAATTGGATCTTATCATGAAAAGGTGCTTTGTGATGTCATTCCAATGACTTGTGGTCATATCATCTTGGGAAGACCATGGCAGTATGCTAGGAGGGCAGTGCATGATGGATTTCATAACACATATTTGGTGCATAAAGATGCTAGTAGATATAAGTTGATTCCTTTGCCTTTGGAGCAGTCTAATGAGAACTTTGTAATCTATTTTGAGAAGCATTTGTAGGCAAATGAGAAGGGTAGGATAGAGGAAGATACTGGTTGGAAGAGGAATGATGAGTTGCAGCAAAGATATGAAGCACACAATCCTAAAAATTAGAACCTATGGGACTTGGAAAGTATTAAGGTAGGGAATATTGAATTCCCTGTTGTTGAGGTTAATGGAGATGGTGTTTCTTCACAAGGAAATCAATGGCATAGAGGCAGAAATAGGGCACAAAATCAAACTGAGTTCAAGTAGCAAAAAGGACAAACAAAATAGATTTTTGACACTAACATGTTGAATGACATGAATGTAGGTTGGAACAAAAGGAAGAAGGTTACTTTGGGAGATTTCATGGTTTGTAATCAGAAGGTGCAAACATACAGGAACAAGGATTATTATGGCAGCAACAAGTTGGGTACTTCTTGGGGCAAGAACTCTTTCTTTCTTGGGGAGAATGGTGCAGGAGCACCCAAGCTCTTCAAGGAACACTTCAAGAGACATGAGGATGCAGGGGTCATGAAGACCTATCAAGGAACTCAAAAAATTAATTATGAAATTTTGAAGCCTATAATGGCTTTTGAAATGGTTAAAAACATTAAGGGAGTCAAATGTCCTAAGGGTCTTGATAAGGACCATAGGACCAAAATGCATTGTAATTGGACAAATAATGTCCTAAGAGTCTAGATAGGGTTTTAGTGTTTTAGTCATGTTAATTAAGGCTGAATAATGCCATTTAATAGGTTTTAAGGATTTTTAGTTAGTAGGAGTTAATAAAATAAAAGTTGGAAAATTCAAATTTTAAACTTCCAACTTTGGGCAGGAAAGTGATTTTTAGGAGTTTTAGCAACTTTACTGTAATCAAACCAATTCCAAATGGTTTGATCAGTTGTGGGATGGGTCTATAACCCTAAAGGAATCATTTGTAAGGAGTTTGGGTTGCTGGTATGGATTTTGTATGGACTACTACAGGAAAAAGCAAAAAAACAATAATTTCTTGCATTTTTCTTGTGCTCTTTTGATGATTTAATGATTTCTATTGAAGATTTTTTTAGTAGGATGGTTTAGGGACTTGTATCAACTTTTTTTGAAGTCATTTGAATGTCCTAAAAGAAACATAAATCAATTCTTTGTATATTATTGCTGACTGTCCTCAAGAAAGTGCAGATTTTCATTGATTTTGAGGGTTTTTATGGATGATTGATCCATTTCAAAGTAGAATGATGCTATAACCTTTGAAATGGATCACTTCTAACATGTATAATACAAAACTAACAACTAATGTGCAGGAAAGAGGAAATATTAAGGTGTACACCAAGATTGGACAATGTAAAGTGCATGAGGATGGGGGCTAAGGTATAGCAGCAAGAGATTTTCCTTAATAAGGGGCAAGTTTTTGAGTTTGGATTGATTTATTATGTTGATATAATGGTGAAAAGTCAAAGAGAGGGATCTGGAAGTGTTTGGAAGGCCAAGATCCAAGAAGCCCTAGTTTTGAGGCAATTTTAGTGAGTGTTTTGTGTTTGAGGGTGTCAAGGGTGTCATAGGCACCTAAAAACCTAAAAATACTTGGTTTGGAAACATTTTAAGGTGATTTTGAAAGTTTTATAATCTGGAGTTAAGATTTGAGTAGGGTTGCTTTGAAAAAGAGGGCTAATTTGGCCTAGTTTTTGTGGAAACAACAGGATTTGGGAAGTCTGATCCAAAAAAAGTGCCATCAAGGTCTGGATATGTTGTATAGGGTCATAAACCACATCTAAAACAATCATTATTTTGGTAAGTCCTTTTGGGAAGTTGTGAGTAAAGTTAAAAAAATCACCGCAGGAGGCCTAGTTGGGCTAGAAGCCTAGTCAAGGTGCAAAAAGTGAGTTTGTGTTTAAGTCAGAGGTTTGGGGCTTGAAACTAGTAAAGACAAGTTTGTTTGCATATCTTAAGAAAATTCCTAGGGTTTGGGTCCATAGGAGAAGGTTTTGAGTCATAAGTGCATTATTGAGGCTTATCTCCACAAGGGTGCCTGGAAGAGATTTGAGACTGCTTCATTGAAATCCTTGAAATCATTGTGTGTTTCCAAAACTCCCATACCTCTCCATCACTTTCGGCTTTGTTGTACTCAAGATCTTTCTGCAAGTTGACCATCTTCGAGAAGCAGCATCCAACCTCCCCTGTTAGATCCAAACACCATTGCTTCACCAAGCCGACCCATGCCGCGCACATTCTGTTGATCTTATTCACAGGGGTAGTCAATCAGTCAAACTGCCAATGGTTCACCTTTAGTTCCCTTTGTTTGGTTGAACGCATTCCACTTAGGCTTTCTAGGCGGTCAAAAGCTATTCAAATAGAATTGCATGTCAGTGAGACACTTGATGTGTCTCCCCGATGCGATTATACTCTACAGTAGCATCGACATAGCATACAACTATTGGTGAGACCTCATATCAAATACAAAAGTTATATCAATATCACAAAAACCATCGAGAAGACAATCATTTTCTGCCAGAGGTCTTAGCAAGCTCCATCGGTCATACCGATATCCCTTTCCATTGGCAAGTCCATTGCTATCGGCAAGACAATCATTATCGGCCAGAGGTCATAGCAATGATGGCTCCTTTCCGCAAGCTCATTTCATTTCGGGGAGACTCCATCTAGTCAGCAAGACATTATGCCGAAGGAAATCTCTCTCGGTGAGACATTCCCATGTCAACAGGACATCTCTCCAAGACCATTTTGTTTCGGTAAGAGCTCATTCCGGGACCACCATTCCATGTCGGCGAGACCCTATCAAGTCGGCAAGACACTACACTGAACCATTCATCTTTTGGAGAGCTTGGACCATCTTGGGGAGACTTGGCTTGGTCAGCGAGACATTACCCAAAGCCACACCCTTATGCCGAACTCAAACCTTTTGGCGAGACTTCACTTGGTTGGTGAGAGGTTACACCAAGACCAAGCCCACTTCAGCGAGACCTCACCTCATTGGTGAGACCTTACCCCGAAGACACAACCTTTCACTGAGACTAACAACCATTAGTGAGACATCTCCTCGATGACACCTCTTCTCACTGAGACCTCACCCCTTTGGCCAGACCTTATGCCGAAGGTATAACCTTTTAGCAAGACCTTACCGGTTGGTGAGACTTCACACCAAAGGAAAACCACTCTCCTCGACATTGGGATTGTGAACAACGGTCAGCGAGACTTCTTCTGGTCGGCGAGATATATAAAAACCCATGGCGATTAAAATGTCTGGCTGATCGGTATATTTAAAATGAACAGAACCAAACTGCCAGTTGGCAAGACAACAAGAGGGTCTCAACAACTTTCTTCTTCAAGAGTTTTATGCCAAATGTGACTGAGGTATGCTTTCCAACTAAGTTCCTTGAGAAATACCATCAGGTGTATGATTTAATCCTGCAACACAAATGCCTCCATTATTCCTCAAAGCATATAAAATACACTATTGTTCATCATGCCTTCAATTTTAACAAAAAGAAACCCAACTCTGGCTAAAGTAGAACCAAAATTTAACCAAACAAAAGACAAACTCAAGAGGAAAACAAAAGAACTCTTAAGACCTAACCAAACAACCAAAGGAAAAGAAAAGAAAAGAAAAGAAAAAGGGGGACCCATTTTGTTCCAGAATAAAATGGGGTGGTTATGCAAGGCATAACAAATGGCGACTCGGCTGGGAAAATGGTTTAACCATTTTCAAGAAACTAAAAGATTCAGCTACCCAGAACTCCTGGTTTATGAACATCACAACTCTAGTTGGGCCAGTTTTAACAACCAAGGTTGAGCTAGAATCTCAAATGTAAGTCAACACTGGCTAATCCTGAATCTATGTGTGTGTGCTTGATGGTGCATCATCTTTTTATAAAGTTTTCCTCATCTTTAGAACAATAATGTGCAAGATTTGAACTACATGAGTTGATTCCCTTTAACTATCGTGCAATGATATCCTGGGCATTGCTCTGCTGCCAGTCAGGCATCTATAGCCCCGACGAAGATACCTCTAGTTTTCTCATAGCATTGCTCTACTACCAGTCAGGCATCCATAGCCCCAGTAGAGATACTGGAATCACCCATTCATAGTGAGTCCTCTCTTCCTTTTAGATAGTTCTCTTTTCTTTTTTTTTCTCTTGGAGTTTGAGATATTTCATTCAATTTTTTCTCAATATGTCAAATGTTTAACATCTGTTCCGGGTTGAAAACTACCATGGACCTCATAACAACATCTGGGAATCAGATTTTTCACTCAAATCTTACAACACTATCACCCTAGGATAAATATACCATTACAAAAGGAGACAATCTTGATGATTTGTGATAGATTCAGAGGTAGCTAATGAAGATTGTTTACTTTGCACCTTGCTTTCAGGACTTTCCACAACTCTTATTGATAATGGGCATAAAACAACAAATTTAGGACAAAATCATCGAATCAGTAAACCTGAAAATATCTAAACCACTTCTCTCCTAATAACCAGAGTATACTTCAGATAACAACCCACCATTTCAAAATGGAAAGAACAGAGAAACCCCAAAGAACAAAACAAGATAGACACCAAACAACAAAGGAAACAAAAGGATAGGGAGAACAAACAAACAAAACTATTTACAGCAAATTATTTAAATAAATGCACAGCCTAGCAAGCATACCAAATTTCATGATTCAAAATAATGGTTAAGAAATTTTCCATTGACAGGCAATGGAACAGGTTCTCTCGTTAAACTACTCAGCCAGAAAGCATTTTCTCCCAGGATTTCAGTAATTTGATAGGGACCTAACCAAAGCTTATCAAATTTCTAGTGGTTTCTCTTCTTTTCATTAGCTTTATCCCATAGCAGCACAAGGTCTAATATTCTGAAAGCCTTGATTTTGGCTCTTTTGTCAAACCAACGTTTGACAACAACCTGGTGTCTAAAGAATTGTTGCAAGGCGGAATCTCTCTGCTCTTCTAATTTCAACAAGCTAGCCAACCTTCTATCCTATCATCATTAGAGTAAAATTTTTGCTTAAACTCAAGGATAGGTATTTGCAAATGAATAGGGAACACAAGCTCTTTTCCATACACTAGTTTAAATGGTGAAGTCTTTAAAGCATACTTGATCCTAGTTCTATCTCCCCATAACACAAATCTCAGCTAGGTATGCCAGTCCCTAGCATTGTTCTCTAACATTTTTTTAATTACCACTAAGAGATTCTTATTAGTTGATTCTGCAACTCCATTGCCTTGTGGGTAATAGTTTGAAGAATACTTCAAAACAATTTTGTGATCATAAGCCCATGAAATGAACTCAATAGAAGAAAAGGAAGAACCATTGTCACATACCAATGCGAAGGGTACTCCAAACCTAGTTTTGATGCATTTAGTGAGGAACTTGATTACTACCTTTGTCATGTTGTTCTTGCAAGGTATAACTTCTTTCCATCTTGTGCAGTAATCAATGGCAGTCAAAATAAATTTGTGTCCTGCATAAGAATTTGGGTTAATTACCCCAATAAAGTCCAGTTCCCATTGGGAAAATGGTCTTACCTCGTAAATAGGTTGCAATGGCATGGCTGGATGGAATTCTTTAGATGTAAAAATTTGGCATATGTGACATGTTCTTACATGTTGATGGGCATCTTTGAACACACACGGCCAGTAATAACCAGATCCGAGGATCTGATGTGCTAATGAGTCTGTAGACCCATGACCTGTGCCATGTTTCCCATGGAATTCAACAATCACGTGTTTAGCCTCTTACTGATCAAGGCATCGTAGGTACACTCCCTCAAAAAATTTCTTGTAAAGCAATCCTCCTTTGAGCATATAATGAGAGCTTTTCATTCTTAGCGCTCTCCTCTAAGTTGTGTTCATTCCCTTTGGGCACCGATTGTTGAGCATAAAATAGATGATATCGGGATACCAAGGGTCATGGGAAAAGGAATGTGTTGTGTATTGCTGGAAAATAATGTTCTTGCCAGCATCGGCTATGGATTTAGACAGGCCCAGACCTCGGACAAGTTTCATAGGGTGTATCTCTAGATCGAACTCTTGCAAAATGGCCATCCATTTCCCCCTTCGTTCTCCCAACTCACTCTGCATGAGTAGAGACTTTACAGTAGCATCAGGAACTACATCAATAATTTGACTTCAGAGGATGTAATGTTTGAACTTCTTGATAGCTCTAACCAATGCAAAAGCTTCTTTTTCAAGAGGTGGGTACTTAACTTCAACATTCTTAAATGGAGAACTCATGAAACCAATTGGCCTCTCCTCTCCCTCTTCTCTTCGTTGAGTTAGGACAATTGCACAGGAATGTTCATAAGCAAAAGAATAAATATAGAATGGCTTCAAGTAGTCAGGGCTAGTGAGGATTGGCACTTCTAAAATGGATTGTTTGACTTGAGAAAACGCGGCCTTTGCATCATCACCCCATTCTATTACAACATCTTTTTTCATCATTTCATTCAATGGTTTTACAATTTCTGCAAAACTTGTAATAAACTTTCTCACAAAGTTGATCTTTCCAAAGAAAGATCTCATCTCCTTCTTGCTTCCTGGCCTGGTTATCTTCATAATGGACTCAACTCGGTCTGGATCGATTGATATTCCTCTTTTCAAGATTATGTGTCCCAAAAGTTTCCCTTTAGAAACCCCGAACACACACTTTTTAAGATTCAGGGAGACACCATACTGAATGCATCGTTCAAGAACTTTAGCCAAGTCTGCAACATGGTTTAGTCTATCTTTAGAGAATACTGTTAGGTCATCCATGTAAACAATGATGCATTTACCAATCAGATCTTTGAACTCTATGTCCATGGCACGCTGAAAGGTTGCTCCGAAGTTTATCAAACCAAATGGCTTCCTTCTATAAGCAAATATTCCCCACTTAGTAGTGAAGGTTGTCTTCATTCTATCTTCATAGTTAACCATCACCTGATTGTATCCAGAATAACCATCCAGGAATGATATCATATGAGATCCATTAACAGTCTGCAAGACTTCGTCCAGTGAAGGGAGTGGGTAGTTGTCTTTTTCTGAAGCTCTGTTCAGATTCCTGAAATCTACACATAGCCTAATCTCCCCATTTTTCTTACAAACTGGAACCAAGTTAGCCACCCATGTTGAATGTCGTATAGGGAAGATTATTCTTGCAGAAAGCAATTTCTGAACTTCTTTAAAGATCAGTGGTTCGATCAGGGTGTTGACAGGACATTGTTTTTTCAGAAATGGTTTAGCTTCAGGCTTCAAAGGAATAGTATGAGTTATCATAGAAGCATCAAATGTCTTTAGATCTTCATATCACCAAGCTATTGTAGAAATATCCTTCTTCAGTGCCCTTAGTATATCTTTTTTGATTGCTTTAGGATAGGCCTTCCCTATGTAGACATTTCTTTTAGGGCCAGAATCAACTAGGTTAACAGTTTGATATTCACCTCCTTTATCTTCAGCTGATATCTTCTCCTAAGCCCTTGAGTCTGAATCAAAAATTGTTTCTAAAGCCACCATTCCCTTGGGAATGCTATTAATTTTTAAATTGAGGACCCCCTCTATATCACAATCTTCAGGGTTCCAATCTCCTTGATCCCTGTTGGACTCATCAATGATCTACCCTTCAAAAACAACTGAGCTTGCTAGAAAAGCAAGGATATGTCGATCATCCTCAAAAAATTAAAAGTTCTTGATGTTATTAAGAACAACCAGGGTGGAAATCAATTCTACTGAGAATATCTTAAGTGTGGAGCCTTGCATGGGTTCCATGGTACTTGCGGCAACAACTAATGAATCAACTATTTGATTTTCCTCTCTAGGGATTAAGCTAATCCCAAAAGCATCAAAGTCTTCAATCAGGTTCCATACCTGATTTCTATAAGTTGCCATCCTTCTATTGTGACATGTGTATTGGCTGCGCACTTTCTTGATAACTACATATGAATCCCTTTTAACCATTAATGTAGTAACTTTCTTCTTATGTGCAAACATCAGCCCCCAAGCTAGAGCTTCATATTCCTCCACGTTGTTAGTGCATCTAAACTGCAACCGGTAAGAAGCAAAAAAAAATTTCCCTTTCGGGTTGGTTAATTCAATCCCAACACCACAGCCTATTTTGGAATTGGATCCATCAAACGTGAGGGTCCATAGCTGATCATGAGCTAGGGTTGATCCTTTGGAGGTTATTGTGGGCGTTTGTATAAGATGAGCCGTAGGTGGGGCCACTTGATCTTTTGCATCAAATATTGGGAAGGGGTGTTCCACTGGTTCCTTAGGCATAATTTACAATTCCTGCTTAGATATATTAGGTAATCCGTGGCTATCCTTCTGACAGCCACTTGTATCTTTGATTAATCCCTTTGGTTTTGGTATACTTGTGAGTACAGGGGTGTCAAGTAAACCTTGGGGTTGTTCCTCATAAATATACTGGTTTGGAAATGTGACTGGGGTAAGTTCAATTTGAGAAGGAACTCCTTTGAAGGTATCTTATCCTTGGTTAATATTATTGCTTCTTTGGCTTCAAATGAGAAGTGATCTAAAATGGTCTCGATGTGACTTAGGCTAATTTCCTGAGATTGGGAGACATGATTTAAAATGTTGATGTAGGGTTGGCAGGTCAATTCAGAATGATTTTGGTAATGCACCCTGCACCAATTAGGGAGTAGAAGACTTTGCAGATTGATATCTTCCCCCAAGACCAGCTGATCATGTTGCAGCTTCCTGATCAATTCCTGCTAATTTTTATTAATAATGGGGTTGGGGAAATTTTGTATTAATAATTCTTTAGGATCAAGAACTGAAAAGGTCAAAATTTCCTCTCTTTTGTAAACCCCTATCCTGGTTTCAAAATAAGATACCTCATTGGGGAAATCATATTCAGTGATTACATGCTTGAGGCAAGGTTCGCTTTCAATCCTAATCTGCGTAGACACTCCCCTCCATGGTAGCCACCTATGTGAAAAGTCGAGGGAGAGATATCCCCCTATACTTTTCATCAAATCTCTGCTCAACAGCATACCATAAGTCTAGAGAATGTCTACTACTTGAATATCTATATTGGTTAAAATCTTAGGGTCAGACCCTACTTGCACGTGTATATTTCTCAATTCTCCAACTACATTAACCTCTATTTTATCAAGCTGGATGACCTTCTTGTTTGTTTGGATAGGGTTCAATCCCAATTTCTTGCATACAGAAAATGGCATAACATTGTTGGAAGCCCCTAAATCTAGCAGAAAATTATGTAGATTCTTCCCACAAATTCTCAATCTTAAAAGAAATGGTGGGGTACCTACCTTGCTTCTGTACAAAGTTGCGTTCATGTTTGCAATGGGTGCCACCTTGGTTTTCCCTTTTGATTTATCTACTTCTTCCAAAGCTTTCAACACTATCTCTCATTGAGCAGGGCACCACTTTAGGATATCAAAGTATGATAAAGAGGTTTTTTGTCTCTACATCTCAGTAACAATATCAAATTATGTCTTATAGCTTGCATTACATCTGACAACACCAGGTGAATTACCTTTGTTATGGAAGTCAGGTGGACCTTTTGGTGGAGGAGGGTTATTATCAACACTTTGATTTGGAGGAACCATGTGATTAGGTGGTGCTAATGTGGTGAACGGACCCTTATTCTGATTTTTTAGGAAGTGTCATCCCTTTTTTCTGAAAAGCTTGGGCATCATACGTATCTTCCTCTGGTTCATTCTCACTTTGCATTGGGAATCAAGGTTCTTCCTCAAAGAGGTCATAAGTCATCGTTGTATCTACTGAGCCACCTTCTTTATTTGAATTCCATTGGAACAGTTGGGCATCTGCCTATGCTATCTTCACTATTTTCTCCATTTCAGGGTAGTTTACCTTGGAATGGGTTGCAGTGTCATGCAGCCTACACCAATTAGTCAAAAAATTGAGGTTGGCCACATTTGCAGTATGTGACCTGTCCTCATTAGCTTGATAATTATGGGAAACTCCATCATTATTTGGCCCTGTATTCCATTTTCGGTTGTTATTTGGTCTCTGCTTATATCCTCTATTTTGATTTTGATAGCCTTGGTTAGGGGAGTTTTGGCCTTGATAACCCCTCTTTCCACGATTGTAATTGTTCGGGTAATTACCTTGATTGTTATTGCTCTGATTAGGATAATTACCTTGGTTCTAAGAAGGGCTCAGTTTAAGTTGTGCCATGTTATTTGCGACTTGAGACAGAGTTTTTTTTAAGGTCTCCACCTCGCTTGTGAGTTGGACTTTCTTTTCACTTTCAACACTCTTAGGAACAGGTGGCTGACCGACCTGATTTGGTGTTCCAGCTTGGTTATGATGACCATGTGGACTATGATGAGCCTGTGATTTTTGAAGGAAGTTAGGAGCTTCGTTGGCAAAGAATGGAATAGGAGATCGAGTCTGCAACTCAGACATAGACCCATAATGGGAAGGAGACATCCCTGGGATAGTATTGAATAAAGGGGTTGGGCTAGACATCTGATACCCCATTGAAGGAAAACCTCCTCCCAAACTTCCTTGTTGAGAACTAATTTTTTGTTGCAGCTTAATGGCTAGATGATAGACTTTAGACATGGATTCAATATCTATCGGTTGATAAGTCCTTTACAGGAACAAGCCAATCAATGGGTCTATAACTCTAAAGTATGCTTGAATGGCACTATTCTCAACAACTAGATAGGGGTCCTGCAGTCTCCTATACATGCGTTGAAACCTAGTATTAAACAAGGGAAAGGATTCACATGGCTCTTTCCTAATGGTAGCAAATTGGTGGTAAAAAAGGGTTGGATCCACATAAACTTTGAACTGATTGATGAAAGCATTCTCCAAGTCTGTCCAGGTCAGAATAGAACCTTGTGGAAGATTTAAATACCAGTTGTATGCCATATCCCCTAAGGAATAAGGGAACAACCTACAAACTAAATCTTGGTGAGCTACCTGAGCTCTGGTACAAGCATCCTTAAAAGCTTGTATGTGCTCTTCAGCACTCCTTGATTCACCATGAATGTATTTGGGACATAATTTCTCAGGATTCTTAGGCATATCATGAAATCCTCCAGGAATAATCCCCAATGGAGAGGGATTATTCTGAAAAAATGCCATTGGTAGTGGTGGTGGTGGTTGAGCCAACTGTGATGGCAATTGAGATGGATTGAGTGGTGGATCAATAGGTATCCACTAGAGTATTGGTGAAAATCCTGGTGGAGTGAGCAGAGCTGACAAAGGTGGTATGATGGTTGCCCCAGTCTTGTGACTCTTGTGTCTTATTGGGGTCTTGAGTTCTATCAAAGGTGGTGGATTTTCAGTTGATCGTAGAAATTTATGGGACCTTTCTGGTGAGAAAAACCCAATATTATCTAGTTTGCTCTTCTATCCCTCCTTCTAGCACCAATTTTTGTTGATAGTTTAGACAAGCATAGCAACAGTAAATAGAATATTACTATTCTGCACTCCTGAAAGAGAAATAATAATGCATGGATATCTAACTCCCAAGGTCTTAGTAATCGGTTCTCGACTGTGCTGATTTCACTCAATGGTTGATGTGAACTATAATGTTCAAGGGGCCTACTAGTGTTGAGCTTTTGGATTGTTCTAAGATCAAACATAAATTCAAACCTACTTTAACCAAGGTTTTTAAAGAAATTGAAAAAGATAGATCAAAGCTTTGGAACCGAAGAGAATGATAATTCATCCAACTTAACCAGACTTGTTACCTTTCTAGGAATTCCTAACTAAAATTGTAGAACAAAATTAACTTGTGATTAACACATAGTTTCATTCATCCATAGTGCTAATTTCAACAGCAGATTGCAAATCACTATTTAAACAAAACATAAAATAAAACTCCATTCCTTGAAATATTTTCAAATCAAATGATTAACCCAAGATAAACACCATTCAGGAACACAATATGAAGTAGATTTAAATCTGGTTGCTTCTACTGTTAGTGAAACAGATAAGCAACATTTACAAATCTGGAACTATCACCAGTGTACAAAAAACCTATGTCTTCAGATTGTTTCCATCTATACTAAGAGAACCAGAAGGATACATCACTGTCTATGTTGAATCTAACTCCTAACTAAGAATACAAAAGAAGCTCCCATCACAAAGAAACAGGATACAGTTCTGTCTCCTCTATCTTTCATAAAATCCCTACTGCTGAAAAATCCATGTCTATCCCTGAAATCTCTATCTATCCTCTCTACTCCTACTACTCGTACTCTCAAAATATCTCTTTTAAAAGAGGCACAAATTCCATATATACAGAACGTGGCAAAAAGAAAGTCGGCCCCTCTTTTAGGGTTTTACAAAATATCAATTGGTTATAGGAGGGTCGACCCTCAGATCTTTTTGGAATGAAGTTAATGTCATATTCAATGTGCATCCCCACTGTCTATATCGGTGAAGGATCACTCTAGGAATAGCCCTTAGATCTTTTACAACCCTCGCATTAACTTTTGGCCTTTGTGTCCACCCTCAAACTTCCATCAGAGTTGCTTTGAATTCCCTGAAGTATTATCATAAATGGTGATCTACCCTTTTATCAGTAGAGATCCCAGCTATCACTGAGACTCATGGCCTTTTCTTCCTATCGGCTTTCTTGTACTCAAGATCTTTCTGCAAGTTGACCATCTTCGAAAAGCAACATCTGACCTCCCCTGTTAGATCCAAACACCATTGCTTCATCAATCTGACCCATGTTGTGCACATTTTGTTGATCTTCTTCACAGGGGTAGTCAATTAGTCAAACTGCCAATGGTTCACCTTTAGTTCCCTCTGATTGGTTGAACACATGCCACTTAGGCTTTCTAGGTGGTCAAAAGCTATTCAAACAGAATCGCATGTTAGTGAGACACTTGTCGTGTCTCCCCAATGCGATTATACTCTACAACAGCATCGACATAGCATACAATTGTCGGTGAGACCTCATATCGAATGTAAAAGTTATATCGATATCACAAAAACCATTGGGAAGATAATCATTATCGGCCAGAGGTCATGGCGAGTTCCCATCGGTCATACCGATATCCCTTTCCATTGGCAAGTCCATCGCTATTGGCAAGACAATCATTATTGGCCAGAGGTCACAGCGATGATGCCTCCTTTCGGTGAGACTCCATCTGGTCGGAAAGACGTTATGCTGAAGGCAATCTCTCTCGGCGAGACCTTCCCGTGTCGGCAGGACATCTCCTTGAGACCATTTTGTTTCGGTGAGAGCTCATTCTAGGACCACCATTCCATGTCAGTGAGACCCTATCAGGTTGGCAAGACACTACACCAAACCCTTCATCTTTTGGTGAGCTCAGACCATCTTGGGGAGACTTGGGTTGGTCGGCGAGACATTACCCCGAAGCCACACCCTTATGATGAACTCAAACCTTTTGGCGAGACTTCGCTTGGTCGGCGAGAGGTTACACCGAGACCAAGCCCACTTCGGTGAGACCTCAACCCGTTGGTGAGACCTTACCCCAAAGCCACAACCTTTCACCAAGACTAACAACCATCAGTGAGACATCTCCCCAATGACACCTCTTCTCACCGAGACCTTGCCCCTTTGGCCAGACCTTATGCCAAAGGCATAACCTTTCGGTGAGACCTTACCAGTTGGTGAGACTTCACACCAAAGGAAAACCACTCTCCTCGATGCCAGGCTTGTGAACAATGGTCAACGAGACTTCTTTTGGTCGATGAGATATATAAAAACCCATGGCGATTAAAATGTCTGGCTGACCAGTATATTTCAAATGAATAGAACCAAACTGCCAGTCGGCAAGACAACAAGAGGGTCTCAATGAATTTCTTCTTTAGGAGTTTTATGCCAAATGTGACTGAGGTATGCTTTCCAACTGATTTCCTTGAGAAATACCATCAGGTGTATGATTTAATCCTGCAACACAAATGCCTCCATTAGTCCTCAAAGCATATAAAATACATTATTGTTCATCATGCCTTCAATTTTAACAAAAAGAAACCCAACTCTGGCTGAAGTAGAACCAAAACTTAACCAAACAAAAGACAAACTCAGGAGGAAAACAAAAGAACTCCTAAGACCAAACTAGACAACGAAAGGCGAAGAAAACAAAAGAAAAGAAAAAGGGGGACCCATTTTTTTCTAGAATAAAATGGGGTGGTTACGCAAACCATAACATGTCTAGAAACATTCCTGTCTGGTGTTGAGATTATGTTCCTCAAGATTTTGTGCCATATACCCACAATGCTTCAAGACCATGTTCGCGCAATTATTTATTTTTAGGAGAGTAGCAATCACAATATCTCACAAATTTCCCCACTCCTTTATACTTTGATGGAGATTCACACCTTGTTCTGAAGCTTCCATCTTTGGAAGAGGCATAGAGGATATTGGTAGGGGTCATCAGATCCACCAATTTCATCTTGAGAGTTATGAAATATTCTTAACAAATCTGTTTTATGCACAACCCAAAATCATTGTAGTTTTTGAAACCGAGTCTCTCTGTTAAACAATTGGTATGCTTTTTCTATGCTTCCATTCTCATCTCGGGCTCATGAGGTATATTTTCCTTTCTTTAACTGCCTCCCTTCATTCAGAAATGTTTAGCTTTGGGGTAATATTTTGGGAAGAGCACCAAATATACTACTCTTAATAATGTTCTTTTATAACCCTACCACTGTTCTACTTCATAACACATTTGAGCTATATATACTAAAATTTGGGTGTCAGTGCCAAAATAGAATTCCCTCAAACAATTTTTTGATATCGTTGAAGTTCGAAAATGTGATCTGCATCCATTAGCAAATTGAATCCCTCATTCAAGATTATAGATATGTGACTCCAAGAGTTGCCCCTTTTGCAATGGCTATTAAAGGCTTTCTAGTTATTGCACCCATGTAAATCCAGCAAGGTTCAAGTTCGTTGTGCAACTTAGCCTTAATATGCTTCAAGTAATTAGGAAGATTGTTATATCTCACACCCTTTGATGCATAAAACTCAATAGTGTCCTTAAAGAATGGTTTTTCAAGACTCTCTACAAAAACACCAAGGGCGGTGAACATCCTTAGAGGATGATTCAAAAGAATCATGTCGACTTCTTCACCCATATCTATCCTTTGCTGCCATTTTGGAGATCCTTCATTATATGTCCCATTTTATTCTTTGAATCATACTTTGCTTTTACTAACATCCTTATGTTCAGTTATGTCTTTATTTCATTTGTAGTTATTGTATTCCCTTCACTATTTATTCAACCTCCTTAACACATATTCCAATTACTCTGTTCAAAATGCATCTTGAACTAGAGTGGGTAGTCATCAAAAATTATTTCATAACATTTTGCATAGTGATAAAAAATTATCAAATTGCCTCCAAAATTGCTCTGGAAAACTGATCAACTGATCTCCAAAAGCCATGAAAATGCACCAAAATGTTGAGTTGTGATAGGACAACATGGTTATAGAACGGTTTGGCATGATATCATTAGGGTTGAAAATTGTCAATGCTCCAAGTTGCTCATTTAGCATTTTTTGAAGAATTGCACCTGTCAAACTCAACTGAAACCCACCAACTTCCCCTTTTGAAAAAATATCAAATGTGATTTTGAGAAGCTATAACTTGGAGAATTGGTTCATTTAGAATCTATGAATATGTATGCAAAATGGTTTATCATCAATATTCTTCATTCACAAGATATTACAAGTCAAACTTGACCCCTTTGCAGTTGTTCTAGAAATGCACTAGGTAAAATCCATTGGTTTTGGTTTTGAAAAAATACCAAATGATGTCCTGAAGCTTTGAAAATCAGCATGGATGCACATTAAGATGGGGAGAATCTAAAACACCAATTTATTTATCTTGAAAATCTTCCAATTGATAAATATTGTCTCCCGAAATTGACTCACTTGACAGATTTTACTGTGTAGACAACAAACCTTCACAGAACCCTTCAACTTGGTATTTTGAAACCTTGTCAAAACTGATCATACAAAGCTGAAATTAGGTGTGCACACTCTCATATGTTAGATAAACATGCTTGCAAGGTGATTTTGTGTGAAACTGAATGAGCTTCCAATTATGATTTTTCAAAGTGGGCCATTTGAGCAGCTTTTTTAACTGTACTTTTGAGTGCTGAAGTCAAATTTTTCATCATGGAAACCTAAAATTTTGCAAGCATTTGCATGAAATTTTAGGCTCCAACAGTGGTAATCCTGGACATCTTCGTAAGGAATGCAAAGAAGAAAGGAAAAATAAAAAGAAGAAATTTGATTATTATTCTAAGTCCTAGAAGGAAGATGGTGATGCATTCATTGCATCTTTGGTAACTCGTGCAGGTAATGATGCATGTTTAATTTACTCTGATGCACCTTTCCATATGACCTTTAATAGAGATTGGTTTTCTAAATATGATGAATTTGATGGAGGTAAGGTGTACTTGGGTGATGATTCTCATTTAGATGTTGTTGGTTGTGGTAAAGTTAAAATCAAGTTTCTTGATGGCAGAATAAAAAGGATTAATGGTGTGTTGCGTATCCCTAGATTAGTACAAAATTTGTTATCTATGAGAAAGCTAATAGATGTAGGTGTGCAATTAGTATTTTCTGATGCAGGATGCAAGATGTTCAAAGGTGTTATGGTGATTGCTAAAGGTGTTAGATATGGCACATTGTATAAGCTTGATTCATGCATTATTGAGTGCAATAGTAATTTTATGAAAATAAAGTCTTTGGAAGAAGTGAGGGTTTCACCTTCAATAGATGGTCATGGCTTCTAGGTACCCAAGGGTGCTCTTTCTTCTAAATCAAAGTTATGGTACTAGAGAAAACTATGTTATTGTACCAAAGACTTGGCCACAATGGAGAAAAAGGTCTAAGGACCTTAAAAAATAAAAACCTTGTTGAAGGTTTATCTGATTGTAATATTGAATTTTATTTATATTAGCATTGAATTTATGGAAAACAAAACTACATTCAATTTTACTCGGGTTCTCATAAATCCTATGGTGTATTGGATCTTATTCATTCTGATGTGTTTGGTCATGTAGATGTTCCTTCAATTGGTAAATCGACATATTATTTTTCATTTATTGATGATTATAGTAGGACATGGGTATATTTTCTAAAGAGTAAATCTGAAGTTTTCAGTCGATTAAGAATTTAAAGTAATGGTTGAGTTGCAAACTGGAAAGAAAATAAAATGTTTGAGGATTGATAATGGTGGTGAATTTTTCTCTAATAATTTTGATAGATTCTATAAAGACTGTGGTATTCATAGATAGAAGACAACTCTATATTCTCCATAACAGAATAGAGTTGCAGAAAGAATGAACAGGACATTAATGGAGAAGGCTAGGAGTATGTTAAGTGGTGTTGGCCTAGAACAAAGGTTTTGGGCTAAAGTTGTTGCCACTTCCTGTTACTTGATTAATGGGTCTCCTACATTAGCTCTTGTTGATAAGATGCCTATAGAGGCATGGTTGGGTCGCAAGCCTTCATTAATATGTTTTAGAGTTTTGAGTTGCAAGGCATATGCACATGTGCCAAAGGAGAAGCGAACAAAGTTGGAAAACAAGGCTATGAAATATATCTTCAACAGATATAGTTATGGTGTGAAAGGATATGAGTTTTGGGATCATGTTGTACAAAAGGTAATATATAGTAGAAGTGTTATTTTTAGAGAAACTAAGCCGTCTTATTTTACATTGTAGCTAGAACAAAGTAAACAAGAAGATGTGATTCAATTTCCTTCTATATTTGAGAAACTTGAATTGAGGCCCATGGATAGACAAGAAGTTGAGAGATCATCTAGCTCTAAATATTTAAAAGAGGAGGAAGAACCTCCAACTCAACTTTTTCATAGGTCTACAAGGCTTAGAAAACCACCTAAAAGCTATACACCTAATGATTGGAGATGTATTTTTTCTTTGAATACTAATATGGATGAACCCAAATCTGTAGAAGAGGAATTAGGTATGAATGATGCAGAATCCTAGAAGATTTCCATGGATGAAGAAATGACATCTTTGAAAAAGAATGATACATTGAATCTTGTACCATTTCCTGAAGGACGAAAACCTATTGGTTTCAAATAGGTGTTCAAGAAAAAGTTTTTTTCATATGGAGGTATTGAGAAGTATAAATCAAGGTTGGTTGTAAAATTTTACTCTCAAGTTGAAGGTGTTGATTATGGTTCAAGATATTCTCTCTTGTTGCAAAAATGACATCCATTATATTTTTGCTTGCTATTGTTGTTGCTTATGATTTAGAAGTTAAGCAAATGGATGTGAAAACTACTTTCCATTATGGTGACTTAGAGGAGGATATTTATACAACATAGTCATAGCACTATGTGGTGAAACATAAAAGTAAATTGGTTTGCAAATTGAAGAAATTTTTGTATGTCTTAAAATATAGTCCTAGGATGTGATACCAAAAATTTGATACATATATGTTGAGTTTGGGATTTGAGCATTCTAAATTAGATCATTGTGATTATTATAAAACTGATGGTGATAATTTCTTATTTATTGCATTATATGTTGATGATATGCTATTTATTGGCAAAGGGAAATGTATGATTTTAGAATTGAAATCTCAACTTGCTACTAAATTTGAAATGAAAGACCTTGGTGGTGCAAGGGCACCCTCATGCATATGAGATCAATTTTTGAGTTTTTATCTTGTTTTATGTTGTTTCCTGTAAATAAGGTCATTTTGGACCACTAATGATCATTTGGAGTCATTTGTGAAAGTTTGGGGTCATTTGGATAAAAGATGTAAAAGTTGCACAATGTTGTCAAAAAGTTGTCAAGCAACTTTGCAAAAAGTGTCAAAATGTCATTTTGGTTAACAAATTGGTTAAAGGGTTGGTTGGATAGTAGGGGAAGGTTGATTGGGAATAAATATGTACCTCTGACTCACATTGAGGGTTGGATTGGGAGATTTTGAGACATTTTGTGAATGAAACTTCTCTTTTCTTGAACTTTTCCAATTTTTTTGTTGTTCTCTTACATTTTATGGATCTACACAGCCCTATTTTAACCTGCACATGGTATAATTGGAAATATAATTGAGATAAATTTGATTTGGTTTTGGTTTGGTTAAATTTCATCAAGTTTAGAGAAAGTTATAGCAATTTTACCATTAGCATCCCTAGAAGACTATTTATTTTGAAAGTTGCAGGTTGTAGCAACAAGTTGTACAGATTGTACCTTTAATATTTTGATAAAAAAAAAATTGATAAATTTTGGGTATTGAATCTACTTTCTTTTGGTTTTTGTTTCATTAAAATTCACCAAGTATTGTGGGAGATATAGCTATTTCTTTGAAAAGTGCTAGAAACCCTACCTAGGGTTTCCAGTTGGAGGGAAAAATTTAGTTTTTGAGTTTTGTATGGTGAAAAATGTTGAAACTCTCAAAATAATTCTGTTTTAGCATTTTCTATTGGATTCCAAAAAAATTTCTTGTTATCTCATGGCCACCAAAAGATATGAATGAAAGTGTTTTATATTGTTGGGTGACAGTCCTAAAAACCCTTGTGGGTTGAGAGTTTGGAAAAAATTGCTCATTGTTGGTTCTTGAGTGTATGAAAAATGGTTGGAAAGTTTCTTAAAAGGTTTTCCCTACCCTTGTTACCCATATTCTCATGTTATTCCCATTGTTGAGGGATCTTAGGCTTCATATGCAATATTTCACAAGTTGTGTTGGGTGCACCAAAGCATGGTCTTGAGTGATCCATTGTCTTATTTGGTTATTGATGGATGTGAAACCATTGAAATATGTTGTGTAAAGTTGAGTAATGTCATAATTCATACACTTGTGTTTGTTATTGTTGAAGCTCTAGTTGACCATGTTGGAAAGCCTCAAAAGTTGTATTAGGAAGCATCAAGTCATGAATGCTAATGCATCATTGCTTTGAAGTGTAAAGTGGGTTATGTGAGTTCTTTCTTTGCATCAAATTGGTATCAGATCCCAAAGATCTAGGCAAGAAAGTTTTGGGAATTTGTGTATTGTCTTTTTTTTTATAGGTTTAAGGAAGAATTTGGATACCAAAAGACTAGGCCAAGGGAAAAGAAAGAGGCCTAAGGTGAGGTACCACGAAGACAAGAAGAAGCATTGAAAAGAAGAAAGATAAAAGAGACTTGCTTGCAAAAGGAAAATGGAAGTTTTTATGAGAAGAGTTCATAGAGACTTGCAGAGTAAGGAGTTACCAAGAAAGAAACAAGTGATAAGAAGAGAAAGAAGTGAGATAAAGAAGAAAAATGAGAAAGGAAAAACAAATAAATGTTCAACAAGAGATAATAGAGTTGAGGCACACCATGGAAAAAATAAAAATAAAGAAAGAAAGAATGAATCTTGAGATGCAGCAGTGTCTTGAGAAAGAAAACAAGCAAAATGGTTGGCATTGGCCAATGAGAAAGAAGGTAAAGTGGCCTATCAAGAAGATCATTTAGAGGAGAAGAAGGAAAAAGAGGGTAGCAGAACCAAACCTGGGAAAGTCTTTGTTGATTATGGAAGAGCCTAAGCCATCTAAGGAAGAGAAAAAATAAGAATAAAATGAGTCCATTGAGACTCAAAATGTTATTTCTAACAATACTTGTGAGTATGTGTTTACAATTGCAGTAGATGAAAATGAAGATGGAAAAGAGTCTGAAGAAGCAGGAGAAGTGCATACAATGTATGCATATTGTTAGACAAAGGTAGCACACTATGGTGACGAAGATGTTGCAAAAAAACCAAGATAATGGTTTTATTTCTAATTGTATGGATGATGAATATGCTAACAAATTGTATTCCAATGATGAAGATGAAGACATAGACGGTGGTACTGAGGCATATGAACGAGAACTAAAATTTTAGAACCTGGAAGTTAAGAAGATGCCAAGTAAGAGATGATGCAAGAAGAGGAAGAAAGATCCAGGGAAAGTTAGGAATGTAGAACATATCAGATTTTTAGGTTGAAGGGGTCTAAGATGGAAGACATTGACAAATTTGCAGATCACATCTCAAATGGAATTGAGATTTTTTTTTCCTTGGGAGTATAGTGTAGGGGCACCCTCGTGCATATGAGATCAATTTTTGAGTTTTTTTCTTTTTATGTGTTGTTTCATGTAAATAAGGTCATTTTGGACCATTCATGATCATTTGGAGTCATTTGTGAAAGTTTTGGGTGATTTGGATAAAATATGTAAAATTTGCATAGTGTTGTCAAAAAGTTGTCAAGCAACTTTGCAAAAAGTGTCAAAATGTCATTTTGGTTAACAACTTGGTTAAAGGGTTGGTTGGAAAGTTGGGGAAGGTTTTTTAGGCATAAATATGTACCTCTAACTCGTATTGAGGGTTGGATTGGGAGATTTTGAGACATTTTGTGAATGAAACTTCTCTCTTCTTGAAATTTTCCAACATTTTCTACTATTCTCTTGCATTGTATGGATCTGTACAAACATATTTTGACCTACAAGTTGTATGGTTGGAAAGATAATTGAGTTACCTTTCATTTGGTTTTGGTTTGGTTAAATTTCATTAAGTTTAGAGAAAGTTATAGAACTTTTACCATTAGCAACCCTAGAAGACTATTTCTTCTGAAAGCTACAGGCTATAGCAGCAAGTTGTACAGATTGTACCTTTCATATTTTGATCTGAAAAAAATTGCAAAAGTTTGGGTATCGAATCTACTTTTTTTTTGTTTTTGTTTCATTAAAATATACCAAGTATTGTGGGAGATATAGCTATTTCATTGAAAGGTGCTAGAAACCTTGCCTAGGGTTTCCTATTGGAGGAAAAAATTCATTTCTTGAGTTTTGTATAGTGAAAATTTCTGAAATTCTCTGTAACATCCCGCTATGCAACCTCGAAGGGTAAGAGCCAAAAGAGGACAACATAATTTATTTATTTTGAAAAAAACATAAAGAATAACTTACACATAATGCAGTTGCCAATACGATATATTGACAACAAACATGGCCAAGCATGGCCTAATGCACAACCCAAAGGAGAGGACTAATCCACTCTCTAAAGAAAATCTGAACAGGAGCAAACATAATAGCCCTTGAAATTTTTCTTTAGAACCCCCTTGCACCGAAACTTTCTACAGTAACATCGCAGAGACAACATGCAAAAAACTCTGATGCGCTAGAACTTCCTGCACCAAAACTACCTGCTTCGGGACTTCCTACTCTTGAACCTTCTACTCCAAAATACCTGCTCTAGAACTTCTTGCTCCAGAACCTTCTGCTCTGAAACTACCTGCTCTAGAACTTCCTGCTCTAAAAGTTCCTGCTCCGGAACATTTTGCTCCAAAACTTTCTGTGTCGATGCTCAAGAAATACACAACACAAACAGAAAGCTCCAATGCACTAGAACTTTTCTAGCAGCAACACAAAACAATAACAAAAAGCTACAATGTGTCAGAACTTTTGCAGATTACAACATGAAGGAAAAACATAGTCGTAACCCTCGCAAAACCTTCCTAGACACGCATAACACTCACCACACAAGAGAAGGATAACGAGGATACTAAATTCATTTTAAAACCCAAATGAGATTCCTATATTCATTCAACCATTATGCATCAATTAGAAAGGAAAAAACAACAATAAACAAGTGCTCGACACCCACACTAAGTCACCAAAACTAGAATAATCAACCATACAATTATTCTCATTATCATTTGATTACAACATCCTTCATGAGGAAGGTCCAATAATAATATTGCAATTACAAGCTTAGGACTTAGGGTCCTAGAATTATACATTTATAACCTTTGCACTAATAAGAAAGCATGAAGAGAAGGGGACAAGAGAGCACAACTCAAAGTAGATCCACCTCACTAAGATCTCCGGTCCCTAACGGTGGTTTGCAATGCCACCCAACCATGTGGTACCCGCAGGTCCACCTCGTCATGCTCATGGAGATAGTCACATAGCCTGAACACTCAAGCAAAATTCAAACACAAGGTATAGGCTTACACACACACCAATCACAATGAATACACTTCATTCAAGATAAGGCTAGGCATCCCAATTATGGCAGATATCATATATTTCATACAATTAGGGAGAAGAGTAGAATTCATACAACTACATAAAGCATTTATTGCATGAACATGAAGTAAGAGAACATTCCAACACATGGAATACATGGCATACAAGCTACTCACACATAGAAATCACATGCCACACACGTCACTCATAAAAGGAATCAATGAAATACAAGTCATTATAATTAATATGTCAATCACTCATAAGAGGAATTAAATAAGATAAAATCCATTCTACAAGCATGAACATAGTATTCAAACCCAACACCAAAAGAGGAAAGAACATACATTTTTCGGGTGCTACTCAAAATAGGATTTAGATGTTAGAGTGCAAGCATGGGGAGAGTCATAACGTGTGCCCAAATGAATGGCATCAAAGAAAACTTGACATCCTTTCATACAACAAGAATGAAAAACTACACAAGTCTCATACTCCATAAGCGGACATGTTTTTCCAACCATCCTTAGCCTATAAGAGCACTAAAGGCATGCAAAGGTATCCAATAAACCATAAATAACTTTCACGACTCACTCTAGTACCTAGTCCTAGGGTTCATCTCATTCCATATTAACAAGGAAATATAGTCAAAACAATAGTGCAACTCACAATGAAATTCACATTTGAAAATACAAGGCATTCACACCTTTTGCGGCACTATTCACATTTTTACACTAAAATAGCAAATTAGAAATTTAAACAAGCAAACGGATCTGAAACGATCTCATTCAAAAAATTCATATATATTTTCTATCATTCCCTATTATAATATGCAATAATATTCTCAAAATTCCACTTTTAAATAAAGTCCAAATTTTCACACATAACCAGGTTTCACCATTGATGAAGTTTGAAAAAACTTAAAAATTCAAATTTCAAAAATAAAAAATGTAAGAATACCCTTTTAATCTAAATGTGTCCAACAACACATTTTTAATATAAAAACACCCTTTTGTTTTAAACCAAACCAAATTTTCACAAATAACCAAGTTTCACCATTAATGGAGCTTGAAAAAACTTAAAATTCCAAAGTTCGAAATTCAAAATTGTAAGAATACCCTTTTGGTCTAAATATACCAAAAAACACACTTTTAACATAAAATTAGTCATTTGTGCCTCCAATTAAAAATTTGGCATGATAACCCCATATTTGGAATAATTTACGAAAAATTCACAAAATAAATTCTACTCAATCAATTTGATCCAAATAAAATTCATAGAATGATTCTAACATACTACCAATGCATTTAGAATCATTCAAACTTTTTAAAATCAAGTAAATATGGAAAAATGATAAAATATCTCAATTCTCAAGCAAGAAATTTATGTGAGAAGAAGTTTGCATACAAGCCACGAAAGCACACGAAATTGCAGCCATCACTTTTTTTCCCCACTCCTATCCAAATGCAACTGATCCCATGAAATTTTATGTCCAATTGCTTGTAGAATGAACAAATCAATTTTTCAGCAAAAAAGAGTTTTTTCATCACATTTTCTCTCCTAACATATGCTAGAGCAAAAATGAATTCTCTTTTTCCTTTTTAAACTCCTTTTTCCATTTCACTTTTTGAAAATCCATATTAAGAATTATCTTTTAATACATACTAATTTATATCATTTCCTTTTTTTCCCAATTTATAATTTACACAATAAATTTATAGCATAAATTAGCATTCAACATAAAATCATAATTTAGCTTTATTTTTTAAGCACAACTTAAAATTAAATAATAAATAATGCTTACAATTTCCTAAATGAATCTAATCACACAAATTATGCAATTACGGTCAAACAAAATACACATAAGCCCAATTAGCCCTTTTAAATATTAAATTCATCTTTTTAATCATAAAATGCATTTCCTATATTAAAATTTATGGAAAAAAATGCAATTTAACTCAAAATCTCAGACACTCTTCACAGGCTGACCACATAAAGGATTAAGGTTTTCTGAAATGTGACCAATCACGGTATCTGAGGTTTGCACTAATTAATCAAAGACAAATCATACCCAACTGAGTACAACGATAAGGGTTTAGGTCAAGGGTTGGCCAATGTGCTATCTTTTGTTAACCACAGTCAAAGAAGGTATGTTCAGACCTGTGAAGCCAGGTGGAGTCGATACCTGGTACTTGTAACATACACACACAACAATGTACCTGTGTATATACATATATACATAGTTGAAACACATACTACATCATGACTGTAGTTAACTACCATATATATCAATTAATTGCATCATCATAGCTAATCATGATAACCTTTCACTTAATCAAAAATATTTAACTTCATTATAATAACACTTAACATTTAAAATATCAAATCAAAATCAAAATACTATCTTACCAGCCTAGGTTTAGAGAGGTGTTGCATTCTCAAAATAATTCTATTTTACCATGTTCTAATGGATTCCAAACTTTTGGCTTGTTATCTCATGGCCACCAAATGATATGCATGACAGTTTGTTTTATGTTGCTAGGTGATAGTCATAGAAACTCTTGTGGGTTGAGAGTTTGGAAAATTTTTCTTATTGTTAGTTCTTGGGTGTATGGAAAATGGTTGGAAGGTGTCTTAAAAGGTTTGACCTATCCTTGTTACCCATATTCTCATGTTATTCCCATTGTTGAGTGATCTTAGGCTTCATATGCAATATTTCACAAGTTGTGTTGGGTGCACCAAAGCATGGCCTTCAGTGATCCATTGTCTTATTTGGTTATTGATGGATGTGAAACCCTTGAAATATGTTGTGTAAGGTTGAATAATGTCACAATCCATACACTCTTGTTTGTTATTATTGAAGCTCTAGTTGACCATGTTGGAAAGCCTCAAAGGTTGTATAATTAGGAAGCATCAAGTCATGAATGCTAATGCATCATTGCTTTGAAGTGTAAAGTGGGTTATGTGAGTTCTTTCTCTACATCACATGGTGCAACTAGACACATTCTTGGGATGGAAATTAAAAGAGATAGAGAGAACAAAAATCTATTGCTTGGCCAAAGTAAGTATTTCAATTCAATTTTAAAGAGATTTAACTTGTAGGATTGTTTACCATTGTGTGTTCCCCTTTCTGTTGGAAGACATGAGCAGAGTGCCTTACTAGATTGTAGTTGGAAGTTTTATGTATATTATGGTTTGTACTAGACCAAACATTTTTCAATGCAATATATGTCTAATCCTGGTAGATTTCATTGGGATGAAGTTAAAAGGGTCTTCAAATATATGTGTGGTACCTCAGATTATTCCTTGTGTTATCATAGTAATGTGATTAAAGATGAGATTTCCCTTGATATTCATGGTTATGTGGATTCAAACTAGGCAAGTGATATTGATAGCAAACAATCCACTAGTGCTTATGTGTTTACTTTATTTAGTGGTGCAATTAGTTGGGTGACTAAGCAACAGGATGTGGTTGCTTTGTCCACTATTGAAGCAGAGTATATGGAAACTACTCATACTTGTAAAGAATCCATTTGGCTTAAGAGACTAGATATTGGAATAAAATAAGATGCAGTGACAATTTCATGCTAGGACCAAGCATATCAATGTACAGTATCATTTTGTTCAAGATATGATCAAAGATGATAGGGTGAAGCTAGTTAAGGTAGAGACTTTGATGAATGTTTCTAATTCTTTAACTAAGCTTGTGAGCACAGAGAATTTTACATGGTGTTCAGAGACTATGGGCCTTTCGGCCCCTAGCAATTAAGATACAATGTTTACTCCCTCCTATTGCTCTTGCAAGGTGTCGACAAGTGGGAGATTTTTTGGAAAAATTTGTTTCAACCTTGCAATTATATAAAGGTTATTGTTGATAGGTGTAATATGCAATCGTGGCAAGGGGAGGAGTGGGCTGCGTGTAAAGAATTTCTTATTAAGTTTTTTAGAAAAATCTTAAAATGGCTGACATACATTAAATAAATGATACATTATAAATATAGACCATTAATTATTAGGTTTTAGATCTAATGGTGGATATTTTGTTGGCATGTCTTGCCCTAGAAGGTAACCCTATTTTATGAGGGCATTGTACTATGATTGTAGACAATGATGTATTCTAAGAGTCTAATAACGGTCATGTTGTCTTTAGATCTCTAGTGGTGATAGTCTTGTGAGAAGCTTTCTCTGCAAGTATATTGTAATCTTTTTTATTTTTGAATAATATATTGGGTGGATTTTGGAGTGTGGATTTTTTCTCCTAAAACATTTTTCCCCATGTAAATCATTGTGTCATGGTATGCATGATATTTATGTTTATTTATTTTTAGGTTTTTATAACTATTAAAAATCTATAAATTTTTGCATTATTCTCCTCTCAAGATTAGTGTAGGAAGTTGTTCTACTACATTAGCTTCCATACAAAGACTCTAAGAAGACTAAAGATTAGAAACAAGACTTGTATGATGACTTGATAAAGTTCAACAAATAGAAGAAGGGATTTAAGAAACCACCTCCTAGATAGACTACTACTCCTAAGTTTTCTCAATCCTTTCATGACTATTGTTATTCTTGCAATAAGTTTGGTCATAATTCTATCAATTGTAGACCTAAGGAAAGAAGGAATGATTATATGAGAAATAACTCATTTTTTCCTCCAAGACATAATGCTATGATCTCTCATTCCTTTTATGGTTATTGCTATGAATGCAATAAGTTTGGTCACAAGGATGTTGATTTTAGAACTAAAGCAAGGGGAAATGATTTGGCTTTGGAATATAATTTTGTTTGCTACAAATGCAATAAATTTGGGCACAAAGCAAGATTTTTTAAATGTGGTTATGTCAAACCACATTTTTAGCATAAGGAGATAGAGGAAAATAAGGAAGCTACAAAAGTTTGAATAAAGAAACAATGGTAAGATAATGAGATGAAGGATGACACTATGCTTGTGCATTATGCACAAGATATCATGATTGATTGGGATAAAGCATTAGCTTAGCAGGAGCTAGCATCCACAAAGTCTTTCAGCCCCCTGGAAAGAATAAGATGCTAAAAATTACAACATGCAAGTTGATTTGTAATAGATGATTTGAAGGATCCAATTTTTTATTAAGTTGGAATCTATTGCTAAATGTTTGGAGTAAAAATATCATTTGCAAAGGTTTGCAGAATGAATTTGGATCTGAGTGAAGACACAGAGCACTCTAAAAACTATTCACCTAACAAGTACAAGGTGTATTAATTGTAAAAATCTAGGTAAAATGAAATTTATGCTTCATTTGCACAGTCTAGGCTCATTAGAAATCAAAGAATTTGCATCTAGAGCTAAGAAGAGAAAAAGGGATTGAAAGGTTCTTACAAATTTGAGAGGAACTATGTTGAAGGTGAAACCCTAGCTACAAAACATAAAGGTATTCTTTGAAATTACTCATAAACCCTAACTTTTGAAGGTTTGAAAGGGATTATAGTGGAAACTCCTCAATTGGTTGATATTTATAGGAAACCAAGATTGAAATACAAGAAGTATCCTTTCAAATCAATGGAGGTGGATAAGGATGGTGCATTCTCACAGGTACCTACTAATGTGTTGTATACAGAGGATTTTAGAATCTACATTCATGCCACCATCTATGAAATTGATCATATGAAGTTTAAAGAGTTGTGGAAAACCCTAATAGATGATAATAGATACAAACCAAAATTCGTAAACATGGCAGAAAAAGGGATAGATGTGTGGAAGGATTTCTTAGACTTTTGTGACAATCATGAATGGGAAAGAATTATCCTAAGTTTAATCCATGATGAATTCATTTATTTGGATAAATCCTACTAGATAACAAAATATGCAATTAGGGATCTCATTGGTTTATGTTCTACCAAACCTTTTCTAGTGATGAAAGAAATTAATAATGAGAGGGTTATATAATTAACTGGGGACAATTTTGACAAGAGAACCCTAAGTATAAATGAAATAACTAATCTAGGGGTTAAGTATGCCTCTATGGGAATTGCATAGAAAGTATATTGCAAAAATAGAAAAGGTTCAACAACTAGTACAAAAATCCATACTGCGTACCAAATGGTTAAAGAAGGAAAATATTTTGATTCATGTGAGATGTCGAGGGAGCAATTGTTTAACAATCTCAAGAGAACTAGAGAGGTTGGATATAATTTTAGGTTTGGGTCCTTAATCATTTATCTATAATTTAATTTTTGAATGAATTACTTGGGTTTTAAAGGTAATCTGTTTGGCAACAACACTTTCCTATTGTCATCCAAATTAGACACCACATGAGAGGATTTAGAGATAAATAAATTTACAACTCTAGATAATGGGGATTCTTTAAGAATATACAAGTTGAAATGCAAGATAGGGAAATAATTGTGTTTGACATGGTGAGGAAGTATAAGGATGAAATATCCTTTCTTGTAGATAAAGATTACTGGTATATAGAAGTCATGGAACCAAGAACTTCTTGGATTCCAAAATTTCTATATGAGGTCTCACCTATAGAAGTTAAGGATTATGTTGAAAAATTGCTAAAAAAGACTAAGGATCTATCCATGGAGAGATTTCGCACCTATAAGGAGATTATTGACAAGATAATCTAGAGAAAGGTGGATGAATCTCATGAAAAAAGTACAGAAAAGATGTTTCAAAGATTAGGAATTTTGTAGTTAACCAAGAAGGAACTTCAAACCTCTACTAAGGCTCCGTAAAACATTCCCTCAGATCTTGAATAAAATATCTTGAAGAAAATTCCTAGAAGGTCATGAAGATCATCTTTTGAAACTGTTAATGCTCTACAACCCACATCATTTCAAATTATTTCTACTAGAAGAAGAGTTGTGTCAGAAACCTTGACTCAAATAAAGAGTATAGAGAAGAAGCGTGCAAGGCCTCAACAATCAACCAATAGGAAAAAGAATCAAACAATAGATATTAAAGAGGAAGGACAAGGAGAGGAAGGTACCTCTAAGCTAAAGAGGAAAGATAATAAGACCAAACAAACTTCTCCAATGGCACCTCCACACAAGACTCTCTAATTAGAGGCAATATCTAGTGGGATTGTGAGTCATGGCATGTTACAAGAAATAGTAGAGCTTCATTTAGATGTGCCTCATGTAGATAAGAATACTATTGAGAAGGAAATAGTCATGTACATGATCAAATACAATGTACCTCTTAGTAACATTAATGAAAAGGTTTTGGAAATTCATGCTTAGGTTTTGAGATAGAGAAGAGAAAAGGACATACAAATGGATGAAGAGCTAAGAAAATAAGCTCTTAATGAGCCCAAATCCTTTGCCTCTCAAGAAGAGAAAGACAAAATATCACCGAAGCAAGGTCAAGAGTTAAGCACAAAATATAGGGTAGTGTAAGAGAGGGGGGCCAACTGTGTCAAGGCTCCAAGTCATAGAGAGCTGAAAGTGGAGGGCTACCCTAACTTACCTCACTCTAAAAGGATGTTTTAGACAAGAATCAAGAATGATGAGGACTATAATGCACTTCAATCACTCTATAGATCCAAACTCAAGTTTAGGCTAGGTGAGCCTGTTTTTGAAGTCGGTACTGTGCCTCAGACAACTCTCTATCCAAGGACAATAACGTAGTTATGGGATGTCAATGCAGTGCACTGATGTCTCTTAGGTGCGCTAGCATCCAAAGTGTTAGAAAAAAATTAACACAATACAAACTACTCAAAAACAAACTTACAGCCTAGCTAGCTAATCTTGACATAAAAATAGAATAAGCAGATATAGGAAATAGAAACTAAAGTGATAAAATAGGTAAATGAGAACTAGGGTGACAAAGATGATCTCACAAGGATCCATGTTCACTAGCTAGCTCCAAATGTACGCCTACCTACACACAAGGAAGAGGGGAAAATGTTGGGGTTGTATAGGGGTCTGCCTCAATCAGACCCCTATTTTGGTGTTTCCACCTCCACGAATAGCCAAATAGAAATTAGAGAGAAATATGCGATAAAGAAGTAAAGAAAGAAGGAACTGCAATAAACACTACAAAATAGTAAAGTGCTACTCAAAAAAATCACAAAGGAGAGGAGAAAAATGTTACCATCTCCACCCAAAAGCTCACTATCCAATGGAGGGGAAAGAGAACTTGGAAATGTCACCATAGCCCCAACTATGATGAAGGGAGGTCTCACAAGACTCCAAGCCCATGCTACTAATGGCTTGATTCACACTTGCTTTGTGGAGTTGATGGAGTGTTGTTGCTGAAATGGAGTGTTGAAGTGTTGTTGAGAGTGAAGAATGCAAAGAGAATGAAGTTGAGGTGCTTGAGAATGCAAAATGAGATGGATTGAATGAAGAATGGATGAATTTGAAGGAGAAGGGGGAAGAATCTGCCATATTCAAGGTCAGTTGGTCGAAGAGGGATGTTACAAATCGACCCCAATTGAAAGTGTAATGCCTCTACCAACTTCAGACACAAGAATCTGTTAGGGATGTAACCACATTGCATGGAAATCTATGCACTACGTGCATGTCCCTAAAAAATATTCTCTCACTGAAACAAGAGACAAAACCCAAGTGGAAGGAAGGTAGTTGGGTGATGTAGAATTTCTCCTTCGGATTTGATTTTCTAAGGTAAAGGTATGTGAAAGGGGAATTTGTGTAAGGGGTGCAAATTCGCTCCTATACATATTTCCCCCTCTTTAGTGAGCATGAGTACTGATGAGTGCTTCGATAAAGTAGATTGAAAATTTAGTAAGGTTAGAAATTTATACTTGAACCATTGAGGATGTAGACTACGATCTGGTGAGCTCGAAGAACAAGATAGAACAAAAGACTCCATATCCCGGCAGAACTATGAAGTTGCACAAGGTACACAAAAGGCCCTCAGACCAATGATAGATAAATCCCGTAGGATGAAAGTGTCTCACAGGCTTGCAGACCTGCAAGGAGGCAGCCCCTAAGATCTCTCACTTGAAGGAAGCCTCATGAATTATGCGCCTTACAGGCCTGTAGACTTGCAAGAAGGTATCCCCCAAGATCTCTCACATGAAGGAAACCCAAATGAAAGCACCTTATAGGCCCATATACCTACAAGGAGGTATCCCCCAAGATCTCTTTCATGGAGGAAAACCAAAGGAGGAGACTCCACAGAGTCAAATTAGAAAGCAGCTTCATAGGAGTACATGTAAAGTGGCATATTTACCCATAGATAAAGCATGTCTAAAACAAAGCAGCCACATAGGCAATAAAGTGGATAGTCACACAAACCATTAGAAAATTGGAATGCTTTCAAAGTGGTCCCTAGAGAACCTGACATAAAAATAGAAGGGGGTCCACTCAAGGGACACTTTGTTTGAAAGTACAAAAGAGACATTTTTTCTCAAATTGATTCATCATCAAGGAATCCTTTCGAAAGATGTTCATTTCATCAAGGAATTTGAAAGGAAGAAAATTCTCCCTTGCCAAGGAAAGGCCAAAGCTACTTCCACCTTGGAGGAAAGTTCTCAAGCTCTTTCTTTGTGAACCCATGATGAAGGAAACATGTTTCGTTAGGGGTCCTTGTTGTGAATGTTGTTTTGAAAAAGAAATGTTTGCAAGGATATTTGAGAAAAGATTCATTGGAAGCGAATTCATGTTTTGAAAATCATAGCATCATTGTAATGGAATTGCCACACATGAAAGAGACAAAGATAAGAGAAGATCACAGGAGAAATAAAAATAAACAAAGGGCATAGGGGTGATCTTATATTTTAGAGTCAAAGCTACTCATATATATAAGTATAATAATAGTATATAAATGAACTTTCATAAATCCCCTACTCTATCAAACCATGTGAAAAATGTACGAGAAGACAAAGTAAAAATAAAAATTGGGTCAACAGGGAAGGGAAGCTTAAATTCCCCCAACACTTTGCATTGTCCCCAATTTGTCGAAACTTAGAACACATAATAGAGGAAGAATGATGATACAAATAGAAGAAGGTTTACAACACAAAAACCACTCATGTATCCAAGCACCAGCAAGGGTGAAAAGGGTCATCTAGGAATAGATAGCATGACTATAGGGAAGCACATCACAACACACACACTTCTAATCTAAATATAAATAAGAGGCCTCCCCCTAACACTCATCGACCAAAAATTCATATGCTTCCCATTCTCGATCATCATAAGGGGAAGGGGGACAAGCCTACAGTGGTGGAATATTAAGGGGAGGAGCTTCCAATCCTCCTACAACAAGGGCTAAGGAAGAAGGCCTTGCAAGGTTTCCTCCACTCAGCTCTTGTGGAACTATGGTTAGCGACTTTGCGAAGATTGTTGACAAGGCCAAAACTTCATCCAAAGAGTTAAACATGCACTTCACTAGAGTGCCATGTCATACCTCAATGGATGGAGAGGGTTGTACTTGAGATTCACTACTAGGCTCACCATAGGTTTAGGCACAAAGGAAGAGGAGGAGAAAATCATAGTAGACACCACTAAAGTATTGGGCATATCCATATGTTTAAAAAAAGGTGGGACATCAACAAGGGTGGCTCAATTGAAGGAGCGTTGAATACCTACACCTTTTTGGGGTTAGGCGCACTCACAACAGGAGCTAGGAGCTTGGTTGAATGGAAGAAAATGGGAGGAGAGAGGAGGATGCAATAGGAGGCCCTGAAGTAGGGGCGGTCATCTCCTCTTCCTTCCTTTACAAGGAAGCCTACTCAGCCGCGAGAGCCTTTCTCTGATGCTTTCATTCACATGCAACACAATTTTTGTGACTCTTTGAGCTAGAGGCCAGAGGTTGCAAAGGAGTGGAAGAATCTTGCTTAGCCATGGGAGTGTCTGCCACATTTGTTTCTAGCCGAGGGACGGGCTCTTGAATGGGAGTAGGAGGAGTAGGTTGAGAAGCAACTAGGGGAGTTGGCTCTAGTGCCTCGACAATGGGCCTCTTCCCATTTATTGCTTTTGGAGTAGGAGAGATAGGAGGGTACGAAGGTCAGATCATAGTGGATTCCCCATGGGGACCCTTTCCCTTTCCATACAAGTAGTACTAAGGTCCAAGTGGTTTAGTAGGGAGGTCTGATATCTTGATCTTAGGTTTACACCAAGCAGGTATCATCAAACTCAGTGGGTAAAAGCTAGGAATATTCATCAAAACTCTTCTCTAGAAAGAGGAGTGGAGAGCCATCTCAAGGATGGGAGAGCTTCTCCTTTCCCTTTCAAGAAGATGAGGTAGCTTGTTGTTGAACTACCAAAAGGGTCAGTTTTAGTTGTCCCTTTCCCCCGATCTTATACTTCACATAGTTCTTGTAAAGTAGGTCTGTTCTTGGGAGGAGTGGACCGACCAGGGCAGGCCAAAAATGATCCAATGAGTAACCCCCATGGGACACCAATGGCTAGTATCCAGTGTCATGTACTACGTGCACAACAACTTCATGATAGAATTTTAAACATTTATGAATGATAGAGGCAATTCCATTCATGGAAGCTAGCCAAGGTATGCCTAGCTTTAGTTTGAACAAATCTGACTCTGAAATGAAATCAAAGAGTGTGTCTACAACACTAGGTCCAAGTAGGATGGATAGAGTTATCAAGCCATACAGCTTTGGAAAAATACTATAATGTGAATGGATGGTAGATTTTGTTTCCTCATATTCCTTTCTATGTAATGAATTAAGCCACAACGTTTCTTTTGTAATGACATTCACTCGACTTGCGGTGTCGACTAAGACCATTGTCACAATGTTTCCACTGAGGCAAGTGGGAATGTAGAGGGGAGAGGGCTTCTTGTTTAAGGGTAAATCTTGCAAAGTGAATGTCACATCTGAGGAACCGGTCGTAGGCTACACAAAAGGGGTAATTGTAACAATGTTAACAGATGCTTCGGGCTGAGTGGTAGAATTAGAGGGATCGATAATCATGTTGGAAGAATGTGATGAAAATGGGTCCATGTATATCTACAACTCACTATTCTCTTTCACCATTGATTTTTTTTCATTTTTTATTCCCATCGAGATGAATAGTTCCATCCTTTATGTGATCCTATATATCATGATACAGGAACATACACCATTCGATATCATATCTGTTGAGTTGATGGTATTGATAGAAGGCATTTGCATTGTACCAACTAGGGTAAGGTTCCTTGAGGGGTTTAGGGTTCTCCAAGGTTATGATCTTATCCTTTAGCAACTTTTGTAGGATGGAAGAATAAGATTCTGCTAACTTTATGAACTTTTGGTTACATCTAAGGCCATTATCATTCATAGCAGCTACTACATTTGCAACAACATTACCTTTCCCAGAGATTAATACAATGGAGTTCCCTTTTGAATGGGAGCGTGAGGATGATCCCCCAAACTAGACTATCATCTATTGATATTCTTGTAATGTTGCACACAGATGCACAAAAGAAGGGTACTTCGTAAGGGAAAACTTCTCCTGCCAAGGTCTTTGCAAGTTCCCTATGAATACCTTCTGTACATCAGAATCAATAAACAAATACAAGATTTGTGAGAAGAGCACTTGATACCACGCTATGAAATCAATAATATTTTCATTATCTCCTTTCTTGCATCAAAAAAGATCCTAAAAGGTCATCTTCGGTCTGATGTTTTCTTGGAACTATAAGAGAAACTAAATCACAAGTTGTTCAAATGAGAAAATGGAGTTATCTAGTAAGGAACAGTACCATTCAAGTGTTGTATCCTTAAGAGATCGAGGGAATAATTTTACCACCAACACATCGTGATGGAAGAAATATGTACATAGGGCATTGAACGTGGACACATGCATTTGTGGGTCCCCTTTTGCACCATATTTATCAAATTTGGGAATCTCCATTCCTTGTGGGAAGGGAGTACTTAATATTGCTACTGACAATGGACTATGTTAGAAGAAAGGATAAAAGATAGGCTGGGTAGAGGCTTGGGAGAGGCTCTCTAGTTGGCTTTGCATCTTACCCATATTTTGAAGAAGAGTACTTAGAATAGGGTCTTGGGATGACAAAGGTCTAGTGGAACTTCCTCCAACACCACCAATGGATCCACTAGTGTGACCACCACTGGAAGCACTACCAAAGCCACTACCACTAGTAGGGCCTCCACCAAACTGACCTCTACTTCTAAAACCACCAACATGGCCTCCACCTGAACTACTTCCACCAGGGCCACTTCCGCCGCTAAAGCCACCATCACTACCAAAGCCTCCACCACTCAACCCACCAAAACCTCCACTACTAGAGGTGATGGGAGAGATGAAACTAAAACCAAAGGATATTCTATTCGCTTTGATAGTTTCAGACCTCTCGAAGGTAGAGGGGATGTTGATCGATGGGATTGTGTCAGTCATTTATATATATGTGGGAGGCATCAACACTCCTAGTTGTCTCTCATGTTATTCGAGAATGACCCCTTGTATGATGTTAGGGTTGTTTGGAGGGGTACATACTTCAGTCAAACTAGAGAGACTAGCCAAGATTTATATGCCTGTTTGGTCCTTTCCCACCATATACTTTATTTTCTTGATAACTCGAGTGACCCTAGCCATCTTTGGGTCCTTTTCTAAGTGATTTTCCAAGTCATTAAATCCTTTGATAAGGGTATAGATATATTTTGAAGGAATGTGAATGGCCTCATGCTCGTATATTGATGATAGTGTAGGAGATGTAGGAGGAGTGGGAACATGGTCAATCTCATCAAAGAACCCTACCTCACCCCTCGACAATTGCTCCTGAGCAGCAAGGCCAATGGTGGATCCAACAAAAAGGATTGTAGAGAAACTAGAAGTGACCTTTGTCCTCTCCATCGGAAGGTTTGTACACTTCTCCTAACAATGTGCCCGAGAGTTGTGGAATGGGTTATGATGCTCATAAACCTTCGCAACACTTAGGTGTACAACAATCATAAGGTACCAAAGAAAAGCTTCAACAGCAACAAATGGACAAACGTTGATTCATGTTGGGTTCACCAAAAATGTAAGAGAGGGGGACCAACCATGTCGAGGCTCCAAGTCATGAAGAGCCGAGAGTAGAGGCCTGCCCTAACTTACCTCACTCTAAAGGGATGTTTTAGGACAAGGATTGAGAATGATGAGGACTATAACACACTTTGATCACTCTAAAGATCTAAACTTAAGTTTAGGCTAGGCGAGCCAGTTTTTAGAGTCGGTATTGTGCTTGTTAGAACTGTAAAATTTTGAAAATTTTACAGTCAATTGTATTCATGAATTTCCAAAATAGGTCCTCATCATAAGCATAAAATTCCCTCCTCATAACATCTTGCCCATATTTTTTGTCATATGATCCATTATAATCCATCTAGTCCTAGATAGTTCATTGTATTACCCATATCGGAAAGACAAGGTGAAGGTATCCCTTATCCATTTGGCATTGTTACTAATATATGTCTTTTGTAGCCTATAAGCAGGATACAATTTATTGTCTTAGCGATAGAAGAATCATATCAACAAGAGAATCATTATCGGGATGAGTCATAATAAACTCATATGTGTCACACCGACTAGCTCATGGAAAAGCATTTAGGCCAAACTAATATTAACGAAGTAAGGTCTTACCGAAAGCTGCGGTTCTTGCTAATAAGCACAAAGTGATTCCATTGGAAGATTATTGGGAAGAAGTCATGTAGTCTTTCCAACTCAAATGTCACACCGATAAAGATATGCATCATCGAGAGAAAAGTCACCAGCATGAGTTCTGTCGAATATGAAAGTTACACCAATGAAATACTTCAGCGAGAGTCTCACCAAATAGAATATATTGGAGAAATAGGTTTGGCAAGACAATTGGCATTGGTATGAGTCTTTCTGACTTTTCAAAGTCTCACCGATAGAAAGTACTTCATCAGTAAGATTAATCTCATTGGCGAGAAATATGAAATTCATGCTAAGGTGTGGTTTCATCGGCAAAAGTATGATTATGTCTAAGCAACCAGAAGATTACCATGGGGTGTATCTCGATAAGACACAAAGCAATCTATGAAATGTCTCCCCAACTCGGAATTGTCACATCAACACATAAAACTAAAGCGATACATATCGATGAGACTTGAAGGTTTCGGGGAGACTATAGGATGTCTTGGCGAAAGGTTTAATGAATGTTGCAAAACATCATCGCCTCATATTTGAAAATGTCACACCCACATGACATTTGATACGATAGTGGAGTTTCAAATAAGTTTTCACTTGTGCTTCAGCTGACACATTAATGGTGTGATGGAACATAACAAGGAGAATTAAATTGTAAGCATTTGTGTCGAATTGATAGCAGAAGAATTAGCAAGCTAAATGTGGAGCCAGGGCATTCTTTCATTCTAAAGGCTTCAAGTAGATACAATAAGTTTTACGTCTTAATTCCTCTAGTTTTAATTACTGTAATTTTGAAGAATGGAGTCCCCTAGCTTTGGAAAAGTTAAAAGTAGAAAAAATAGTGAAGGCAGTCAAACAAAGGGGAAGAAACAGAAAACTGAAGGGGAACATGAGGGCATAGAATGAAGATTGAATCAAGACCTCATTGACCAATTGCCTGGCTCTGGGCCTAAAGCCAGAAGATCTGCACAACTTAGGGCAAAATTAGACAAACTAGATGATAAATGAAAATTTATACGAGACGTTTGGACTCAGGTAAGGGGGTATGAATTGTTCAATTTCCATTATCATTGAAGAAACCATTTTGAACCAGTTTGCAATCCATGGAAGCTAAATTTGAGAAAATTGGTGTGCTCTAACATATTTATAAATGAAGAATTGGTGAAATTGCTAGCTGATCGTTATGACCCTAAACATAAAGCTATTTGTGACTCGTCTGGAAAACCACAAATACATTTGTCAAAGGAGGCAATAGGGGAGGTTTTTAATTTGGAAGGGTTTAGCAATGAAGAGATCATATATGAGGAATTGGAGAAGGAGTTCTCAAGAATGGATATAATTTACAAGGGTTGGAGGCTGCCAATTCACATGACTAAGCAGGATGGAAAACTAGTTCCTTTATAGGATAGTGAGGGACCTCTGTATCATGTGGACCTATTTGAACCTTACATGAAATACACTTACTTCTCAGTTTTCTAGGTATTTGGAATGGATGCCCTAGAGTATATGTCTATTGTGCCAATGCTAATCTCAGCAGATATCCAATACCACAATTCTAGGCCATTTGACTATGCCTTGTACATTTCTAGGGGGCTTGATTCAGGATTGATGACAATAAAAAATGGATCATCCACCTTTTATCTCAGGCATTATTCATTATTGATGCATATGGTGTTATACTTTGGACATGAGTTGAGAATATGGCCTCCGGAGATGAGGATTTCTCAGTTTAATAAAGATAGTGAAACATTACCTCTCCAATTGTGGACTGTTGTTTGGGATAGTAGGTTTGCCAATGCCAGTTTTATTCATTTTGAAGAATATTTTTTGAAAACATTGTATAAATTGTACAATCATCCTTGTAATTATTCTTTATCTGAAGAGATAAAGAGATTTCTTTGGCCAAAGGATTTCAATGGACCAATTGATCATAATTGGGGAGATTGGTACTACTTGGAGGGAGCTACTATGATTAGAGTTTATGGGTTTGAGGATGCCCCTCTCATTTTTCCAAAAACAGTCCCAAATAGAATTGCATATTTGGAGATTGTCAGACAGATGGATTACTGCAGTGTAATGAATTTCAGCTCTTTTGGGAAGCAGGCTTTTATGCCTAGTACATTATGTTTTGGTGATTTTACTGTGTTGGCTAAAGAAGGATATAATTTGATCCTTGACAAATTGCTTTAGTACAATATGAAGAGAGGACCTCCCAGAAAGAACTTTGACCCAGAAGGGTATATTAATTTTGCTAAAATGAAGATAAACTTTGGAGGGTATCAGCATATGCCCTATCACTTTGATGATATGATTCAGAATCTAGAAGAAGAGGAAGCAGAAATGGTGGTTGAAATATATAATCAAGGGCTTTAGGATGTAGAGCAGTTGTCCTCTGGGGAAGAGACACCTAAAGATAATGTGCCACAAATTCAACCAGGAAAAGTATCCAGATTAAGAACTCATCAATATATTTGCCCAACCAGAGAGTTGAGTGTTGAAGAAAGTGGAGAAGCAGATGTAAGGAATGTTGAGTACAGATCATTTGTTTTAGATGATGAGTTCATAAATTCCCCAGAATTCAAAGCAATTTTGTATAAACAGAAGGGAAAGGAAATAAGAGAAAAGGTTGATGATTTTACTACAGGAAATGAAGAGCAATTGCTGAACGAATTGATGAAATGTGTGGATGAGGAAATGATAGGTATGACCCCTGAAAAGGGGAGGAAAATGTTGGTGTTATGATCTTTCCCAGGCTAGATCTCAATTCTGTACTTGTATTTGATAGTTTCTTAAGGGATAGCAATGCTACACACAAGCTTGACAAAGAAAAGGTAACAAAGGTGTATGCTGGATTCAAATACAATATAGATGAAGGATCATTGATGATTTGGGACTTATATCCACCCCAGAGGAAATCAGTAGTCATTGACATAGAAAAGGAATTTGGAAATGTCATGAATCTAAAGGTTGGAGAGGTTGATCATGTGGCTATTGCAGAAATTGGAATTAATATTGCAAAACTGAACAAAGCAAAAATTCAGATGTTGATAAAAGAGAGGGAAATGTACAAACTAAATAATGAAAGGATGTTGAGAGAAAATGAAATATTAAAGGATTTGGTGGGAATTATAATGAATTCAACTAAGATTCTTACTCAAGGTGAAAGCTCTCAGTCAAGGAATCATTGGGAAGGATCAAGTGCCTACTTCCAAGGAAAACATGATGCAATTGTAGCAATGATCAAGAAAAGGGAGGATAGTTTGACATCTTGGGTAAATAAACTTTGGGGAAAATATTTGCATACCCTTGCTACATTAAAGGAGCATAAAAGGATGGATGGATGGATTATGGAGAAGTTTCAAGAAGCAAACCAAAGAGATGCCTCTAATAGTGTAGCAATTGAAGCTGTAAATCATATTATAAATAAACATCAAAACTTCTACAAAGAATTGCAAGGGGATGAACAGGGGTTGACAAATGCCGCCAATAAAATGTTGACTACATTGATGACAAAGGGGAACTTAAAGAAGCTTCCAGATGGAAAAGTGAGAGTGAGTCAATACTAAACAAAATCCTGAAGGTCGCTACTGCTGAAAGCACGACATTGGAAGAGGCAAGCGAGCAGAACGAGAAGATGATAAGGATGGAAATCTCAATCCAGAATGTAGTTGGTGATGCAGATACTCATGAGCACCGAGATTATTTGGATCATCTGACTAAGAATAATTTGTGGCTAAAAAAAGATTAATCATCTTTTAATTTATTTGTTATGTAAACATATGACATTTCTGAAAGGATGCATCCTTTCATGTATTTGATGTATAAATATCTATTTCGGAAACAAAATAGGGAGAGAAGATTAGAATAGAATAGAAGATAGGAAAAGATACAGTAGAACATAATATTTCACAAATATGAGACTATGATGCATGTTTGAAATTATGGAGATATCAATGGAAATCTTTTAATATGGTGCAGTTATTTCTGGTATCAATTGTTTATTGTGTTCGTTGAAAGCATTATTGAAGTTATCTCCAAAGTTGGTGTTTTCTGGTTATTTAAATTGGCGTAACAAGTTTATATCCAGTTTATCAGCGCACATTTGCTGTGTCTTTATGATCAATTGATTGGTTCTTTCAAGTAAAGATTAAATCCTTTAAGTTGATCGTAGTAATTAGAGAATGTAAGTTGGTTCATTAAGAAGAACTCGATAATCATAACCCTGCATGTTTATACAAGTTATAAACTAAATTATATGTTGAACAACTTGAATACTTGCTAGAAAGGAGTTCCTATTTTAGATTTATTTTGACTCTGCATACCCTATAAGGCACTGGTCTCTACATTTTTCATCATTTGGCTTTATTCAATCCCTTTTTTACATCTATTAATTGAACATATCAGGATTTAGTTTTGGAATATTGCTATACAATTTATAACAAATTTGATTTCATTTGTCCACTTCCACTTGCCATTGTGGGAAAAACATTTCATGAGAAACAAGCAAGTCAAGTCTGCCTCACTCATATAGGTACACCCGCCTAGGTCTAGTAGCACCTGAAGAGTAGAAGGTCTAAACTATTTGGCCTAATCTGTTACCCTAAAATGTACCAAGATATTGGCAACCTCTTGAGGTATTTTACCTGCATTTTTGAGAGCTAACAAATTGGCGACTCTGCTGGGGAATAACTAAGAATCTGCACCTTAATCATAGAGTCAGAAATCCTATATAGACTCCACTAAGAATAACAAGTAACAAACTTTTTCTCACTTTCAAGAAAGCGAGTGGCGACTCTAATAAAAAAAATTCAACATGAATGGTAGAAGATCTCAATACAGGGGAGGTCATACTGGGGCTCCTACTGGCAGCAGTAAGTGGACACACAAAGATGATAGGGTTTATAAGGGTAAAAGGATAAATGAAGACATGTGCATAACGAATAAAGAAAAAACACTAAGACAACATTGTGAATCTTATGACCAATGTGACACATGGAGAGATAACTCAAGTGCAGAACCTTATACCCTAGAGGATCAAAGAAACCCTTTCTATGATCCTCAGAAACAAGCAAAGTGGCATGCTAGATTTGAAGTTGAATGACTCAAATTTCAACACCAATGCAAACAAAGAATGGAGGGTAACCAAAATGATTCCAATGATCATGAGATTCCTCAAGAAAATTATGAATCTTTAACTCATGAAGAAATAAAAGCACGGTTTGAGTTACAAAAAAAGGATATAGAAGAACTAAAAGTTGAGCAAGAGAAAACCCAAATGATACAAGCAATGAGGGAATTCAAATTGTTGAAAGCCCAAATTACCAATCAAGCAACCAGTCACTCAAAATATGTACTACCTCATAAGTAGGGCAATAATGGTGCAAAGCCTTCAGATCCATCAAAGGCTCCTCACAATTAGATGGGGAATCAATATGAACATCCAAACTATCCACCACACATTCCCTCACAACATACATATACACAACCACCTCATGGTTAGCATTATGTGCCACATCATAACACACAATAAAATAATCCAATGTACCAGTACCAATACCCACCTAACCCTCCCCCTCATCAGTATACAACAATGATTAGACAATTTGATTTGGTAGGGTTTCAATTATACCCTTACCCTATGGATGGCAGTTGGAGAAATTTGATTCCTAAGTTTACAGGGAGTAGTGCAATTACTGTCGAGGATCATTTAAGGAGTTTCAATGCCTTCATTCAAGATTTGGATGTAACTTATGAAGATTTACATATGAGGCTATTCATGATGTCGCTTATTGAAGAAGCTAGGGATTGGTTCAATAGCCTAACAACAGCCTCTATTGATTCTCTCCAAATATTTCAGGACCAATTCCTTGAGCAATATGGGAATCTAAGTGCACTAGATGCCACTCTTCATGAATTGATGCGAATTCAGAAAAGTCATAATGACTCAATTTATGATTTCAACCAAAGATTCAATAAACTATAGAATAGAATATCTCCTAGATCAAAGTTTCCAGACTATGTAGCATTGAGTGTTTATTTGAATGCTTTTGATCCAAAAATAGGGTATGAATTAAGAAATAGGATCCCAAGAGATTTGGTTGAAGTTCAAAAGATAGCATTAACAATTGAAAACAATAGGAAGGCTACTGGGATAATCAATAAAAGAGACAACCCTAGGCATCCTCAGCAAACCAATAATTATCAATACAGACAGAAGAACACATACAGAAATGAAAGGCCTAGGTTACATGACATGCCCTATAACACAAAATGGAAAGATGGAAAACCTATAACAAAAAGGCCTAGAAACAAAGAGACTCCCGATCCATTAAGGAAGAAGGGAACATATATGGTGAATAACAATTATTTTTGTGAGATTTTTGATAAGCCACATTCCCCAGATTATTGTGTTGTAGCCCAAAGAATGCAAGAAGAGGGAGTATTAATGGGAAAAAGTGGAGAAGATCACACAGTGTATTTGACTTCAAATACTTTTCACCGTGTTGAGGAGAGGTACTCATCTTCAGAGGAAGATGGATATGAGTACGATGTTTCAAATCAAAGTTACAATGTCCACATGGCTGAACAATAGATTCTTTCTGAATCTGAGGATGATTATGCAGAACCACATTATGATGAGATGCCTACTTAGGGCAGTATGAGGAAGCTCACTGAAGAGGAGATAGAGAGATTAACCATTGCTGCAGTTGAAGAAGCAAAGAGTAAGCACTAGTTGAGAAATAGGATAGTGAATGAGAAGGAAGGTGTCCCCAGAGGAATATTTATGAAGGATCAAAAGGTGACACAAGGAGCTTCGAAGAAAATAGAAAACAAACAAAATGATAAAAGCAAACAGAAGCCTATCCAAAAGGAGGAAGTAAAGGAATTGCACAAAGAAATGCAAAAGAATGATCAACCAAGTAAAAGAGAAAAAGAAGAGAACAAAGGAGAAACATCAGAACAAAAGAAAATGATTAAGGCAGAGGGTTCTTCTTTTGACTTCACTCAGGCTTTATCTTAGGTAAAGATGTTTGTTCCACTACTTGAGATGATGAGAATTAAGGAATACAGAGATAGTATTGTTCAATTAATAACAAATGGAAATGAAAAACATATAAATTATGAAAGTAAGATGGCTGCTAAAAATAAGCAAGAGAAGGTAAATATCCCAGAAGTTTTCCTTAGTAATGCATTATTAAGTCCCCCACAAGTTGATCCTTTTTTCACTACATTGCTCATAAATAACAAATTGTTGAGGAATTGCATGATAGATTTTGGCGCTGCCATAAATATTATGCCAGTGGGAGTGATGAAACGGCTAGGCATGTGGGTGGATACTAATGGAGGGAAGTGATATGCAATGGATAACAAGCATGTTCCTATAGTGGGTATAATGAAAGATGTTGAAGTTAAACTAGCTGCTTTTCCTCAATTAGCTTACAATATTGATATAATAGTAATTGATACCCCTCCTCAGTTTGGGATGCTTTTATCAAGACAGTGGATAGCAACGGTTGGTGGAAATGTCCAGTTTGATTTGTCTTATGCAACAATTCTAGTGAATGGTCATGAGGTGAAGTTGTACAGAGAGCCAAGGATGAACTAGGTTGTTGACTATGTACCACAAGATCAAATCAACTATTTTTGTGATGTCGATCTTGGGAGTTTTAAGATAGAACCAGCCCAGCCAGCATTAGTCAATATTGACCCAATTGAAAAGCATGTGGCACAAAATTGCAATGGTGTATGGAAAATGTACTTTGATGGAGCATGCAGCCAAGAGGGTAATGGAGCAGGGATAGTATTTGTTTCACCTAAAGGAGTTACATTTAAGTATTCATTTTTGTTAACATTTGAATGTACAAACAATGTGGTGGAATATGAAGCTTTAATAACAAGTTTGAATATAGTTGTGAAACATAAAATCAAGTTGTTGGCTGTTCTAGGGGATTCTGAGCTGGTTTTTTCACAAATTAATTCAAAATATGCAGCAAAACATAAAAGACTGAAACAATAGAGGAATGTTGTATGCGACATGATTGAGTTGTTTGATGCCTTCTCAATTGGGTGGATTGATAGGTCAAAGAACATAATGGCAGATTTTTTAGAAAATGTGGGGCCAAAAAGAGATGATATTACACTATTTGGAATATCACAAATTGAGTTCAAGACAAGGCCTGCTGTGCTTGATAACATATATAGTTGGCAGGTTTTTAATGATGATACTGACCTTTTGAAATTTCTTCACTGTATAGATCAATATGAAGCCTAAGAAATTGATTTCAATTCCTTTGTTGAAGAAGTGGACGGGAATCAGATAGTATTTGGGAAGGAGATCTTACAACTCAAAACAAATAAGCTTCCTAGGGGGTTAGTGGCATTAGAGAGGGTGTGTGATGGAAGTGATCGGTCCCTCATGAAGCAAATGCCAATCAAAAGGGAGGATATTGAAGAGATTAACTTAGGGACTGAGATGGCACCAAGAAAGGTGTACATAGGGAAGAAGATAAATCTGACAATTAGAAGGATGTTAATAGCATTACTGAGATAATATAAACATGTGTTTGATTGGTCGTATGAAGATCTAAAAGCATATAGAGAAGATTTGTTTTAGCATGAAATACCATTAAAGCCAGATGCAAAGCCTTTTAGATAAAATAAAAGACCCATTAATCCAACATTAGAACCAAAGATGCAGGAAGAATTGACAAAACTCAATGACAGTGGCATAATCAAACCAATCAAGCACTCAACATGGGTCTCAAACTTGGTCCCTGTGAGGAAGAAAAATGGAGATATCAGATTGTGTGTGGACTTCAGGAATTTGAATATGGAATCTCTCAAGGACAATTATCCTCTACCCAATATGGAGGCTATATTACATAAGGTGACAGGGTGCGAGCTTTTATCTATGATGGATGGGTTTTCAGGTTATAACCAGGTTAAAGTTAAATAATTTGAGCAGTATAAAACAACTTTTACAACCCCATGGGGGGCATAAGTTTATTTAAGAATGTTGTTTGGTCTCACGAATGCAGGGACAACCTTCCAAAGAGCTATGGATGTAGCATTTGTAGATTTAATTAATGCTATCATGGTGGTGTATTAGGACGACCTTACTGATTACTCAAAGAAGGTTGAAGATCATGTAGAGCATATGGAAAAGGTATTCATTAAAGCTTTAGAATATGGGATTGGTTTGAATCCTAAAAAATGTCATTTTGTAGTCATAGAGGGTAAACTCTTAGGACATATTGTATCAAAAGAAGGGATTAGAATAGATCCTGAGAGGGTTGAGACCATAGATAAAGTTCCTATCCCCAAAAATGTTAAGGCTATCCAATCATTTTTTGGTCAAATAAACTTTGTTAGGAGGTTTGTTTCTAATTTCGCTAAAATCATTAAACCCATATCAAAAATGTTAAGGAAATGAAAAAAGGTAGATTGGACTGCAGAAGCATTAGATTCTTTTATATCAATCAAAAAAGCTATCAAGGAGGCTCCTGTCCTTAGGTCCCCCAATTTTTCAAAACCTTTTCAAATATTTTCATTTGCCTCATTACATACCATAGCTGTTGTCATGTTACAGAAAAATGAGGAAGCTCGTGAACAATCTATGTCTTTTTTCAGTAAGTCATTACAGGGGTAAAAATTGAAGTATGATATAATGGAAAAGCAAGCTTTTTCACTGGTAAAAGCTACAAAGGCTTTCAGACCATATCTTGTTGGAGCCAAGGTGATTGCCTATGTCCCTCATGCAGCTACTAAAGACATTTTGACATAGTCTGAAATAACGGGAAAGAGATGCAGATGGATTAATAAAATCCAAGAATTTGATATGGAGATACAGATCACTAAACTAGTAAAAGGTCAGGGTTTGGCTAGGTTGATGGTAGAAGCGAATATTGAAGCAAATAAAATTTGCAATATAGAGGAGGAGGAGACTACAATTGCGAGCATTAAGCATACTCCTTAGTATGCAGACATCATGCACTATCTTAAATACATGAAGTGTCCAGAAGGAATGAGTGATAGCCAGAGAAGAACTTTGAAGCTACACGCATCTAAATATGTGTTCATGGAAGGAGATTTGTTTTGGAAGAATAGGGATGGGATACTACTGTTATGTCTGGATGAGTCACAAACTAAGCATTTCTTGAGTGAAATGCATGAAGGGGTTTGTAGAGGGCATTACTCTACAAAGACAACTGCACATAAAATTCTCAAGGCAAGATATTACTGGCCAAAATTTTTTAATGATTCCTTCTCATATGTAAGAAGATGTGAAGCCTACCAGAAATTCTCTAGGAAGATGAAGTATCAAGGATCTTTAGCACTTAGGCCTTTATAGATTGAAGCCCCTTTTCATCAGTGGGGAATCGATTTCATTGGGGAGATACAAGAAAAATCAAGTGGAGGACACAAGTGGATACTTGTAGCAACTGATTATTTTACCAAGTGGGTAGAAGCAGTCCCAACCAAGCAGGCTACAAGTAAAGTTGTGACAAATTTTCTAATGGAGAACATTTTTACCAGATTCGATACACCACTAAGATTGATTACTGACAATGGGATGTGTTTCAAATCTGATGAATTCAGAAAATTTTGTAGCACGTATGGCATTACCATTTCTTATGCAGCTCCTTACCATCTACAAGCTAATGGTCAAGTAGAGTCTAGCAATAAAAGTCTTCTGAAGATTATAAGGAGGATGTTAGGTCAGAACAAGAAGGCTTGGGATTCAAAATTAAGATTGGTTGTTTGGGCTGATAGGATCATTGTTAAAAAGGCAATTGGAAAATCCCCATTTGAATTGGTGTACGGAACACAGGCCAGGATGCCATTGCAGAATTTGTTACTAGTATATAACTTTATCCTTCAAGAAGATTTGGAAATTCTAGAACCTATGGAGGAAAGAATGAAGCAACTAGTTGAACTTGATGAGATCAGGAGAGTAGCTCAAAACCAAAACATGAAGTTACAGACACAGATGAAGTATCTATTTGATAAAAAGGAAAAAGATAGAAAATTTGAGGAAAATGATTTGGTACTAATGTGGAACGCAAGGTGTCAGGAGAAGGGAAAGCATGGTAAATTTGAGGCCTTGTGGCTGGGACCTTTTGTGGTTGTTGTAAAGAGAGGTGAAGATTCATATTATCTACAAAATATGGCTGGTGAAGAGCAGGAGTTTCCTATGCATGGGAAATTTTTGAAACATTTTTTCTCTTGAGCAATATAGAGGATCAAGGGTTGCCAGTGCATGGACAATCCTTAACAATCCTCTCAAAATTTTATCTTCCATGCATAGTAGTCTAGAAAATAAAAGGAACGGGAATTTCTAGTACATGGACAATCCTGATTTACCTTCTTTCAAAATAATTTTTTTTTCCTTGAAAAGTAGTATAGGGCCACATTCATTTCATTTCCATTTACATCTTGCTCACTGGTCCATCACCTTGAGTTTGGTATGCTCACCCAGAGATCTAGATCCTAGCAATGATCTCAAAATCATTCATCCCCAGATGGAGCCACTGTTAGAACTATAAAATTTTGAAAATTTTACAGTCAATTGTATTCATGAATTTCCAAAATAGGTCCTCATCATAAGCATAAAATTCCCTCCTCATAACATCTTGCCCATATTTTTTTTCATATGATCCATTAGAATCCATCTAGTCCTAGATATTTCATTGTATTACCCATATTGGCAAGACAAGGTGAAGGTCTCCCTTATCCATTTGGCATTGTTACTAATATATGTCTTTTGTAGCCTATCGGCAGGATACAATTTATTGTCTCAGTGACAGAAGAATCATATTGGCAAGAGAATCATTATCGGGATGAGTCATGACGAACTCATATGTGTCTCACCGACCAGCGCATGGAAAAGAATTTCAGCCAAACTAATGTTATCTAAGTAAGGTCTTACCAAAAGCTGCGGATCTTGCCGATAAGCACAAAGTGATTCCATCAGAAGATTATCGAGAAGAAGTCACGTAGTCTTGCCAACTCAAATGTCACACCGATAAAGATATGCATCAGTGAGAGAAAATTCATTAGCATGAGTTTCGCTGAATATGAAAGTTACACCGATGAAATACTTCGGGGAGAGTCTCACCGAATAGAATATATTGGAGAAACAGGTTCGGCGAGACAATTGGCATCGGTATGAGTCTTTCTGAGTTTTCAAAGTCTCACCAATAGAAAGTACTTCATCAGTAAGATTAATCTCATTGGCGAGAAATATGAAAGTCATGTCGGGGTGTGGTTTCATCGGCGAAAGTATGATTATGTCTCAGCGACCAGAAGATTACCATAGGGTGTATCTAGATAAGACACAAAGCAATCTATGAAATGTCTCCCCGACTTGGAATTGTCACATCGACACATAAAACTAAAGTGATACCTATCGGTGAGACTTGAAGGTTTCGGGGAGACTACAGGATGTCTCGGCGAAAGGTTTGATGAACGTTGTAAAAGATCATCACCTCAGATTTGAAAATGTCTCATTGACATGACATTTGATGCGACAGTGGAGTTTCAAATAATTTTTCACTCGTGCTTTAGTTGACACATTAATGGCACAATGAAACATAACAAGGAGAATTCAATTGGAAGCATTTGTGTCGAATTGATAGTAGAAGAATCAGCAAGGTGAACGCAGAGCCAAGGCATTATTTCATTCTGAAGGCTTCAAGAAGATATAGTAAGTTTTACGTCTTAATTCCTCTAGTTTTAATTACTATAATTTTGAAGAATGGAGTCCCCTAGCTCTGGAAAAGTTAAAAGTAGAAAACATAGTGAAGGCAGTCAAACAAAGGGGAAGAAACAAAAAATTGAAGGGGAACATGAGGGCATAGAACGAAGATTGAATCAGGACCTCATTGACCAATTGCCTGGTTCTGGGCCTAAAGCCAAAAGATCTGAACAACTTAGGGCAGGATTAGACACACTAGATGATAACTGAAAATTTATAGGAGACGTTTGGACTCAGGTAAGGGGGTATGAATTGTTCAATTTCCATTATCATTAAAGAAACCGTTTTGAACCAGTTTTCAATCCATGGAAGCTAAATTTGGGAAAACTGGTGTGCCCTAAAGTATTTATAAATGCAGAATTGGTGAAATTGCTAGCTGATCATTATGACCCTAAACATAAAGCTATTTGTGACCCGTCTGGAAAATCGCAGATACATTTGTCAAAGGAGGCAATAGGGGAATTTTTTAATTTGGAAGGGTTTAGCAATGAAGAGATCATATATGAGGAATTGGAGAAGGAGTTCTCAAGAATGGATACAATTTACAAGGGTTGGAGGCTACCAAATCCCAGGACTAAGTAGGATGGCAAACCAGTTCCTTTATAGGATAGTGAGGGACCTCAGTATCATGTGGACCTATTTGAACCTTACATGAACTACACTTACTTCTCAGTTTTCCAGGTATTGGGAATAGATTCCCCAAAGTATATGTCTATTGTGCCAATGCTAATCTCAGCAAATATCCAATACCACAATTCTAGGCCATTTGACTATGCCTCGTACATTTCTAGGGGGCTTGATTTAGGATTGATGACAATAAAAAATGGATCATCTACCTTTTATCTTAGGCATTATTCATTATTGATGCTTATGGTGTTATACTTTGTACATGAGTTGAGACTATGGCCTCCGGAGATGAGGATTTCTCAGTTTAATAAAAATGGTGAAACATTACCTGTCCAATTGTGGGCTGTTGTTTGGGACAGTAGGTTTGCCAATGCTAGTTTTATTCATTTTGAAGAATATTTTGTGAAGACATTGTACAAATTGTACAATCATCCTTGTAATTATTCTTTATCTGAAGAGATAAGGAGATTTCTTCAACCAAAGGATTTCAATGGGCCAATTGATCATAATTGGGGAGATTGGTACTACTTGGAGGGAGCTACTATGATTAGAGTTTATGGGTTTGAGGATGCCCCTCTCATTTTTCCAAAAATAGTCACAAACATAATTGCATATTTGGAGATTGTCAGAAAGATGGATTACTGTAGTGTAATGAATTTCAGCTCTTTTGGGAAGCAAGCTTTTATGCCTAGTACATTATGTTTTGGTGATTTTACCGTGTTGGCTAAAGAAATATATAATTTGATCCTTGAAAAATTGCTTTAGTACAATATGAAGAGAGGACCTCCCAGAAAGAAATTTGACCCAGAAGGGTATATTAATTCTGCTCAAATGAAGATAAACTTTGGAGGGTATCAACATGTTCCCTATCACTTTGATGATATGATTCAGAATCTAGAAGAGAGGAAGCAGAAAAGATGGTTGAAAGATACAATTGAGGGCTTCAAGATGTAGAGTAGTTGTCCTCTGGGGAAGAGACACCTAAAGATAATGTGCCACAAAGTCAACCAGGAAAAGTATCTAGATTAAGAAGTCAACAATATATTTTCCCAACTAGAGAGTTGAGTGTTGAAGAAAGTGGAGAAGTAGATGTAAGGAATATTGAGTACAGATCATTTGTTTCAGATGATGAGTTCATAAAGTCCCCAGAATTCAAAGCATTTTTGTATAAACAGAAGGGAAAGGAAATAAGAGAAAAGGTTGATGATTTTACTATAGGAAATGAAGAGCAATTGCTGAATGAATTGAGGAAATGTGTGGATGAGGAAATGACAGGTATGACCCCTGAAAAGGGGAGGAAAATGTTGGAAAATGTTGGTGTTATGATCTTTCCCAGGGTAGATCTCAATTCTTCACTTGTCTTTGATAGTTTCTTAAGGGACATCAATGCTACACACAAGCTTGGCAAATAAAAGGTAACATAGGTGTATGCTGGATCCAAATACAATATAGATAAAGGATCATTGATGATTTGGGACTTATATCCACCCCATAGGAAATCAGTAGTCATTGACATAGAAAAGGAATTTGGAAATGTCATGAATCTAAAGGTTGGAGAGGCTGATCCTGTGGCTACTGCAGAAATTGGAATTAATTTTGCAAAACTAAACAAAGTACAAATTTAGATGTTGATAAAAGAGAGGGAAATGTACAAACTAAATAACGAAAGGATGTTGAGAGAAAATGACAGATTAAAGGATTTGGTGGGCATTATGATGAAATCAACTAAGATGCTTACTCAAGGTGAAAGCTCTCAGTCAAGGAATCATTGGGAAGGATCAAGTGCCTACTTCCAAGGAAAACATGATGCAATTGAAGCAATGATCAAGAAAAGGCAGGATAGTTTGACATCTTGGGTAAATAAACTTTGGGGAAAATGTTCACATACCCTTGCTGCATTAAAGGAGTATAAAAGGATGGATGGATGGGTTATGGAGAAGTTTCAAGAAGCAAACCAGAGAGATTCCTCTAACAGTGCAGCAATTGAAGCTGTAAATCATATTATAAATAAACATCAAAACTTCTATGAAGAATTGCAAGGGGATGAACAGGGTTTGACAAATGCTACCAAGAAAACGTTGACTACATTCTTTGATGACAAAGAGGAACTTAAAGAAGTTTCCAGATGGAAAAGTGAGAGTGAGTCAATACTAAACAAAATCCTGAAGGTCACTACTGCTGAAAGCACGACATTGGAAGAGGTGAGCGAGCAGAACGAGAAGATGATAAGGATGGAAATCTCAATCCGGAACGTAGTTAGAGATACGGATACTCATGAGTGGCGAGATTATTTGGATCATCTGACTAAGACTCATTTGTGGCTAAATAGAGCTTAATCATCTTTTAATCTATTTGTTATGTAAACATATGACATTTCTGAAAGGATGCGTCCTTTCATGTATTCAATGTATAAATATCAATTTCGGAAATGAAATAGGGAGAGAAGATTAGAATAGAATAGAAGATAGGAAAAGATACAGTAGAACATAATATTTCACAAATATGAGACTATGATGCATGTTTGAAATTATGGAGATATCAATGGAAATCTATATGGTGTAGTTATTTCTGGTATCAGTTGTTTATTGTGTTCGTTGAAAGCATTATTGAAGTTGTCTCCAAAGTTGGTGTTTTCTGGTTATTTAAATTGGCGTAACAAGTTTATATCCAGTTTATCAGCACACATTTGTTGTGTCTGTATGATCAATTGATTGGTTTTTTCAAGTAAAGATTAAATCCTTTAAGTTGATTGTAGTAATTAGAGAATGTTAGTTGGATCATTAAGAAGAACTCAATAATCATAACCCTGCATGTTTATACAAGTTATAAACTAAATTATATGTTGAACAACTTGAATACTTGCTAGAAAGGAGTTCCTATTTTAGATTTCTTTTGACTCTGCATACCCTATAAGGCACTGGTCTCTACATTTTTCATCATTTGGTTTTATTCAATCCCTTTTTACATTTGTTAACTGAACATATTAGGATTTAGTTTTGGAATATTGCTATAAAATTTATACCAAATTTGATTTCATTTGTCCACTTCCACTTGCCATTGTGGGCAAAAAATTTCAAGAGAAACAAGAAATTCAAGTCTGCCTCACTCATATAGGTACACCTGCCTAGGTCTAGCAGCACCTGAAGAGTAGAAGGTCTAAACCATTTGGCCTAATCTGTTACCCTAAAACATACCAAGAGATTGGCAACCTCTTGAGGTATTTTACCTACATTTTTTAGAGCTAACAGTGCCTCAAAAAGCTCTTTTTCCAAGGATGACAACGTAGTTTTGGGACGTTAGTGTGGTGCGCTAGCATCCATACGGTCAGAAAATAGTGAACACAATACAAACTACTCAATAACAAACTTACAACCTAGCTAGCTAATCTTGATAGGAAAAAAAAAAAGAATAAGCATATATAGGAAATGAAAACTAAAGTGATAAAACAAGTAAATGAGAACTAGGGTGACAAAGATGATCTCAAAAGGATTCACATTCTCCAACTAGCTCCATATGCACACCCACCAACACACAAGGAAGAGGGAAAAATTGTTGGGGATGTATAGGTGTCTACCTCAGTCAAACCCCCATTTTGGTGTTTCCACCTCCATGGACAGCCAAATAGCAATGATAGAGAAATATACGATAAAGAAGTAAAGAAAGAAGGAATTGCAATAAACACTACAAAATTGTAAAGTTCTACTCAACAAAATCATGAAGGAGAGGAGTGAAACATTACCACCTCCACCCAAAAGCTCACTAGCCAATGGAGGATAAAGTGGACTTGGCAAGGTCACCACAGCCTCAACTGCAATGAAGGGAGGTCTCACAAGACTCCAAGCCCATGCTACTAATGGCTTGCTTCACACTTGCTTTGCAAATTTGATGGAGTGTTGTTGCTGAAATGGAGTGTTGAAGTGTTGTTGAGAGTGAAGAATGCAAAGAGAATGAAGTTGAGGTGCTTGAGAATGCAAAAAGAGATGGATTGAATGAAGAATGGATGAATTTGAAGGGAGAAGAATCAACCATATTTAGGGTTGGTTGGTTGAAGAGGGATGTTACAAATTGACCCCAATCGAAAGTGTAACGCCTCTACCAACTTCATACATAGGAATCCATCAAGGATGTAAGCGTTTCATGTGGATGTTTGTGCACTGCATGCGTGTCCTCAACAAATATTCTTTCACTGACACAAGAGACAAACACCAAGTGGGAGGAGGAAGTTGGGTGATGTTAAATTTTTCCTTCAAATTTTATTTTCTAAGGTGAAGGTATGTGAAAGGGGAATTTGCATAAGGGGTAAAAATTCACTCCTATACATGTAGATACCCTCATGAGCATATAAAAAGAATAAAAAGATAAAATTCAAAAGGAAACTAGAGAAGTAACCAATAAAATCCTTGAGGAAGTGAAAGAAACTAAGGATGTAGAGCAAACACATATGTCTTCTCCCCACATTGAATTATCTCCTCCACACAACACTAAACAACAAAATACACAAGAGGAACAAGAAAAGAAAGTTGAACATGATGTTGAGTATGCTTCTCCTGAATATAATAGTGTGAAAAATAGTCCCCCTTCAGATAACACTGATTAGTAGGATCAACATATGGAGAAAGGCACACCAGTATCTAGATAAAGTGCATAAGAAAGTCTAAGGGAATATTCATCCGCTTCTCCTATTGACTCCATCAAGGACTTTCTAGCACAACAAAAACATATTCAACCTATGACTACTCTGCAATTGCTACAACTGCCAATGTTTGATGGACAAGTTAATATCAATGGTATTCCACCTTTGTAGAATTTCAGCTTGGTGACATCTTTCACTCCTCCTCAAGGGAAAAGATATTACAATAGTGAGTAGAAGGTGAAAAAATCTTGCTAGATGGTATCAAGACTCCAGAAATAGAAATTCCTAATGCAAAGAAGGATTCCTCTTTTTCACTCTCTTAGCAATTAAAACAATTGATGTATTCATTCAAAGAACATTCTTCCATCTTGAGAAGTAGGCTATGATAAAAATAAACAATAATAAGTTGTCTAAATCTTCCAAAAAATGTGCCAGGGCACATGAAAAGATACAAGAAAGCATAAAAGATATTCAAAAGTGAATGGAGGAATCAAATGTATTATACCTTTTCTATTTACAATGGCATACAACAAAAAAGAACCTCAAGGATCAAATCAATGCTATGGAAGTGTAGATCACAAATGTGGTTGCAACATATGATCTGATGCAAGATAATAATGGTGCCATAAGGGAACAAGTAGATAAATTGCACTCCTAGATACAAAAAGTATAAGATCAAAGGGAGTATATCAAAGGTTAGATAAAACAATTGTAGGAGGAAATGAGCTTAAGGTTAGCCTCACTAACTATACTTTTAGTAGAAGAAAATAGTGTTGCACAAAAGAATCATGCACCATCCTCTTTGGAAGAAGAAGAAAACATCTATGTGCAACTTGTAAGTCAAGTCTAGATATTGTTCTCTGAAAATAAATAGTGTGATAGAACCTTGACTCAGATGAAGTCAATTTACAAAGATATTCATCCATCAAGTTAAAGTTGAGTATGTCTAGATACAAGAAAAAAAATTGTGAATTTTTTTTTACAATGAGTAACTAGGCGAAGTAAATAATCTATCATCTATGTAAATAGAAGAACAATTTTGAAGTAACTGAGGTTACTTTGTAGGGGGAGTGAAATATTAAAGCTTTTATAGATAGGGGAAGCCTATATGTTTTTGCAGGCATAGAGGAAGACCACCTACCCTTTTCCCTTTATGTCAAAGGGGTAGAGAAAATGGAATGTCTCATAAGTTTTTCCATCAATGAAAAAGGGGGAGGTTGTTGCAAATGTGTTGTGTTGTCATTGATGTCAACTTTTTGTTGCTATTGCATGCACTAATCGAGAGTTATGTTAAAGGGTTGTAATGCTATCATTGGTACATAGTTGTACCTTACCTTCTAAATTTCATGGTTGATACACTTGTCAATATGATTTGATTGATGTACTATTACACATGTTCTTGATGAAAGACTTCACATGGCATATGAAGAAAAATGCATAAGTCTCTAAAATTTATAAGGCATAAAGATTTACTCTAGAAGAGCTTTGTCAAATACTGCATCGATGAACTTGTGGCTCTGATATTGGAGGATAGTTTAGTACAACTATAAGGTATGCATGTTCCAAGTTTCAAAGCATAAGTGTTACTGAAAAGGTCTCCATTGTTAATAGAGTAAGAACAAGTCAAGCTCCTAAGAGTGATTGTCTAACGAAAGAAACTCTTTGTAGCTCACCATATCATCTTATTTTTCTATTTATTTATTTATTTATATTCATGTAGATAGTGTGCTTGTTCCATCCAAGTTTCATATGGTTTGGTGCACCACCAGTGATTCTCTAGGTAACAGTGTGTTATTTGTGTTTTGGTAAATTTGAAGGCTTTTCTGGTGATGATCTAATGACTTGTGCCAACAATTAATTATGGAAAACAAAGAAAAGAGATTATTTGAATCATATTTTAGGCTCATAACATTCTCTGTTAGAATCACAAGTTGGTATTTGATCTTCTCCTGTACAATGGTAAGCCTGGAAGTGATATTTTGAGTATGAAGTGTGTGTGCTAGCACAAAATGAACTAAAATAGTAAAATGAGTGTAGAGAAATGTTTTCACAAGCCATATAATTATCATGGAGTGATCTACATTAGGTTTTTTTCTTTCTCTAGTACTACCCGTAGTCTAGAATTGATGCATGGAAGAATATAGGTTTTTCAAGCCGACTTGACATATTGTGTTTCTTATGTCAAGTTCCTAGAAGTGTGCACTAGTTTTGAAGATGTATTCTTTGAAAAATAGGTCCTAACCATCTCTTAGTCTGAACCACATGAGATTCTCTCTTATCGCGGATGTTTTTGGGCTGACTTGTTATGACCGATGCACGTCTCATGTTATTTTCTTCATCTTGGTTGACAAGGAGAAACTTTTTGAAGCTTGTGGAGAATAAAAATAGAAGATCAATACTATTGAAAATATGTGTGTGTGTATGGTGAGTGTTTTGAAAAGAAGTTGCGAATAAGAAATCCACATAATACATTTTGATAATGAAATGTGGTAAAGATTAGTTCAGATAGCTCAGTAGTATGTGAAAATGTGAAGAAGAATGTGTGAATATAAGTGTGAGAATGTGTGTTGAAGGTCGTGAGCCAAAGGAAACAAAGTTTTTTTGAGTAGTTACATGTATGGGTGTACCAAAAGTAGTGAGTTGGAGGTAATAGAAGTGTTGAAATATTCTAGTACTATGTGGAGGTTGTAACCTCTTGTGTAAGTGTTGTATTTTGTAGGGAGTTGTAAACATTCTTTGGTTGAAGCTATAAAACTTGTTGTAAATTCTATTTTCATTTGTGAGATTGTATTTGGATAGTAGATCCAAGCAACTTTCTCATCATGGTTTTTCCCTTCTAGTGGTTTTCAAGTAAATCTATTGTTATGGTTGCATGCTTATGTTTTCTTCTACTTGTCATGTTTTTCATGTGATTAATTTCTAATGGATAAAAATAATTTGATATACTAATTTACCCCCTTCTCAATATGTTTGTGTGTTCAACAATATATATGTTATTTTATGTTTTATGATATTGAGCCTTGTTGGGCTAATCATGTTGTGATTTCACTATATATACATTGAGTAAGTACCCTTGACATGCATTGAATGGTTATAGGTACATGGTTATTTCAACACCTAGCTACATAGGTTTGAGTTACTCCCCAATGGTGGTTAATTTAGAGATGTCATATTGAGGCCCTTCATATCCATTCCCCAGTCATGCTCAAATCAAGAACAATATGTGTCATATTTGATCCTATGTGATCTTAGATCCAATTTAGGAGTTATTTTGGAATCCCTGTCATGAGTGACTAGTAAATTTTTATTTAATTAATGGTTTAAATTTCATATTTTCTTGTAAATGAAATATTGGGAATTTAAATGATTCTTATATTTATTATTAAAATATTCTTTGTGTTTTGGGAAAAGGGAAAATAGAATGAAAGAAGAAATAAAATTTATCTATTATTTAATTTAAATTTGGAAAGTTCCCGAGTTGGGAATTGTGAGTTATGTGTCGTGTAATTATCCTATTTGAATTTTAATTTTCGTAAAATTAAATGAATATGCTTATATAGATTTAAATCATAAATTTAAATGATATATGTTATTTAGGAATGAATTTAAATGTGTAATTGGGATTTGGGGAAAATTGGAAATTAAAGGGATAGAAAATGAATTTTTAATTATTAAATTTGAAATTGGAAAAAGGGTAAAAAGGAAAAAGATGATTTTATTTCATTTTGTAATTTTATTTTGGGAGAAAATTTTGTGAGAGAAATGTTGGTGTTTCCTCCAATAGAACCTTGAAGTTCCCTAAAGGGTAGCCAACCCTTATGCTCAAGAATCATCAAAGCTAGTGGCCAACAAATGAGTAAAGGATTCTGAGATCTTCACTCCTACTCTTTAGTCTTTGTGGGACCTAGTAGGGTGTTTCTTATTGTGCTACAATGATTTTTTCTAGCTGAGAGAACATTTATACATGAATTGATTCCTATTAATTGCAAACAAACACAATTCACTGAAGATTTGGCAGATCTTTGAGTAAATTATCATCTACTTGCTAGGAATAAGGGGATACTTCAAACTCATACTTCATAATTGAAAGATTTCTAATGAATTTTGTTCTCATTTTAAATCCATAGTTAGGCATACCACTAGCTCATTTGCTTGCAAGATTTCCTAACAAATAGACTAGTGCTTCATCAATTGGGAAAATAGAGACAAATATACAACAACCAATGATACATCAACCATTTCATTCAAATATTGATGGACTATTGTCATACCACTTTGTAGTATTCAACTCATTACATCTAGAACATTACTTCTTACCAAATCATACACTCTTCACTCATAAACTTGTGATTTATTTAAGCATTTAACCAATCCTTTGAACTAAAGCAAAAACAAATTCACACATCCAATTAAAACAACTAGAGGTGAACAAAAAGATCGTTGATCATTTTCATTTATAATTTGCAAGAGAATTGAATAGGAGAGCACATGCTCAAGAATTAATATTTTTTTCCACACTTGTGGCTTTTGTAAAACTAATTTAAGACTATTACATACATGACCCATAACCAAGACAATTTATTGTTCTATTCATTGATGTTTTTTTACAGTATGCTTTTGAACTAAGCTTCTACCTAAACTATGACACGACTCAAAGTTCGAACCCATTGCAATGAGCCCTAAAATCCCTTTCATAGATCAAGGGAGCAACAAGCATTTGGCTCAATTGTAATTACATTTAATATGCATTTCATTTCAAAAAAAAAATCAACTTCATTTCAAGATTCCCCAAAAGGTTGCTTGTAATCATTTACCAAATAGGGAAAACAAAATTTACACCATTTTCTTTAGAAAAATGATTTGATGTCTCCAAAATCACCATTATATGTTAATGAGCCTTTACATTCCACACCTGTGTCGAGCCAATTTTTTTTTATCATGTCACCAAAAACAAGCCGAGCCAGTACAACCGCCACAAAACTATACCAAAGCACCATTATCACCAAAAAACAAAACCAAAAACTAGACAACAAATGCAATTAAATTCAACCAGAACCAAAATCGGAATACACACACCCACTTCATGTCCTTGTGGAGGTTGGAGAAGCCACCGCCTCTTCTTCATTAGCATCCTTGTTGGTAGCAGAGTAAGTATGCCCACTTGGTGTCTTTACTAAAATTTGGGCAACTGCTATTAATTCATCATCCGAGCTTTCCAATTTTGTTAGGGCCAAAAGATACTAGTAGTAATCAGAATCAGACTCAGTCATGTTGTCTAAAGGATCATCTAAGATCTCAATAGGAGAATTGTGTCATCCTAGAGAAGCTTGACCATACATAATCCTCCTCCTAGTTTCCCTCACAAGTTCAATAGGCTCCTTCTCCTTAGCTTCTATTACTCCTCTGGTCATAGCTCGTCTCCTCAACTGGTAATTGATCCTCACATCAACTTGCATAGGCTTCTTGCCAAGTGCCTCTTTCTTACCTCCTTCCTTTGGAGTTGCAACAACTCTCATTGTGTTGTATTCATTCCCTGGAACATTATAGTGTGGTCCCTGCAAGTTGAGTCGTGGAGACCTCTACACTGGTGATGTAGAAGCAATAGACTTACTCATCTTTTCTGGATATAAAACCTCACAAATGCATATTGGAACAATCCTCACTCTCCTCATGGACTTAGAAATTTTATCTCCTGATTGCAATGGTGAAAATGATGTGGACTAGGGGTGGAAACCTCCTCAGAATGACACACAAATGAACATCAAATCAACTTCAAAACAGATTTCAAAGAACTCATCAAAATTCACCTTTTGAGCATGCCTTTCCTTGTAGCATGAGCAACCCGGTTTAAGGGATTTTTCACCCAAAAATTCCAAAACACTTCACCAAAAAATAAAAGAATCAGATACCCTTTTCAGGGTTATACAACATACCTCAGACCCAAGGGTGACTCCTTTGGAACATGTGCTTCAAAATTAACTTTTTCACAGTTTTAGGCCTCCAAATAGGTGAGTTTTACAAAGGACTTGTGTCTTAAACTCTTTCTCCAAAATTCCAATTGGGAAGCACTAGGCAAGGTTCCAATCCACCAAATCCATAGTCAAACTTCCATGGTACACCCTCCAACCTATCAAACCCCAAAACCCTTGTTTTTTAGCCAAACTAAGAGGGTTTATTCAAAGTAGGGGTCCCAAGCCACTCAACACCCAACCAACTCACTAGAAACCCTTCATAGGGCTTGCACAAACTCAAATGACACTCACAAGGCATCCACGCTCATTATTTTACCAAATCACCATCATGGTTGCTCACTTTTACATAAAAATTGGCACTGCCCAGCCTAGGGCATTACTCCACCGACCAATTTCATGCTCTCCCAGACTCCTAAATGCATTTGACATCTAACCTAACATGGTACACACCAATCCACCAAGTTACAGATCCATTACAGTGGGTGGATGGGTGAAAATGGTTACATTATGGTCCTCAAACCCTTACACAACCAAAACAGGGCAGTCTTGAAGAAATGAATGAAACCCTCTTCAAATGTGGAGTTAAGACACCAAATCGGGTTCAAATGGAGGTTAACACATGTATCAACAACCACAGAAATATTCAAAACATCATACACCTGTACGGGTCCATACAAAGAAGAAAAACATAGGAAAACACAGAAAAATCACTAAAATTAGGAAGATTCTTTATTAAATTTGATTACAATCTCAAAGATCAACCTTCTTTTGAGCTTTTACATCACATTTATATTGTTTTCATTCAAAATCAACTTCCCCAATGTATCTAACTACCTTTTGAACTCCTTAACTATTCATATTCCCCCCAAAAAGCAACTTTACAACTTTATTTCTTAACAACTTTGCCAAAAATGATTTTTTTGCAAATGTCAAGCCAAATCTCCCCCCTAAACACCTAAAATGACTCAAAAAGAACTAAATACATAATAAAATGGTCTCATAGACCTTATTTTAAACAAAATTCATCAACAACCTACAATCTAGACCTTAAACCCATGAATGAACCAAACACTTTAAATGGTGCCCCTGCACCAGAAAACAAATGCAATCAACCTCTCATATTTATCAAACACATTGAGTATGCAAATCATCAATGCTTGATGAAAAATAGCATGAGTGAGTAGACAATCAACCACAAGTACTCACATCATAACTGTTAATTTCCCAGGTGCATAAAAATCCATGTATCATCATCAATGATTATAGGAGGTTAATCATTCGCATGCACTAGGATCAAGTTGATTATTCCTATAGAACTTATGCCATTAATGCTTGCTCGCACAGAGCAAAACAACCACTACCTTCACATTTCTGGTTTTGAATGTTGGTCGTTGATTTCTTGATGAAGTGGTATATCATGTGACTCAGATTGAGTCAATTATGTTAGAATCCCCTTCACTACTACCTGCCAATCCCAGGCCAATGGTATTTATCCAACTAGGCACCAACAAACCGATTCATGAGCTCCATCGTACATTTTAGAGCAGAAGAGAAGCTCAACATGTCACAAGCCCGCTGACCCTGAGGGTTTAAACAAAGCATTATTTAAATAATGTGAGGTGAGTGGGGAATGGCTAAGATTTAATCTCACCATTGCATCTCATCCATTGGATCAAAACCTTGAAGCGCTAGGTTCACCATTGAAGACCAGGCCCCACAAGTACGATGGTAGACACGTCAATAGTTCGCTGACCCCACGACTCTTATTAAGCCATTATTATAATCATGTAGGGTTGGCGGGGAATGACTAGGATTAGATCTTGTGATCAGATGGCCATTCACTCTACACATGAAAATAATATTAGTCTTAAAAAAGAGGACAGTGCTAGGTCGACGAAACTCGACCCTCAGGATTAAAGGCTTAGGACATAAGTCTTTTGACACAAAATATTTTGATCCAACTTAAGAAAAACTCAAATTGATAGAAAAAACGAGGTGACCGACAGACCTAAACAAAGGGGCCAATGATAATATGCACTCAATGGATTAAGTGGTGTCTCAAATGACCAGCGATCGAGTACCATAGGTCAACAGAGGATTAAAACATCAAAGGGATTATGATGAAAAAATTTAAAGTGAAGGTTTTAGATCAAAACCCTAACCCACCCTTGGACACAAAGGCTTACAATCATGGTCAAAAATAGGATTTTCTCAAGATTTTGCAATTTTTTTGGAATCTCTATCAGTGGCTCATGCTCGAGGACGCATACCCTTGGTGGGTATGGAAAGAATTTAGATCTCAGGTTGAAGCATACCAACAAAAAAGCATTTGTGCAGGGGCACCCAAGTATTCATGTAAAAAGGGTCTAAGAGTTGATCTAGTGAGTCATTTTGCATGTAATAATGTCTTTAAGACCATTTTTTATGTTTTTAAGTTGTTTTGAGTCATTTTGGTGTCAATTTTGTAAATATTGTCAAAGTTGTAAAAAGTTGCAAAAAGTTGTCAAGGCAACTTTTGTATTTTTGTACCTTTGGGAAGTTGAACGGTTGGGTCTTGAATTTTGGTGGGAAAATAGTTGGAAATTTTTTTTGTAATGTTTCAAAAACACTTGTGAATGTTGGTTCAAGGTTCTGCTATACAAATTTGAATTTTGAATAACAAAGTGCTATGTTTTCTATATTTTGGAAGATTATTGTGCTGCTACACATACTTGTACAACTCTATATGACCTGGGAGTGATCAAACATTGAATGGAATTGATAGTACTTTGAATCCTTGTTCTTTTACAATTTATTTCATCAAGTTTGGAGTGAGTTAGAGTAGGTTTACTTAAAGTTGTTTGAAACCCTAACTAGGGTGTGTTTTGACTGAAATTCATGGTTTTCTCTCTATTCCACCAACGAATAGGCCTTAAAATTAGTGGAATGAATGTAGGTATGTTAAATTTGTGTTCATAATGTTACAAGAGTAGGGGATGGCGTTGAGTACAAATTTGGTGATGCCCTAGCCTAATATCCTCATGTATTAGGCATAGAAATTGCATAGGGCTTAGGGTTTGAAGTAGAACTCTTAGAAAGTGGTTGAAATTGCTTTGGATGGTTTTGGTAGACACCTTAAGACATTTTTGATCCATTGGCATCAAGATTTGAATTCTAGAGTTTGAAGATCTTGTTGTGACCTATTCAAACAAGCCTAATTAGGCCTAATTCCAAGCATAGCAGTCAATATTTGGCCTTTGTGTTTCAAAACACCCCCACCTAAAAATATGTAAGTTTTCAAAGGGAATAAAGGGTATCTGTAACTATAATCAGATTTTGGGCATGAGGTATGGCTTAAAAATTGGGTTGGAAAAACCAATTATGGAGTGCTACTAGGAGTTAGTAGACTTGAGGAGAAAAACCCACCATTATGTTCTTGAAAACTTGAAGAATTGGTTGTTTTTGGTCAATTTGAGACTAACCACCCCTATTCTACATTAGATTGGGATTGTTAAGCATGGATGCACAATTTTAGGTCTATCCTCAAGTGGGACTTGAGCATATTTTTCCTAGGGAGTATGGTGCAGGGGCACCCAAGTCTCTATCTAAAAAGGGTATAAGAGTTGATCTAGTGTGTCATTTTGCATGTAATAAGGTCTTTAGGACAATTTATTATGGTTTTAAGTTGTTTTGAGTCATTTTGGTGTCAATTTTGTAAATATTGTCAAAGTTGTAAAAAGTTACAAAAAGTTGTCAAGGCAACTTTTACATTTTTGCACTTTTGGGAAGTTGAACGGTTGGGTCTTGAATTTTGGTGGGAAAATGGTTGGAAATGTTTTTGTAATGTTTCAATGGTTCAAGGTTCTATTGTTGATAATTTGAATTTTGAATAACAAAGTGCTCTATTTTTTGCATTTTGGAAGATTATTGTGCTACTACACAAACCCGTATGGCTCCGTACGGCCTGGGAGTGATAAAAAAATTGACTGTAATTGATGGTGCTTTGAATCCTCATTCTTTTGTAATTGATTTCATCAAGTTTGGAGTGAGTTAGAGCAGATTTACTGAAATTTGTTTAAAACCCTAACTAGGGTGTGTTTTGACTGAAATTCATGGTTTTCTCTCCATTCCATTAGTGAACAAGCCTCAAAATTGGTGGAATGGATGTAGGTAGGTTACATTTTTTGTTCATAATGTCTTAGGAGCAAGGGATGGCATTGAGTACAAATTTGGTGATGCCATAGCCTAATATCCTCATGTATTAGGCACAAAATTTGCATAGGGCTCAGGGTTTGAAGTAGAACTCTTAGGAAGTGGTTGAAATTGCTTTGGAGGGTTTTGGTAGACACCATAAGAAATTTATGAGCCATTGGCATGAATATTTTAAGTCTATAGTTTGAAGACCTTGTTGTGACCTATTCAAACAAGCCTAATTAGGCCTAATTCCAAGTGTAGCAGTCAAGATTTGGCCTTTGTGTTTCAAAACATCCCCACCTAAAAATTAGATAAGTTGTCAAAGGGAATAAAAGGTATTTGTAACTACAATCAAATTTTGGGCATGAGGTCAGGCTTGAAAATTGGGTTTGAAAAACTAGTTATGGAGTGCCACTAGGAGTTAGCAAACTTGAGGAGAGAAACCCACAATTAAGTTTTTGAAAACTTGAAGAATTGGTTGTTTTTGGTCAATTTGAGACTAACCACCCCTACTCTGCATCAAGAACAAAAACCCAGGAGCTTTCTCGGACAAAGCAAGTAGACACAACCAAAAGAAAACACACCAAACCTCTTTACAGTATTTACAAAGCCATCCAGTATGTCTTCTTTTGAATTTTAGAAGCCTTTCAATTCCATAGGCTTCAATCCCAAAATTGGAAGCCCTAGGCCCCCCAAACTTAAAGGAAATTCTTTCCTCTATCAAAGACCTTATCATCAAGTATTTGTAATGGATCAACACTTCTACCAAGAAATCTTACACAATCGGCTCCATTGTGATTAGCACAATCGACCACACATGTTGCAAAAATGTCCAGTTCATCACCCTCTTCCAATATATACTTATCTGATTGAAATAGAAAAGTGAAACAATCATATTCCATTTGATCATGAACTTTAACATCACATTCAGTCTATACATCAAACTGGAATCCTTCATAAACACTTTTTTGTATGCAAGGCCAACAATCCTCTGGTGTATCATAAAGAAAAAAAATGTATTTAGGAGCATTTTCATTTTGCTTCACATAAGCATTCTCCTCATTGGATGAAACTAGATCCATAATCATGCTAAGTAGATGAGGAGCATCAACAAATAATTCAACTGCACATTTATATTGATCAACATCATACCCCATGTCATTTGCATGACTTGGCTACCCTGCACATAGATCAAATTGTATCTCATTATTGATGGAAAATAGTGTTAATCCATGATCTAGATCATGATGCATAAATTTTTCACCCAACACTGAACCTCCTCTTTCATCAATGTACACACCTTTCTCCTCTTGTGTAGCTAACCTTTCCAATTCTTCCTCACACAAACATTCATGTGTAGCTAGGATATCAACATGTTCATCAACATCTTCCTTATTTGTAGCACTGTATTCAAGATCAACACCTTGAATAGTGACAATTTTTCCTTTATATTCTTCACCATTCACTCCAATAGCATGCTCAACTGATAAAAAAACAAACTCACCCTTCAAGTATCCTTCAAATGCAATTTGTTCATTCACTTGTGAACAATTGATATTATGGATATTTGCATCACTGCATCCTTCATGTGACTGAAGCATTTTTAGATCATCCTCATAAGGGAAATCACATTCTTGAGAGAAACACTCAAAAAATTCAATCTCCTCATGATCTTTATTCTCTCCCACAATATTAGTATTGAATATGAAAAATTGATAAGCACTGCTTTCAAAAAACTTGTCAATTTATTGTTTTGTTTGCTCATAGCCATATCCTGACCATGCATCAAATGCATCATAAGAATCCTCAAAAAGTGGATTATCTCTACACCAATAAAGATCATCACTTCTATTAGCTTGTGGGGATGGATACTCATCAAATAAAGGATTATCCATTATCTTCATTGTTGTCATGGAATTTTATGCCTCCTCAGCATGAAGATCTAAATATTGCATATCATCATCACAATCAAAATCAAAATAATCACTTGTAGAGCATATAGAATCATGTTCAACTTCTCCCACCTCATTCTTAATCGGTATCATTAACTCACATTCTAAGAACTTTTCACATGAAGGAAATTGTTCACTCCCAAGCAAACAAGCATTCCCATTGTTATCAACATATCTCATTAAAGCAAAAGATCTAGTCTCCACTTTACAAGAATAATCATAATCCATAGAGGAGTGATATGACTCAATTCCATCACAACTACCACAACATGAAAACTTGTCAATACTAAGACTGCATTTAGGTTCCTCAGATTGGGTGTCCAAACATTCATTTTCAATACCCTGATCATTGGTTTGTGACAAAACTTCATCAACATTAGCACCATTTCTATTGATCAAATCATGACATGGGGTAACCTTTTGTACCTCTTCCACTTCACTATTCAAGACATCCCAAGGATGCAAGTTAGGCACATCCCTTATGTTATCATATTGTGTGTCTTCATCTCCATCACTGCTATACTGATCTACAAATATGTCATTTGTGAATTGATTACAATCATTACACTCCCTCGTATAGTAGAATGGATGTTCATATTCTGATGCATTTTCTTCATTTATTGGCACTATTTCTTGATCATCCTCAATAGTACAACACCCACTAACATTCTAGGGCATCACATGTTGTACATAATTATTCTTAACTCCTACAATATTTATCCAATCAATTACATGGCCCAAACTATGAGGCTTCAATTCCTTTAGCAAGGTACTCAGTCCTGATTGGTACATTTCACAAAATAGATCAATGCATATTGAATCTTTTGGTCTAACACTTTTGGGTACCTCCAACAAAAAATCAAAAAACCTAGAGAAAAAATCGTAAGGCGATTCTCCTTTGTGCCTTTTCATTTCACACAATCTTTTAACAGAAGACACTTGATCAACTTTGCTTTGATCTTGTGGATATTCAACTTGGAGCTCACTATGATCATAATGATGTGGTGATGGATAAATTGGATCAGTAGGGGATTTATCATCTTGACATAGATCTCTATTGATTGATCCACTGTCTCTACTTGCATGAAATGTGCTAGGATAACCAATATTGGTGGCTAAATATTATTTCATCATTGAATATTTCAAGTTGTTCTTAGTATCTATAGAAATTTGATATGCTTGATGTAATGTTGTGGGCTCTTTATCTCTTACTAAGTAACTCATCCTTTTATCAAATTCACCTAAGTACAGACCAAACATTCTGCATCATTTTGTCTTATGCTTTCAAGGATCTCTGTTATTATCTTTGAAAATATGAGATTAAAAGAGGGGACTAACTCATCCTCTTCTTTCTCCATGCTCATGAACTTTTTTATTATTAAGATTGGGTCAATTATTTCACTAAACTGCTCCATGAATACTACTTTAAACTCATCCCATGAATGCATAGAAGATGTTGGTAAATATGAGAACCAATCTCTTGCATCTCCCTTTAAAGACTGAACAAACAATTTCACGAGACCATCCTCAAAGTCCAATTAATCTCCCATCACATCAAAAAAAAATTTGTAGATGTATACTTGCTGATTCAGACTTCTCACCATTGAATTTTGGTATCTTTTCTCTGATCTTAGGTGGTACAACATTTGGATAACCATAAATGTTGCTAAAATCTATAGCTTTGTACCTTTCAATACTAAAATTTCTTTGATATGACAGAGGCTTCCCATTATAGATTGTTGTATTTGGTTCCCCACTGAGATGCACAAATGGATAATGCATTTTCTCACACTTTCAATAGGGCTTATTAGATATACCTTGTAATTACAAAAGATAATTCAAATTCCCTATAAAATTATACACCTAAGCCCCTACAATGCAAATCTTCTACCTCTGTTTAAATTGAGACCCTCTAATAGGTAGAATTTAAAAGTATAACATACTTCATAGTCATTATTCATGAATATCAAATTATGATCTAGAAGCATGCAAAATTACCATTAATATTCCCTCACTTAGTGTTGCTTCACCTAGAAATTTGTAGCAGCCATCAATCTTTCTTCCTTGACTGCAAATTTGCAAGATATGGAATGTTTTGTATTCTTTATTAGGTTCTTTAGACAGAGTTGCCACCTCTTTTACAGAGGATTCAACTTCAAACAATATGAAGTCCCTTCAAATGTAAATATCGTTATGGGTCATTTCCATTAGTGGAGTTACACTCAAATTCTTTGAACTTTGCTGCAACCAAAAATTTTCAGGTCCAAGAGATTCTCAATATTTGAACCAAAGTTCAAATTCACCAAATATTTGACTCTGAAATACAATAGTCTGTAACTGGAGATCAAAAGCTATCCCTAGTAGAGTCACCAATTTTGTTGGTGTTTTTTTTCTAGCAGAACCTTAAAGTTCTCTAAAGGGTAGCCAACCCTTATGCTCAAGAATCATCAAAGTTAGTGGCTAGCAAACAAGTAAAGTATTTTGAGATCTTCAATCCTACTCTTTAGGATCTGTGGGACCTAGGAGGGTGTTCCTTATTGTTCTCAAATGATTTTTTCTAGTTGAGAGCACATTTATACATAGAATGATTTCTATTAATTGCAAAAAAATGCAATTCACTGAAGATTTGGCAGATCTTTGAGTAAATTATCATCTACTTGCTAGGAATAAGGGGATACTTCATAATTGAAAGATTTCTAATGAATTTATTTCTCATTTTAAATCCATAGTTAGGCATACCACTAGTTCATTTGCTTGCAATATTTCCTAACAAACAGACCAATGCTTCATTGATTGAGAAAATGGAGTCAAATATACAACAACTAGTAAGACATCAACCATTTAATTCAGATATTGTGGACAATTTTCATACCACTTTGTAGTATTCAAATCATTACATCTAGAACATTACTTCTTACCAAATCTTGCAGTCTTCACTCACATACCTGTGACTTTATTTAAGCATTTAACCAATCCTTTAAACTGAAGCAAAAAAAAATCACACATCTAATTAAAAAAACTAGAGACGAACAAAAATATTGTTGATCATTTTCATTTATAATCTACAAGATAATTGCATAGGAGAGTACATGATCAAGAATTAAGATTTTATGCCACACTTATAGCTTCTATAAAACAAATTTAAGACTATTACATACATGACCCATAACCAAGATGATTTACTATTCTATTCATTGATGTTTTTTTTACAGTATGCTTCTAAACTAAGCTTCTACCTAAACTATGACATGACTCAAAATTTGAACCCATTGCAATGAGCCCTAAAATCTATTTTATAGATCAAGGGAGCAACAAGCATCCAACTCAATTGCAATTAAATTTCATATGCATTTCATTTCAAAATAAATTTCAACTTCATTTTAGAGATTCCCCAAACAGGTGCCTATAATCATTTACTAAATAGGGGAAACAAAATTTACACCATTTTCTTTAGAAAAATGATTTGATGTCGCCAAAATCACTGTTAGCTATTAAGGATCCTTTACATTCCACACTCGTGTCAAGCCAATTTTTTTTTTTATCATGTCACCAAAAACCAGCTGAGCCAGTACAACCACCACAAAACTATACCAAAGCACCATTATCACCAAACAACAAAACCAAAAACTAGACAACAGATGCAATCCCATTCAATCATAACCAAAACCAGAATATACATGCCCAGTTCGTGTCCTTGTAGAGGCTAGAGAAGCCACCACTTCTTCTTCATTAGCGTTCTTGTCGGTAGAAGATTAGGTATGCCCACTTGGTTCCTTTACTAAAATTGGGGCAACCACTATTACTTCATCATCTGACTTTACAATTTTGTCAAGGCCATAAGATACTGGCAGTAACCGGAATCAGTCTCAGTCATGTTATCTGAAGGATCATCTAAGATCTCAATAGGAGAATTTTGTCATCCCAGAGAAGCTTGACCATACATAATCCTCCTCCTAGTTTCCCTCACGGGCTCAACATGCTCCTTCTCCTTAGCTTTTGTTACTCCTCTGATCACAGCTCGACTCCTCAACCAATAATTGCTCCTCACATCAACTTGAATAGGCTTCTTGCCATGGGCCTCTTTCTTACCTCCTTCCTTTGGAGTTGCAACAAATCCTGGTGTGCTTTGTTCATTCCCTAGAACATTATATTGTGGTCCCTACAAGTTGAGCCATGGATACCTCCACACTAGTGATGTAGAAGCAATAGACTTAATCATCTTCTTTGGATATAAAACCTCACAAACATAGATTGGAACAATCCCCACTCTCCTCACAGACTTAGAAATTTTACCTCCTGATTGCAATGGTGAAAAAAAATGCAATCAACCTCTCATATTTATCAAGGAAATTAGGCACGCTAATCATCAATGCTCAATGAAAAATAGCACGAGCGAGTAGACAATCAACCACAAGTGCTCACATCGCAACCATTAATTTCCTAATTGCATAAAAATTTGTGAATCATCCTCAATGATTATAGGAGGTTAATCATTCACACACACTAGGATTAAGTTGATTACTCCTATAGACCTGATTCCATTAATGCTCACATGCATAGAGAAAAATGACTATTACCTTCACATTTTTGGTTTTGAATGTTGGTCGTTGATTTCTTGATGAAGTGGTATATCGTGTGACTCAGATTGAGTCAATTATGTTAGAATCCCCTTCACTACTACTTTCCAATCCCTGGCCAATGGTATTTATCCAACTAGGCACCAACAAACTGATTCATAGGCTCCATCGTACATTTTTGAGTAGAAGAGAAGCTCAATGTGTCACAAGCCCATTGACCTTGTGGGTTTAAACAAAGAATTATTTAAATCACATGGGGTGAGCGAGCAACGACTGAGATTTAATCTCATCATTGAATTTCATCCATTGGATCAAAACCTTGAAGCGTTGGGTTCACCATAAAAGACTGGGCCCACAAGTATGGCGATACACATTTCAATAGCCCGCTAACCCCGTGGCTCTTATTAATCAATTATTATAATCATGTGGCACTAGCAGGGAATGACCAGGATTAGATCTTGTGATTAGATGGCCATCCACTCTACACATGCAAATAAAATTAGTCTTAAAAAAGAGGACAACACTAGATTGATGAAACTCGACCCTCATGATTAAAGGCTTAGGAATCAAATCTTTTGATACAAAATATTTTGATTTGAATTAAGCAAAACTCAAATCAATAGAAAAAATGAGGTGATCAATGGACCTAAACGAAGGGGCCAGTGATAATATGCACTCAATGGCTTAAGTGTGACTTAAATGACCAGGGATCGGGTACCATAGACCAACAAAAGAATAAAACGTCAAAGGTTTTATGATGAAAATTTGTAAAGTGAATGTTTTAGATCAAAACCCTAACCCACCCTTGGACACAGAGGCTCACAATCATGGTCAAAAATAGGATTTTCTCAATATTTTGCAAAAAATTTGGAAGCTCTATCAAGAAAAACTATTTTTTGGGTGGAAATTCGATTTGTTGATTGGGAGTGAAATTCTTATTGAAATTTGACAAGGTTGGATTCATTGGGATAGAAATTGGGAAGGGATCATGCTTGCTTGTTTTTGTCACTCCTCGTTTGGCATGCTTATCAAATTTCACATTTCAAATTTTGAAGGGAATTGAGGTATTTTCCTCATCTTAAATTCATTTGATCATATTTCTTTAAATTTGTTTATAGGAGAATGATTAAGGGAGTGTAGAATCCTCCCATATCCTTTCATTTTATAATTTGATTTGTAAATGTAGAGATTTGTTTATATTTGATATTTTTTTTAAATACGAGGTTACTAATAGGACTTTTAAAATTTTCTTGGTTTCATGAAGTTACATTTCAAAATTTTGGGTTTCATTGATTATCTCTAGGCTAGGGTTTCGTGTTTCATCAATTAGGGTTCACCATTAGGGCTAAAACCCTAATAGTGCAAAATCATAGCCTTTTCTTTTAATCACTTGCTGACATACAATTCCAAGTTTCTGGTTACCTATGTAACAAATTAGGTCATTGATGTCATATGTCAACTGACCCTTTTATCTTAGCAATACTAGTCACTTCCTTTCAAAAATATTTTGTTAAAACTTTGGCCTTGTGGGTCATGAATTATCAACACATTAAGTCTAAAGTTTTGAACCTAGGTTTGAAATATTATTAATGCTAAGATAACCTAGAAAATGGCCCTATTTTGGGTTATGAACTTAAAGAACATGCATATAAAATTCTTTAAAATACTAGGCATGGCCCCACATATGACAAATTTTTGATACTTATTACTTCCCCACCATCTCACATGATTAAAATATTCATAGAAGAAACATTGTGAGATTGTGGGATAGAATTGCATGTCAAGTCTTCATGATGGGTCTGGTGGTCTTATAAAAGGTAAATATGGTGGGCCCTTAACCCAAATGCTAAAGTGATGACATGTGGATGTAATCTGAACTATTCCCTACCTTCTCACAAGATTTTCTTAAGGAGATCTGATTAGGTTCTAGGATTGTGGGAGGCTACTGCATGGCATCATTTGGAGCATCCAATAGACTATTGGATGAGTGAAATACTTCATGGAAATATTAAGGCAATGTATTGAAGGTTAAATGGAATCGATTTGGGTACACATGGCCTCTATTCTTAAAGCGGTGCTAGAGATGTTTTAGTCCTAACCATTCAAATTTCAAGGATTAGGGCACATGGTGAAATTTGTCTAAGTATGGGCAATGACATAAGAGATTAAAACGTGTATTGGTTTGGACACATGAACAAATATGGTAGTTCCCTTGCTATCTTACAACCCTTGATCTTCTTCCCAACAGATGCATGTGGGATTGCAGAGAAGCGGCATGCCAGCTTCCTCAAAGCTTTACAAAGGAAGTAGGGCCCATGATGATGAAGCAAAATCTTTTCCAAATGGTTAATTCTCATTGGCACAATGAGGTCGTCAAAGTGATCCAATTTTTCAAACTTGATTGACTCCATCTAAGTAGTCCAATGGTCCAAGTCATCACAATAACAAAGGCTAAGATTCAAAGTTGTGGATTTGAATGGATTGAGTTATTCAAGTTCGCGTGAGTGAGTAGTAATGGAAAAAATGATGCTTTCCTATTGAATTAAAGAGATTTTTCACCATAAAATAGTGATTTAAAACATAATTCAAATTTACCAAAGCATCCTCAAGCATCTAGAGATAAATTTTAGCATTTTTTGAGCTTCTTGCGTCTCTAAACTAGGGTTTCCAATGTTTGCACACCAGTAAGTAAAATTTGCATCTATGTACCTAATTTCATATGATTTTTTTGTATATTTTCTAGTTTTGTGCTCCAAATTACTTGCTATATTTATTTTAAGGTTTGACATTCATGATTTCCTATTAAATTTCTTATAATTCACAATAGTTTTTGTGTGTTTTCTTGAGAAAATCTAAGATACCTTTCAAGAAACCCTAGGTTACCTTCTAGAAAGCCCTAGTTGCATAACCTATTACTCAAATGCTAAAATGGCACCTCTAAAGGCCCAAACTTCTATCTCTACACCAAAAATATGCCTCCATGAAGATATAATTGCCCAATTTCCTACTTCTACAAATGATAAAAATATGGCTAAACTCATATTTCAAGGCCAAGGAGTAGATAAATGGATTATCAACAAGAATCATGTTATTATATATGTAGAGATTAAACAAATTTTAGGATGGGATATTTATTGGTTTTGGAAGAAAAGTACTAGTATTTCGAGTTGTAACAATTGGACTTTAGGTATGGGAAACTAGTTGTGCCTAATGTCTACCTATATATTGACCTTTTGAAGGCCATGGTTGCAAACTATGATCCTAATATTAGGGTTGTGAGATCACTAGTTGGGGTCATGATGATTGATTTGAGTCGAGGGGGCATAATTGATGTTTTCAAGTTAAACCCTGATGACACTGAATCCATAAATCTGGAGGCATTGGAGAATGAATATGAGAAAAACATAAGTACATACAAGGTGACAATCGTGCCCATGTTTCTAATGAAGGGAAAGGGGAGAATCAAAATGAAACTCATAGCAATTTACAAAGAACCTTTCCCCATTGATATGTTTGATTTCTACTTTGTTAGAACATATCACACCTTATGTCAAATTATAGGGTTTGATCCCCCTTAAAGGATGTCAGTGGCATTCATGTACATGGTTGTCTACATTTAGAACCCTATGGTGAATAAGGAGTATTACTTTGCTAGTTACTTGTTCGATTCCATCCATAAAGCACTAAAAAACCAATCAAGAATCGTGAGACTAGGGTGAGGTGTTGGTGGTATTCTTTGTTGTGTCACATGTTTTTGGCCAGGGGAATAAATGAGTTTGGTCAAGATATACAATTGGATTTGAAAGGTGAAAATAATGAGTCCCTACCTATACAATGCTAGACTCACCACCTAGACATGTATTGCAGAACCTCAAGTTTTGTTACTTTCAAGAATTTGTTTGTTGCTAAATATTAAGGTTTTTTGTTGAGGTATTTTCCAAGAATCCCTAAGGAGTTGCATGATTTCTTGAGGCCCAAGGAGAGAATACTTGATCTTGGCATAGATCACAACTAGGTTGATGTTATTCCCTATGAAATTACTACAATTATCAGAGTGTATGGCTCTCGTGTAACCCCATGTGTATTTCCATGAATTGTGCCACAAAAAATTGGTTTTTTGGAAGTCATGTGGAAATTAGGAAAAGTTGAGGACAATCATCTGGCAGGTCAGAAGAAGGTAATTTGTTTCCCTAGTTACATTGTGTTCTCAGAATTTGTCATGATTAGAGATGGGTGGAAGAATATTCTTCCAAAGCTTACACCATTGAAGATGAAAAATTGTAGAGACAAAAACCATGATCTAGAAGGTTTCATGGAAGCATTAAAAGCAAGGATCAGAGGTGGAAGATTTTGACACAATTTTAACTTCCCTAAATATGTCATCAAAAATGTTTTTGATCTTCAAAAGGAAAAGGATAGGAAAGTAAAATGGTTGGCCTTTCCCAAATTAGAGAAATTAGAGAAGGAAAAGGATCCTCAGTTCAAGGGTACTTTCATGGATATTGAGGATGAGATGTTCAGACTATTGGTGATTTTTTGGAAAAACCTTGAAATCCTCTAAAGGGTAGCCAACCCTTATGGCTAAGAAACTTTAAGGCTAGTGGCCAACACAATGAGTAAATGATTCTAAGGTATTTACTCCTACACTTTAGGCTCTATGGGACCTAGGAGGGTGTTCCTTATTGTGTTCAAATAAGGTATATCTAGTTGGTAACACATTAGTACATAGATTGATTCCTATTTACTGCAAATGAATGCACTTCAAAGAAGATTTGGCAGACCTTTGAGGAAATGATTATCAATTTGCTAGGAATCAGGGGTACTTCAACCCACATATTATAATTAAAAAATATTTTTAAGTGAATGTTGTTCTCATTTTAAATCCATAGCCAGGTATTCCAATAGATCATTTTCATGTAAGATTTTCTAATAAATAGACCAGTGCTTCATCAATTGGGCAATGGAGTAAAATATACAAGAACTAGTAATATATAAGCTATTTAATTTAGAAATTGGTGGACTATTTCCATAGTGATTTGTAGTATGAAAAATCACAATGCCTGAAACAATAACTTCTTGCCAAATCCTATGAAATTCCCTACAAATCTATAACCATCTTTAAGCATTTAATCAACTCTTTGAGATAAAGCTAAAATATAGTCATACATTCAATGGAACAACTGAAGATAAATGAGAACACCATTAATATTTTCATTTATAACTTGTAATAAAAATACATAGGAGATTATTTGTTTCTGAACTAAGATTTGTTTCAATATTAGTAGCTTCTATAAAACTAATTTAAGACTTATTACATATAGAATTCATACCCAAGACAATTACTTGTTCTCTTCATCCATATTTTCTACAAAATGCCTCTTTTGAACTTAGCTTTTCACCTAGACCATCATAAGATCTAAAAATACAACCCTTGTAATGAGCCCTAAAATCCCTTTTATAGAATAAGTGAGCAACAAGCATTAGGATCAATTACATTTACATTTCATTTCAGTTGAAGATCATTTGCACTAGAATTTGAGACGTTCCCTAGTTAGTTACATATAATCATTACATAATATGGAAGATTAAAAGACCAAACTCCATATCCTTTGAATGAAGACCTACCAACTCCTCAAAAGGTAAATTTGTTTTGTTGTGGTAGCAACGAATCATCTTGTCCTTGTTGACCAAAGAAGATTATCCATTCATAGCCCAAGAAAAATTTTGTATACCTCCCAAAAAAAGCATACTTGTCGTTAAAGTTAGGAAGTCTGGCACTTCTCCAACACACCAGCCTGAAAAATTTCCACATCAACACTAAAAACAAAAAACCATAAACATGCTAAAGAGGACGATCCTGACAAGGTGGCTATGGTGTCTTCAAAAAAAAAAGGGGCAGAGACATCACTCTGAGTCATCAACATCAGAGTATTCTCACCCACATATTTTTCATGGTGGAACTAGAGGAACCGTCACCACCTCCTTGTCAGTCTTTAGAAGGTACCAGGGAAAGGGGATAATAGTCACACCCCATATTAGTGTCACCTCCACTATGTGAAGGGCTATCAAAAACCTCAATGGAAGAATTATGTCTCCCCAGATAAGCCTTACGATACTTGCACTTTTTCTTTGCCTTCTTTTCATACTCAATCAACTCTTTCCCCTTAAACTTGACTAGTTCTTCTGAAACAGTCCGACTTCTCAATTGGTAATTACTCCTTACACCATATTTCTTTAATTTCTTGTGTGCCCTTCTACCCTTTGGTGTTTCAGGAGCTCCCTATGTCTCAATTTAATCCTTAGGAGCATTTTCCTTAGATTCAAGCAAAATCAATCTCCTAGACATTCAGACTAGCTTAACAAACTCACTAACTTACTCTTCTTCTCAATAACCAGAACAAGAAGACTGAGAAAAACCTCACGAATTATGCTCTCAGACTAAACTCAATTTTCAATCTTTTGAATGAAAATTCTAAATTCTAAATATGGCCATCGGTCCTCATTATATCAAGCCATTCAAGTGTGCCAACCATTAATACTCAACAAAAATTGTATGTGTGCAAGCTAACAACATACTACTTTTATTTTTAAAATCTCAACCATTGATCATGTTTAAAAAAATAAATCAATAGATAGTTATCACCAGTGCAACTAATCATGACAAAGCTTAATTGTGTGTTGTTAATGCCTTTTCCTAATTAGAAAAGCCCCAAGTAGATATACATCCACTTTGTATACACATTTAAACCACATACTTAGCATCAATTAAAACTTGTCGTGCCATGGTTACCTACTCACCCGTGGGAATTAATACACTTGCACTTCATTATAGCAAGACAACGGTGAGTGATCTTGATTCAATCTCATAATATCGACACACACCCTACCTTGCTTTATTTTCACCTTCCCACATATACCAATAACTATCATACCAACTAATCATGGAAAAGCTTAATTGTGTGTTTTTAATGCCTTTTCCTAATCAAAAAAGACCCAAGTAGATATACATCCACTCTATATACACATTTAAACCACATACTTAGCATCAATTAAAACTTGTCGTGCCATGGTTACCCGCTCACTTGTGGGAATTAATACACTTGCACTTCATTACAATAAGACAACAAGGAGTGATCTTGATTCAATCTTAGAATATCAACACACACCCTACCTTGCTTTATTTTCACCTTCCCACATTTGGACTGGCTTAACAAAATCACCTAACTTACTCATCTTCTCATTAACTAGAACAAAAAGACTGAGAAAACCCTCACGAATTCTGCTCTCAGACTAAACTCAATTTTCAATATTTTGAATGCAAATTCTAAATGAAAAATATGGCCATTGGTCCTCATTATATCAAGCCATGCAAGTGTGCTAACCATTAATACTCAACAAAAATCGTATGTGTGCGAGCTAACAACAGTCTACTTTTATTTTTAAAATCTCAACTATTGATCATGTTTTAAAAAATAAATCAACGGATAGTTATCACCAGTGCAATTAATCATGACAAAGCTTAATTGTGTGTTGTTAATGCCTTTTCCTAATTATAAAATCCCCAAGTAGATATACATCCACTTTGTATACTTAAGTCACTTAAAATTAAAAATCAAGCCCAATCATAGGGAAATTTGAACACTGAAAAGTTTTTGATGACCGACAATCCTAAACTCAGGGGGGCAATAAAAAAAATGATTTTAATGGCACACGAGGTATCTTGAATGACTAGATACTGGGAACATAAGGTCAATACAAAATTAGAACGACCAAGGGTTTTCTGGACTCATAGGTTAATTTTGAGTGGTTTAGGAAACACAAACCCTAAAACAGTGATGAGGAACAAAACCCTAAGCCTAACAATGACGGTCCCAGCCAAGTATTTGCAAAATTTAAAATGGAACCAAAAGAATTTTTTGAGGGGTTCCATCAGTGGCTCCTATTGGGGTCACATGCCTCTTGCAATCATGGTGAGATCCCATAATCATGGGTGAAGCAAGCCAAGAACAAAGGAAAAAACTAGGATAACCAAAAGATATATACAATTTTTACAAGGGCCAAAAGGACCAAAACTAGGAGATCCAATCTCCACCCTATTCTGAAGCCTTCACCTGAGGTGCACATTTCTAATATGCACCTTGCAATCTATCCAAGCTTCAATTCTATTTGGTGGCACCAGGCCACTAAACTTAGGGTTGATTCTTACCCCTATAAAAAACCAATCTATAGAATGAACTTATTTTCCTCCATCCACTTTTACCTCTGCTATACCACTACAACAAGTATAATCCTCCTCTTACAAGCAAAAATATGTGGTTGCCCTTAAAAACTACCTATTTATAAACATTTCCATTAACATCTCTCACAAATGTTTTGAGCGTACCATTGCTAATGTAACCTCTATCATTCTGCATTGTATAACCAGGCATAAACTAAAAATTTTCATCATCACATGACATACATGGTGTTATATTTATCACATGAAACATGTTCATATTGAAAATAAAATTCCTTGTTATTCATCTCATTGTCATGTTCCCTCAAAATACCTCCTAGCTAAACTGGAAACTGAAAGTATTCATACTCTCCCAAGTAGCTGGCATCATGACACTTAACCTTGTCTACAACATCTATTTCAAATGTAAAACCTTCATAGGTAATTCCCTCAAGGATATCATCAATGTGTTGCTTTGTTTGCTTAAGGCCATGTTGGTTATTTTTTAAAGCCAAACTTATTCTTACAACAAACCTCTGAACTTTCCAAGAACAATTATCAGTAAGGGTTAGGATTGGCCAACACATAAGTAAATGCTTTTAGGTCTTCACTTCTTCACTTTGGGCTCTGTGAAACCCAAGAGGATAATCCTAATCAATGTGTTTGTAGATACTTGTGTGTATTAGTATCAAACATAGGATGAACATATAATTCTCTTTAAATGTTTGATAGACAAAAAATCCTAAAGATTTGGCTAACTTTCTAGATAGTGACTAATCTCAACAAGAGAAGATATAATTTATTAAATTCCCACACACCCAGAAAGAGATTTATAAGTGATTTGATTATATTTTGTGAACAGCAGTTGAATTGGTCACCACAATTGGAGTATGATTACTTTGCTAAACTAGTGCCATAGTCTTAGAATAGAGTCAAACTAGATACCCATATGACTAGATAACAATTTTTGTATTTAACAATACCCAAAGCTTCGAAAATATTGTATTACAATACTCCCATCAGTCATTTCCATAATTTACTTCTTAATAGCATCCTCACACAAGATTTATTTCAAGCCCACTGTTACATTCAAGCATTTACATGCATTCATTGAATGGATAAGCAAGAATAAAATATCACATCTATTGGAAACCAACAGAGACAAATAAGATAACCATTGATTATATTATTCATAGTCTGTGTAACATGTACATAGGAGAGTAATATATAGAAATTTATGCTATTCTGCTATATGCATTGTCATTGTCATTATCAAAACTATATGCATATCGACTGACTTTTCTAGAACATCTTACTGGAAAGTTCAGTATCTATTTTTTTTTCTGTGTAACTTCTTCAAAAAGAACTACCTATTGACCTCTCTGTGTAACCAACCTTGAAATCCCTTTTATAAGACAAGGGAGCAACAAGCACTTGGTTGAATTACACTTACATTTCACTTTCATTCCAAAATTAATTTCAATAGAAAGTGAAAAACACTCCCCAATTGGTTGCAAGCAATCATGTGTATGTCAGGGGAGAAAACAAAACCCAAAAAACCATTAGCCAGAGCAGATCCACCATTTTTCAAAAAGTGTCATTGTCATAGCTTCAAAAACATGTAAACTCATTCCATCTCAAGAAACATCACCATCAACACCAAAGGGAAAAGTAAATAAAGACCCATATCACAACACACTAGCCAAAGAGAGCAAGATAACACAAAGGACAAAAAATCAAGCACCCACTAAGAGAGAGAATAGAGTGCTACTTTTCCTTATTATCAACAACGTAGGTGTTCCCGCTCAATGTCCTTATTGTAAGCGGAGTAGCCATCACTAACTCATCTTCAGAATCAACCCAATCCTTCATGGCCATGAGATATTGATGATAACCAGAATCAATCTTGTCTCCATTGTCATAGGAATCAGTTGAGACTTCAATGGGAGAACGATGACATCCCATGTAAGCTCAGTGATACGTATTTGTTCTTGCAGCTTCTCTCTCTGGCCTATCAACTTTCTTCTCCTTTCCTTTGGCTAATTCCTCTGAGATAATGCAGCCTCTCGGGTGATAAGCACGTTTGAGCACACCTCGCGTAAAAAATTTGGCAGCTCTTGCTTTCTTCTTTGGTATCACAGGGATTTTTGGCATATCTTGTTCACCTTGGGGAGAATTGTCTTGAGATTCAAGTGGGTTAAGCCTCTTTGACCTGCAGACCGAGTTGATGTTCACACTCACTTTTCCCATTTCCTCACTTAGTAACTTATCAAATTTTCCTAGAACAAAGATACCACCCTACTAAGAAATAACAAGTTCAAAATCACACTTGCTTTTAGACTCCTAATTCCCATAAGAAATTAGATGATGAGAATAATAAAGTAGGTGATATTCATTAAATAAAGCAACTAGTGTGTGTCTGCATTAATTTTCTAGGAAAGCTTGTGCGAGAGCACTGGCAATTGATTACCCTGATTTTGAATCTCAACCATCAATCATACCTTGAAGTGAATCAATGGATAATTAATTAGGATGATTAATTATGACAATAATAGAAGCATACGTTTGATGGTTGTCCCCAATCAAGAAACTCGAGTGAGATAAGCATCTATTTAATTTGCACATTAACCATACATTTAGTGTTTAACCAACTTGTCATGTCACATTTACCTGCTTGCCCATGGGAATCAATTATCTTGTAATTGATCACAGTAAAACAGTGGGGAGAAATCATGATTTATTTTTAGAATATCATCCCATACCCTACCTTACTTCAATTTCACCTTCCCATGTGTACTAACTCCTGACAAACTTGATGACCACAAAAATGTTTACAAATTTCACATGTGTTCCCAAGAATCAGTTCTAATTCTAGTGTCATTTTTATCTTAGAACTGTCTTTTCCAATATCTCCAATAGCCTCTATCCTTACCAGCAACCTTCTAAGTCCTTTGCAATAGTCCACGTGGCACTTTCCCACATGCCCACTGAAGAATACGGGACACAAGTGGGCCCCTCATGAGATGGCAAAGAAAGGTCAAGATCAACCCACGTCACCCTCCATTTGCCATTGATTTCCTTCCCTATGAAGCAATCGCCATCATCAGAGCTTGGCAGGTTTCTCAATAAGTGACAGGTGTCGCCCTACCCACTAGCCCGTGTAACTATCTTTTCTTACTGCTTTCAATAAATGGGTGCATGGGGAATGGTCCTGATGAGAACATGTGTTGCAGTGTTCATCGTTGATCTCTATTAAAACCATGTCCACTGCCCTTTTGGAGACACTATTCCCACTACTAAGCATGATACATGGCCATCACCCGCCAGCCCATGTGTTTAAAATAATATGAAATAAACCAACACAGGCGTGTAGGGAGTGGTCAAGATCTGACCACATCTCAAACTTGTAACCGTTGATCTTATTGGAATGGAACCAACCATCTTCACTGAAAATAATGGGCCCACTAATGTACTAGACACATGGCTAAAGCTTGCTAGCCTGTGTGAATAAAATAAGTAAATTAGCACAGGCACATGGGGAACGGTTGGGATCAACTTCTGACGATCAAACGACCATCATGAAATATTAATTCTACACATGCCGCAAAAGCTATTTTAAAAAGGGGGCCACCTCTAGGTAGATGGGAACTTGACCCATAAAGAACAAAGGCTAAGGATTTAAAACTTTATAAAATTAAGCTTCAACCATAGGAAAATTTAATACTGGAAAAGGATCAAGGTGACCAACATACCTAAAATTAGGGGGCCAGTAAAAACAATGAATTTGATGACACAAGTAATATCTTATACAATCGATGACTGGGAATATCAGGTCAATATAATAATATAATGACCAAAGGTATTTTAGACTTTGTAGGCCAATTTTTGAGGGTTTTTAAATAATAGGACCCTAACACATTTATAACACAACCCTAAGCCATAAATGAGGGTCCGAACCAAATTTTACACAATTGTAGAATGGAACCAAGAATTTTTTGAGTGGTTCCATTAGACCACATTCTAACCCTATATCAGATTGCATCATTAGAGTTCTCAACAAAGAATGGATTATCTTTGCACTAATAAGGTTCACTCTTATTTTTGGTGAAGATGGAGACTCATCAAACAAGGGATTTTCCATTACATTCATTGTTGTCATAAAACCCTCTTTATCATGAAGATCTAAATCTTCCATATCATCATTGTATTCAAAATCATCATAATTGTGGAAAGAGCATATAGATAGATTTTCAACTTCATTCATAACCTCTATAGTTAGCATTTCTAACTCACATTTTGAAAACTCTTCATAAAAAGAAAGTTGTTCCTTCTTAAACAAACATGTGTTTCCATCATTATGACCATATCTCCCATTTGCAGCAAAACATTTGATATCTTCTTTGTGAGGAAAATCATGATTATTAGAGGAGTGATCATACTCAATTCCATCATCATTATTATTATTACAACAAGGGGTCTCATCAACACTAAAACTATGTTCAGAATCTTCAAATTTATTGCATAGTGTTATTTCTTCCATAGGACTACAAGTGGTGGAATCCTCAAAAGAATTGAAACCACACATTTCATTTGATTCACTGAGGTATGCATTTTAAACCTTTTCTCTACTCTATTCTTCCTGTGATATCTCACTACTTGACGCATATGGAACAACATAATCATTATCATTACGAGTTGAAAACATGATATTTTCTTGATGATCATCTCTAATTTTTTCAAAACAAGAAGTGCATTCACACACTTGGTCAAGCCTAACTGGCTTCAACTCCTTTGGAAAAGCACTCAAACCTTGTTCATAAGATTCATAGAATAAATCAATGCATTCTAAATTTTTAGATCTGTGACACTCAGGAATTGTAGACCGGGTATCCATAAATCTTGCATAGAGATCATATGATGATTCTTCTTCATGTCTTCTTATGCAGGAGAGGGCTTGAATAGAAACTATAGGATCACAAATGCATGCAACTTCTTGATCATTTGTTTGGGGCTCTATGTGGTCAATTTTATGGAATGATGTATAAGCTGAAATAATAGGGGTATAAGTATTTTGACATTCATCTTTAATTTTTTCCTTACACCTTTCATCAACATTTGGTGTCTCATAGTAGAAAACACTTGCATTCAAGTAACTTCTTTGTATCCCATACTTCTAGTTGTTTTCAATGTTCATGGCCATACTATAGGCCTCATGCAAGGTTTTAGGATCCTTATCTCTCAGCAGATAGCTCATCTTACTATCAAAAGATCCCAAATAAACAACCAAATACACTGCATCACTTAATCTCAAAACCTCATGGATATCCCTTAATGTCTTAGCAAATCTTTAGTTGAATGCTGGAACCAACTCATCCTCTTCTGTTTCAGTGCTCATAAAATTATTGATCATAGAACTAGCATTGATTATTTCACCAAATTGCTCCATGAATACTACTTTGAACTCACTCCAAGAATAAACAAAGCATGTTGGTAAATCAAAGAACTAGTCCCTTATGTCTCCTTTCAAAGATTGAACAAATAGTCTCATAATTATATCCTCATGATCTACCTCATAGTTATCCATTAAATTGTTGAATTATTGCAAGTGCTTACTTGTTGATTCGCTCTTTGTACCATTATATTTTGGTAGCTTATTTCTGATTTTAGGTGGACTAACATTTGGGTAACCATTAATTCCACTAAAATCGATGGCTCTATATCTTTTAGAGTTAAAACTTCTCTTACCATCTAATTGGAGCTGATTACAAACCATGGTTGTACTAGGAACCATACAAAAGTGCATATATTGATGATATACTTTCTTACACCCTTACAAGTCCTTTCATACCAACATTGTAGTTGATTACTACCCTATTTCTTGCTTTTTATCTTGACCTTAGAATATTACAATGCATAACTCAAATACAACTACATCTAAGATCTCTCTAATGGGAAGATTTCAAGAACAATCATACTTATAGAAGCTTCAAATTATAGCTCAAAAGTATGAAAAAATTACCATTACCATTCCCTTTCTTAGTGCTTAATTCACTCAATAGGGAACCAATTTTTTTCAAGATTTGAATACCTCTCATAAATTGCTTTCAAACATAATAATACTTTCTTTAAATTTATGAGAATACCTAGAAACTTGGAGCAGTTGCTAGCCTTTCTTCTTGACTAAAATTTTTTGTAGATCTAATATTTTCTTCAAATCTTCAGTATGTTCTTTGGACAGAGTCGCCACCTCTCTTCATAGAGGGTTGAACTTCAAGCAGCATAAATCTCTTTAAAGATGAATTTCATTCTGGGTCTTCCCACAATAGAGTCACACAAATTCTTTGAAATTTTGCTGGAACAAACTCACTTCCAGGTCTGAAAACTTCCCAATATTTGAACTAGATGTTCAGCTTCACCAAAATTCTTGACTCTCTCCAAATGGATACTCTTCTGATGTTCACAAGCAGAGTCGCCATTTCTGTTGGTGACTCGAATGGGAAAATAAGACTCCAAAATTTTCAACATCTAGTTACAAATAATATTTCAAGATTTTAATGCCTCTTTAATAAGGCAGTCTACAACCAAATTCCAAAGTTCTCCCCAATGGAGTTTCCATTTATGCTAGTGATTTTTCTTGTAAAACCTTCCAATCCTCTAAATGGTAGCCAACCCTTATGGTTTTGAAACTTCAAGGCTAGTGGCCAGCACAACGAGTAAAGGATTCTCAGGTCTTTACTCCTACACTTCAAGGTCTATGGTACCTAGGAGGATTTTCCTTATTGTGTTCAAATGAGGTATATCTAGTTGGTAGCACATTAGTACACAAATTGATTCCTATTTATTGCAAATGAATGCACTTCAAAGAAGATTTGGAAGACCTTTGGGGAAATGATTATCAATTTGCTAGGAATCGGGGGTACTTCAACCCATACATTATAATTAAAAAGGATTTTAAATGAATTTTGTTCTCATTTTAAATCCATGTCCAAGTATTCCAATAGCTCATTTTCGTGCAAGATTTTCTAATAAATAGACCAGTGCTTCATCAATTGGGAAATGGGGTCAAATATGCAAGAACCAGTAATATATAAGTTATTTAATTTAGAAATTGGTGGACTATTTCCATAGTGCTTTGGAGTATGAAAACTCACAATGCCTAAAACAATAATTTATTTCCAAATCCTATGCAATTCCTTTCAAATTTGTAACCATGTTTAAGCATTTTATCAACTCTTTGAGTTAAAGCTAAAACAAAGTCATACATTCAATGGAACAACTGAAGATAAATGAGAACACTATTAATATTTTCATTTATAAATTGTAAGAAAAATACATAGGAGAGTATTTTTTCTGAACTAAGATTTATTTTGATATCAGTAGCTTCTATAAAACTAATTTAAGACTTATTACATACATAACTCATAACCAAGACAATATATTGTTCTATTCATGCATATTTTCTACAAAATTCCTCTTCTGAACATAGCTTTTCACCTAGACCATCATAAGACCTAAAAATACGACCCTTGTAATGAGCCCTAAAATCCCTTTTATAGAATAAGGGAGCAACAAACATCGGGCTCAACTACATTTACATGTCATTTCATTTGAAGATCATTTGCACCAAAATTTGAGACGTTCCCAAGTTAGTTACATATAATCATTGTAGAATATGGAAGAGTAAAAGACCAAACTCCACATCCTTTGAATGAAGACCTACCAACTCCTCAAAAGGTAAAGTTTGTTGTTGCGGTAGCAATGAATCATCTTGTCCTTGTTGACCAAAGAAGATTCTCCATTCATAGCCCGAGAAAAATTTTGTATACCTCCTAGAAAAAACATACATGTCATTAAAGTTAGGAATCCTTGCACTTCTCCAACATACCAGCCTAAAAAATTTCCACATCGGCACTAAAAACAAAAAACCATAAACATGTTGAAGAGGACGATCCTGACAAGGTGGCTATGGTGTCATCAAAAACAAAAATGGGGCAAAGAAATCACTATGAGTCATCATAATGAAAGAGCATCTATCAAACACCATCAACTATTAGGGGTACATCATACCAAAACTCAAACTAAGAAGATCAATTAAACAAATCACCAAAAATTTATTGCTCATTTCACCAAAATCCATCAAATTTACTTGCCATTCACAAGGCTTCAAAGACACCAAAACTTCAAGCCCTGCTTCTAAAATTTTACCAAACCTTAATACACTTTATTTATATTTATTTTGATAGGAACAAATCTAAAAAGAATTCTTACAATACCATTTTATTAGACTTCTCAATTGCTTTCACTAGAAAACCAAATTTGCTTGTAAGTGCCAAAACACTAAATCGGGTGTATCTTGCAATACACATTGAATATCTACAAGATAAATACATTTTTGGGAACCCATTTTAGCCTTATTAAACATAATTCAATAGAAGGTACTAGTTTTTTTAAAATAATCAATAGAAAATTGATTGTTCCATTTTAATCATAGGCTAAATTAGGCCAAAATTACAAAGGAGGTCACCTTAAAACAACTCCAAACCAATAAATAACCTAAAAAAGTATTAATTCATGTTGAAAAACTCAAGATTCAACAACCTTTAGGAAGAAAAAGGCTCCATAAAATGTTGATCCAACAAACCCTTTCTTTTTGCTCAAAACTAGCTTAATGAATGAGGGTTTCAAGGAAATATGCTCTCCAAACCTTTTGCCTCATTGAAACTACTTCAAAAAAAAATAAAATTGGTCTGCACCAACTATCTAAACCCACTCCCAACTGGTTTTCATGCTTTCACATCATTTTCTATCATGGAGCCATTCATTTTCATGAAGAAATCATTGTTTTTATGTTAGGACAATAGCTCTCATGTTGTAATCTCGCCTTCCCATGCAAAAAACAACACAAATAAAATCTAAAGAATCCTATCTCACTCTACTCTACCATTCTACAAAGCCTACTTTGGTGGAGTAGAGAACATTTTCCTAATTGACTCTCAAAACCTCAATATTGAGGTTTTTAACTAAGTTATAGAAAATCAGTCCTAACAATTGAAATACTCAAAGAATTCTCTACAAAAGGAATGTAAAAGAAGGATAGACTACTGTGATATTAGAAACAATAGGGATCAAGGCCTAAAAATTCTATGTAGACCATACAACTACTGAACAACTGAAAAGAAAACTGAATTTTCACAAAAACAAGGTACTTTTATTGATTCTAAATCTTCAAGATTACAAGAATGAATCATTTTCTCGCCATCTCTATCTTTTTAAAGATGTTTCTAATCCATAACTAACTCTACAACTTCTTCTACCAGCCTATCTCTTCAACTTTCCCACAAAGACTCTTGAACTTCCTATGTTTTGTTTTTTTGCCAATTTAGCAACTTTTTACAATTTTTCCAAATTTTACTTTTTTCTATCTTTTTTCCCACTTGATGACCTATTTGAGATTTCAAATACTCCATTTATGACCTTTTACAATGCTTTACAATGAAATTTTGAAATTTTGAAATTTTTTCCTATTGAAGGCATTTAAAGAGCAAGGTGCTCCTGCACCATACAACCAACCAACAAAATTTTCCAAGTCCCTTGGAAACATATTGCTTCAACCTTGCTTGTACCTACAAAACAAATTCAAATATGCCTTTAGACCGATTCTTCTCTCTGACTCTTGAATCTTTCTATGTCTTGGTCCCAATCTTTGTCTTCAACTTGGTCTTCATTCCTTCACTTTGTCTTTTCCTTCGCCTTTTTTCCATTTCTCTTTTTTTGGCTTCTCAGGTTCACAATCTATTTTCTCTTTCAAAAGGACACATGACTACCCTTTTACCACTCTCAAATTTTCTCTAACTTTTCCTCAACCAAGGACACAAGATTGTCCTTGAAAACTTTCCTTGACCTTCTCTAACTAATCTTTTTTTCATCTTCTCAACTACTCCCATCAGTGGAGTACTCTTTAGGCTACAAACTCAAGTGCTTCGTTAGATAGATATCCATCTCTCTTCAACCTGCAAACACAAACTCAAACACCAACTCAACGAACCATCCATCTTACCCAACAATAGATCCTAGAAGATGCCTCACTCTATTTTTCCTTGCACCTTCTACCCAGCTTAATATCCATTGGAGGATGGTGACCACAGACCTCATCTTGTCTACCAACACATAACACAAAAACCTTCTTCTTTGTAACTTAGATGGATCAAGCACCTACAACCAAACTCAACTCAACAACAGCTATTAGCAACAACTTAACCACTTATCATAATCTTCTAGCTCTGATACCAATTTGATGCAAGAGTATATATCAAACACCATAGACTATTAGGGGTAAATCATACCCAAACTCAAACTGAGAAGATCAATTAAACAAATCACCAAAAATTTATTGCTCATTTCACCAAAATCCATCAAATTTACTTGCTATTCACAAGGCTTCAAAGACACCAAAACTTCAAGTCTTGCTTCTAAAATTTTACCAAACCTTAATAAAATTTATTTATCTTTATTTTGATAGGAACAAAGCTAAAAAACCTTCTTAAAACACCGTTTTATTAGATTTCTCAATTGCTTGCATTAGAAAACTAAATTTGCTTATAAGTGCCAAAACACTAAATCGGGTGTATCCTACAATCCACATTGAATATCTATAGGATAAATAAATTTTTGAGAACCCATTTCAGCCTTATTAAACATAATTCAACAATAGGTATTGGTGTTTTGAAAATAAATCAACATAAAATTGACTATCCCATTTCAATCATAGGCTCAATTAGGCCAAAATTATAAAGGAGGTCACCTTAAAACAACTCCAAACAACTAAATAACCTGAAAATTTCTTAATTCATGTTACAAAACTCAATATTCAACAACCTTTAGGAAGAAAAAGGCTCCATAAAATGCTAATCCAATAAACCCTTGCTTTTTGCTCAAAACTAGCTTAATGAATTAGGGTTTCAAGGAAATATGCTCTCCAAACCTTCTACCTAATTGAAAGTGCTTCAAAATATTTTTTTTTGGTCTGCACCAACTATATAAACCCACTTCCAACTGGTTTTCATGCATTCACATCATTTTCTATCATGGAGCCATTCATTTTCATGAAGAAATCATTGTTTTTATGTCAGGACAACAGCTCTCACTTTGTAATCTCGCCTTCCCCTGCACACAAAAAACACAAAGACAATCTAAAGAATCCTATCTCACTCTACTCCACCATTCTACAAAGCCTACTTTGGTGGAGTAGAGAGCATTTTCCTATTTGACTCTCAAAACCTCAATATTGAGGTTTTCAACTGAGTTATATAAAATTAGTCCTAACAACTAAAATACTAAAAGAATTCTCTACAAAAGGAATGTAAAAGAAGGATAGACTACTGTGATATTAGAAAAAATATGGTTCAAGGCCTAAAACTTCTATGCAGAATGTACAACTACTAAACAACTAAAAAGAAAACTGAATTTTCGCAAAAATGAGGTACTTTTATTGATTCTACATCTTCAAGATTACAAGAATGAATTATTTTCTCGCAATCTCTAGATTTTTAAAGATTTTTCCAATCCATAACTAACTCTACAACTTCTTCTACTGACCTATCTCTTCAACTTTCCCACAAAGACTCTTGAACTTCCTGATTTTTGTTTTTTTTCCAATTTAGCAACTTTTTACAATTTTTCCAAATTTTAATTTTTTCTATCTTTTTTCCCACTTGATGACCTATTTGACATTTCAAATACTCCATTTATGACCTTTTACAATGCTTTACAATGAAAATTTGAAATTTTGGAATTTTTGCCTATTGAAGGCATTTAAAGAGCAAGGTGCTCCTGCACCACATTAGAATCAAAGTATGCCCACCCACGTCTTGTTAGTGGTGGAACTGGAGGAACTGTCACCACCACCTCATCAGAGTCTTCAAAAGGTACCAAGGAAAGGGGATGATAGTCACACCCTGGATCAATGTCACCTCCACTATCTGAAGGGCTATCAAAAACCTCAATGGGATAATTATGTCTCACCATATAAGCCTTATGATACTTGCACTTTTTCTTTTCCTTCTTTTCATACTCAATCAACTCTTTCCCCTTAAACTTGACCAGTTCTTCTAAAATGGTCCAGTTTCTTAGGTGGTTCTACCCTTTGGTTTTTTAGGAGCTCCCTATGTCTCAATTTCATCCTCAGGAGCATTTTCCTTAGATTCAAGCAAAATCAATTTCCTAGACCTTTAGACTGGCTTAACAGACTCGCCTGAGTTACTCATCTTCTCAATAACTAGAACAAGAAGACTCAGAAAACCCTCACCAATTCTACTCTTAGACTAAACTCAAATTTCAATCTTCTAAATGCAAATTATGAATGAAAATAATGGCCATCGTTCCTCATTATATCAAGCCATGCAAGTGTGCCAACCATTAATACTCAACAAACGCTTATGCATGCGAGCTGACAATAGTATGCTTTGATTTTTAAAATATCAACCGTTGATCATGTTTTAAAAAATAAATCAACAGATAGTTATCACCGGTGCAACTAATCATGACAAAGCTTAATTGTGTGTTGTTAATACCTTTTCCTAATTAGAAATTCCCCAAGTAGATATGCATCCACTCTGTATACACATTTCAACCACATACTAAGCATCAATTCAAACTTGTCATGCCATGGTTACCCACTCACCCATGGGAATTAATACACTTGCACTTCATTATAACAAGATAGCAAGAAGTGATCTTGATTCGATCTCAGAATATTGGCACATACCCTACCTTGCTTTATTTTCACCTTCCCACATATACCAATAACTGACAAAATTGATGGTCGAAATCCTAAACATGTGCCTTAAAGAATAATCTCAAAGATGCCATCATTTTTTATCACAGTTCCATCTCGGTTAAATTTAGCAGCATTTCATCTCCACTAGAGTCCATTAGAGCCTTCAAAATATTCCACATGGCACTCACTCACTTGCCCGTTGAAAAACATAGGATACAAGGGGGCCCTTTATGGGATGGCGGGGAGTGGTCAAGATTGACCCATGCCATCTACCATCAACCATCGATCTCCTATCTTACGAAGCAATCGTCATCTTCAAAGTCTAGTGGGTCCCTCCATGAGGTGACAGATGTCATCTTGCCTGCCAACCCATGTGATTATTTTAATGAAGAAAGAAAACCAATGGGCGCATGGGGAATGGCCAAGATGTGGCCACATCATTCAATGACCACCATTGATTTCCATCTGATACCATTCATCGATCATCAAGAGACATCATGCCCACCATGTAAAGGTTACACGTATATAATCCCCTCTAGCCCATGTGATCACTTTACCTTAATGCATAAGGTGGACGGGCATGTGGGGAATGATCCTGATGTAAACACGTGTTGTAGTGTCCATCATTAATCTATCTCCAAGCTACACACTTTGGCCTTTTGGAATCATTGTTCCCACCATAGACATGACACACGACCATCACCCACTAGCCCGTTTGTTTAAAATAATATGAAGTAAAACAACACAGGCAAGTGGGGAATGGTGGTGATAAGCCCTTGTCAATCGAACGTCCAGCATAAAAACCTAATTTTGGACATGCCGTAAATGTTAATTTTAAAGAGGGAGGCCACAACTAGGTCGAAAAGAAATTGACCCTTAGGAAAAAAGACTTAAGACTTAAGTCACTTAAAATGAAGAATCAAGCCCAATCATAGGAAAATTTGAACTTTGAAAAGCTTTTAATGACCAACAATCCTAAACTCAGTGGGCCGGTAAAAACAACGATTTTAATGGTACAAGAGGTAACTTGAATGACCAGATACTGGGAACATCAAGTCAATGTAAAATTAGAACATCCAAGGGTTTTTTGGACTCATAGGTTAATTGTGAGGGGTTTAGGCAACACAAACCCTAAAAAAATGATGAGGAACATAACCCTAAGCCTAACAACAAGGGTCCCAGCCAAGTATTTGCAAATTTTAAAATGGAACCAAAAGAAATTTTTGAGGGGTTCAATCAAAGAATTGAAACTATTTTTCATAATTTTGATAAGATTGTGGGAAATCTTAAAGAACAAATAAAGGAGTAGGATAAGGGGAAATCTCCCATGGTTGAAGAGAGGCCTACATACCAACTATCAAAGATACAGTATGTCTTTTCAAGGAGAAAGGAGATTGTTAGAAAGGAAAAAATAAAGGATACTCCTACTCAATCAGAGGAGTCTAGACCTCAATCCCCTATGAAATAAGCACCACCATCTCCACCTCTAGTATCATCTTCAACACAATTTATTGATTTGGATTCTCCCCATAGGGATCCATCTCCAAAGAAGAGGAGGGTTGAGGATACAAGATTGGTTGATTATCTAATGGATTCATATTATGAGCTTATTATAACTATCGACTGAGGATATTAGTATAGGTCGATTACGCTTGATCCATGAAGAATTAAAGCATAACATAGCCACTAATACTCAATCTTAAACAAGATCATTCAAATAAAAGTTAAGCTAAACATTTATTGAAACTAAACATTATGAACTGTGAAAGCATTTAAATGTCTACTCTAACCTATTTAAAACTTATCTTGTTTTAGAATTGGTGTCATGTTAATGTGGAACAACCCTTTCCCAATCTTGTGATCAATGAGCTTGTTCCAATCGATTATATTGAAGAGAATCGATGAAACTATTGTGATATGTGAATGAAAACATGATTTTAATCTAAATGAGCATGATGTAAAATCCTAATCTACCATAATTTTATGCTAAATGATTTAGATATGCAATTGCTACACTAATATAAATGATATTTAAACCAAAAAGATTCAAACCCTAATTAGCTAAACAGATGCATGGAAGCCATTAATGGAAGCTAAGCTACTATGCAACTAATTTAATCTAAAATATGCTAAATGTGAGCTAAATATGAGTGTGAGTGTGAGTGATTTCAATAGCATAAGTTTGCTTTGAAAGATGGATGAAGGATCTGTTTGTCTCCAAATAGTGAACTATTTATAGGAAATCAAATGAGAAATGAAGGGTTGAGATCGAAAAAGCTAATCAATGGTCAAGGATGGAGGAAATGAGAGACATGGATCATGGATTCTCATTAATGGCTGAGAATGCAATATGAGATTTAATCAAGGGTTCTCATTCCTTCCAAACAAGCACACTTTTTACCTATACAAGAGGTCAAAAGTTAACTTGCACAAGGAGTTTCAAGTTTAACTTACACATGAAGCTTTGTGAGAATATTCCATTTTTGAAATGAGTGGAGGAGAAATAATATTCTTTGGAATATTCATGGGTGAGGAAAAAAAGATATTTTGCTAATTAAAGCAAAGTTTAATTGTGCAAAAGGGGAGGGAATATTCTCTTGCAAGTATGAGGAAAGAGATTAATTAGGTAATTGATAATTAAACAATGTTAATTATACAATTAGGGGATTAGAAGAATAAAGTGATATTCATTAAATTAAATGATTTAATGAATGGGGAAAGGTGAAATGGCATTTAATTGAATAACTTAGGGTTATTTAATTAAATGAGAAGACTTAGGGAATTAAATTAAATAATTTGATTTATTTAATTTAATGTGATGAAATGTTAGCATGAAAAGGCGGGAATTGACCCAATTAAATGAATTAGGTTAATAGATGCGAATGATGCCATTAATTAAATAGCTAGGCTAATTTAATCAATTTAAGCAAACAAAGGATGAGTTTCAAGAGGAAATGATGTTAGTATACCTGATTCAAGTGTATGATATCATTCAGGAAATTTTTTAGTGTTGACAATAACCTATGATGACATAATGTAGAATATGTCATCACCTGTAAGAGAAGAGGATCTACTAGCTCTAGAAGGAAGGGTAACTAAAGCAATCTTGACTAGAATTGATAATGCATATGATGTTTGGGAGAAATATTGTATAGAATTTATGGATGATGATGCATTTTTCAAGATAGGTGTATTTAGAGAATATGTGTGGAGAACCAAGAAAGGTGAATATGATAACATAGAGAAGAAATGGAAAAGTCCCCTGAGTTGCCAAGAGAAGTTGTTGCTAAAAGTGTGTTAGCAAAAATGAGAGAAAAACAAAAGGAGTTGACCCCTGAAGAAGGAAGAAGACTGGTGAGAGAAAGGGGTATGCTTGTCTTACTAGAATGGGATTTAGCATCAACCATTGCTTTTGACAGTGTAAGGAGGCAAGAATCACAAGTATTTTCCATAGATGAAGAAGACATAACTATATTACAAGGATCAAATTTTAGTCCACAATGGAACACATTGGCCATTTGGGCCTTGGCCCCCAACACCAATAAGCCTAAAGTGGTAGAGAATGCAAGAGATTATAGGGGAGGCCTCATAATAAAGAGAGTTTCAGATACACCAATTGTAGAGGCAGCCACAATGGCAGTGAATGTGACCCATTTTACCAAGGCAACTATGGAGTCACTACAAGAAAAATGTGATCTAGAAATAAAGAAGTATAATGACTTATTGATTTCCTACAATAAGGACAAGCAAAGGTTAGCTGAGTTGGAATTGGAGAATGAAATGTTGAAGAATCAGTAGCCAATGCCTTCAATCAAAGTAACTGCCCCCTCTTCTTCTTCTCCACCACCTCCTCTAGTTCATTCACCTCCTCCACCATCCATGGAAATTTTTGTATACAATGAGAAGGATGTACCAATTGCACAACTTACCCGAAGTACCTCAGTTGCACCTCCTCCAAGAAGGAGAGCAAGTAGAAGAGAGTTAATTCAACAGTTAAGGGTATATGAAGAATTATTTGTATTGTATAAGAATGTTTGAAGGGGATAGGTCAATAACTATCACACTAATGTAGATATGGGTGCATTGGCTAAGTGCACTAAAATCATGGTTATAGGATTGACTCATCAGCTCAACAAGCCACTATAAATTTCCACCACATACAAGATCTAGTGAAATAAATTATCGACTTCCAAGGGTTAGTGGATCCACTTAAGAAGAAAATTAGAGAATTGCTCCAATAGTTTGATGAGAATGATCTTGGTATCTTGCTAGATATTCTTGGTGTCAATGGAGTTGTCAAAGCATATGAACAATGGAGAGCTCAAATGGATACTATCATTGTTGCAAAGGTTTCCTTAATTTGTGAGGGTGGAGATGTAATAATAAATATGTTAAAGGACATCATGAATGAATTGTCTATCACTAGTACATTCTTGGAAGAGTTCGCTAAAGATTCTAATCAGGTAATCAAGAAGTATGACCCCTATAGAACAAAATTGGATGATTTTATGGCTTTTAATTAACCTTAAAAGGACTATAATGTATGGGACAAGAAATATAATGACATACCTAATTTGTAGTCTATTTTTGTGTGAGTGGAAATATTTCTGAAATTTTGCACAATCAATAGTTCAAATGGTTTTCAATAACCATGATCTGAATTAGCAGTTTACAAATTCACTTTCAAATTAATCCTAATTACAACATTTTCTCAATCCAACAGAATTGCGTGATTATGTTGTTTTACTGTTGAAGTTTCCAACTAGGTTCATTAACCTTTTCAAAACTTAAGAAAGTTAACTAATTACTATAATGTTGTAATTAGAACTTAAATACTGAATTGAAAATATTGAAAAAGAATTAGAGAGAATGTAAGACAGGAGATAGGAGGATCAGACACAGGTTGATAATGGAGTTCACTCGATTTGAGCTACATCTTTGGGTCCGCTTCTCAATGTTGGACCACTTGATTAATATTTCCAAGCTCCTGAAAATCCCTTCTTGCAATATGAAGCTTCAAAACCTGCATAAAATTCCTCACAATATCTCACTATTACAATTTTTGGTGTATAATATCACCTTGTAATTCTTCTCCTCCAAAATTCCCACCTTCCTTCACAAAAGCATAAAAACTCTATATCTCCCTCCTTCACATCACCTAGATGATTTTTTTCAAACACCTACACCCCCTTTTATACAAAAAAATTCCATAATAGGGCTAAAACCACCATAATTACAAAACAACCCCTATTTAACAAAAATAACCTCTCTACCATTCATGTATAACCCCTTTTGTCCCTTAAAGTTCTTAGGTTTGGATTGATTAGAGGTAATTTTGTCATATAGGCTTATTTTGGTTATTACTCAGCCTTTACATAGTGTTTAAAACAAACCAACGCCCTAAATATACTTGAAATGGCACATGGCGTAATGGTTTATATTCATTTTGCAAGACTGGTGGTCGGTGGTTCGACCCCCACCAACCACCTTATATTAAATGAACCCAAATAGTTGTATAACAAAACCAAGTGGTGCTAATGTAGAATAAAGGCCAACCATGTGGCCTGATGGTGAAGACTGTCTGTTGCGTATGGAAGGTTAGGGGTTCAAACCCCCCTAACAAAATTTTAGTAAATGGTGCAACAAACTACTAACTGATGGAGTTGTGTGGGGGTGCCATGTGGTAGACTTTGATTTTCCCATCAAAGACACGTCAAAGCTAATGCAACAACCGTACGATGACTAAGCTACCACGTAATCATTCCAATTGGATGCCACCTAAATGTTGACTAGATGTACGAAATGCCATGTGTTGATCTCTAATTGGACCAACTCAATGTCTGTACTATATGACCGACCACATCAGCATGCTGACGTCATCACCTATACCATATGGTCAACTAAGTCAATTGACAACTTTGATCGGCCATATCTTGTGCATATGAGCTCCATTTTTTACGAAACAAACATTGTTGGGTTCGTCTTGTCAAGCTCTTCGATTTGATGTTGTCTCCATCGAGTTTTGAGACGATCATTTTTTTCACCTTCCTGACAGCCTCAGGTACCTGTTTTGATCAAACTTTGACTACACATAACTTTTACATATGAACTCCTTTCGACTTCGTTCAAGTTGCACTGGAATCAGCGTTCTTAGCTCTTCGCAATGATGTTGGTTTCATTTGATTTTTAGATTGTGAAATTTTGAGGTCTTTAGGATCCACTTGGATCAAGCAATAGGAGAGGTGTTTAGTCTTCTTACACAACAAGGTTTTTGGTTTTCATCTGCCAGCTCAACTTTCCCAGGTCCACACTAAGAAGAATGAAGAAAAGGAGCGAAAAAGAACCTCAATTCATATAAAAGGAACTTTTGGAGGGACAATTGGTTACTCAAGAGAAAATATAACCATTTTTATCCTCAAAATATTCCACCCACAAGTTTGCAAATGTGATCATATTTTGAAATGTAAATGTATGTCAAATGAATATGTGACATGTGTAATGTCCCAAAGCTTGTTGCTCCCTTGTTTTATAAAGGTAATTCAAGGCCATTTACATGGGTTGTTGATTTATTTTTGGAGAGTTCTTGTAATACTAAATGCAGATAATTCATGTTTTGAGTCTTTTTCTAGATTTTGAGTCTAAGTCTTTTGTAGTTGTTATAGTTGTATGATAGTACTATATTTTTTGGAATATAATGGAGTACTTTCAAAGCCAGTGTTCTCCTATTGTATATTTCACATGAGTTATGAATGAAATTGATCAAATATCTTTCAATTCATCTCCATTTTCTTTCCTTTGGATGTTTATTTCTTGTTAATGCATTTTTTCAATGAACAGATTAAATTTTCTTTAACAAAGATAAAGATTTGTGTGAATTTGTACAAGGATCTTCTAAGTATTATTGGTTTAAATTTTGAGTCTAATGGTGTAATGCATTATTAAGTAGCTCTATTATATTTAGGTGAATGTTGTCATGCATTTTCAATTGCATTTGATTGAGACTCCATACCCTAGATAAGGCACTAATCACTTTAAGTTGTGTTTATTTTTTATCTTCATGGTCTTTCATAAAAAAATACATTCAAATCATTAAATATTTGATTTTTGTTTAGAAATGTATGTTGGATTGAAGTTTCACCATATTCTACTACTGATGAAATGTTAAATGCTTAAATATTTTTCCAGATCTTTGCATTTCTATAATTTTCAAGAAATTATATGTAGAACATTTTTTTTTTACAATGTATGAGGTAAATTGGAATGCGAGTATCTTAATTGCATTGTAGGGATCACCCTCCTAGTTTTTGTAGAGCCCAAAGTGTAGAGGGAAGGTTATTGCAAACTTTCACCCATTTGTTGGCCAATCCCTCCAAATAGCTAACCATTGGAAATGGAAAAATCCATAGGCTATCTATGAGATCAACTTGGTATTTAAAAAACACCAATAGATTGTTGACTTTGCTGGGGATAAAACTTGTTTAAAATCTCTAGTTCGAGATCTTACATAGTCAGAGTCATTAAGTTCATTGTTCTTTGTTGTGTTAAGAACAAATTCATAAAAAAAATCTCATCATAAGTCAACTCTACATTCCATAAGACAAAGTTCTTGGTCTCATTTTCATTTTCTTTAAGGTTATTTTCTATTCTCTCTATATTTACAAATATCTCAAAGAATTGTCAAGTATTTTTCAATTCCCTATTAAGTGGGTGGCAACTTTGAGTCTCTTGTGCTAGTGCAGTATAAATTAAAGAAAGAGAGAGAGAATTGTGAGAGGTATCTAAAGCCATGAGAGGTAGTTGAAGACATGAGAGAAACCAAAAGTAATCTCAAGAAGCATCCTGAACAAAAGCTAGAAGGATAATTTCTATGCAATACCAAGCAATCATGGAAATAAAAGAATGCAAAAACAAGTAAGTTTGTGAATCCTCTTGCTTTAGTATCTTCAAATTTGAATGAAGATGTTAATAATATGTATGAATATGGAATGCCCTTTGATAATGAGGAAAAACCTATAACAAAAGAGACTACTAATAGTAGATAGGCTAGTTCAAATCCTTTGGTTTTAAAAATAGCCAAACCATGGAATTTTTGGGATAGGCATTTTGATCCTACTCTAGAAGCTCGAAGGTCAAATCTTGGAGCTACTTCCACTTATAGAAGTTCTCATAGTAGAACCCTCGATCCTTTCCCATAAAGAGAGTGTTAAACCTTACAAATTACACTCATAAGCATACAGATTCAGAGGTTACCCTGGAAGATGAGGATGAGTTAATACAAGATATGATGACTCTTCATGAAGAATCTCGAAGGTTGGATGAGTTAAAAATAAAACAAAGGAGGAGGAGAAAAACTGAAGGCTGCTATGTATGAGAGAGATCAATTGAGGAGAAGGGTAGAGAGGATGAAATTGATGGTCCAGGAAGAACCTACTCCAACTATTGCTACATCATACCATCCTATCCTTACCCCTACACATGAGAAAGCTACTCTAAATTTTTCTGTAGGGACTACCGCCATAAGTACATGGACTTGTTCCATTGTCACAAGTTCAGTTGTAGCTCCTTCCTCCACTATATACTATCTCAGCTTGTGGATACAAGAAAAAAATTGTAGGTCAACCTAAGGGATCAAGCATTAGTACAAGTGTCTCATCTAGTACTATCCCTGTAACCAATATTCCCGACCCTACAAATCTAAAAATAAAATTAGAAAATGATAAATTACAAAGAGAATTGGATAAGATATAGATCATTGTTGCTAATGCAGAAATGTAGAGGAAAATTGCTTTCCTAAAGTTATCCATTCCAGATCCTTCACCTTCTAGTTCTCAAATCTCACCTCATTCCACACCACAACCTACCCCAACTACTAGCATGCATATTCCTTCTACCTCTAGCCAGTTTATTCCTTGTTCCCAACCACAAACTTCTAGTGGGAGTATTCCCAGTCAGCAAGGAGATCATAATATGGGAGGGAAGAATACACACTCTAGAAATTACAACACTAAGCGGAAAGGTGGTGGTTGACCTCACATAGGTCAAGGAAACCAATTTTCTAGGAGGACTATGCAGTTAGATTGATATAGGAAGTTGTGCTTTAATGGGATACCTAGTTATCCAAATCCTTTCCCAAATGATATAAGAAATGTGCTCATCAAATTCTCTGGGAATAATTCCATAAGTTGGGAAGATCACTTAAGGTCATTCAATAACATGATGGATGATTTTGAGGTTGAGAGTGAGGATGTGATGATGGAGCTTTTTATGTAGTCACTCGCTGAAGATGGCAGAGACTGGTATATAGCTTTACCAGTGGAAAGTATTGGGTCATGGGAGGAATTTAAGAGGGTCTTCAAGGAGCAATATGGTGATAAAATTGATCATAGATTCATGCTAAATGAGCTTAATGCCATTACTAAAGGACATAATGAGATGATCTCTAATTTCAATACAAGACTCTAAAAGACTATGCATAGAATCCTTGCTTACTTAAGACCAAATGAACATGTATGTTTGGTTGAAAATAGTAATTCCTTTGACTAAAAAATGGTATATATTCTTAGGGATAAAAATCCTCAAACTATAAGGGATGCTTATAAATTTTCTTTTCACATTGAAAGCAATAGAAGATTTGTTGGTAAAGTAGGGAAAAGAGAAGATATGAAGATTTTGAAGAATCTGAAAGGAAAACAAGTGAAGGGATCTACAAATAAGGGATCTTCTAATAAGGATAAGTTGGATAAATTAATGAGCAATGTGAAGTATTTAAACTACAAACTAGCCAAGCAAGAAAAGTATTGCAAAATGAGAAGCCTAGTTTTCATAAAAATGAAAGGCCCCCTAGATTGCAAGAACATCCTTACAATACCAACTGACATAATGGAAAGCTAGTATACAATAACCAAAAGAATATATAGAGTAAGGTTACTCCTAACCCATTACAAAAGAATTCTATAATTTTTGCTGATGAAACCCCATGGTGCATAACTTGTCAATTGCCACATTCTTATTACCAATGTGTAGAAGCAGTATCCTTGGAAGAAGAGAAAAGTGCACCTAATAACTATGACTCATGCCATGAAAATTATGGGGAAATACATATGCTTATGAATAGATCATATTTTGTTGATGGTGAGTGTTCTTTTGATGAAGAGTCACATGAAGTAGATGTTGAAATCAGAGACAAAAATTAGATTCCTACCACTAGCAAGTTTTTCTTGATGAAGATAGTGAGAAGGATCACAATATTTGTACTTTGGAGATATATGAGCCAAGAATATTCCTAAGAAGACCATCAAATGAAGAGGTTGAAATACTGACAGCAACATGTTGCAAGAATGAATGTGTTGTCATTGATGTCAATTGGTTAACTAGTTATCAACTAGTTGTTGTTGTCATTAATGTCATGAATGCAGGTTATTGGCTATATATGTTGAGGATATTGAGAAAATTGTAATGGAGAAAGGTTTCAATTGTTCAGTGGTTGCTCTAGGTTTTTCTCCTATGTTCATGTGGTTCAGATGTGTTGATCATGATTGTTGGAAGCTACTATATCTAGGATTTGGGCTTCTAGATCATTGAATAGTGTGAGTTATGTTCGCCAGTTGTGAACTATGGTTTTTTATGTATCTGGCTAAGGTCCGGGAGAAATATTGTTGGTCCTGATTTCTCTTTAGTTGAGTCTTATGACTTGCGGTTCTAAAGTTAAGTTGTTATGATCATGTTGAAGAGAATTTTGGTATCTGGATGGATTGGATCATGCTAAGGGTTGCATGTGCTTAATTGTTCTATGTGTTTTACAATAGTTTGTTCGACCTTGTGTTAAGCACTAATCTTGAAGTTAATGAAGCGTGTTGAGACTTATTTGGGTCCTCATCAACCATGTGTTTGGGTGGCCCTCACTCTAATTCCACCCTAGAATGTTTTGGTGCAAACCTAATTTGAAATTGAATAATGGATGGTCGACTTTGGATATGTTTCAAAGTTGAAGATGGTATAAATAAAGAATGAGCTAATGGTAAAAAAAGTGAGTGTGGAAAAGAGATAGTGAAAGATATAGATCAAGATTGTTGTATGTGATGCAAGTGTCACAGATCAATGTAAATCTTAAATGTTGAGTTTCCGGATGCAGTGAGTTGAAGGTGGACTCTATCATTTATGCATGACTACAATTGGTTGAGTGAATCATGGTGGAAATCTACATTGCATTGAGATTGTCTTCTCTATGAAACATATCTCTTCTATCTTCTTTGTAACTATGTGGTAGTGAACACTTCGGGTGGCTAATCCATGTTGGACAGTGAGTATTGATCCAGAAAGTGAGTCCTTGTCTTGGTAGTGAACATTATTAGGTAGTGAGCATTTTGTAATTGGTTTTGATATTCTCTTTAGTGTGAGCTAATCCTCACTAGGTTTTTCCCTTATTGGGTTTTCCACATAAATTTGGTGTTATTGTTTATGAGTGATTCTTTTTAGTTTATGCCTTTGCATTGAATGTTTAATTATTTAGCAGAGTAAAGTTTGTGATTGATCTAAGTTTTGGTGAATGTTTTAAGGATTAAAATTTGATACAATTGATTCACCCCCCCTCTCAGTTGTCTTGTTCAACAAAACAATAGTTGTGCAAGCCAAGAGTACTTATCATTTAAGGAATAGAATTGTAAATGGTGATCAAGGTAAGGTTGGTCATGTATTCATTAAAGAGTAGAATGCAAAGAAGAAAGGGTCTAAAGCAGAGGGTAAAGTGGATGAAGATAAGGTTAAGGAAAATAAGGGTAGTAAGATCTAGGCCAATAAAAATGAGGCACCTAAAATTGATGATACTATTATTTCTCTAGATATAAAAGAAAAGAATCAAAATAATAAAGTTGAACAAGAAAAGAAAATTGATGAACAGAAGGCTGAAGATAAATGTGAGCAAAAAAGGGGTAAGACTGGTGAACAAGGTATGGTATCTTATGACTTGCCTAAATACACTTTTGTGGACATGTTTCAGTTGATTTCAGAATTCAAAGTTACAGTCCCTTTACTTGAAATGATGAGGATTGATGAGCATAAACAAAAGGAAGTTTCCCTTATCAATGGTGCAGCTATAGCCTATGATGATAAAAGGGTGTCTACTCCACCTAAACTAAGTAGAAATAAATTAAAAGATGATGATGTAGAATGGGTACTTAGTGATATCCCTCATATCTACTTGGGTACCACCATCACAGCTTGTCCTAGCCAAGTGGATCCATTCTATATGTAACTCTAATTATCGATTGGAAGTTGGTGAATAACTATATGATTGATTTTGGAGCCTCATCCAACATAATGCCAGTTGATATCATGAAAGAAATGGGACTGCAAATAAATAAATCATATGGAAAATTTTATGCCATGTATTCTAGGGAGATGCCTATAATTGGAGTCATAATGGATGCAGCCTTCAGACTTGATGCATTCCTTGAGAAGGAGTTTTTGATGAGCATCATAGTGTTGGAAATTCCCCCTACGTATGGAATGCTTTTGTCTAGAAAATGGAGTGCCTCAATGGGGGGAAGTATAAAATGTGATATGTCTTTTTCTACCTTTCCAATTGATGGGAAAGACATAAAGCTTGTTAGGGAGCCAATATCCCCACATATTATTGAAGAAGTGGCCTCTGAAGAAAGAATCAACTTTTTGATACTAGTATGGATAACTTCATAGTAGAAGAGTTGCATGAAGAAGAGGACAAGATACCTACACCTTTGGAAAATGAAGTTTTGAAACAAGCTAATAACCATGGGTTATGAACAATGTACTTTGATGATGCTTGTTCAAAGGAAGGATCAAGTGCAGGAGTAACTATTATCTCTCCTAGTGGTAAGACCTTCAAGTTTTCATTCTCTCTACTATTTGTATGCACAAATAATGTGGTTGAGTATAAATCTCTATTACTAGGATTGGGGTTAGCCAAGAAGAATGGAATGAAGAATTTGAGAGTCATTGGTGACACTAAGTTAGTTGTGTCCCAGGTTAGATCTAAATTTATATCAAAGAACAAGAGATTCAAATAGTATAGAAATTTTGTTTAGGACTCCATAGAACAATTTGATGCTTTTGATATTGAATGGTTGGAAAGAAGAAAGAAAGTTGTGGAAGATCTACCGGAAAATATAGTAGTGAGGCCTAATGATATCTCTTTTGTTGGTATCTAAAAAGTTTAGGTACAAAGAAGGCTAGCATTTCTTGACAACATTCAAAACTGGAAAGTTTTCAATGATGATAATGACATATTGAAGTTTTTGCAATGTTTCAATCACTATGAGATCCAAGAAATTGATTTTGGGGAATTTTTTGAAAGTATTTATGGAAAGGAGATAGTGTTTGGAAATGAGGTTATACAACTAAAGACCAATAAAATACCTAAAGGTCTAGTTTCTCTGGGAAGGGTTTTTGATGGCCTAGACAAAACCATTATTAAACAAAATTCCACACATTAGGATGACCTAGAAGAGGTCAATCTTGGGACAAAAAATGTTCTTAGGAAGGTTTATGTGGGAAAAATGATGAATCCCCAGATCAAAGCAATGTTGATTGCTTTATTGAGGAAGTACATGCATTTCTTTTCTTGGTCATTTGATGAATTACTATAGAGAGGAGATATTTCATCTTGAGATACCTCTCAAACCAGATGCTAATCTTTTTAGGCAAAAACAAAGGCTTGTCAATCCAACCCTAGCACCAAAAATGCAAGAGGAGTTGATGAAGTTGAGGGATGTGAGAATTATTAAGCCCATTAGACACTCAACTTAGGTCTCAAATTTGGTGCCAGTGAGGAAGAAGAATGGTGACATTAGAATCTATGTTGATTTCATAAATTTAAATGTGTCATCTATGAAAGACAACTATCCATTACCTAACATGGAAGTAATGTTACAAAAGGTAACAGGTTGTGAATTATTATCCATGATGGATGGGTTTTCTATGTACAATCAGGTTAAAGTTAAGGAGTCAAAGTAGTATAATATTTCATTTACTACTCCTTGGGGTGCCTACATTTATGTTAGAATGTCATTTGGCTTAACTAATGTTGGTGCCACTTTTTAGAGGGCTATGAATATAGCTTTCTCTGATTTCATAAACACCTTCATGGTAGTGTATCAAGATGATATGACTACCTATTCAAAGGAGGAAGATCATTGCATGCACCTAGAAAAATATTTTCTAGAGCCCTATAATATGGGATAAGTCTCTATCCCAAAAGCATGACTTTGGAGTCAAAGAAGGCAAGTTATCGAGGCATATAGTATGCAAAGAGGGAGTAAGAATAGATCTAGAAAGAGTGGCTGCTATTGATAAATATTCCTCAACCAAAGAATGTGAAATGAATTAAGTCCTTTGGATAAATCAAATTCTTAAGGAGATTTGTCACAAATTTTACAAAGACAACTAGGTCAATCTCCAAAATGTTGAAGAAAGGAGAAAAGATAGCTTGGAGTGAGGAACCAAGTAGGGATTTCAAAGAAATAAAACAAGCCATTAAAGAGGCTCTAGTTTTGAAGTCTCCTAACTTCTCCAAACCTTTCCAATTGTTTTATTTTGCTTCTTTTCATACCATTGTTGCAGTCCTTCTACATAAGAATGATGAAGGGTTTGAACAACCTATTTCCTTTGTAGAAAATCATTACAGTCTACTAAACTAAAATATGGCATGACTAAGAAGAAGGAATATGCCTTTGTAAAGGTAGTTAAAAAATTTAGAACATACTTGGTTGGTGACACAACCATTGCCTATGTGCCCAATGTTGTTCTAAAAGACATCTTCACCCAACAAGAAGTTATAGGAAGGAGAGCTAGATGGATCAATAGGATTCAAGAGTTTAACATTGATGTGCAAATTATCAAATTGGTTAGAGGTCAAGGACTGGCCAAGTTTATGGATAAATCAAACCTAGAAGCAAATTAGGTAAACACTATTGATTGTGTTGATGTTTCTCCAATATGTGATATGCAAACATCAGGATGGTATAGGCATATAGTGTATTATTTGCAAAACATGTCATGTCTTGAAGGAATGAATGATAATGAGAAGAGAACATTGAAACTAAAATCCATCAAGTATGTGATTGTAGATAATAATTTGTGGTGGAGGAGTGTTGATGGAAAAAGGGCCTTAGAAATCTAGATAGACATGCATAGTGGTGTTTGTGGTGGCCATTATATGGCCAATACTACTTCTCACAAGATCTTAAGAGTAATATTGTGGTGGCCAACTCTATTCAAAGATGCATATAAAATGGTTAGGGTATGTGATGCATCCCAGAGATTTTAAGGTAAATTGGAATTCTCTGGGAATTTTCCTCTTAGACTAATTGTAGTCCAAGCACATTTCCAACAATGAGTGATAGACTTCATTGGAGAGATCACAAAAAATTCCACTGGAGGAAACTCCTAGATATTAGTTGCCATGGATTACTTTACTAGGTGGGTTGAAGAAATCCCCACAAAGAAATCTACAAGAAAAGTGGTGGTCAATTTCTTGTTGAACAATATCTTGATCAGATTTGGAGTACTAGAAAATATAATATCAAATAATGCTATGTGCTTCAAGTCTGATGAATTTACAAGTTTCTGTGACAAATATGGGACACAAATGCCCTATTCTTCCCCTTATCATCCATAAGGAAATGAAGAAGCTAAATCAAGTAACAAAATCTTGATTAAAATCATTAAGAGGATGATAGAAAAGAATATGAAATATTGGGACTCTAAGTTAAAACTAGCTCTTTGGGCGGATAGAGTTATTTTCAAGAAGGCTATTGGACAATCTCCTTTTTGTCTGATATATTCCATTGAGACAAGATTACCAAAAAAATAACCTCATGAAGATGTACACGTTTGTTTAAGAGTATGATGAGGACATCTATGATGAAATGTAGCACAAGATAAATGTCTTGAATGAATTGGATGAGACAAGAAGAGAGGCAATAAAAAAAATGCAAAGATACAGTTGTAGGTCAATCATCTGCATGACAAGAAGGCCTTTCCAATGAAGTTTGAAGTAGGAAGTATGGTGTTAATGTGGAACACTAGATCTCAAGACAAGGGAAAGCATGGAAAATTTGAAGCTTTATGGTTAGGCCCTTATCTAGTGAGCAACACTCATGGAGAAGACTCATACTTCCTACAAATTTTGATAGGTGAATTTCTGGAGCTACCAATACATTGATAGTTTTTGAAAACATAGTTTTCCTAAGGTATGATCTATTCCATGTACAATGTATTCTATGTATAGGTTTTTATATAGGTTTTTTTTTGCCTTGTTTGAGCATCCTCTAGTTTTTTGGGTCTTTTTGCATTTTGTTTGGTTTGCTTCACCATGAGATCCTTAAGATTTTTCTTTGTTCTAGAAGAACAAACATCCCCAACTGGAGCCATTGATAGGACTTTCAAAATTTTCCTAGTTTCATGAAGTTACATTTCAAAATTTTGGGTTTTGCTAGTTATATCTAGGCTAGGGTTTTGTGTTTCATCAATTAGGGTTCACCATTCCGGCTAAAACCCTCCTAAAACCCTAGTAATGCAAAATCCTAGCCCTTTTTTTAATTGGTCAGTGACCTGCAGTTCCCAGTTTCTAGTTACCTAAGTAATGACTTAGGTCATTGATGTCATACGTCGATTGACCCTTTTATCCTAGCAATACTGGTCACTTCCTTTTGAAAATATTTTGTTAAAACTTTAGGTCTTATGGGTCATGAATTATCAATGAATTAAGTCCAAAGTTTTGATCCTAGGTTTGAAATATTATTAAGTCTAAGTCTAAGATAACCTAGAAAATGGCCCCATTTTAAGTTATGAACTTAAATCATATGCATATAAAACTCTTTAAAATACTTAGCTTGGCCCCACATATGATAGGTGTTTGATATTCATTGGTTCCCTACCATCCCACATAATTAAAATATTCATAGAAGAAACATTATCAGATTGTGGGATAGTGACACCTGTCCAGTCTTCATGATGGGATCAACGGTTTTATAAAAGAAAATATGGTGTGTCCTTAACCAAAATGATAAAGTGATGACACATGGATGTAATCTAAACCGTTCCCCACCATCCCTTGAGAGGTTCTTCAAGAGATCTGATCAGGTTGTGGGATTGCGGGAGGCTACCATGTGGCATCATCTAGAGAATCTAATAGACTATTAGGCAAGTGAAATATTTCATGGAAATACTAAGGTAATGTATCAAAGTTTAAATGGTATAAATTTGGGTACATGTGACCTATGTTCATAAGGTGGTGTTGGAGATGTTTTAATCCTGACCATTCAAATTTCAAGGATTTGGGCACATGGTGAAATTTGTCTAAGTATGGGTAATGACATAAGAGCTTAAAATGTGCACTGGTTTGGACATGTGGAGTAATCTAGTATCTCCCTTGTTTTCTCATAACCCTTGATCTACTTCCTAGCAAATTCATGTAGGATTCTAGGGAAGCGACACATCGACTTCCTCAAAGCTTTACAAAGGAGGTAGGGTCCATGATGATGAAGTAGGAACTTTTCCAAATAGTTAATTCTCATTGGCTCGATGTGGCATTCAAAGTGAGCCAAGTTTTTCACATATGATTGACTCCGTCTAAGCCATCCAATGGTCCAAGTCATCACAAGATCAATGTATAAGATTCAAAGTTGTGGATTGAATGGATTGAGTTGTGGACATGATGCTTTCCTACTGAATTAAAGAGATTTTTCACCATAAAATCATGATTTAAAGCATAATTCAAATTTACCAAAGCATCCTCAAGCATCCGAAGATCAATTGCAATATTTTTTGAGCTTCTTGCATCTCAAAACTATGGTTTCAAGAATTCACACACTAGTAAGTAAAATTTGCATCTCATGTACCCAATTTCTTGTGAATTTGCATGCATTTTCTAGTTTTGTGCTTCAAATTATTTTCTAGAATTCTTTTAAGGTTTGGCGTTCATGATTTCCTACTGAATTGCTTTGAATTCACTATAGTATGTGCATTTTTTGTTGAGAACACCTAACATACCTTGCAAGAAACCCTAGGTTACCTTCTAGAAATCCCTAGTTGCATAACCTCAATTACTAAAATGGTACCTCCAAAGGCTCAAACTTCTAGCTCTACCCCAAAAAGAGGCCTCCATAAAGATCTACTTGCCCAATTTCATGACTCTACAAATAATAAAAATGTGGATAAACTTGTATTTCAAGGCCAAGGAGCAAATAAAGGTATTATAGATAAGCATCATGTTGTTAGAGATGTAGAGATTAAACGAATTTCAAGATGGGAGATTTTCAAGTACTGGTTTGGGAAAATAAATGCTAGTATTATGAGCTATAATGGTTGGATTTTAGATATAGGGAAAATAGTTATGCCTAACGTCTACCTAGATGTTGACCTTTTGAAGGCCATGGCTGCAACCTATGATCCTAATATTAGGGTTGTCAGATCATTGGTTGGGGTTGTGATGATTGATTTGAGTTGAGAGGGTATAATTGATGTTTTGAAGTTAAACCTTGATGCCACTGAACCCATAAAGTTGGAGGCATTGATGAAGGAATATAAGAAAAATAGGATTACATACAGGGTGACAATCTTGCTCCTATTTCTAGTGACTTGGGAAAGGGGGAATCAAAATGAAACTCACAACAGCTGACAAAGAACCTTTTCCCCATTGATATGTTTGATTTCTACTTTGTTAGAACATATCACACCTTGTTTTAAATTATAGGATTTGATCCTCCTCAAAGTATGCTAGTGAAATTCATGTACATGGGTGCCAACATTCAAAAAACTATGGTGAATAAGGAGTATTACTTTTCTATTTATTTGATTACATCCATAAGGCATTGAAAACCATCAAGAATGGTGAGATTAGGGTGAGGTGTTGGTGGTATTCAAGTTGTTGTCTCACATGTTTTTGGTCAGGGGAATAAATGAGTTTGGTTGGGATATACAACTATATTTGAAAGGTGAAAATAATGAGGGCCTTCTTGTATAATGTTGGACCCACCACCTAGATATGCACTAAAAAAAAACAAGTTTTGTTACTTTCCAAAAAAAATTACTAAATTGAAAGGTTTTTTGGTGAAGGATCTACCAAGAATCCCTAAGGTGTTGCAAGATTTCTTGAGGCCCAAGGAGAGAAGACCTTATCTTGGCATAGATCTCAATTGGGGTGATGTTATACCCTATGAAAGTACTACAGTTATCAGAGTGTATGGCTCTCATGTAACCCCACATGTATTGCCTAGAATTGTGCCACCAAGAATTGGTTTTTTGGAATTCATGTGGAAATTGGGAAAAATTGAGGACAATCATCTACAGGTCAAAAGAAGAGAACTTGTTTCCTTAGTTACACTATGTTCTCAGAATTTTTCATGATTAGAGATGGGTGGAAAAATATTCTTCCAAAGCTTACACCATTTAAGATGAAAAATAGTAGAGCCAGAAACCATGATCTAGAAGGTTTCATGGAAAGAATAAAAGCAAGGATCAAAGGTGGGATATTCTGGAACAATTTTGACTTCTCTGAAGATGTCATTAGAAATGTCTTTTATCTTCAAAAGGAAAAGGATAGGAAAGTGAAATGGTTGGCCTTTTCCAAATTAGAGAAAGAAGAGAAGGAAAAGGATCCTCAATTCAAGGGTACTTTCATGGATATTAAGGATGTGATGTTAAGACTTGAAACTATTTTGTAGAATTTTGATAAGATTGTGAGAAAGCTAAAAGAAAAAATAAAGGAGCAGGATAAGGGGAAAACCCCCATGGTTGAAGAGAGGCCTACATACCAACCACCAAAGAGATAGTATGTATTTTCAAGGAGGAATGATATTGTTAGAAAGGAGAAAAAAATGGATACTCCTACTCAATCAAAGGATTCTAGACCTCAATCCCTTGTGCAACAAGTACCACCATCTCCACCTCCAGTATCATCTTCACCACAAGTTATTGATTTGGATTCTCCCCCTAGGGATCCATCTCCAAAGAAAAGGAGGGTTGAGGCTATAGGATTGGTTGATTATACAATGGATTCAGATGATGAGGATATTATAACCTTTCATGATATAATGCAAAATATTCCATCACCTGTAAGAGAAAAGGATCTACTAGCTCCAGAAGATAGGATAAATAAAGCAGTCTTGACTGGAATTGATAATGCAGATGATGTTATGGAGAAAGCTTGCACAAAATTTATGGATGATGATGCATTTTTCAAGATAGATGTATTTAGAGAATATGTGTGGAGAACCAAGAAGGGTGAATATGATAACACAATTAGAGAATAAATGGAAAATTCCATTGAGTTGCCAAGAAAAGTTGTTGCTAAAATGGTGTTAGAAAAAATGAGAGCGAAACAAAAGGAGTTGACCCTTGAAGAAGGAAGAAGGCCAGTGTGAAAAAGTGGTCTGTTTCTCTTACTAGAATGGGATTTAGCATTAGCCATTGCTTTTGAAACTTTAAGGAGGCAAGGGTCACAAGTATTTACCACATATGAAGAAGCCATAATTTCATTGCAAGGATCAAATTGTAGTCCACAACGGGACACATTGGCTATTTGGACCTTGGCCCCAAACACCAATAAGCCTGAAGTGGCAAAGCATGTAGGAGATTATAGGGGAGGCATCATAATGAAGAGTGTTTTAGATACAGTAGTTGTGGAGGCAGCCACAATGGCAATGAATGTGGCCCATTTAACCAAGGAAACTATGGATTCACTACAAGAAAAATGTGACGTAGAAACAAAGTATAATGACTTATTGATTGCATATAATAAGGAAAAGGAGAGGTTAGCTAAGTTGGAATTGGAGAATTAAATTTTGAAGAATCAACAACCAATTCCATCAGTCTAAGTAACTACCCCATTTTCTTCTTCTCCACCACCTCCTCAAATTCATTCACCTCCTCCACCATCCATGGAAATTGTTGTATACAGTGAGAAGGATTATGAATTGCACAACTTACCCCAAGTACCTCATATACACCTCCTCCAAGAAGGAGAGTAAGTAGAAGAGAGTTAATTTAGCAGTTAAGGGTATATGAAGAATTATTTGCATTGTATGATGATAATAATATTCTTATTGTTTCAAGTGTCCTTGAGCATTGTTTAGGAAAAGCAATAAAAGGAGTGAATAGTGTTCACTTAAATTATTTTGTGATATTTAATTAAATAAGGATGTTTGAAGGGGATAGGTCAATAACTCTCCCACTAATGTAGATATGGGTGCCTAGGCTTAGTGCACTAAAAATCATGGTTATAGGATCCACTCATGAGCTCAACAAGCCACTAAAAATTTCCCCCACCTATAGGATAGTAAAAGAAATTTTCCACTGCAAAGGGTTAGTGGATCCACTTAAGAAGAAAATTAGAGAATTGCTCCAACAGTTTGATGAAAATGATCTTGGCCTCTTGCTAGACATTCTTGATAGCAATGGATTTTTCAAAGCATATGAACAATTGAGAGCTTAGATAGATATTGTCATTGCTACGGAGGCTACCTTGATTTGTGAGGGTGGAGATGTCAAAATAGATATGTTAAAGGACAACATGAATAAATTTTCCATCACTAGTACATTCTTGGAAGAGCTTTATAAAGATGTCAATCAAGTAATGAAGTATGGCCCCCATAGAAAGAAATTGGATGAGTTTATGGATTTCAATTGGCCTTCAGAGGAGGACTATAATGCTTGGGACAAGAAATATAATGACATACTTGATTTGTAGTCTATTTTTGTGTAAGTGGACATATTTAAAAAAAAAAATCACAATCAATAGTTCAAAGGGTTTTCAATAGCAACAACAAAGGTGTTTTGTCTTCTTCCACAACATGGTTTTGGGTTTTCATCTACCAACTCAGCTTTCTTGGGTCCACACTATGAAGAATGAAGAAAAGGAGTGGAAAATAACTACAATCTGCATCAAAGGTACTTTTGGAGGGACAATTGGTTACTCAAGAGAAAATATAACCATTTTTATCCCTAGAATATTCCACCCACAGGTTTGCAAACATGATCAGATCATATTTTGAAATGTAAATGTATATCAAATGAATATGTGACATGTGTAATGACCTGAAGCTTGTTACTCCCTTATTTTATAAAAGGTAATTCAAGGCCATTTACATGGGTTGTTGATTGAATTTTGGAGAGTTCTTGTAATACTGAATGTAGAGAATTCATGTTTTGAGTCTTTTTCTAGATTTTGAGTCTAAGTCTTTTTTATTTGTTATAGTTATACGAAAGTACTATCATTTCTGGAATATAATGGTATACATTCAAAGACAGTGTTCTCCTATTGTATGTTTCACATGAGTTATTAATGAAATGGATCAAAGATCTTTCAATTCATCTCCATTGTCTTTCCTTTGGATATTTATTTCTTGTTAATGCATTTTTCAATGAATAGATTAAATTTTCTTTAATAGAGATAATGTCTTGTGTGAATTTGTACAAGGATCTTCTAAGTATGATTGGTTTTGAATTTTGAATCTAATGGTGTAATGCATCATTAAGTAGCTTTGTTATGTTTAGGTGAATGTTTTCATGCATTTTCAATTGCGTTTGATTGAGACTTCATACCATAGGATAAGGAACTAATTGCTTTAGGTTGTATTTATGTTGCATCTTCATGATATTTCAGAAACAAATACATTCAAATAATTAAATCTTTAATTTCTATTTGAAAACGTATGTTGGATTGAAGTTTTACCATGTTCTACTACTATTGAAATGTTAAATGCTTAAAGATATTTCTAAATCTTTGCATTTATGTAATTGTCAAGAAATTATATGTAGAACATATCTATTATTTTACAATGTATGAGGTAAATTAGAACATGAGTATCTTAATTTCATTGTAGGGATCACCCTCCTAGGTTTTGGAAATCCCAAAGAGTAGATGGAAAGTTATTGCAAACTTTCACCTATTCATTGGTCATTCTGGCCATTGGAAATGACAAAATTCATAGGTTATATGTGAGATCAGCTTGGTATTTAAAAAATAACAATAGTTACCATGCCCAATTTTTTGAGAAATGATGAAAATTTCAATTTTATAGCTTAAGAAGGGTGTTGGGCATATTTGCAACCAAAGGGTATCATAGAATTTTAGTTTTTAAAATTTGAAAATTTGATGAATTTTAATGGTGGAATTAGGAAAAGTCTGGTTTTTGCTTCATTAAAATATTTGGAAAATTTGAAAGTTTTATATGAAAATGATGGAATTTGTATGTTTTGGAAACATGGAGCATCGTGAAATGTGGTATTATGCATTGTGCGAAAGTTTCATTGACTTTGGGAAAAATTGTATTTTTGCATTGGTTTTTTCACACACTCGTTGGTGAGTGTGAAGAGCCTAGGAATAAGGTACTAGAGAGGGTAATTTAAGTGGCTACCAATGTGTCCCTGGACTAAAATGGAAAGTAGGAATATCATGGGTGGGGAGTCATTTAATCAAGTGATAATTAATGAAACATGGGTAATTAATTAATTAAGATAATGGATACCCCTCTCATGCCTTAAGTGCTAGTACAGACTAAGGATTTTTGGGAAGACATGCCAGATCAGGAAGCTTGGATCTTGTATGATCAAGTATCATTTTCTATATGAGAGGAGTACTAGGTTTTGTGGGTTCCATACCTTTGATCACTATGATGACACTCCCTAACTATCTCTCTAGCATATTACCCTAGTGTCGTGTGTGTGTGTGATCAGCTATTGGTGAATTGGCCCAATGGTGATCCTTGTGGTACCCTTGCATTGAGTTATCCCATGATGGTTATATACTATGGCATTGGTGAGTTGGACCAATATGGTGTGTGATGTGACATTGGTGATTATTCCTAATGTGAATGGTGTTTTTTTATGGTGTTTACACCAAGTGATGGCATGTATTGGATCCATGATGTGATGTGGATGATTGGGTGTTTTTATGATGTGCATGTGGAGTGTATACTTCATGTATGGTGTGTGTGTAAGAATTATTCTCATTTTTTTGGCATGAGTTTTGTGTTTGTGGCCCATGTGACTATCTCCTAGCATGGTGGGAGAGGATTGTTTGATTCTATGAGGTTGGGTGTCATGGTAACCACCATTGGGGATCTGAGGTTTTTGGATTGAGGAACTACATGATATAAATCAATCTCAAGTTAATTCATGTATTAAATATTGATTCATTCATATAATAATGATGTTTTGGAACCTCTCTTTAGAGAAGGATGTAACCTTGTAAATAAAAGATTAATTTGATCATTTACATGTCTTGGTGTTGGTTCCAAGCACAATATCTTTATTATTATCTTTATCATGATGTAAAAATGCTTAATAAAACTTAGTAACACTTCATTTGGTGATGTACCTAAGCAACCCTATCAAAAATAAGTTAACCTATATTTTCAAAAAAAATCCTAACACTGTTGGGGTGTCCTTGTGGTATATGGGGTTCCCTAGTTGCATCTAGAGTGTCCTAGTAGAATTAGGGGCAGCCTAGTTTTATATGCCAAAACATTCAAAATTTTGCCTAAGTGTGTTGGGGTGGCCTAGTACTGTGTTGGGGCAGCCTAGTTCCCATACAAATTCCAAAATGTAAAACCTCTTAACTAGGGTTATTTAAGGGTTTTCTAAGACCTATTCCCTTGTTGAATAAATTTTATTCCCTTTTTTTGTTTGTGGTAATCATTTTCATTGACTAGTCTTCAAAAACCTAGTCAAATTTTCTCTCCTTTTGGTCTTGTTAATCCCTCCCAGTTTCAAGACCTTGGATGGAAAAACCATGCAAATTAAAGTTTTGAACCATATTTGGGGTCCTATTGGTGCTTTGACTTAGTTCTCAAGTGTCATCATTGAGGAATTATGTCATCTCTTGCATCGTTTTGTGTGCAACCTTTCAAAATGACCTGGTTGTCAAACCTAGGGTTGGGGAGATTGTTATTCTAGTATTTTGAAGTCTTGTGAAGGTTATAATCCTTTGTGGTTCATCTTGTTAGTGTCCTCAATAATCCTCATAAGCCATGGGGTTTTTTGGAGTAGATCATCCCGTGTGTGATGTCGCTTTGCAATTAGATGGCTTGGGAAGCATGAGGCTATCTAGAAGTGACTTGTTATCATTTCAGTTTATGGTGGATTGTGCTCTTGGTTAGGCAACCCCTTACGAATTTTTTCCTCTATGTTTATATTTTTTAGTGTCTTGGTATGCGGATTGGAGGTTGACGATTCCAATTTAGTTTTTTGAGAAAACTCACCCATGGTTGATAACTGATCATTGTGAGGTTGTTTTCCACTCTCTCTCTCTTGTGTGTTAATCTTGGTGTATTTATCCCATGATTGGTTACTCTTCTATTGTCACCACCTTTCTTATGAAATGGTGAAGTTGCTTTTTATCTTTGGCATTGTGTCATTGTGACACTTGTGTGCATGTTTTCATGCAAGTGCAACATGTTATTGTTGCAATTCCATTGTGATTTTATTGTTTCAAAAAAAAGTTGTTTCAGGTTGTGTTTTGATCTTGTTAGCTTAAGGTATTACAATGAACATGTGAAATAATAACACATTTCCCCTCACTACTAACTTGTATGGGTCCTTCACTTTTTAAATATTAAATCATACTTTCTTTCATTCTTTTTGGTCGGTGACTTGTTCTCTAGGTTCCCAGTTCTTTAAGTTGCTTCATGAAATCTCTTTGACCATGCATTACCAACTCATTTTCCTAGTTTTTGAAGTTTTTTTGGTTATCACATGTGATTTAAAACCTTTTAAGTTAATGAATGTCAATCCTTTAGGGTGGTGCCCACCTAAATCCCACTCAATGCTACTTGTCATCATTTGGTTGAATCACCCTAGCTATGTTCTTCATAGAGCCTTTTATTTCCAAAGAGATCTTTTCATGAATGAGAAAAATACTTTTTTGTACTTTATTGAGGGGGGGTAAAAGTAAAAAGTTGTGTCACACTTTTATAAAGGAAATAGTCAACACTGAGCTAACTTTTAAACTTCAATCACTAGAAACTGGCATATATGTTTTGAATTTTGAAATGATGTAAACTAATAAAATGTGTATTTTTTATTATATTTTATGTTTGTATTTTTTTGAAAAAATAAAAAAATATTTGAATATAGTTTTTTATAAATTAACACTATAATTTAGGTGTTGATAAAATGTTGAAAAATGACGTTACATGAGACGTCAAGCTTTATATAGTACATTTTATTTTTTTCGTTCAAATTTTTTGTGTATATTTATAACTGTAAACTTTAGGGCATGGATATATTTTTTTGTAATTTTAATAGATCTATTATTTTAAATAAATATTTAAATATGCGTGAATTAAAACATGGTTGTTCTAGTCGATGCCAAATTTTATATTAAATATTTATCTAAAATAGAAAACAAATTATGCTATCTTTATCTTGATTCTTTTCTCTAGGGCATCATATTTTTTTAAATTTTTTTACTAAGTTTTAGTATTTTTCTTGGCATGATAATCAACCTAATATTTTTGTGTTGATAACCTAGTTTTAGTAAAAATTAAAAATAAAATATAAATAATAATTGAACTATTAAAATAAATATATATTTTAAAACTATGTACACTTATGGATCTACAAAAGGGTACCTTTACATTTAAAAAAAAATATTATTCATACAAGTAGGAGTTGTTGAAATGTTAAAATTTTCAAATAATTGCATTTTTTAGTAAATTGGCCTCAAAGTGGTGCTACATATGCATTAGCCAACAATTTTAGTTGGAAAAGTTGCAAAATTATTTAACTTATCTAGAATGAATCTTACTAGATTATATGTTTGACCAAAATTGATTTTTAGTTATAAATACTAAAATTCACTTGTGTTGATAAGTTGGCCGAAAGTGTGACACAACTTTGTACTTTTACCTGGGGTTAATTCCTTTTTGCACAAAATTCTTTTTCCGTGGGGACTTTATGTCTTCAATGTTCCTCTTGCAAGTTCTTGAATTTTTTTTACATGTCATTCTACACTACTTTCTTTCATTTCATGGAAGCTTTCATCTTTGTGAGATCATTTTTCTTTTTTTTTATTATGATCTCTTGTGAGTCCTTGAAATGGTGACACATGTCTGATGGTGTACCAATGAAAAGAGGTTTCTCATTTTTTCACAAGGAAATTCAAATATCCATAATAAGTTTTGATCTCTCAAAGATCAATGGTCCAATTCAAAATGGAATAATGTCTACTTGTTAAGCATGCTTTCATGCATTTGAGCATTAATGGGCAATTTTTCCTGTACCTTCCAATTCACTTCCATATCTATGCATAATTGCATTTTCATTTTTTATTAAGGACTCTTAGAGTAAAGGTTGCAGTATTTTCTCACATAATGAGGGCTTTTAGAGGATTTTCGAGGTCTGCTACTGTGATAAAAAAAAGTAATTGGTTTTATCCTTCCTTTTGTTCTCTTGTATCTCAAAATTATTAGATCTTATTTGATAAGGAGGAATTTTAAGGTTTGAGGTATAATTAGATCCTGAGAAAAATTGAATTGGGTATGAAATTTAAAGAATTGTAAAAAAAAACCCTAGGCCCTAATTTTCTAAGCAAAAGCCCTAACCTTAGAAATCATGGCCGAAACTTCAAGAGGAATTAAGAGAGGTTTAGATGAAGACATAATGGCCTAACTACTAGGATCATTGAAGAGACCTATAATTAGTCAAGGTTCCAAGATATTAGTCAATAGGGTAATTGATAAAGATGGTTTTTGTAGAGATTCCATAATTTTGATTCATGGCTATACCCTTTGCAAGTATTGTTTCAAAAAATATCTTGTTGATAGGCCAATTTGTAATATTTAGAGATTGGAAGTTAGGAGGTTGGTTGTACCAAACATTTTCATTAATGTTGAATTAATCAAAGATGTGGCTGGGTCTTGTAATCTAGAGAAAAAGGGCTATTTTTAGTGGAAAAGGTATTTCTTTGGCAACCCATGATAAAAACTACATTTGTGAGGTTTTTAACCTAGCCAAAAATGCTCAATTACCAGTTGACCGAGGACCATTAACCAAATAATATTAGAGGTTGATGGATAGCTACAGGGTGAATTGGTTACCTAGTTTTAGGATTAGAGGTCAAAAAAGAGAATTGAGAAGATTTGCCAATGGAGAATTGGAACCCTTCAATTATGACATTTTTGAAGATTACTTTGTGAAGACCTATTTTGCATTTTTCCATCTCTTAGGTATGTATTGCAAGACCCAAATACTAATCAACATGATGGTATTGGTAGTGGATACCCAAAGTAGGGATGTGAACAAACCATATGAATATGCAATCTTCATTTCATATGGGACCCATAAATCCCTATCTACCATTAAATAAATTGAATACTATTGGTATTTCCAACTAATTGTCCAAGTTTCTATTGGTATTTCCAACTAATTGTCCAAGTTTCTCTAAGGATTAGCTAGATCCTATACTCAAGAACCCTAGGTTAGTGGCCAATGAATAAGAGATATATGTTATACTTTTCTCCTTTGCACTTACGCTCTGCAAAACCAAGGTGGGTTCCCCTATAGTATCGTTTAACTTATACCAGTTCTTATAATGATGCTTTGAATAGATGATTAAATCTACACTAATATTTTAGAAGGTGAACCTGATTAGCTAAATCATCTTTAAAACCCTCTATTTTCTCTCTTTTTTTTGACAGTGTAGATTAAGCATAAATAAAATTGCAATTAAAATAAAATTTCATTTTTTTTAGATTTGATTCTACTTAGTTTTGATCTTTGTGAACCAACTTGGCTAGTGCCTTATCCATTACAGAGTTAAGAAACAAGATAATTCTATCTCATAGCAAACTAAACAACAAACTCAATTTTTTATGTAATCTTATTGCATTACAACAAGAAAACAGAGAATGGAAAACACTATTAATCTACTTTAAAGTAATCCTTATTACAACAATAGCATCCTTAGCTATCAAATTGAAAGCATTTTAATCTATTACTTGAATAGAAGTTGATCAATAAGGCATTCATTATAGCAAATGTATAATGAGAACCTCAATAAATCTTTGATTTTATTAAGATTCAAAGTAAAATACAATACAATATGGAGATATTAACAATATGATTTGTATTCATGTAGGAACAATTTGAGTTTCTTTTTCTATTACAGATAGAAATTACATCTCCTCTATGAAATTTAGAGGACTTAAGTATAAAAAAACATAACTCTATACAAAAACAATAAAAATAAGGACTCAGAATCCTTAAAATGAGGCTCAAAATTTCCTTTTATAGATACAAGGAAATCCACAAGAAAAATCCTCATATACAACTTAAGACACAAAAGACAAAATCTTAGGCAGTGGCATTATTTACAAAGGAAAAAATATAAATAGAGAAGGAGAAACCACTTCAAAAAGTAGTTGGAGATATTTTGGAGGATTCATATATTGGCATATGGAGTTGATTTCCTCAAAATTGCTCCTTGCAGGGGACATGACACTTTTGACATTCCATTTTTGATATCCCCATACATCAATTATGTTTGGTTGGTGGAGACTAATTAAAACACATATCAAGTTGTTGAACCATCTTCCTCTTTATCTTTACCCTACTCTGCTAATGTATCCCTCCTAACTAGCATAAAGTGGTTGACTCTTTCCATGTGTGATTTGTAGTCACCACTAATCAAAACCTGCACCATCTTAAGGAAACCTAGTAAATTGTATTCCAATTTGGAAAGTGGATCCATGCATAGGTTTAGTTGATCTGCATCAAATTAACCTTCCTTATTTATCTTACTATACATAGGAGTGAGTATATTGACAAACTTTGACTTCCATTCCCTAAAGACCTAATTTCCCCCTTCTCATTCAAAATTAGAGGCATGTAGAACTCCTAAAAACATTCAAAGGTACTTAATTCCCTTCTCATTAGGTTCATAAATATATTATGATGACCAATATGTCATCCACTGCATCTGACTTATCCAAAATCTCAGCTATCATACTGCAATCAAAATTGGGATTATTTGCAACAATATTTAACAATGTAACCCCATGGGACCAACTAACTTGGAAGTATTTAAATCTTATTCCTACTTGAATATAAATAGTATATTCATTGCTCAAAATTTTATATCTATCCCATACTTTTTCAACTTGATCCAAAATATAGGACAACTTATGTCCCAAAATGATGTCCATAAAATTTGAAATCTTCTTGATTGCCCCCTCTATTGCTACCCTGATCTCTTCATTGCCCATTTTAAGCTTCTCTTTCAAATATTTAATCTCAATGATCAATTTGTTCTTCTCTTGTGACACTTGGGATTCAGTAACCTATTTTGGTGGAGGGAGCAACCTTGTTCTCACATTTAGTGTCTCCTACAACTTCAAAACATTGGCCTTGTCTAAGTCCCCTTGCAACTTCTTTTTTTTTGCTTCTGTGAAGAGGGTTGTGTTAACTATGAGAGAAACTACTTAGAAAACACTTGTATCACCAAATCTCTTTACTATGATATTTCTAGTCAGATAACAAGGATCATTAATTACTTGGGGATTATTTGTTTTAGGGAAAATAGACTAGATTACTATGGTCTCATGTCCTGGGTGAAATCTTGATTTGAAATATAAATCCTTAGCCTATTCTCTAGAGCTCAAAATTGGGTCATCACCTCCATGTCTCTTGATTGTGTTAAATGATATTGTGAAGGAGATGTCCTATCCAAGAAATAGGAGGCAACCTACATTCTTAAACAATTATCTACCCCTTTGAGGGGTCATGGCATCCATCCCCTCCTTGAAACTCTTCCAAAATTCCTCAATTATTTCTTTCTTTTCTCTCTCTACTCAAGAGGCTTCTACTTGAAACTCTCTTCTACAAAATTCATCACCCTTATTCTTGAGGAAAAAACCTTTGAACTCTTTAGTTTTTATGAATTGATCATCCTGCATAAATTATCTACAAGCTTCAACCCTAATGTCATCAACAACCTACCCACTTGTTTCAAAATTTATGAACAATCTATCATTAGTGGGTCTTTCAATCAGGACCCTTGGAGGATGGTGCATCTCTTGCACCATATTTGAATTTCCATTAAAATCATCTGGATCTAGAGGATAATCCACTAATGGTCCAAATATAGGGTCAATTTGTTGCAGGGGAGTGACCTACTGAGGACTTGGTGGCACACCTCCTCTTGATGTAGGATGACTAGGAGTACTTGAATAAGGGGCTAGAATATTTATCAATTGATTGGGATTGTCCTACATAGTCATTATCCTAAATATGAGATCTCTGACATGCAAAAATGATTGCTCAAAAGATGGATCTACCCTTTTTCTCTTGTTGTCTTCCATTTGGATCTTCACCTGTAGGGCCCTCCTTTGTGCAACCTCCTTTGTGGAGTGGTTCCTAATTAGGCTCTCCACACTATCAAAATCATATGGATAAGGTGATAGTTTGAAGATGGTTATTTGTTCATGTATGAACCTCTTTGGGTCATACCTTCTCATCTTATCCACCTTCATTCTGTAAGGCAATGATTTTCCATGTAACAACTTCACACCCTCCCTTGATGTCATTGAAAAGTCAGATAATATAACTATAGTTGGGATGAGGGTATGCTTCTTGTTATTTCTAAATGAGTCTTATGAGACTCATTCAATTGCCACATGATCTCCAAATATGCAATTTTTTTAGGCACATTCTTGGGCAACACATGGGGTGCTACTGGGGACCCATATATTATTATAATTGTAGAATCAATGTAGAAGAACCAATAACCCTAGTTTTGATTGATTCCTTTATCTAGAGTGAATTCCCTTGGCCTTGAGAATCTTCTTACTTCCTCTAAAACCCCCTAATCCATTGGTTGACATAGATTCTCAAGCATTGTCCTAACAAAATTTGCTCAAAAATTGAGTATTTTTCCTTGTCACAATCTTTGTCCCAGATATAAGTGTATTTCTGGATTGGAAATACTCTCTTCTTCTCATCCATGACCTTGATTTGTAGATGGGGGGACCATACCTATACTCCACTATACAAAATAGTGTGGCATAGAAGTGAATACCACTTAAAATGCACTATGTTGCAATCCTTCTTGAGTGAAATCAAGGATTTGTGTAATCCCTCTGCAACATATTACACATAGTCATAAGGTTTATTGAAATCTCTACTGTATATGTCCACAAATAATACCATTAGGTTGGCATACATCTAAATCTTGTTGTCCAACCCCAAGATTTGACATAATGAAGATTATGTCTTTACAAAGTAGTCATTAAATATGTCATAGCCAAAAGGCTCCAAATCACCCTTTACAAACCTCTGTAAGTCTCTATGTGGTCCTTTAGGCCTGAAACATGGTAACCTTCTTCACCTTGAAATTTCCACGACGCCTCTAATATTCTCTAGCGAGGGCACCCAAATCTATTGGTAGATGAGAGTTAGGATTTAGATCAAAAACCCTACATATATGATCTTTGTCTAAGGGAAAGAGACACCTTCCATCTACTATGAAAGACATCCTCCTCTCAGGGTTGTAGGCCTTAGTAACTACCATAATTAGGTCCACATTCATAAAAAAATATGACATAACTAGCTTTCACAACCCTAGCCACCAAATATTACAAAAGGGCCTTTTTGCTAGGGATTTCCTATATAAATGCCTAAAAAGTCCATACCCCTAAATTAGGACGATGGGGTCTCTACAATTTTCATTTTTATCAAATACCCTATCTGACATAATTCCCAATGCTTAGGCCATTCTTCATCTCTTCTCTGATCCAGGAAGTTGTGTAATGATGTCATCATCTAACCTGTGCTTATAACTCTTTGATGTTCTAGCCATTTCCTTGATTAAGGGTTTTATAGTGAGATAATTTAGGGTGACCTTGAAAATATTGATTGAACCTGGTAGGTGCATGCTATCTAGTAGGTGGAGGACCTTTGAATCTCCTTTATCTTCAAATAGGAATTAATCCATCTTCTTTCTTGCATCTTCAGAGGTAGTCTTCTTAGGTTCTTCAGTGCAAGCTTTCTCCTCTTTCACTTTAGACTTTCCTTCTACCTTAAAAATTTCATATAGGTTTGTAGATGCACTATTTATAGGACTTTTCTCTTTTTCAAAACCAAGAAAAAACTTCTTTTTTGATGGATTTTGAGACTTAATCAATTCATCAAGAATCTTAGAACCTCCTTTCAACTATAGACCTTTGTCAATTTGTTATTTTTCTTTTTCTACCTCTTTCCTCAAGGAAACAATCTCTTCTTCAATTTTGGAAGATTCACCAGTTTTTTCAATGAGCTTGAAATTCATACATTCTTCAATTCTTTTTCCTTCTTCACCTTGGACTTCAACTTGCCAATTTTCTTTCATTTTTTTTTCAAGTTCAAACTGGAGCTCTTCATTCTTTTTTATTTCTTCATCTACATCATTTAGAGAAGAATTAAGGTCTACAAAATCCACTGGACAATCTTCTTTATTGAGTTCAATTCATATTCATTATCATCCTTCTAGAGTATGACCTGTTTTTCTTGAGAAGACTTCTTCTTGGATGCTACTTTATTCTCCATGTGTTCAAAGACAGGATCTACCTTTGTTGTTAGGCAATATCAAGGAACCTTGCTCTGATACCAATTGTTGAACACACCAAAATACTAATAGGGGAGGGTGAATCAATATGCTTTAAAATCTATCCCAATTAACCACTATTGAAGTTAAGTTATGCCAATTAAGCATTCATCCACTTAACTAAAACAAGAATGAAGATCAACACACACACAAGAACACAGACAACACCAGATTTATGTGGAAAACCCCATAGGGGAAAAACCACTATGAGAAATGTTGCTAGGAGCTACTGTCCTAATCTAGCCTCACAACTAAAAATAGTTTACAACTTTGATTTTGGGCTACAACCCAAGGAAGCAACTACTCCCTGAATTTATTTTATGGTCTTTCACCTAAGGAAGCTACTACTCCCTAATATGAAAAAGAACAACTGAAATATGATTGGTTTATGGCTTCAACCACTAATAGTCAACAATTATGCTCAATAGGTTTGTAGCAGATCTTGTCACACTCTACTCATGCACTTATAAATATTCACACACTTGCATCATCATCTCCATAAATTTTATCTTCAATATATATCATCTTTATGCTTTGTAATTACAAATTCAGTTGGCCAAAAACAAGAAATAATGAAACTTGTAACATGTCAGCCTACATCTTCATTGGCGGTATACAAAAATTATTAAACATTATTTACTATATACCCAAATGATTTGGAATGACTCATATATCTTGAAATAATCCTTGAACTTTGCTCAAACATAAACTTATGGAACACAAAAATAATATACCTTAGTTGGCCTCAACAACATCATAACATCACAAATTGACTTGAAACAATTGTGCGGTACTGAAAACATGAAATATCTACATGCACTTCAAACCTAAGAATGACTGAGACATGTAGAAATTCCATACAAAATCATACAACTGATATGTACAATCTCCAACTGGCACAAGAACCCAAACATATGATTTGTAGAACAATTAGGCATCCAAAACTATTTGTAGCATACTGTTATTTGAAAATTGAACTTGTGGACCACCAAAACACTTGATACTATAGCATGACATGTATTTTTCATCACTGAACATTTCCACAAAACTGCATGGACAAATCTTCACTTCTCGAGGAATGTAAAGCATTCCAACAAGCCTTTATCATCACTTTACACTGCCATAGCATAGACTGAAACTTTGTCACTTATAATTTTTTTTACTACAGAAGGTGTAATGACTTGAAATATTGGATATAACACCTTCACATCTCTATCAACTTATCTTTTGAACCACAAGACTAAACATTTCTCTATGGAAGGATACAAACCAAAACACTATGACTCTACAATAGGATATATAATGTGAATGCATTATAAAAACTTTTGCAACTTTCCTCAAGTGTGGTACACCAAAATGGTAAGTTATCAATGTAGGAATACTGGAAACATATTAGAACATGTGTACCCACCTCCAAATCACACTTATACATCAGGTTAATCACAAATCTTCCATTTACTATAATGTTGACTTGCACCAATTGATATCTCTGCATATCAACTATATTCGAAGCATATACAATATTCAACACAGATTTGACATCAACAACAACCAATCTTCTCAAGATGCAACAAATGTCAATCCACCATTAATGGATGTATGCTTTGCACATTAATATAAAAAATAAGCTATTTTATTTTACTTTAAAATTAATTAAGAATTATGTTATTTTATTTACTTTATTTTTATCTAAATAACTATTATTGTTTACTTAAGAGTATTCTATAATTATTTTATTTACTTAAGAGTTATTTTATTTTCTTTAAAATTGTTTTATTTTGATTTACTTAAGAGTTAATATAAATATTCAAATTTAATTTTATATAACTAATAGTAATTCTTCTAAAAATTGGTAACTTTTAACCATAAAACTTGAAATTCGAATCCAAAATTATTATATTCACATTGTATCCCAAGGCTTAGCTAGTGTAAGCCTTAAAAGATAGCAACAAAAGGAAATGATATTTCTATGTAATTTAATCATATATAGCATCATTTTTTAGAAGTTACACAATTTTTATCTTGAAAAATATTGTGGGATGATGTACATAGACTCCAAATGAGCTCTATGGGATGGACTCCTAGTTCTCTAGGTTGAATGTGCACCTTTCACTTTTGGAAATTTGTGCATGTTTAGTGAGATTTTGACAAGCTACAAACTAGGTATATTCAACACTAATTTAAATGCAAAAACACATCAAATATCATCCTATAGTTATGTGTGCCCCTTTAGTCAACTCATTAATCTCTCATCGCACTAATTGCATATGTATCACGTACTTCTCCACTTACCACATCTTCCAAATGTGATGATTATACATCTTCATTTACATTTACTGCACTTGCATTATTTTTAGTCCTTCTATTTGTTCCTTTTTTATGATGAGGGCAATCATATGCTCTATGTCCATCTTCTCCACATTGGAAATAGGTTCCATGAAAACCTCCTCTTCCAAATCATCTACCTGATCTTCCTCTTCCTCTTAAATTATGATCATAGGACTTGTTTGAACTCTCTCCTCTTTCATCTTTGTTGTACTTAATGTCTTCAATTTGATTTTTATCTTCATTTTTCCACGCATAATCTCTACCCTTTCCTTTATGTTTATACTTAGATTTTCTATTCAACTTTTCCTCAACTTTTAAAGAAAATTGATAAGCTTCTTCTAAATTAAAAATTCTTACCAAACTTAGTTCTTCTTGAATGCTTGGCTTTAGTCCATTGATATATATTTCTACCTTATCCTTGTTGGCTTATGAATGTCTTGTTCTAATAAAAAGAGTGTGAAGCTCCTCATTGTATTCCTTAATTGATTTTCCTTGTCTCAATCCATGCATCTTATTTAATAATTTCAACTCATAATCCATTGGAATAAATTGTCTCTTAAGTTTCTCAACCATTCTATACCATTTTGTAATATTTTCCTTTCCTCTTCTTCCTCTATCAAGTTGGATTTATTTCCATGAAATTCTAGCATGTCCCTTTATTCTTTCCTTTGCAAATTTTACTCTATCAGGGTCTTCAATATCTTTGAATTCAAATAATTCTTTCATGTCATTTATACAATCTATGAGATCCTCCCGATTTAAGCTTTCATTAAATGTTGAGAATTCTATCTTTGGTCTTTTCCCAATTTTTGAAATGACCTTAAGTAACCTAATTTATCTAGGATCTATTATATCATGTTCTTCTTCTTCAAATTGTCCCTCGTTTCTAGCTTCATTTTCACTGTCATCTCTTATTCTAACGTTAGCTCCTTGACACAACTCTTCTTGCAATGCTTGAAATTTCCTATGACGGGCTCTAAAATCATCCATACTAGGAGGGTTTATACCTCCACCTCTACCCCTACCTCATGGGGCTACTCTTGGAGGCATTTTCTCACAATCCACAACTCATAGGTCCCACTACAAATTGCCTCACTTTTTATGCTCTACCTATAGACTCAGGAAATCCTACTTTGATACCACTAATGCAAAGGGACAACATGCCCTTTCTTATAAACTCCAAAAAAAAAAAAAATTCACCACAAAGATTGAACTACAAGAAATTCAAGAAAACTAGTCTTCAAATTTCATTACAAAATTCTCTAGCTATTAGAAAATTACAAAGAAATCTGGAACTGTAAAGTTATACAACCTTATAGGTTGATGCAAAACCACTACAGATCTGATTTATATCAGATTTAAAACAACAATCTACAACAAGTAAAAGCTTAGCAAATCAATCACAACATCACTAGTCTTCTTCATAGCAATCTTGCCTAAAAAACTCAACTCTACCAAAACACCCCTCTCTAATTCTCAACACAACATAGAAATACCCTTCATGTTGTAGCAAAACCTTTGGAATTACCAACCACAGGTAGAAAACCAATCTTCAAAATCCCACGCCATAACCTTCCAACTCCAATTTCAATGCCCAAGAAACCATTTGCTGGAATGTGCCTTGAAAAGCCAAAATATCAAGTAATAAATTGCATAACCAACTTTCCAACAAGTTGTGACCAAATCATTCATTAAATTTTGGCTTGAATTATTTAATGTATTCACCAACAACATTAAAAAGAAGACAAAAAAATTAAATAAAATTCTTTTTGGTTGATGGATAGCTTGTCCACCATGGATGCTCTTGCATCATATTTAGAAATTAGAAAATTAGAAGATGCAAAGTTCAACATTTGATGGTGTGCTTGTTGTTTGTAGAAGAAAATATAGCATTGATATAACATTGTTTACTCTTCCTATAAACAAAATTGGGGATTAATAATATAAGAGTTTTAAGATATGACCATTGTCCTATAAGAAAAAAATTATTTGGTCCTATAATGAAGTATGGTATTCAACAAATTAATGAATGAAGGTGAAATTGCTTAACAATTTGATTTCTACAAAAAAATAGGGCATAGAATTTGAACAAAACACATGTGTGAAACAAATGACCAATGTCTACCTTAACATGCCTTCCATCTATTGGAAAATGTTGTTTTGATAGCAGAGAGCTTTATAAAGTAGCATAAAGAAACTGTTAAACTTTTCATGGATTAGTTAGGAGTTGAACCTAGGACCTCCTATTTGTTGTTGGGGTGCTCTATCACCAAGCTATCAACCCTCTTAGTGACTAGTTCCTCTTTGGTTAAGTTGTGACTCATTTTCCAACACACCCCCTGGCTCCCTCCCATTGAGCCATAACGTTGGTGCTTAGGGATCCTAGCTTGGCCTAACTCTATTGACCTAGGCTCTGATACCATGTTAATATTTTATGGATCAATTAAAAGTCAAACATAAGACTTTCCATTTTCTACCGAGGTGCTCTACCATTGAGCTAGCAACCCTCTTGATGACTAGTCCATCTTTGGTAGTGTAATGTTAACCATAAAAAGTATTTCTTCTAGAAAGTTGTAATGTTAACCATACAAACTTGTAATTAAAATCCAAAATTCTCGTATTCACATCATGTCCCAAGGCTTAGGTAGTGTAAGCCTTAAAATATAGCAACAAAATGAAATGATATTTCTATGTACTTTAGTCAAATATAGTATATTTTTTTAGAATCTCACAATTTTAATCTTGAAAAATATTGTTGGATAATGTATAGACTCCAAATGAGCTCTATGGGATGGACTCCTAGTTCTTTGGGTTGAATGTGCACCTTCCACTTTTGGAAATTTGTGCACCTTTAATGAGATTTTGACAAGAGATTTTAGCTTTACTATAAACTAGGTATATTTGACACTAATTTAAATGTGAAAAACATAAAAAAATATCATCATATACTTATGAGTTCCCCTCTATTCAACTCATTAATTGTTCACTGCACTAATAATGCACTAATTGCATATGGACCATACAACAATATTTTTAAAATCAAGACATAACTATTATTCTATAAATATTTAATATACAAAAGTTTAATCAATATTACATTATGGACCATACAAGTACCTCCCTTTAGAAGATACTATTGTAATGAGAATTATTTATCTAGTTATTATTCTTTGTCCTATCATATTTATAAAAATAATGTTTTTTATTTATTTTATTTTCTCAATTTTAACAAAACTAGAAGATGTATATTATTTAATCAAAAATATAAAAATATCATTTATCTTAAAATCTATTAGATGAGAAATTTAAGGTCTTATTATAATCTCCACATATATCAAAATTATTAATAACAATTTTTCTACAATAAAACCATAATAATACAAAAAAAGTACCATGTGCAAGTACCTATCTTGTGTTTTGACTTAAGATGTTTTTTTTGTAAGATGTTAGGTCATGCTATGTTATTGTAAGGGTTATTATACACGTAGAGTGCAGAAATTGTAGTTAAATGTCATCAAGCTAAATCATGAAACATTCAATCACAAGTTTATTGTCCATGCATGTTAAATAGGGCAAATATATTACCATAGATGTTACTTAGTGATATTTAGAAATTAGAAAAGTAGAAGATGCAAAGTTCAACATTTGATGGTGTGCTTGTTGTTTGTAGAAGAAAACATAGCATTGTTATAACATTGTTTACTCTTCCTATAAACAAAATTGGGGATTAATTATATAAGAGTTTTAAGAGTGTTGCATAATTTTAAAATGATGAACATTATAGAATGAAATTAAAGACAAATGTGAGAGATATCCTCTAGACATGTAATAAAAGTAAATTCTTATAGTTTCTTCATCTAACCATTTTCCTATAAGATAGAAAAAAAATGGCCTATAATGAAGTATGGTATTCAACAAATTAATAAATCAAGGCGTAATTGCTTAACAATTTGATGTCTACAAAAAATAGCGCATATAATTTGAACAGAGCATGTGTGAAACAAATGACCAGTGTCTACCTTGACATGGCTTCCATATGTTGGAAATGTTGTTTTGATATTGGAAGAATTTACAAAGTACCAATGTCTACCTTGACATGCCTTCCATCTATTGGAAAATGTTGTTTTGGTATTAGGGGACTTTACAAAGTAGCATAAAAAAATTGTTAAAATTTTCATGTATTGATTAGGAGTCGAACCTACGATCTCTCATTTGTTGTTGGGGGCTCTATCACTAAGCTATCAACCCTCTTAGTGACTAGTTCATCTTTGGTTAAGGCGTGACTCATTTTCCATCACACCCCCTTGGGCCCCTCCATTTGATCCACAATGTTCGTGCTTACAAATCGTAGCTTGGCCTAACTCTATTGATCTAGGCTCTAATATTATGTCAAACTTTTCATGGACCAATTAAAAGTCAAACTTAAGACCTCTCATTTGTTGCCGGGGTGTTCTACCATCGACCTAACAACCCTCCTAATGAGTAACCCATCTTTGATTCAAATATGACTAATTTTCCAACAAAAATATCATAAATTAATTAATCATATCAATTTTTAATATGTATTATGTACAATTAAAAATTTTACTCTTCCTTGCCCTTAGATTATTTTACTCTTCTGTATGCTTTGGTATGTCTCCATACCCTTTTCGATGGCCCATTTTGGCAGAGGCACGGTCGATGCTGCCAAACATTGTGAAATTTCGCTTTACACATTTTGATAGCATTTGCTGGAAATTTTCATGTGGCCTGCTCAGAACAGTACGATTCACATGCCTTGTCATTACAGGTACGTTTTGCATACTCTGTTCCAAAGCGCATCTTTCCACACACAGAGGATGATACCAAAAGTTGTGGAATTTGGCTTTACAAGTGACAATTTCCTTTTTCTTTTTTTTTTGAAATTTCTAAAGCGCATTCGACAAATCCATTTTGTGCATATCCTGCAATCATACAGTCGACAATAACAGAACTCTGAGGCATTCTGTCAAACAGATCACTTGTCTTGTCTATGCTGCAAAGTACTGTTTACTTGTATAGTCAAACCCTAAGTTTTTTGGTTTTCTGCATTGAAATTTCACCTGTAATAGTGCTTTGGAAGGGGGAAAATTTGCCTTTCATATTTCTAGTTTGAGATTATTAAGTTAAATGTGTTTTGGAAGAATAAAATTCTGAGTTTTATATTTTAAATCGACATATTGATTGTAATTGTGCTCAGGAAGAGAAAAAAAGAAATGCCAAATTTTAGCTTATGCTTGCTGGAATTTGCTGAAAATTTTAATTTTGATCACATTTTGGAAGACTGAAATTATGAGAGTTATATTTCTAGCTCAGGAATTTAAGTTGTAATTATGCTTCAGTAGAGTGAATCTGAGATTTTATTCTGGATGGACCATTTAACTATGATTATGTTCGGCAAGAATAAAAGATTGGGAATCATATTTTTAGACCAGGAATTTAAACTAAAATTGTGCTTCAGAAGTTTGAAATCTGTTATTTAGCTGAACAAATTTAACTTTAATTGATCATTGGAAGAGTGAAAATTCACATTTCTAGCTCTAAAATTTTAACTATAATTGTGATTCAATTACTTGAATTTGTCTTGTAACTGTTGGCTCTGAGATTTCAACCCTCATAACCAGCTTATAGTATTATGGAATTTAACTGCAATTGTGCTTTGGAAAGTGAAAACCTAAGACTCATTTATCTGGTTTGAAATTTTGAATTTTTATTGTGCTTTGGAAGATTAAAAGAATCTGATAATATGTTCATTATTGTGCTTCAGAAGAGTGAAAGTACAATATAGAATTGAAGAATATAATTGTTGCTGTGCATTGGGAAGTAGAAACCTAAGATTTATTTATCTGGTGTGAGAATTTCAATTGTTATTGTGCTTTGGAAGATAGTAATCTTAGGTTTACATTTCTATTTCAAGAATTTTCACTTTAATTGTTCTTTAGAAGTCCAATATTTATATTTTAGATTGGGAACTTGACTTTAATTGTGCTTGAGAAGAGTGAAAAATTGAGTTATATTTCCAGATCAAGAACTTAATGATAATTGTGTTTTTTAGTTTGAAATCATATTTGTATTAAGAAAAATATAAACCGGTGTTACTTTCATGATTTTGATTCATTATATTGTCCATTTTTTTTCCAGATTGGAAGATATGTTAAGCATGTGCTTCAAACTTTGTAAAATTTAAATGAAAAATCTTCAAGACTAACAACAAAGATGCTAATTCTAGCAAGTGCTAGACAATAATGTTTCTTGTCAATTATAATATATATTGATACCATAACAAGATATTATGTACTTCAAGATTTATTGACAAATCATTTGAAGTTCTCATGCATTAAGAGTGCGACATAAATTTTTGAAAAAATTTATTGTTTTATGTAAATAATGATGTATGTTCTATTAGTATTTCTAATCTTTTAATTTTTCTCTCTACATTATTTTCTAATTTAGATCAATTCTTAAATCATTAATTTATAATTTCAAATAAAGTCATTCAATCTTTCAAATCCATGTTACTTTATAATACATTGTACCATTTAAAAATTGTACAATTTTAATATTTTTCACTTGAAAAATTAAGGTTAATAAATAGCAAGACTTTTTCCTTGATCTTAATTCATCTAAGAAATTTGTTTTCATATTTAAGATTATATTTAAATTATTTATTCCCTTCTTCCCTGTGAGAATTATGTATACTAAATAATAACAAAATCATTTTTTTGGGGTCAAATTAAAGCTTCTATCTTACTTTTCCTCATATCTAATTTGAATATTTATTGATATAGTTTCAAAGTTGGTGTCTTTTGCTTGTATCCCAAGAAATTTGGATCTAAAGAAATAAGGTACTAAACATGTTTTCTTAAAATATTCTTATTCAATAGAACAATTAACTTTCAAATTTGAAAGCATTATCATGTCAATTTTTTTCAATTATAACTACTCTTTCAATGTCTTATCTCGATCTAGCATCTTACATTGGAGAGTGCATGACATAATTTGTGATAACTTAATCATACTATTCAAATATAAGTTTATAACCTAACCAAGTACACTAATTTTATCCTCTCTTATATTGGTATTGTAGCATAAATTTTTAACTTATAAAAGCATATGTGTATGATATTGTTGACACTTTGTGCCCCCCTTTCTTTCCCCGCTCAATAAAAACAGTTTTAGAAATTTATGTGGGTCATCATGTCAATATGCTTTTGGGTTATGATTTTCCCTTCTTTAGTAAGTTGCCCAAATTTAAAAATTTTGAAATTGGCTGTGTGAAGGTTTCCTATGTTCCTATCTTGTAAATTATCTGAATGGGTATCTCAAACTCAAATTTGAGGGAATTCAGGTGTTTATTGGTGAAGTTATATGTGGTTGGAGCTTTTTTAAGTCAATCAAGAACTCCTTCCCTAGAGGTTCCTGCTCCATCAAGAAGTTGATATGCAAAGGTTAGTAGTGGTTCTCTTAGTTTCAAGAACCTCATAGGTTCTTGGTTCCTAGGGAACCTCCAATTTGTTCCTTCTCAGGCCTAAGTCTACAATAGTTCAAGAAAAAGAAGGGGAAAGATGAAAATTGGAAGTTCCATGGAACCAAGAATCTTTGGTTTATATTTCCCATGGAATTGTTGAAAAAATATAAAATGATAGAGAAAGATCAAGTGTTGAGAGTTTCAGTGGTTCTTGGAACCATGGGAACCATTTGATGGTTCTTGGTTCCAGGGGAACCCTTGATGAAAGGTTCCAAGGCATGAAGGAAGAAAAATAGTCAAAGGTTCCATAGGAACTAGGAACCATTAGTTCTTAGTTCCCATGAAAGCCCCAACAAAGACAAGACATGGTCAAAGGTTCCATAGGAACCAAGAACTGTTGGTTCCAAATTCCTATGGAACCCCTGGAAAGGAAATGAGGCAAGAGGGGAGCTCACCCCCTAAAAGAGCAAGGAAAAATAAAAGAAGATGCCAGAGCTTCCCATGGTTCCCAAAACCATAGGAACCTCCGATGAAGTTCTTGGTGCCCATGGAACCCTCAACTCCAACAAAGGAAAGCTAAGGAAAGAAGAAATATGAGTGCAGGGAGACCAAAGATAAGTAAGGAAAGGGAAAAGAAAGAGATTAGAGAATTTAAAGCTTCAAATAAACTTTGGAACCTTTGATAGGTTCCTATTGTCGATCCAAGTCCCAATAAGTAGGAGAAAGAAGCTTGGATAGCTCCAAATAAGGCCAAAAGAAGAAAAAATAAAGTAAAGGAAAAGAGGTTAGTTGGTGAAGCTTCTAGTGTTTCCTAGAACTAGCAAAACCTCTGCCTAGTTTCTACAACCCATTCTTTCATTGATTCCCATGTTATTTTCTCTGCCCACTCCCTTTGCAAGGCCATCAATGTTGAAAAAACCCCTACAACTACCCAAATTTCATGTTGTAGAAACTCCCTAAAGTAATTTAATGCATTTTCACATGGTTTTTTGGGAAAAGGCAGTTCTCATTCTTCATGCATTACTATAGACCCACTTTTTTCAGGCAGCCATTACTAGGCCATGGCCATGATTTTTAGTAAGCCTTGCAAGGTTTTTGCACTTCATTCTCAAAATCATCAATGCAGGAGTATGGTCATGGTGTTACGATGTTTTCTATGCCTTCAACTCAATATTTTCCATGCACACATGTTAGATTATGGCAAAACCATAGCTAGGGATTCTCTCCCTTACACTATTCCGAGGAATAAAAGTCTTTTTGTATCCATTGCAAAAGAGATTTCTTCTTTTGTTTCTCTTAGAGACCTACATGTCCTACAACTCTACCATTGTAAACAATCTCCATTCCTTTGAACTAATGATTTTTTTTTTACCTCTTCTCACTTCTTGCACTATGTGTAAATTCTTACCTCTATGTATGAATGAATTTTTATCATTTTTCTAAATTTTTTATGATGTGTGAACCTCTTTGCAAGAGCTAAATATGGATTTTACATTTCCCTCTTAGAGCTTGTTAAATTTTAATCTCCATACATAATTCCAAACTATGGTATAGTAGAGAATTGTGTAAGCTCTTTTGAAAATATAAGTAGTCATTTGTGTTTTAGTGAGCTTGAGAAGAAACTCACTTTTGTCTAGGTGTATCGCTACCTCTTTAATTTTCTACATTTTTTCTCTCCCTTTTCCTCTTTAAGATGTTATATTAGGGGTAGTTTGTAGGTTTATTCAATGTTGAATTGGATTGACACTTTGCATCTAGATTAGAAATGAAGCTAGTGTTTCCATCTATAGGGTCCCTAATGTTGAGATTGTTCCCATGTTTCACTAAAATGTTGAACCAACTTCAATAAGGGTGCAACTTCAAGTGACAATAGATACAATGCAAGTAAATTTAGCAAAAATGTTTTCCTTGTTAGTCCTTATTATAGAAAGGGTACAAATCCATCTTAGTCTATTTTTACAAAGTGTACCTTTGTAATTGAATGTTTTTGGAAAATAAAAGTACACTATGCTAATTGTCATCAATCATGTGCATATATCTAAGCCCATCGTCTCTCATGTCTTTTAAAAGTTATAGCTAAGTAAATCGTGAAATACATTTTTAAAGACCATCCTCTCAAGTAGTCGTTACCAATAATTGAACAAATAAAATATAAAAAAATTATTTAAAAAAAAAAATGTTGTTTACATGTTACATGATACTTTATGTGTAAAATGTATAAATTAACCAAATCACTAACGCATTGTTAGATGCATAGGACAATTGAGAGAGGGGTGAATCAGTTGTACATTAAAATATCAAAACCCTCATTAGCATTCAGATTCTTATTAGCCCTTAAACCCTTAATCAAATTTAGCATGAAAGTAAACAAGTGAAACAACACATCAAAACACCATGCAAAATAGAACACCAGATTTATATGGAAAACCCAAGAAGTAAAAAACCACGGTGAGGATTAGCTCACAATATAAAGTAATAGCAACATTGAATACAATAGGCTCACTGTTGGAGGGCTCATTGCCCAAAAGAAGGAAGGGCTCACTATTGAATTAGAAAGAAGAAAGAAAGGAACTGTTACAAAGATAAATCCATCTTAGAGCAATCAGAAGATCCACCAAAACAACTCTAAACCATCCACAACCTCCAACTTGCTACCTTCAGTAACTTCAGGTACACTACAAATGTAGACCCTTTTGCTCATTGCTTCAAAGTCATAGGAATTAAGCTCGTACTCAAATAACCACACTTAATCAAATTCACATCTTTTTCATGCCTTCTAAAAATCCACACTCATCTCCAACAATTCACCTTATATACCAACCACAACCTTGAAAACATTCTACAAGGTCAGTTATGCACCTCAAGCGTGCAATTACAAAATAGGTCAACACCAAACACTTCCACGGTGGAAATAAGTGAAGGACTGGACTGCACCATGGGTTAACTAGGAACCAAATATACATCAACATGCTTCACTCTACTTCCACAAACAACACACTACTTTCACAACTAGCGCTAACACGCTAGGTCAACAAAACCTATATTAACGCCCTTAACAACTAAGTTCATGTTAACCAAGTTTGAAGAAAACTTTTTGGACCACATAAAAACACTCCACAATATCCCTACAACATCTCAAAATATTCCACTATCATCGAAATATTTTGCAACTCTACCACAACCACCTAAAACTAAGAACATTGTCATTCTGTGAAACCAAACACACTAGCACAAACATCCAACTCACTAACCAACTTCGCAAAACACATCAACACTTGAAACCTCAAAGGAAAGTAGATAAATACATTATAAGAACATCCCCAAATCTGCAAGACAAGAAACCTCAATGTGAAGAAATGCAGTGCAATCTCATTTCTCCCAGACAACCTTCTTCACAGACACACACATTAGTGAACACAAATTTCATTGTTGTACGAACCAGAATCTGCAACTCTAGATATAACACCTTTGTACACCTATAATCAAATCCACTCTTATCTCCAACAATTCACCTTATACACCAACCACAACCTCGATAACATTCTACAAGGTCGGATATGCACCTCAAACGTGCAATTACAAAATAGGTTAGAACCAAACACTTCCACAATGGAAAGAAGTGAAGGACTGGACCACACCATGGGTTAACTAGGACCCAAATATACATCAACATGCTTCACTCTCCATCCACAAACAACACAATACTTTCGCAATTAGCGCTAACACGCTAGGTCAGCAAAACCTATATTAACGCCCTTAACAACTAAGTTCATGCTTAACCAAGTTTGAAGAAAACTTTTTGGACCACATAAAAACACTCCACAATATCCCTACAACATCTCAAAATATTCCACTATCATCAGAATATTTTACAACTCTACCACAACCACCTAAAACTGAGAACACTATCATTCTGTGAAACCAAACACACTAGCACAGACATCCAACTCACTAACCAACTTCATAGAACACATCAACACTTGAAACCTCAAAGGAAAGTAGATAAATACATTATAAGCACGTCCCCAAATCTGCAAGACAAGAAACCTCAATGCAAAAAATACAGAGCAATCTCATTTCTCCTAGACAACCTTCTTCACAGACACACACACTAGTGAACACAACTTTCATTGTTGTACGAACCAGAACCTACAACTCTAGATATAAAACCTTTATACACCTCTAACCAACATATCCAAACCACACAGACATAACTTTAAGACTAAAGAAATGCAGAGAAAAATACAGAACACCACTCTATCACATTGTAATCTCTTTTATTCAAATTTTCTCAAAAGCACTTGGAAACCAAGTGAACTTACTACAACTACAAATTTTATTCATCAAGACAACACTGATGAAAGCACCATAACACCTTCTTATCAAATCATAACAAGCTCTTGGCAATAATCTCCCCAACTATGACAACACCAACATCCTTCCAATAACTTCAACACACAATCTCCATATAGTTGACATTAATGACCAACACCAACAACTGTTGACATCAATGACAACACCAGAAGCATATTTGAAACAATCTTCCCCTTTATCATTGATGGTCTAAAAAACCATCAATAACAAAAGAAACTAACAACTCTACAACAAGCAACAACAAGAAACACTCCCCCTAACTGGGGCATCTCTCACTCTTCATATTTTGTTTCTCTTGCTCCTGAGCACTCTCTCCTCCTGTGGTCTTCGAACCATATTCTCTTCTGCACTATGGTTTTTCAACCAACTCTCTCCCCCTTTGACATCAATGGCAAAGGTCCATAAGCTCATCCAACTCTCTTTCCTATATTGAACTCTCTTTCTCTGCCCCTTTGACAACATTCAAAGGGAAACACCAACACCTTTCACACATCATCTGCATAGGATTTTTCTTTTCTATTTTCCCTTTTGAAATCTACATACACCACTTTGACACCACTTGCAACACTAGCAAGCAACTACACTTACTCTTCACTAAACTTACTTATTTGCACTCTCCCCCTTAGGGGAAAAAAGTATGCTCCATATGACTTCACCATCCAAAAATACTACTACCTGCTCCCCCTGAGAGGTAGCCTTCATCAGTCCAGGACAAAAAGAATAAATATTGAATTGCTCCATCGAAATGATGCACACTCTTATGCATCTAGTTGAAAGGAGGGGAAATAACCCCTAACTTCTATCGAAGAAACTCAAATGTATCTTTAGGAAGAACCTTTGTGAAAATATATGCAACTTGATCCTTTGTAGGCATAGGGTGCTACCACAATAATGGGTTACACTTTCTGAGACATCCTGATTTTTTTTAAATCACATGTTTTTAGAAAATATAATGATTTAAGCCTTGAAAAGTTCCATTTAAAGGATTTTAATTGAAGAGGGTTTGATCAAACCCCCTTGGATAGAACCTGGCTAGTTTTAAACCATACCTATAATGGAGTCTCCTCTACACCTATCAAAATGCTGATAAAAAACCATTTTTGATTTATCTTTTGGGGGATCAAATGAATTCATTTAAAATTTATGTTTTGTATGTAGTCCTTATTATAAGCTTCCCAAAAAGTATAATTTTAAATATATTTAATTTGATTATTATATTTATTTTTTATTTCTTGTGAATGTAGGTTTTTCACCGAAAATCAAGCTCTTTGTTCCGCACATGTGGAAAAATAGTAGATTACCAAAAAAATTGAAAAATATCTATGTTCTTGGTAATGATGTCATTGATCTAACAAAAAAAAATTGAATTTCAATACATACAAAAAAAGTTGTGTTATACAGTAAACCTGTTAGCTCTCAAAAATGCAGGTTTGAACCATGAAAGGTTGCCAAGCTTTCACAACGTTTTAGGGTAATAGACAAGGTCAAAAGATTTAGACCTTCTATTCTTCAGGTGCTGCTAGACCGAGGCAGGTGTACCTATATGAATGAAGCAGACTTGATGTGCTTATCTCTCTTGAAATGTTTTGCCCACAATGGCAGATGGGAGTGGACAAATAAAATCAAATTTTGGTATAAATTGTATAGCAATATTCAAAACTAAATCCTAATATGCTCAGTTAACAAATGTAAAGAAAATGAATTAATCGAAATGGTGAAATGTAGAGACTAGTGCCTTATTGGGTATGCAGAGTCAAATGAAATAGAAATGGGCAATTTATTTCTAGAGAATACTCAAATTGTTTGGCATATGTTTTGTTTATAACTTGTATAAACATGCAAGACTATGATTACTTAGCTCTTCTTAATGATCCAGATGAATTTACCTGATTACTATGATTAATCAAAAGGATTTAATCCCCCCTTGAAAGAACTAGTTAATTAACCACACAGATACAACAAATGTGCATTGATAAACTGAATATAAACTTGTTATACCAGTTTAAATAACTAGAAAAGCCAACCCTGGAGACAACTTTAGTAATACTTTCAATAAGCACAACAGACAATTGACACCAGAAATGAACCACCACATCAACTGATTTTCATTGATATCTCCATTTGAAATCAAGCATCATAGTCTCTGATCTGAAAATTTTATTGTACTGTATCCATTTCTAATCTATCTACTATCTAATCTAATTCTATCCCCCTCTACAATAGAAAATTGATATTTATACATTTGTGTCTGAAAAGACACATTGCTTCACATTCCAAATGTCAGCCAATAGTATTCAGGCTTTTATTAACATCTCTGAGATGTTTGCTAAGACATCTCGTAGTCATACCGAAGGCCAATGTCCAACCGAAAGTCATCTCTTTCATCTTGTGTGTCGCAGTGACAATTTTGAGTCAAGGAGATGTCCCACAGATCGCCTGTCTCACCGAGATGCACCCTGTGGTAACTTTTTGGTCACCGAGATGTAACCACCCTTTCGCCAATGAAATTAATCTTACCAATGAAATAAATTTCATCGGCAAGACTATGAATCTTCAAAAAGACTCATACCGATGCCAAATGTCTCACTGAAAAATCTCCTTAATGTATGTTCTGGTCGCCAAGACATAACCATTCTCTCACCGAAGAAGCAGTACGTCTGTGTGACAAAAAAGATCGGCAAGACAACAAGACCTTATGCTGATAACCCTTGGTAGAATCCCATTGCAATTTCGGTGAGATCGGAGGTACTCGCCAAGACATCTCTCTGATGCAAAAGTTTCTCACCGAGACGTATATCCTTATCGGCAGTCGACAAGACACGTCAAACTCTCCAAGACCACACACTGAAGACACAACTCTTGCCGAAGTGTATCCTTCTACCGTCGGTCGGTAAGACATTATGAATTCGCTAAGACCTCACCACGAAGAAAATTCCCTCACCGACATGCTCCTTCTATCGCCGGTCGGTGAGACAATAAGATCTCGCCAAGACCTATGCCAAAGAAGACTCTCTTGCCGATGGGAAACCCTTAGTTGCAGAAACAATGTGTGTGTCCTGTCGAAAGATACCTGCATATGAATTTCAATCGGTGTGACATCCCTGAGGTCCTGCTGATAGGAAACAACAGACACATATTAACAAAAATGCATTATGGGTCGGGGAGACCTTGATAATCTCATGTTGATAAGAACTATAATGCGAAATACTCAGACCTAGATGGATTTTATGGGATAAAAATGGGCAAAATGTGAGCAAAATATTATGAAGAGAGGCCCTGAGCATATGGTGAGGACTTGATTGGAAACCTAGGGCTATGAAAAGCCTGTGAAATTATTTAGAAATTTACAGTTCTAATAGTGGCTCCATCTGGGGATGAATGATAGTGAGATCATTGCAAGGATCTAGATTTCTAGGTGAGCAGACCAGACACAAGATGATGAATCAGCGAGCAAAACAGGAATGGAAATGAATGAAAAATGGAGATGAAAAAAAAACTAAACTATTGTGCATGGAAAATAATTTTAAAGAGGATTATCAAGAGTTGTCCATGCACTGGCAACCCTTAATCCTCTGTGTTACAACTTCATCAATTTTGAACTGTTATAGTCTGAAACTCAAACCATAAATGATGGTTCAAGGCCATCTAAAAGAAAGGCCCATACTTTCCTCCATCAAACACCTGGTTTTTCCTTAAGTTCATCAGATTCTTCTTGAAGATATTCATGCAATCTTCCCTGTCACTGTTACTGAAAGTTTTTAGAGAATCATCATGCTCAGCTTGGCCCAAAGCCTTCCCCATTCTGCAGTTCAAATTTTCCATCATGGGACAAACCTCTGTTATCTTCAACATACAAAGTACATGCATACTCAATACAAAATTTCTCATTAGCTTTCTCATTGTTATGAATTATAAAACATTCTCCCAGCTGTACTAAAAATTCACCATCAGATTTCTTATCTTGAGAATCAAAAAATTCTATCATATCAACATTGTTTGAGACAAACAAATCTGAAACCTTTTGCACCTCTTCCATATCACCATTTGGAAATGATAGTAGAGTATGACTCATATCTTCAATATCATGCATATACGAACCAATCAATGTTGGACTTCTATCATCCTTGGTATGTAAATAAATGTCTTCCCCACATGAGCTAGAAATTTCAAAATCACATACCTCTTCTTGATTGAACACAAATTTTTGATCAGCCTCAAAGGTTTCTCCATCATCTCGAGAAATGCATTGGGAGTCATATGAATCATTGCACAAAGAACTTTCATTGTCAAAAAAAATGTAAGCTGGACACAAAACTTCAGGCTCACCTTCATGTATACATCCCTGATATTCAAGAGTTAGAAAATCTGAAATTTGCTTATTACTGAGTGAATATGTCTCTTCTTCCATATATTCTATTATTTCTCATTCTTCTTGATCTCCACAAGAGCTGGAAATATCTCCTTATTGTAAATCAAGATTCACATGATTGTCCTCAAGCTCTTCCTTATCGTGACATGATACACAATCCCCTTCCATTTCATTTTCCAATTCATCAACATGGAAATTTTCAAGATCATTGTAGTTATTCTCTTCACATGTTGACGTACTCTCCTCTTCATCATCAAATGTATCATGGTTCTCATCTATAGTAGGAAGTGTTACTTGTTCACTATCAAATGGATCCGCATTCTCCATTGCCTCTTCTTCTTGATTATCACAAGAACTGCAAGAATCACCTAATTGTAGGTCAGAATCCACAGGTTCCTTTTCACAATCTAAATATTCATTGGATCCCTCATAACATACACTGCTTTCCCTGTCACAATCTATTATGCAAGAGAGATCTCTTGTATCTTCATCTTCATCATGCAAGCCATCATATGAACCATTTTGACTTGTACTTGTCTCATCTTCTATTGGTTGCATTGTTTGATCAATGTCTCTATCCTCAACAATGATGTTACCATTGTCTCCATACTTTTTCCTATCTACAATATCAATCCATTCATCTAGTTGATCAAAAGAAACTGGTATCCATGATTCAGGCCAATAAATTGGGTTTGGCTCATACACTTTTATGAACTGCTGAATGAACTTGGGTTCGTGGAGCCTGTAATTCGTAGGAATTTGCATACAAATTTCTAACATTCTGCAAATCAAAGAATGCCCAAATTCTCCCTTATTTCTTCTTATGTCAAGAAGGGCCTTCCAAATATTTTTGACACATTCATCATTTTCAGATTGTTGGTTCCAAGATGTACTTTGATCATCTTCTTCTTCTTCAAATTGTTGATCCTGGCATACATATTGCTGCAAGTTCTGATTTTTTTGAATCTGTACGAACCTATGGGGAGCCTAGTTTGATGCAGAGATTTTCCATAGTGCTCAAGAAATTGATCCTAAAATCCTTGGAGAGAATCAATAGAAGCTATTGGTAGGCTATTAAAACAATCCCTAGCTTCATGAATGAGTGACATCATGAATAGCCTCATATGTAAATCCTCATAAGGTATATCCAAATCTTGGATGAAAAAATTGAAACTCCTTAAATGATCTTTAGCCAAAATTGCACTACTCCCTGTAAACATAGGAACCAGACTTCTCTAGCTACTATCCATAGGGTAAGGATACCGTTGAAATCCTATCAGGTCAAATTGTCTGATCATTGTTCTGCATTGATGAGGGGGAGGGTTATGCGGATACTGATACTGATACATCGGATTATTATATTGTGTATGATGATGTGGCACATACTGCTGACCATGAGGTGGCTGTGGTGAATATATATTCTGTTGTGCATGATATGCATTACTCATGTTGTGAAAATTCCAAATTGTATTATCGGGCGTTTGAGGGGCCCAATACCTTCCTGCATTTGTGTATTCATCCTTATTGCAGAATTCTCCTAATTGTAACGGTTGTTGGTCCAATTGCAGCTTTTTATTTTTCAATTCTTCAATTCCTCTTATCAACTGTTGCTTCTCAAAATATTCTTTTGTTCCATACACAAATTCCATTCTTCATCAAGTTTTTTTTTTTAGAGTCGCCACCTACTTTTCTGAAAGTAGGAAAATGTTTCTTTTCAAATAACTATTTTTGATCTTCTCCCTAGCGGAATCACTCCTTCTGAAACTTCTCAAAATAAAATTTTTTCTTCAATGACTCTATATGATGGTCTTCAACTGGATTTTCTGATGTTTGTCCCCAGTAGAGTCGCCAATTTGTTAGCTCTCAAAAACACAAGTTTGAACCACGAAAGGTTGCCAAGCTTTCACAATGTTTTAGGGTAATAGACAAGGTCAAAATATTTAGACCTTCTACTCTTTAGGTGCTGCTAGACCTAGGCGGGTGTACCTATATGAATGAAGCAGACTTGATGTGCTTATCTCTCTTGAAATGTTTTGACCACAATGGTAGATGGGAGTGGACAAATAAAATCAAATTTGGTATAAATTATATAGCAATATTCAAAACTAAATCCTAATATGCTCAGTTAACAGATGTAAAGAAAATGAATGAATCTAAATGGTGAAATGCAAAGACTAGTGCCTTATTGGGTATGTGGAGTCAAATGAAATAGAAATGGGCAATTTATTTCTAGAGAACACTCAAATTGTTTGGCATATGTTTTGTTTATAAATTGTATAAACATGCAAGACTGTGATTACTAAGCTCTTCTTAATGATCCAGATGAATTTACCTGATTACTGTGATTAATCAAAAGGATTCAATCCCCCCTTGAAAGAACTAGTTAATTAACCACACAAATACATCAAATGTGCATTGATAAACTGAATATAAACTTGTTATGCCAATTTAAATAACTAGAAAAGCCAACCTTGGAGACAACTTTAATAATACTTTCAATAAGCATAACAAACAATTGACACCAGAAATGAACTGCCACATCAACTGATTTTCATTGATATCTCCATTTGAAATCATGCATCATAGTCTCTGATCTAAAATTTTTATTCTACTGTATCAATTTCCAATCTATCTACTATCTAATCTAATTCTATCCCCCTCTACAATCAAAAATGGATATTTATACATTTGTGTCTGAAAAGACAGATCGCTTCACATTCCAAATTTTGGCCAACAGTATTCGGGCTTTTATCAAAATCTCTAAGACGTTCGCTAAGACATCCCGTAGTCATACCGAAGGCCAATGTCCAACTGAAAGTCATCTCTTTCATCTTGTGTGTCGTTGTGACAATTCTGAGTCGGGGAGATGTCCCACAGATCGCCTATGTCTCACCGAGATGCACCCCGTGGTAACTTTTTGGTCACTGAGACGTAACCACCCTTTCGCTGACGAAATTAATCTTATCGATGAAATAAATTTCATTGCTAGCAAGACTATGAATCTTCGAAAAGACTCATACCGATGCCAAATGTCTCACCGAAAATCTCCTTAATGTATGTTCTGGTCCCCAAGACATAACCATTCTCTCACCGAAGAAGTCGTACGTCAGCATGACAAAACAAATCGGCAAGACAAGAAGACCTTATGCTGATAACCCTTGGTAGAATCCCATTACAATGTTGGCAAGACCGGAGGTACTCACCAAGACATCTCTCTGATGCAAAAGTTTATGACCAAGATGTATATCCTTATCGATGGTCTGCAAGACACATCAAATTCGCCAAGATGACACACCGAAGACACAACTCTTGCCGAAGTGTATCCTTCTACCGCCGGTCGGTAAGACATTATGAATTCGCTAAGACCTCACCCCAAAGAAAAGTCCCTCACCAACATGCTCCTTATGTCGCCGATCAGTGAGACAATAAGATCTTTCCAAGACCCATGTTGAAGAAGACTCTCTTGCCGATGGGAAACCCTTAGTCGCCGAAACAATGCGTGTGTCCTGCCGAAAGATACCTGCATATGAATTTCAATTAGTGTGACATCCCTGAGGTCCTGCCGATAGGAAACAACATACACATATTAACAAAAATGCATTATGGGTCGGGGAGACCTTGATAATCTCATGCCGATAAGAACTATAATGCAAAATACTCAGACCTAGATGGATTTTATGGGATAAAAATGGGTAGAATGTGAGAAAAATATTATGAAGTGAGGCCCTGAGCATATGGTGAGGACTTGATTGGAAACTTAGGGATATGGAAAGCCTGTGAATTTATTCAGAAATTTACAGTTCTAACAAAACCTATGTCTAAATTGTAATTGGTTTGACTTCATAACTTATTAAGAAAAAACATTTATTAAAACACTATGAAACTAAATTAAGGAGCTAGATGTCGTAGTTAAAAATATAAATTTGAAAAAATTAGAATTTTTTCCTTTATGGGAGGAGTTAGCAGAGATGAAAATGAATTTGGGTGCAACTGCTACTTGTTTGAGAAAGGATAAGCAAAAAAAAGAGAATTGAAAGAGTGCATAGCTCACTCGTAGAGCTTCATTAAAGCCATAGATCAACCAAGTCAATCATTAACAGAGTTTCCACCTAATCTGGTGTTGATGTCCAAGGAACAAGTGGATGCAATTGAGGGATTAAAACACAAAATGAGTGTGTTTGATGACTGGATGGGAAGTTTGATGCAACAAGGCAAGGAAAAGATAAGAGAAGCTATTAGCAAGTGTAAAGAAGCATTTTGTTGGCTTGACAAGTTTACGAGGATTTTAGTCAAATGCAAGGATTTCATGGAGAAAAATGACATAGAGATGCAATGGTTGGACGCAATTCAAAAGGTGGAAGCCCAAGTATTGATAGAAGAAAAGGTGGTCACATAACAAGATGTTTTGAAGCTAAAGACATGGAAATTGCAGCTAAGTTGGGAAGGAGATACACTGTTGCAATGTATAATAGGATTAGAGAAGATTGTTGTGAAAAGTGAGAAGATGGTGGAAAAGGACTTAAGCCTTGTAGAGACGTTGATACAAAAAAAATAATACCTGGTTTGAGTAGGGTAGGATGATACCAAGGTAAAAGTATCCAGGGACTGGTTTGAAAAGATAAATAATGACCCCGTTCAGTCATTAAACTGGGAAGTCCCTAATGAGATGATCAGATACATAAACCACATGGAGAAATTTTAGATTGAGGTGTTATAGAGGAATGAGGCCATAAAGAAGATAATAGAGGAGTATGCACAACATAAATATAGTTGGAAGATAATACAAAATATTTTGAGGGAAGATATAAATTAGGTGTTGACAGCTTTTCAGGAATACAAACTTAGAAAATGTGGAAATGAATCCACAAAAGAAATGTCTGAAGAAAAGTAGTAGGGGTTTTTTGGAGAACCAATACAGTGGCATGTTTTTTCGGGGTGCATCAACAAATGTTTTTTTCAGACCCGACACTTGGTGGTGGGGCCAAGAATTTTGAAGTAAAGTGTCAACAATTTTTTTCTCGCATTTTCAAAGGGTTTGATCGTGGATCTTCTATATCCACCTAATCATGTTGATAAGTCATGATGAGATACAAGTAGACTCAATGTGCATTTACCCATGTCTCTCAAGCATTTCAAATGCGAAGAAGGAAGTCAAAGTGGCTTTGACTTATTTTAGGAATGGGTTAAATATCTTCTAGTTCCACCTGTCATTTTGTGCCACTTGTTTTTTTTTATTAGCTTATTTTTTCTTAGCCATGTGCTATTTGAGATTAATTTGAGGCCTTGTGTTCCATAAAAGGCCAAATATTATTCATTTTGAAGGATCAAAATTTGTTGACCTTGATAGAATTAAGATTGGCATATTACCAATTTTACCTCTATTTTCATTTTTTCTATTCAATTCCAGTTTAAAAACTTGTATATTCTATAGGATTTGCTAATATCAAATCCTTTTAAAAGCTATTTCCTGATCGCAAATCTTGCATAGCTGACTATTTATTCCTATCAGAGAAGCCAATGTGTTGTACTAGATTCAGATGCATATTGATACTATTCGGTGGTAAATGGTTGTTTTCCTTTAAACTTCTTCCACTATTCTATGTGTAGCTATGAAGCAATCTAGTGAAACATAGAGTATTTTGTGCTTTGATTTAGTTTATTTCTTGGTGTATGCATGGAAAATAGCTGGAGACCTTTTAATATTAGAATCTTTTAACTACTTTAATTTGATTTTTAGTAATTTTCTTGCAAATGATTTGGATTCATGAGTTGTAAGGAGTAATACATGTTAAATCTGCTAAATCTTTATGTTACTCTATTTGGTATAACAATCATTAAGCTTTAGAACTAGAGACCCCTTGTGATTAACAACATTTTTGCACAATGAACCCTGAGTGAACCTAGTATGTCAAGACCTGACATTTTGAAGCCTTGGGATAGGTAAGATCATCTTTAACTAGAGAATCTTAGTGATTCTTTCAAGAGAGATAGGTTCCTTTGTTCATTGGAGCAAAGATTTATTTTCCTTTTGGTGTGCGTGAACATCCATGTCAACAGTTAGTTCTTGACTTGTAAGGTAACTCAATAACTCAATGTGGATACTATTTAAATAAAATGGATTACATGCTTGGAGATTACAAAATATGACCATATTTATGAAAATAGCAACTTAATTCACATATTCCACTCCAAATAAGTGTTTAGTGATATACAATCTAATTAAATTTAAGAATTATGGAACACTTTATTTCATTTGATTTGCAATATTTTGATGCTCTATATCTTTAAATTTTGACTTCAAATTTTGAAAGAAAGTAAAAAAGAGAGGGAGAGAGAAATAGAGATTAGAAATCCTAAATTTCTCAGTAATGTTGCATGAATATACTCTAGAATTGTGAAAATATAATTACCAATTTATACTTCACTAGACCCTATCACAAATACACATAAATGGTGCAAAATCCAATGGGAACTTATCAATTTAAGAAAGAGACCAAAATACACCTAGATAAAGGCAAAATACTGATAAATAATTTACAAGTCATTTAAGATTTACAAAGCTCGTGACTCATTTGACATCAAATTTACAATCCTCCAAGTATAGACAAAAAAAATCAATGATCTAGTTGAAAGGAAACCATGAAGTGAGCAAAAATTGATAATTCTTCAATTATTTGCCCCACAATTATCAATAATTTCTAGTCTTCGAAATAATCCATCTGGTGGCCTTTTATAGACACAAACACTAAGAAAATAGTTACAAATCAATGCCACTTTTGATCTTCAACCAATGGATCATATTTAAAATGATAGCATATTCCTCTTTTCAACAAGATATCCCATCTTCTTATAAGTTCTTGATTTATTCCTAGCATATTCTCTTTCTTAATAGGCTGTGTGAATACTTCATCAAAATTGGATTGGCAATTGGAAGCTTCAATTGACTCCCATTAAAATTATCTGTAAAAAAAATTAAATTTGTTAAATATCAACATCTTTGCAAAACAAATATGACGAACCACTTGAAATTGATAGCATTAAAAAATGTTATTTCTTTTTATTTTGACCCTTGATTTCAATTTTAAAAATAAGAAAATGTTTTAAAAAAAATTAATGAAATCATTATAAGAAAAAGTGATGCAGTGCGTCGTGTTCCTTTCGCTTAGCAAAGAGAATTTTGGAGTTTTGTATTGAATGCAAAAAAGAAAATTGAAATGGAATACAAGAGTATTTGATAAAAAAAACTAGTTACCTATATAAGATAAAATTGAACTAATCACTTGACAATGAATCTAATTACTTTTGTACTAATAGTAGATTACTTAAGTAAGGTAATACTAATTACTATTTGTACTAATTGAACATTGCCTTTGCTAAAATAATTTAGAGCATGACTAAATATTCGATGCATTTTCAAATTAGAAAATTATTAAAGTAGTGGTAGGAGACTGATTTTTTAAATTAAATAAAATCAACTTATTGTTTCAAGAAATGCTAAGTAAAATAATTTAGAAAATAAGTGTGTATTGCTTTCGAAAAACATGCTAATTAATATCAATTTTCTTTTGAATATAAATTAAACCATTTGTAATAGTAATTTGTATAATTAGTAAATGAACATTGTGTTTGGCAAAAAAATTTATAGACCATGGTCAAACATTAGATGCATTTTGAAAGTAGAAAATTAATTTAGTAGTGGTAGAAAACTAATTACTTGTATTGAATAAAATAATCAATTGTTTGAAAATATATTAATTAGTAGTAAATAATTTAGAAAATAAGTTTTTGTTACTTTGCAAAGACGTTTTAAATAGTACCAATTTTCTTGTGAATATAAATTAAATTTTTAGTAATTATTTAGGAAAACAAGTTATAACTTGATAATTTTTGTAAATAAGTACAAATTTTAGTTTGCATGAATAAATGATATTAATTAGTTTTTTATAATTACACATCGAATTACTTTTGTGAAATAAATTGGCAATGAAATAAATAATTTAGTAGTAATTACAAACTATTTTGTGATTTGACTAACATTAATAAGTAAAATTATTTCGAAATCCTTAAAACTCAATTTCCTTTGCAAATAGTTTATTTTTTGTAACTTAAAATTTGATTAATATTAATTAATGGAAAGAGTTTTAGGTTGGCAAGGGAAGGGTTAATATGTTTAAAGATATGTAATTGGAATTGTTAGAGTTTTGTATTGAAAGCATAAATGGAGAAGCAATATTAAAGTCCATATTTTTTGTGTACTTGTTAGCGAATATAAATAAATTTTTGTATAAAACTATTTAGTAAACATATTTATTTAGTAAGACATAAAAGATTAAAGTATTAGTAATAATTTTAAAGTTTAAAATCATTTTAGAGAATGGACATATTAAAAATATTAAAGTATTTTAAATTATTTTATATTTAAGATATTTAAAATAAATATATTAGTAATAGACTAAAACTTGAGAAGCATTGGGGGAAATGAAGATATTAAATATAAAAGTATTTTATTTTGTTTTATATAGAAGACATATAAAATATAAATAATAGCAATAAGTTAAAATTTGAATAGTATATTATCGTTTTAACTAGTATATTATTATGTTTAATTAATAGTAATATTTTGGAATTTTTTAACCATGTGTATTTTTTTAATATTTGTAATTTAAATTAATTTAGTTAAATAAACTAATTATAAATAATTCTATGTTGTTATGTTTAAAAAACTATTTAACAAACTTTTTCATTTGTTAACATAGTAAGCATTTTAAGCAGATATGTAAGACATAGGAAATTGAAATATTTGTGATAAGTATAAAATTTAAAAGCACTTTAAAGAATGAAGATATTAGAAATATAAAAGTATTATAAATTATTTTATATGGAAGACATTTAAAAGAAATATATTAGAAATATATTAAAATTTTATAATTATTTTTAAATATTAGCAATAAGTTAAAATTTGCAAAGTATTTAATTTTTTTTAATGCCATATTATTTTCAATTAATAGTAATATTTTTGAATATTTTAACCATGTCTAATTTTTTTATATCTATGAAATAAATTCATTTAGTTTAATAAACTAATTATAAATAATTCTATTTAACATGAATTTAGAAAAGAGCATATGTGATTGGAAAATAGTCCATAAGAAGTAAAGTTCATACGAATAATGGCTTTGTAGGTAAACCAGGGGTTTAAATATTAATTAATTGTTTTGCAAATATTAATGCATTTTCATCTTTAAAAAGCCCCACCAAAAAGAATATGTTGAGGCTAGTAGTATGGAGCAATCCCAATATCTCGTAATGTGTAAATGGTGAATAGGTGTTAATGGGATTGCTTGTGTATGCCTTGTTGGGATGCTTAGCTTCCAGACGTCGAGTAATTGCATAGATAGTAAGAATGACAAGTGTGTTACATGTAAAGGTGTGAGAATATAGACTGCAAACAAATTCGTATTAATGGATAAGAATATGGTCTACAAATTCTATGAGAAATGTTGAGGCAGAGAGAAATGTTTTATTGTTTAGAAGGCAGGGGGCATTTGCATAAGAAGAAATGAATTTTGGAGAATGCGGTGTAGATGAGTTGTTATTGCTCATTAGCTATTCCCTGGAGTAGCTATAAAGTTATGAATTTGTTTGAACCAAATGTACAGTAAGCAATTATTGCAGTTGACATGTAGAAGGTGTGCAACATAGCAAAGCATAGAGAAGCATTTCCATTTACACTTGTTTACCATTGACATACTACGAGGTATTGGGATTGCTCCATACCACTAGCCTGAGCATATTATTGTTTCTCAAGGCACTTATCGATGTTGTTTTCCTTCCTTAATGTGTTATTTTAATGATTTGATACTAATTGTTTTTGGGGGACTTTTCAATGATGTAAGTGAAATAATACTTGAAAAATATGTCCATATCCAAGTACATACTGTTTACACATTTTTCTAATTTGCTAAAATTGTAGCACCCCTCCAAATCAGTCTTTCTGGATTTTTGTGTAAGTGTTATTTGTGATTTCATTGATAATTGTGCCATTAGATTATTTGGTAAAATTAACACTTTAAGTGGCCTTGTTCAATTAGCTAATTAAACTAAATTGTTGGGTCGAAAGTAAATGTTTTATTATTAAAATAATTAGATTATTGAATGAATGTCATTAATTAAATTATTAAATTAATTTGAAGGTTTATACCATTATTTTAATTAAACAATGAATAATTAAATAAAATACAATAAAATATTAATGTAATTATTAATAAGGTTAATTTTAAATTTAAACATAATTAATATTAGTAATTATAATTGCAATTAAAATATGGGTATTTCCAACATTATTATTATTTGTTTCTTTTAAAAAGAAAGGCAATATTCTTAAAGGAATCAAAAGCCCCACGCGCCTTTTGATTGTTTCTTTATTTGCATGCCTGTCAAGCATGGAGTCGAAAGGAGGAGGGAGGGAAATTTGGTGACACCTGTCTATTGTATTCACTTGAAAGTTTCTTAAGCCTTTTCTTCAAATCTATTTTGGGGAGAGAGATGGGGAATGATAGCATTTCAGGAGATCACATTTCTCAGACAAAATACGCGCCTTTTCTTTGCTTCCTTCCTTCTACATACATGTCTACCAGTGCATTTGCAACTTCTATCGACTGCAACATCAAGCATGGTTGTCGCTCCTCCAAACTCCGTCTCGCTGGTAATGACCTTTCGCTTCTCCTATTTGGCATAGCTGTAGCTTGAAAATAAGGTGTTGACGGTGATTTTAGGGTATGTTTATTAAAATGAAAATTATAGCCAAGATTCTATAATGCAACACATTTAGGTTTTAACATTATCAGCATCCCTTACTCTGCGTAGTTAAAATATAATACCCACCTTCCCCTGATGATTGCTTTTGCTTGAGATTTTCTTAAGCCTTTAAAACAAATCCATCTTGTGCCCATCCTGCAACCTTTGCATTCCATGAGATCACATTTCTTTGAGGCATTTTGTCAAACAATTGCATGCCTTGTCTGGGTTTCACATTTTGCATACATATCTGTCAGTGCAGTTGGGTGGGAGATGATCCATGGGAACCACAAGTTATACTGGAATCTTAGTAATAAATTTGGGTTGTCTTCAAGGTAGCCATTATGGGTGTAAAGGTCAACCATGCACTCCTAATGAACAACTATATATGCAATGCAATAAGGGTTGCAAATGTGTGAAGTATGTGCAGCCCTCATCCACCAAACCTTCATGACTGCGCGCACCTAGAACACACACAAAGCTTACAGTGTAAGGATGTGTTACAAAGTGCTTCATTAATTTAAATATTCTGAGAGCTTCCTTGCAAAATCCATTTTGTGCACATTCTGCAATTGTTTCATTTCATTCCATGAGATGACATCTCTTGAGGCATTCTAAAAAATAGTTCACACACCTTGTCTTTGCGCCACAGTTTGCATACATGTCTTCCAACGCAGTTGAAACCACAACATCTGCCAAAATTTTCCTCCCCCGTTGTACTTTGGAGGATGTCTATATCCCATTCCAAAGCTCCTTTGATTGGTGCGGCAAGAGGATGTTGGCTCCAACTGTAGAGCTGGATTTACACCCGCCAATTGCATTTGCTTGAAATTTTCTAAAGCCCTCTTATTAAATCCATATCGTGCATATCTTGTAATCGTTTCAATCCATGAGATTTCATCTCCTTGAGTCATTCTATCAAACAATTTGTGTGCCCTATTTACACCTCACATTTTGCATACATATCTCCCATAGCAATAGCAACTTCAACATCTGACAATTCCTCTGCCATTTATGCCTTCATCGATGCCTTCATAGTATTAGCTAGGTCATAAGCCACCAACTTACATATATCATTAATATTAAAATTAAAATCATTGCCAGTTCTAATTAAATTTACTTCCTCTTGAATAGGTGCTATAAACAGAGTTGATTTACAACCTCTACAATAAATGATAATGAATATAGATACATGTATTATTAATCATATTGTATATATGGTTTATAGGTATAAGTTACAAGTGTGGGTGGTCATAAATTAGGTGTGGAATTGTATTTATGATAGATATACTTATTCTAAAATTAGGGAAGAGACCACAATATAAAATCCTTGTCAATCTTGGCATAGATCTGTTGGTGCTCCATTGTCTTAAATTATTCTAATAAAAACTAAAGGAGTGGTCATGAAATTGAATTAAGTACTCCATACTCTTATTTCATATTTATTTACTACACGGTTATGTCCTTAAATAGTAGATTTGTTATGAAATACTTAGAGGCCTTTCAATTCACTCTTATGTTGAGAAAAATGAATTTTATCAAAATTGTCTATTAATTTCAAATGAGATGATTATTATGTGATATAGAAAATATTATTTCATTGTTAAATATCTTAGGATGCACCATGGTCCAAGATAGGTATTAATACATTCTCAATTATTATCATTGCTAGACAATAATAAATTTGGAGATATATTTTAAGCATGGTCTCTAGTTGAATAAAGAGAAAGAATATTTTTAGGTTCCTTACTCAATGATCAAGTTGTTGTATTGATGGATGTTTGAGACTATAATAAAAGGATCTTAATCATATTACAAGCTAAGCTTGGGATAGTGTTATAGGATAATTCTTTTATAAGTTTCACCACTCTGCATACAAATTATGTTTTAGAGTTGTGACCATTGGTCTTTTGATATTCACATTAGAACCATGTTTGATTCTAAGAATGTGGGGTTGGGGAAAGAAACAATATTAGTATGGATTGGATAACCTCATATATATAAATTGGAAAGAGGAATATAATCATTATAATTGATAATCATGTGAATAATATAGTTCAATTATCTTACGAAATTTACGAGTATGTAATCATTGAATCTTGAGTGTATAATCATGGAGCGTAAATGACTAGGTTAAGGTTGGAGTTTTGTTATATAAATTATATGTTTTAACAATTAGTAATATAGTTATTTATATACTTTAACTACACAAAATTTTATAATATTTTAGAAAGTTGGAGGATGTATGTTTTTCTTAACATTGTAAACTTTGATCTCCTCTCATTTGAACCTTGGGATATTTGAGTGTCTTCAATTGTTTATTTTAATTGTATCAGTGTATGAGTTGCAAAGGTTTTCCATAGTTATGGTGTATTGCTTGATAAATAAGGAATTTTAGTAAATATGAAAATAATGTCACCATTGGATGTATTCCTTGTTGATGCTTATTGGTTTTGTTTAAGTTGTTTATTAGTCATATTATTAGCTTGTTAGGGAATCATGTGTGGAGAAAATTGAGGTCTCCCTTGGATGTCATATTAGCTGATTTACTTGTGTTTGCATTGATTATGTAAATAGAATACTTATATACTTTCAATTCTTGTGTTGCTATTTTATATTTTAAAATATTGTATATGTATATATATTTATATATATTAAAGTTATTATATTAGAATATTGGTGTTTAGGCCAATTAATCGATTGAGTAGGTAAAAGAATTAGAAAATTAGATTAATAGTTATAATAGACATTTGAGTATTATTATGTGAATGGTTTAGTAAGAAAAGTTAGGGTTTATATAATGAGTTTTAGAAATGGTGCTATAATGTTCTCCCATGAATGAATTGATTTGATTGTTGTTCAATGTGGAAATGATTTTATTCTATGGAGTAATCATGTTCGTGATGTAAGGGTTGCTTGATTGAATGTTATATTGTTTATTGGGAATTGTATAATTTTTTGGAATATATGTTGATTTTGGTTATGGTTGTAAGTGGGAGCCCATTTGTTCCTAATGGGCATTGAGAGGATTCGATCTTGAGTTTGGTTTTGTATTGAGGGGATTATGTCAGTTTTGTTGAGTTTGAAGGTCTCGCTATGATGTTAACCCTCATTCTTCTACACTGTTGATTTGTAAATTGGGGATTGTATTTTAGTCGTTTGAGATCATGGGATTGTAGCCAATTCGATGGGAAACCATTGTGTTAGCAATTTGAGAGTCTTCCAGAGGTTTGAGGGGAGTATGGTTTTGACTTGGATAAGTTGGTATGCATTGGGTAACCCATATCAAGCCTTGAGTATTTTCATGAGTTTTATTTTGCTTCACCTAAAAGTGGGTGGCTACATGACTTTGTCATTTGGGTAATGGTTGATCTTTATACTTGAATTGTGTTTTTGTGGGTTTAGCCTTGCACTAGGAAGTCGTTTACTTTGAAGTACTAGCATGAGACGGTACATGCCTCTCTTGGTGTATTTACTGATTTGGCTTTGGTTATTTGTGCAAGTGGGCTTACCTAGTCTATGAATTAGAGATTTGTTGTTAGTAAGGGGAGTGGCTTTCAATGGGGGCCGATGCACAAAGTGGCATACAGGTAACTCATTGAGAGTTTCTTTAATCAGTGATAACCTAATAATTAATTAGGGGGTTTGGGTAGTTTCTGACATTAATTTAGATCATGTAGCCTCACTCATGGCCCAAGTGCTCGTTTAGGCTAGGGATGAGTGAGAAGGCCTAGAATGGAAAAGGGCAACTACCTTGTCCTGTTGAAAGGTATGTTGATCCCACATGAGTGAGAATGGGGGTTGGGGATCGATTGAGGTTGCCAGGGTTTAACCTATTAGGGGGTTGGTAACCAATGAAGATCTGCATTGGGTAACCCACGTCGAATTTATGTGATGACACTCCACCCTTTAGCAACTTTGTATGTTGTTGTTTCCCTCTTGTTGTGCTTGTACCTCTAGAAGCGGATGTAGTCTTGTGTTTTTTGTTGCTCTTGTTGTGGAGTCATGTTTGTCATTGTTCACCTGACTGATTTGGTTGTGGGTCTTTCTTGTCATCTCCTAGCATGGGGGCTAGGCCTTAAGGTCCATGTGGTTAGGTGGAACATGCTTTGCACCCCATTGGGTCCCCAGATAGTGTTCATGAAGCGAAAGATGATGCAGAGTTTCAGAGCTTCACTTGGTTGAAGATAGTTCCACGCTCTGCACCTTATTCTTGCTTGATGTATTATTCTTGTACTTGATGTACTCTTCCCATTGATTAAATGGAAGCATTATTTAATGTACTATTGTATCCATGATGTGTTGTATCTGTGAAAATATGCTCCACAATTTTAGTATTGAACTATGAATTGAAATGTAATAATTGATGTATACGTTTTCAACTCTATCGATCATGTATGGTTGTATGTTATTTTCATGTAATCTTGGATTTCATTCGCTATCGTTTTGGTAAGAGTCTAGGTATCGTAATACCGTCCCGTGTACCCTAGAGGATATAGATGATTTTGTAAATGCAAAATTTATTTTCATATAGTGTATGTACATATTTATCTTATGCAATGTTTCACTTTCAAAAAAAAAGTGAGGTAACTTGTCAGTTGTAGTGGTCCTTTGGGGTTTGCTAGGTAGGGAATCACATAAACTAAAATTAATAGTTGACATTCTGCAAGACAATCAAACTTAATTGGCCAAGCAAGTATTATAAATAAAAATGACAATTAATAATTGAATGAAAATTATGTCAGCTCAGGCAAGTTACTGTGGCAACCAAAGGAGGTCACTATTGCAATTGTATGATGTGCATTGGATATGGCATAGTTGTCAATCAATCTAAAGCTATTGCATTGAATTCCAATAGGTGTATTATTATTTTTGTTGAAGTAAATTAGCAAAATAGAATATTGTATATTTTGACAAATATTGAATCGCTAAATACAAATTGCACAACCTTTCAGATAGGGGTTGGTGGTAGAAAAGTAGTGAACCATTGAGTTTTTCCTGTAACAACGAACAATAGTTGTAGATATCAAGTATCAAAAATACAAAATATACAATGTTGAAGAATGTAAATATAAAATGAGCCATTATTTTTTCTTCTATGTCTTGTTATAAAGTGAATGTTGGTGGTTATGAGAAATACGTGCTTGAATTTACAAGTATAGGAAGGTAGAAAAATATTATAAAGTTTTGAAATTGATTGGCTAATGAAGTATCTGAAATTGAAATGCAATAATCGCAATAGTAAATATAGCATATTTAGAAACCATAATACTAGATTTTAAGCTATTTGAAATGAGGAATGAGAGAATTAAGCATTTTCTAACATATAAAGGAAAAAAATGTTGATTGTAAAATGAGAGCTGGTAGAAGTTTTAATCCATACACTAGTAGAATTTGGCAAATAAATGACTATGTGACTAAAAATTTTAGTCACGTGACTAAAAATGACTAAATTCTACTAAATTTTTACAATTCACAAGTATAAATGACTAAATAAATGACTAATTTGGTCATCGAGTAAAATCACAACTAAATAATTGGTCAGAAAAATAAAAATGACTAAATAAATGACTATTACTCCTCTATTCTTTTTGTTTCAATTTTGATCATTATCCATAGAGCTTAAGCCCCCCTCATGGGACCCCTACCTAAGCAGGCCATTTGGCCACCTAGGTTGCTTGGTGCACCAAAAATACCTATTGCATGGAAGGAATTGTCTCTCAGTGCAGTCTCAAGGCCTACACATATTTTATAAAAAAAATTAACATTTACACTCTTTAACTTTTATTAAACATTATGTTAATGAATTATTAATGTTTTTAACTATGATTTGAAGCCATTTTGATTTTCCTATTGTGTTAGCATGTCAAATGTATCAAAGAGAATTTGTGGTCAATTTCACTAATAAGATATGATTTAAACAATCCAATTGCATTTTGAGGGCTATCTTGCAGACACTTTCATTTAAATAATACATATATATTATCAATCATTTCAATCCATTTGAATGGATCATTTAAGGAATCAAGAATCAATAGTGTTATTCCCATAGCCCAACATGATTGGGTCAAAGAGGAAGAATTTTAGGGAGCCCTAACTTCACCACATCTAAGCCCAAGAGCGCAAAGTATGTTAGGGGGCCCTAATCTAGATTTGTCTAAATTTATTTCATTCCATTATTTAGCACTTATTATTAATTTTTTAAGCTAGCCACATGCAACTAGAATTTCTAGCACATCCATTCACAAACACATACTCTCTAACATATTAACATACATATAGTTTTCTATCGATGCATCCTTGAACCTCCTTTAGGTGCAAGTGTTAGTATATATTCCTCTCTCTATATAGAATTGTCTCCCCCTCGATCTCTCTTTATTTTTCCTAATCTCTCCAAAGATCAATTAAACTATCAAATTTTTATATATTAATTTAATTTGCTCTATATAAGAATATATTAATTATTAATTATTAATTATAATAATTTTATATTTATATTTAATATTTTTTATGATAGAATACAATATATAATAGTAATATAACCCTATAATAATAATATAACCTATATATACTATTAAATATAATAATAAATATAATTATATTATATATAATTTAATCTTATTACTATTATATTAAACATATATATTATATTATTTTTTTATTATTAAACAAATCTTAAACGTTTATTAATTTTTGCCATTTTTTGGTTGCTTTTCACCATTTTGTGCTACTTTTCCCGCCACTATTGGTTCCCGCTCCTCCAAACTCTTCCTCGCTAGCATTGACCTTTTACTTCTCCAATTTGGCGAGTTGCAGCATAAAAATAAGGTTTTTCCAAATAAGGTGTGAAGGAAAAAGCACTTATGTATCATGTATGTATGGAATACTGTCTTAAATCTACTTTGTGTTGTGATGCAGCTATGATGCAAATCAGATTGGTGGGAAAAAGTAGTGAACAAGTGTAAAGTAGGCAAAGACACAATATTGGTATGTCCATCTATGATGTAGATATGTGTGTCGTGGGTTCAAGGTTTTCTTTTTTTGAACTCAAGAATCTAAGTAAGCCCTAAAACGCTAATAGTTTCAAATTTTGTTTACTGTGAATAGATTGAAGCAATAGTTTATCGTGTAATTATTAGGGTTTAAGCAAATTTTTTTCTTAAACCCTAATAATTAAATCTGAGTAAGCCCTTAAACATTGATATTTTCAAATTTTGTTTACTGTGAATAGATTGAAGCAATAGTTTATGGGTGCAATTATTAGGGTTTAAGAAAATTTCATTTACTGTGAATAGATTAAAGGTTGAGGATTTGGGCTTTACATCCACTGGTTGCATTTATTTAAATTTTTCTAAGGAATTTTCAGAAAAAAATGCATTTTTAACATATCTTTAATCACGACATTTCATGATATCACATTTCTTTGAAGCATTTTTGGAAACAGTTCGCTTGCCTTGTCTATGTTTCCACATTTTCATGTATGTCTAGCAAGGAACTTGTAACTACAACATATGATTGTATACCTAGATTTTGAATATCTTTGTAGTTGGAACATACCATTATATCTTTGTGTCTCTATGTGGCTATAGTAGTCCTATGTGGTTGTATACACTATTTTGTGTATACTCCCATAATTTCTTGTATGAGTTGACTTGAGAAACACATCGTTGGAACGACTCCACATGAATCTGATTTTTGAATGTCTTTTGTGCCATTGTGCTTACAATTGTATAGATATATTTTTCGCATGATGATCCATTTTCTAGCACTCCCAATGTTGCATTGGCTACATGTTCCCATACCTTGGGCAATGCATACATAATCCTCTATTTAGTTCATACCTGTAGGCTACAATCCACTCGGGGGTTTATTTATTTTTATCATTCCTCTTCTATTGTGTGGCTAGGTGAAGCTCTTTCTCAACAGTATGCTTTGTGGTTGACATGCTACAAATATATAGCCATTCTTCATATGTTACTTTTGAAGGGCTTGGATTCAATATCAGTGGAACAAAGGGTGGCTTTAGGAAATGTGAATGGCTTGCAAGTCTTTTTGTTGTCAATTCCTGTTACATTTTTTGGTTTCCATCTCCTTCCTACCTCAAATTCATAAGGAGAATGTGAATGTGATTCTACAAGAGAGAGAATACTCAAAAAAGGATATGTTGGATGTTGATCCTTAGCTAAAAGTTGCAATCTTTGGCAAGGGAGACCCCCATTAACCTAGCATTATTTTTTTGTGGAGTTTATGTTGCTAATACTTGGAAAGAAGATAAAACCCTTTATTAATTAATGCAAATTCTTAATCAAAAGAATCAGACTATTGTTTTTGGCAAGGTACCCATTCGCATACTAGTCTAGTGCTTTTTTATTTAATGCCAAGGTTTGCACCCACATAGCCAGATACAATGGAAAATAATTGTTATGAAGAGATGAGCCTAAGTCTCATTACATGTTTTGCTACACATATTCATTATAATAGGGGTCTCCATCACACTCTTGGCTTGGATAATAGCAGTTGAATGTAGGCTTGCTAGATTTGTTGCTAACTTCATTATCTTATTGATGCAGGTAAAGAAGCTAATGAATCTCATTTGTGAGTACCATACACCATTGCAAAAATACATGGCTATGATGGACCTTCAGGTATTTCATTTTTTCACTCCAAAATATTTTTGAGTGCTATCAATATCAATTGATTTGAGCAGTTTTTTATTCCAAATGATAATTTGTATAGCTGTAGAGTTGTATTTTATTAAATTTATTTTGATATTGAATAGATTGTGGGTTTGTGGAATTGGACATATGAAACCTATACTTTATTTTAGCATTATTATTTATGATATTTCCATGATCTTGGTGTTGGAGTTTTAAGTAAATTTATTTCCCTTTTTTCCAATATAATTATTTTGTTGTATTATGTTAGTTTTTTTGTGGCTCCTTGAACAACTCTCCTTGATGAAAACACTAACAATAATTAATAACTTATGTACAGAAGTATTTGTGTAATTAATTTAAATTTTCTTGCAAATTGACATGGATATATATGGGCAGGAGAGGAATGAAAGATTGTTTTACAAGCTCTTAGTTGACCATGTTGAAGAATTACTTCCTATAGTCTACACAACCACTGTTGGTGAAGCTTGCCAAAAATTTGGAACAATTTTCAGGCATTCACAGGGTCTTTACATAAGCTTGAAAGAAAAGTATGCACATCTATGTCATCCTCAATTTCGTTTCTTACTATTAGGATCATGTAGTTTATATTATTACTAACCAAGGTCATGTAGCTATATGGTATGTGCATTCCATATCAAAAATTTTATTTTCTGTTTGTTGTTAACTCTTGTTTTTACAACTGTTCCCATGGCACCTTTTTTTGTTTGAGGAATGCTTGTAGGGATTGTCTGAGTTGGAGCACCTAATTAATCACCATCTATCATTTTGTGGGTAGTAAATAATAGATTGCCTTATAACCTGCTATCTGCAACTCTATAGGCACTAACATGTTCCTCATTGAATTGTATGTTGTCTTTGATAATAAATATATCATATGCCTCTATTATAAAATTGTATAATATTGTCTGGTCTCTTGTTCACATATGAAAGAACTATCACTTCTTTCTAGGATATAATTTAGAGGTAATTAAAATTGGCAAGGGAAAGGTCCTTGACATTTTGAAGAATTGGCCTGAATAGAACATCAAGGTCAATGTTGTTATTGATGGTGAATGTATTATGGGACTTGGAGATCTTGGATGCCAAGTAAATCTCACACAAAGGACTTGACTTTTCATGTGTTGGTATTTCTACCATTTGGAATATATAAAGGATGCATCTTGTAATTTCTTTATTCCCATTTTTCTTTTCTTTCCAACATGTTACATTTGTTTTCTCTATGTTATGACTACTGGAATTTGCAATTTTTCATCTCACGTGTCTATTATGAATAATTATTCCAAAGAATGGGAATTCATGTTGGAAAACTTGCTTTGTATACAACACTTAGGGGAGTTCGTCCTTTAGAGGTATTCAATAATAGTAATAATAGATCTTGTTTTGAAGTAGCTTTCTAATTTTAGGATGTTACCCATTTATTTCACTAGTTAGTGATTAATATATCAAATGACAGTGGCTATTAGTGGTAACTTATTTCTGGTTTATTTTGGAAAATTGGTACAGCATAAAACTTGACTTAGAACATTATTAAGTTGCATAGGCCACCTTGTTTATATTGATTATCATAGTACTGCATGTATTGTTTCTCATGCACAAACTTTCATAATCTTAGTTCATTAAATGGATTTTAGCTAGTAAGATACCATGTAAAAGGTATCAATGTTTTTCCCTTTTCTTGTGTATGTTTCAAAAGGTTGGCACTAAGTTATAGAGTAAAATGCATTTTGGGTAATCTAGATCTGAATTATGCTATATGATAGCCTGAGCCATATATGACACTGATTCTAGTTTGAAAAATTGTATGTGAGTAGTGCCTTCTAGTAACTATTGATGTTGGGACCAACAATGGAATATTGTTGAATAATGAATTACACATAGGGCTTAGACAGAGACATGCTACAGGCCAGGTTTTGTTCTTGACTAGAAAATATTTTCGTCTTTACTTTTCTAATTTGTCCTATGGACCAAGTCTACATAGTACAAGTTTCTAACATTATGTGCTCAAGGAATATGGTGACCTTCTTCATGAGTTCATGTATGTTGTCAAACAAGCTTATGGAGAGAAATTCCTTATCTAGGTCAGGAGGAGCCCCTACTTTTAATTGAAATGGATCTTTAACTTGAGATTCCTTTGTCAAATTGGGTTAAGAATATGGTCTAAGTTTTCTTGTAGAATTTTCCTTGTTGTAACTGATAGTGAATACCTAACACAATTTTTTTGTAATAATTGCATCTTCAATTAATACCTAATCTACAATGTTTAGCTGTTGGAAGAAATAATATATGCAGAATATTTGTCAATCCATTATTTGTGATTTTTAGAGCATCGATCGATATTATGCTATTTATTGCTTTATCTTACAAAATTTTAAGGAAATTGAAGAAACATGTGCTCTTATGATAGTTTGAAGACTTTGCTAATCACAATTCCTTTACCTTGCTAGAAAAGTACTATTCATCTCACCTTGTCTTCAATGATGATATTCAGGTATGTTCATAGTTCACTATGTTCTAATTGTCAAAGTGCTAGAATGATTTGCATATTTTTTCTTATCTCAAGTTTGTAAAATGATGATTATGTAAACTTTGTGTCAAGTGAATATGACTCCTAGTATGTCTCTTTGTGATAGAAACATATTTTGAAATGGGAGATGGGTTTGGCTCTCTCTAGATATTTCTCTAGAATGCCTCTTAACTTTTAGGAGACATGTCCCCACAAGACATGCAAATACACTTAAAAGACAGATTGGAAAATGAACAAAATTAGCCAAATTGTCTATCCATGCTTTAAAAACATCATGTGCTCCACCAAGAACCTTTTAGAGCATAAAAGGGTGCATTTTCTTCAAAAAAAAAGGAAAAATGAAGGTTTTCAGGGAGTAGAGGAATACAAGGAGGATAAATATGTTAGAGATGAATTAGGGTTCCAAATGAGTGCTAAGTTTTCTTTTATAAAGTGACCAGTTGTTAGAAAACTCACTAGGGTGAGCATTCATGTTTATGGAGGGAATTTAAATTTAAATTTGAACTAGACACTAGCACATGCCCTTAGGATAAATCTATTTTGTAGGAACCCTTTTCCTTGGTACTTGCAAAACAAAGAGAATAAACACCTCAAGTTAGATATTGCAAGCACAAACAAGGATTCCCTATGAAATCCATTTACAACTTCAAATTAGGAAAGAAAACAACAAAGAACACAATGAAGCAACGTAATATTGATTGAATCCTAATTAGATGTGCAAAATAATGATCCCATGGGGGAATTGCTGCCAATTTGATGTGAAAATTGGCCCTTTCCCAATTCCTAAGATGCAATATTGAGATGTTGATGATGATTGATCCACTTTAGTTGATGAAGGTTGAAAGCTCCAAGCCAAAATCTGCAAAAACCTAGCTAAGAACTTACGATTTATGGATGAAATGGCTAAATATTTTACCATAACAACTTTGCATATTTTGTGGATGATGAAATGAGAATATGAGCTCTTTATTTATAGAATTCTAAGATGGATGAATGTTCAAATTTGAGCAATGTGGGACTAACATTCATCCAATGACATGATGCCACTTGTCAATCTATGAATGGGTGAAGGATGTGCAAGATTTGGGGTTTGTGCCAATAAATGCATAATTTTGAATTTCAAATTTGTTGAAATGACAAGCAAGAGGGAAGGGAAAATGTAATAAATTCCACTTGACTCAAGGCAAAGGACATGTAAGATGAGTTTATTGCCTTGTTGGATGTATATGTTGACTTGGAATTTTTGAATTCAAATTGAGAGAATATTCCAAAAGATGCCATGTGAGGAAAATAGAGATTTAATAAATGAATTAAATATATTTTCATGTGCAACTTGCATTATCTAGAGGATGGGACATGAGATGGGATTAAATTAATCAAAGTTAATTAATTTAATGAAGGGTTAGATGATGTGACCTATTTGACTCAAATATATGGATTTACTTAAATCAAATAAGAGAGGAATATGATGAGAGGCTAATTAAATAAGGATTTTGATTTATTTAATTAAAAGAGATGGTGCTAGATTAAATCAAATAAGGTTTTAATTTATTTAATTTAATGGATAGACTTTTAGAGATTTAATCAAATAAATTGATTATTTAATTAAATAGGGATAATTAGATCAGATGGATTGATTTAATTAACAAGAAAGAGTGACTTAATTAGACAAAATGATTTATTTAATTAAGGGATGAAAGTTGATGAATTTAATCAGATAAGGAGATTTGATTAAATGGTCAGATCGAGGGGTGATTCTGGAAGAAATGGTGTTAGTAGGTCAGGATCAAATGCACAATATCAATCAGTACATTTTACGTGTCTACATTTTGCCCCTCTTTGAAGCAATGCACTCGCTGCATTGGTTCAAAGAATAAACGATCTCGATCAAAGCCAAAAAAAATTGATATTTAACAACTTGCCCCACTGCTGCCTAGCAGAAGAGAATGTGCCAATATAATGCCCCCTCAAGAGATTGGACAAAAATTCTAAATTTTTGGTGATCTCGGGAAAAAAGATGACAAAGTACCCAACAGGTCTGAAAAGGCTCTGGGAAGCTAAAAACATGTCAAAACGCAATAAAATGATGAAAAACTAGCCTCAACCAGACAAAAAGTGGTTCGGGGGTCCAAAACCCTAACAGGATAGCCAAATAGGGTGAAAAAACCCTAATTTTTAGGCTTAAAAGGGGCCCAAGGGGTCACTTTCAAGTCATTTTCACACACCTCCACTAGCAACCTTGAGATTTGAGTGCAGACCTCCTGATGATATAGCACAAGGACAACTTCCCCTACACATTTCAGACCGAGTTCAGACGTACCAGCGTCCACTTGGCATCAGGGCACCGGTAAGTGGTCCTTATGTGAGCTTTGTCTTTCATTTCAATGCTTCAATTAATGCCTTAGAGAGTCAGTCTGTCTACAGCAACGCTATATAGCGCCGTTCAGAAGACAAACTGCACCGCTCGGTATTGAATAGCGCCACCACGGTGCAGTTTAGAGTTTAGAAACTTCGACGCTGAGCTCGGGTCTGGCGGGCCAGTTTGACAATGTGTGACACGTCGTCGCCCATTTCATGAAAACTGTGATGATGGATGAAAAGTGCATCGCGGCGGTGGAGTTTTGCTCTTTTTTGGCTTGAGCATCGGAGTTTGAGTAAAATCAAATTGTGACTCCATCACAAACTATGCCGCTGGGGAAGTTTTTGGAGCACCCGATTAGAAATTTTTCAATTTTTTTAACACGATGACTTTCCTTGATGCAGGACAAGCCTAGGGATCTCTACTCTTGGGAGCACCGGTTGCATGACCTGGCTGGGTATCTGCGGGACCTGAGTGACACAGATCAGGATAGACTCCGGATTGCAGGGTTATGGCATATTGCATATGCGGCACCGATTCACACTCACTTAGGGATGTTGTCAGCGCTGGCGGAGAGATGGCACAACGAAACATATTCGTTCCATCTTCCCACGGGTTAGGCCACCGTCACCCTAGAGGACGTTTGGCACATTCTACGATTTTTGATCCACGACTGATGAACGATCTTTGATATGGACGAAGGGCGCAAGGCCTGCTTCCGAGTGCTTGCTACAGATGATATTTTCTTCTACAATTGGCAGATAAAGCTTGAGCGCCACAGGATCCTGGCACCTCCTTACCGCTGGGTGATTGCAGCCATCATTTTGGGCCTTGTTGCCCCTTACAAGCAAGGGCGATATTTCAGTCCCTGGTGGGGACACTGCTGGGAGCGGATGGTCTGAGACAGGCCAGTTCGTTTCGCATGGGGGCCTGTTCTTCTAGCCTCACTTTATAGGGACCTACACGAGTACGTGTATATGGTCGACAGAGCGCTGGGGCCTGGGGTGACTTTACTTCACGTCTGGGCATGGGAGCACATTTCTGTGTTATGTCAATGTGTCATTCTAGTTCCGATGGGGGCAGATGATCCCCTTGTGGCACGATACAGAGGTGGTGTGTCCTTTACACACATTAGTGAGCATGGGATCCCATACTGGAGGCGGGTCTTGGACAAGATGCTAGTTTTCACTTGGTGTCCATACCTTGGTCGGCCTGGATGGGCCGATGATGCTGATCAGTTATTTTATTGCTACCAGGACCGATATATGTAGGGGCGGGAGCATTTTATGATCGAGAGGTACCTACCCAAGCGTGTACAGTGTCAATTTAGAGAGTTGCAGGATTGGCTAGATGGCGATTACGTAGCCATCTTTTCTCGCAGCATGGCACAGGTGTCATGGGGATAGTACATTCTTGCCTCAGAGGCAGTTGACAGTTTTAGGAACTTGGTAGCCCGACCGTGGGCTTATGATCAGGGTTTAGTAGATCCAGGCACTACTCAGGCCTACAAAGACTAGTTTTGACCTCCACTTCAGCTGACTATTCTAGGTGAGGGTCTAGATCTACACAGAGTTAGAGGTAGAGGGGGAGAACGAGGATGAGGATGAGGACAAAGGTCTGAGATTCAACAGGATCCACCAATTGCACCTCTAGTCCCATTAGGTAATAGGGATGTACCGATGCAGGATCAATAGTATAAGCCACCATTTCCACCACCACGAGCCGATGGTGAGGATCAACCTCACGTGCACCCACGGGTACATCCAACAAGACAGGTAGATGCACGGGACACTTTGATTGCAAAATTGTAGGCCTAGGTTCAGGTGGTGACCGTCGAGAGAGATCAAGCTGTGCAACAGAGATAGGCTACAAAGCTATAGACAGCTACTGAGCTAGGCCGGAGGTAGCAGATTGAGAGCATGACAGCCTCCTCCTCCCAGGGTACAGTGTCAGTTCGATCCTATAGGGATGCTATCCGAGAGATGGAGTATTACCGACGGGCCTATCATGAGACAGTACCCAAAGCAAAGTGGGTCCCTAAGTACTCAGAGCAGGCCAGCCATAGACCACCAAAGGGTCACAGTGACAGGGGCAAGGGCAGCATTCACAGGGATCGAGCTTGATTGAGATGATTTTTTTTTTTTGTGCCTTATGGGCTTGTTTTTGATAGCCCGGTGGGTGTTTTGTATTGATTGATATATATGTACAATGATCTGATTTATTCTTTGTACTATGACAGTAACATTATTGATGATATATATATGAGCCGATTATGATTTTGATGTGATGCGTTGTGCTCTTTTTTATGTATGGATGGTTTATTACTTCTATATGTTATGGATGCATTTATTTCTAATGATTTTATGCAAATGATTATGACTAAAAAATCTATATTATGCTAACCTATAATATGATGTGCAATGATGTTATCTATATGATTATCTAATTATGATAATGTAAATGAGATGATCGACATGTGAAATGATATGATCTATGGTGCACATGCGAAATGATATGCAAATTGTGCTTATGAAATGTTTATGAATGGATGCGTATGTATTTTGTTTATAATGAATTTTATACGTCTATGCCTATGTGGAATGATTTATGTAATGAATGTTTTATGATGTTATTTATGAGATGATATGGATAATGAAATATGAAATGCAATGGTCGTAATATGCTGCAAAAGAAATGGTGTTAATGCATAATGAGATGGTTTTTTATAACAAATGTTATTATCCTAAACGCAATAAATGATGATGTATGTGATGCAAAGTGATATGAGTATGCGATGTTATGTTAATGCAAAGTGATGCAATGATATGCAATGTAATATAAATGTAATGTGATGACGCCATGATGTTATGCAAGTATGCAAATGAATTAAATGCTTCTATGCCTATTGTGCATGATTATGCAAAATGATTATGAAATGTTTCTGTAAATGTTATGCGATGATTTATATGATAGATGGTAATATGAAATGGTTGTGAAATGCAAATGTTATGCAATGATTGATGTAATGCCATGATATACAATGTAATGGGTAAAATGCACTGACATGGATGCACCTATCTATGAAGAATGTTTATGATAACCTGTTTATATGATAAAAATGTAATGCACATGCTTCCTATATGATATGTTTATCCAATATGCTAATGATTTGTGGATGCAGGATCGATGGCGATGATGGTGATGATGATCAACTGTCATAGTACCTTGTTAGCGCGGTTAGCAAGAAAAGAAGAAGTCATTTCAACGAGACACAAGATGATGCAAAATGCAAATGATGATGATGATGATTACTTGCTGAGGAATTGGGATTTTCAAAGGGCCGATTTCCTTATGTTTGATAACACATGTGGTACAATGCATCAAGGTATAGGGAACCCAGATGGAATTGTACCTAGTGTGATGGACTTTGACTTGAAAAGTAGATAGGAGTATTCCTGTTCACACCTGACATACGAAAACCATGTTAGGATGTGCTTCAAAAGTTTTAGACACCTCAGACCAAAACATGGAAAGGTAAACCTATCCATGCAATAGTTAACAAGTTTCCCTAGACCTCTTCCATACATACCTAACAAAGAAAGTATTCGCCGAGGTTATATTACAAGAACATCCAACAAGCATAGCAGCAAAAAGTTAATGATCGTTGCCCCAATCCTATTTCTCTAAATCCTCTATTTTGGGATATCATCGAGACATCCTTGGAATGAGCACAAATAAAATAAGTCAAAAGATACAAACCAAGTAAACAATCAACTTGATGCTCTTTAGTACCGCTAACCAAAGGAGAATGTGTTTTTCAGGGATAATAACCGAAACTATTGACAAAAGATAATGCCCATTGTAGGAAGGATTCATCCTAGGACATGTTAGTGGATGGTGGCATGCCATTTCGTTTATCCAGAGTGTTCTTTCTAATGAATAATGTCCATTGTAGGAAGGATTCATCCTAGGGCATGATGTTATCAAATGATTGATATGGGATTGATTGGATGATGGACTATCGACGTGAAGAGTTGACCAAATTGTTTACGTATTGACTTAGACTTGAGACTTGACGTTGTGAGTTTTACTTTTAAGCTTCTAAACTTGTTTCTAACTGTTTCACCAAAAGTTGAGGATGACGATTAGTTTATTATGGATGGTGTTTATTGCAGGTGTAAGCGAGATGAGTAGGATGGATTTTTTCAAATATTTGGATGTTTTTGATGTTTTGCAATGTTTTGAGGCTATTTTTTGGTTTTTTTGAGATTTTACAATGTTTTGGGATTTTCTGAGATTTTGACCAAGAGACTAACCTAAAGACCTATCCTAGGGGTCTTGATGGCTGGTCAACAGATGATCCTATCCTACGTTATATATGCAGAGACCATGTAGTTCAACTGACGACTTGACCGATTTACATATGAAGATATACATGATGAAATGTTAGCTTATTATGATGGACTCCTAAAGGACTGACCTAAGTGTCTCAGGGGATGATCAAAGATCAACCTTGCCTATGTTCAAGCTCAGAGATGATGTAGTTCGACAAGACAACCTTGTTTTTGAATTTTTGACTGAATTTTGGACTTGTTTTTGGATTTTGATGATGTTTTGATGTTTTTGGATTTTCTGATGTTTTGATGTTTTTGGGTTTTCTGATTTTAGGACTTTAAGATCATACATGAATCCGATCCAATAAGAACATGCCCCTAGCCTGCTACAATAGACTACTTCGATAAAGGCAGGACAAACTGACCTTGAGGATGGGTCGAGTAGTACTAGGAGGGATCATGATACAAAAATAGGACCAAGCTATGGTGCGGATGCGAGTGGATGAGTGATGGATGGAGACTTGAATACGATGGATAATGGAAGAAAAATGGAGGGATGGTTCCAAACAAGCCGTACATATCCTGGTGGATGGAAGATGCTTATTTACAAAAGGCACCTATTTTCCAGGTTTTCACCAAGGTACTTGTCCAAAGTGCCACCGAAGTAGTTTTCACTAGAGGACGATTTTTTTTATCCTTTTTCTCATTTTTTTGGATTTTTTTCTTTTTTGATTTTTTTGTTGTCACCAAGACGCCTATTTGCCAGGTTTTCACCAAAGTAACCATTTTTTTAGGACATTTTCTGATTTTTTGGATTTTTGGTTCTATACTTTCAAAGATTTAGGCATAATACTTTTTGAGATGGGAGCTATCCATGGGCTCCTACAGAGGTTCCCCTTCGGGTGTTGATAGTTGATATGCCCCTGATTTGTAACTTGTTGTGATGACGAAAGGTCATAACCAATTAGGTTTGAACTTGCCTTTGCTGCTTGGGTTTGGGACATTCTTTTGATTTTCTTTTAAGAACAGTTCTCTGACTTGGAAAGTCCTGCTTGTGATTTTCTTATTGTAGCTCTATTTGAGTCTATTTTGATAGACTTGCAAATGATTTAAAGCATCAATACATCTCTCATCCAATAGCTCCAGCTCGTTTAGCCTTGAAACTCGGTAGTCTTCATCAGTGATGAGGTTTTGCAGTGATATTCAGAGGGATGGGAGCTCAATCTCAATGGGGAGTACCACTTCTGATCCGTAGACCAAGGAGAAGGGGGTGGCACCAGTGGGTGTGCGGATGCTAGATCGATAGGCCCAAAGGATGGGATTAAGCTGCAGATGCCAGTCATGACCTACGTCATTAACTATTTTCTTGAGGATTTTCAAAATGGTTTTTTTTGTAGCGTATGCTTGGCCATTACCTTTGGGATAGTACGGGGTGGAGAAGCGATGTTGGATTTTGAATTTTTCGCAAAGGTCACGAAATTCTTGATTTTTGAATGGTGTCCCATTATTTGAGATAATGGTTTGTGGGACACCATAGCGGCATATGAGATAATTCAGGATAAACTTCGAGATCTGCTTCCTAGTTATATATGTCATGGGTATGGGTTCTACCCACTTAGTAATGTACTTTGTGGCAGTTATGATGAATTTGTGGCCATTAGATGAGGTAGGTGTGATTTTCCCAATGAGATCGAGTCCCCACTGTGAAAAGGGCCATGGTGTGATGATAGGATGAAGCTCTTGAGCTTGAGCATGAAAGAGGTCCCCATGCTGCTGACATTGTAGACACTTTCTTGTATGATTATGTGCCTCTCTTTCCATTGTGGGCCAATAATACCCCATCCTTAGCAGTTTCTTTGCTATGGTCATTCCACTTGAGTGTGAACCAGAGATATCGTTGTGTACCTCAGTTAGAGTGGTTAATGCCTCCTCAGCGTTTAAGAAACACAATAAGGTACCTTCTATACTCCTATGATACAGGGTATATCCTAGGATGACAAATCTGGATGCCTTTTTGATAAAATTTTGTTTTAGGTTTGATGGTAGGTCAGCAGGTATGACTCCTATTCGAAGATATGTGTAGATGTCATGATACCAAGGATCACCTGGACCAACGATTTTGTACACAAATTCTGATTCTAGTACCTCAAATGTTGGAACAAGACACTACTCAATCAAGAATTCATATTTTGGAACCTTGTGAGGGATGTTTAATAGGGATCCAATTGGTGCCATGGCATCTGCTGCTCTGTTGTTGGTTCTAGGAATCTGTTGAAATTTTATTTCTATAAAAGATTCTTTGAGAGTCTCCACCAATTTCTTGTATGGAGTGACCTTGTCATCCTTGGTCTGATATTCATTATTGACTTGATTTATGATCAACTGAGAGTCTCCGTACACTTTGAGAGCTATGATGTTCCATTGCACTGCTATCTTGAGGCCTATAGTCAAAGCCTCATATTCTGCGATGTTGTTGGTGCAAGGAAATTATAGTTTGTATGAACTTGGTATGCAATCCCCTTGTGGGGTGATGAAGAAGACACTAGATCCTAATCCATGTTGTGTGTATGAGCCATCGAAGTATAGTTTCCAATGGTCAGCTATGTTGAGGTTAAAAATGGATTCATCTGGAAACTCTGAGACAAGAGGATTCTCAGAATAAATAGGTGCTTCTGCTAGTTGATCTGCAATAACTTGTACCTTAATTTCTTTCCTCTCTACATACTCGATGTCATACTCTGACAATATCATCACCCATTTTTCCATTCTTCCTGTGAGAATTTCCTTTGATAAGAGATACTTAAGGGGGTCAATTTTGGCGATGAGCTTTATCTTGTGTGCCAACATGTAATGTCTAGATTTTTGTGATGCAAATACTACTGCGAGGCATGCTTTTTCGATGAATGAGTAGTTTAGCTTATGACCGACCATTGTCCTACTGATATAGTAGATAGCCCTCTCTATTCTGTTTTCATCATGTTGAGCTAGGAGAGCTCCAAGGGCTGCTGGTGGTGTCAGTAAATATTCCTTGATTTTTTTGAATGCCTCTTCACATTTTGTATCCCATTTGTATGCTATTCCCTTGTGGAGTAGGTGAGAGTATAGGTTCTGCTTGTCTACCAGTTGTGCTATGAGTCATCGGATGGATTGAAGGCGGCCTTGGAGGCCTCTCAATTGTTTTAATGTCTTTGGTGCTTCCATTTCGAGGATTGCTTCCACTTTTTCTAGATCCACCTCGATACCCCTCATGGACACTATGTATCCTAGCAATTTACCTGATTGTACGCTGAAGACGCACTTCTTGGGACTTAGTTTGACTTTGTATTCCTCTAGTCTATCAAATATAGCGCTTAGGGTTGCTATATGATCTTGTCTTTTTCTAGACTTAGCTAGGATATCACCAACATAGTCTTCAATTGTTTTATGAATCATGTCACGGAATATCAATGTCATGGCCCATTGATAGGTTGATCCTATGTTCTTTAGGCCGAATGGCATCATGTTCCAGCAGTAGGTCCCCCATGGACAAGTGAATGTCGTCTTATGTTGGTCTTTTTTGCTATCATGATCTAGTTGTATCTTGAAAACCCGTCCATTGGTGATAGCATCTCATGTTCTGATGTCATGGCTACTATCATGTTGATGTTGGGAAGCAGGAAATCATCGTTTAGATATGCTTTTTTTCAAATCTCTGAAGTCTATACAGATTATGATGGCTCCGTCAGGTTTTGAAATAGGTACCAAATTTGACACCCATTCTGGATAATCGATTGGTCGGATGAATCCTGCATCTAATAAATTTTTGAGCTCCATTTTTACCAATAAGGTGATTTGAGGATGCATTTTTTCAAGCTTTTGTTTGACCGGTTTTGCTTCTGGATACACTGCTAAGTGATGAACCACAGTCTCTGGATCAATTCCTAGCATGTCAGCATAACTCCATGTGAAGTTTATTTGCTTTTCCCTTAGGAATGCTGCTAGGAGTTCTTGCTCTTCTAATAATAGTGATTCCACATAAAATGTGATATGCGGGGTCTCCTCTATTCCTAGGTTGACAGGATTGCATTTTTCGGCCAAGACTGTTGACTTCTCCTGATGAATAGCTCTTAAAGGAAGATTGAATCCTTCATCCTCGAGTGCCTCAAAGAGGTTTTCACTGTTGGATACATCCTTTCTTTTTACTTTTTTCTTGTCAGAGAGTGCCACAGTGTGGTTTTCACTCAAGGACTTGGATATGATTCTTAGTTCCTCACTTTTGCAACTGAAGGATTCAATTGTTTCCCCATAATAGGCATGTATGTCCAACTCTATTATAAAACCTGCCTTGTGATCCCCATCTAGAAAGTTATCCCTCAATCCCATGAATTTTGAGAGTGCCTCATCATTTTCGAATGTATCAAGAACCGGTGGTCCTCATTGGTCATAGTCGATCAGTTGGGGGTATACTAAGTGGATCTCATGATTTTGATGGTCTGTTTCAAAGGATAGGGTACTAATCATACACAGGGTGGTGTCCTCAAATAACCTAGGTAGATTGGTCATGATATCCTCGTCGTCACTACTAATATAGGCCTCAGTTATAAAGTTATGTATGTCTCTACCTATGGATATTGGTGAGCATACTTCTGCTAGTATTGGCTGAGGAGAAATATTAACCATTCTAACCGAAGGAATTCGGCCACGTATGGTTATACTCAGCGGGGTACATCCAAGGCCAATATTTGTTATAGGTCGCATCTTTGGCATGATAGGTATTATGAGCCCATTGTTTTTTTGGCCCATTCTTTGATTTATGTCGTAGCCCATTGCAAGCACCATTTGTAGGCCCTTGCTTGTCTCATCCATTGGTAATTTAGGTGTCGGTCTTTCATCTTGATACAACATGTGAGATGGATCTGCTTCAATAACCTCTTGGCCAAGGTCTCCCCATCTTGTTAATTCGGGATAGTCTTCAGGAGACATTTGTGATGTGGAAGTTTGGTTTTCTTGTGGACATCCCCGTGATCTAGGAGATTGTGGTAACTCTCCTATCATAAAATCATTGTTAGGGAGCTTGTAGCTTCCACAACCATCCTCCTAGATGATGAGCTTGATGTCGGAGATGGTGGGAATGGTAGGAGTGGCGGGTGTCTCTGTCACAGAAGTGGACGCGAGAGTGGCGGGGTCGATGTATGGTGTGGATGGGCCCTCATCATTTTTTGGCACTTGGGGGATTTTGTAATACTTTTCTTCAAGATTTTTACAATATGAAAAAAGTTCGGGATCTCCATGGACGGTAACCTCTTGTCCATTATGTGTAAATTTCACACATTGGCGGAAGGTTGATGCTATGGCTTTCATCGCATGGATCCATGGACGTCCAAGGAGGATATTATATGGCAAGTGAAGGTCCAAGACCTAACAAGTGGTTTCCATGAGCGTTGGCCCTACTCAAATAGGGAGTTTAATTGTGCCTTGAGAAATTCTTTCTTGGTCATCATATGCTCTTATTGTGATGCCCTTTCCTTTGTCAATGGAATCTTCTGATATTTTCAACTGCTTGATGAGGTTGAGAGAACAAATGTTCAAACCTGCACCTCCATCGACCAAGACCCTTTTGATTTTTCTCTTATGTACAATGGCTTCCAAGTGAAGTGCACAGTTGTGAGATGGTTGGGTGGGGAAATCTTGGTCAGAGAATTTAAGGAGATTTGGGATAATGATGTTTGCGACCATAGCTTGGAATTGCTCTGCATCAAGATCTGTGGGGACAGTGGATGAGGCTAATGCTTTCTCAAGGATCTTCGTATGTGTAGATGAGATTTTTAACAACTCCATGATGGAGATGTGTGTTGGGGTTTTCTTGAGTTGATCTAGGACATTGTAACCATTGGGAATGGGTCTAGATGTAGGGACTCTATTTGGTTGGGATGATCCTACGATGGCTATTTTTCCGCCTCTTATGGTGACTCCACAATCTTTGGCATGGGCACCCTTGATGGTGATGACCATGCAGTCTTCATTTAGGGAGGCAATGACTGATTCATACACATGATTTACATTACCCTTCCCTTTATCATTTTTATTCCCTTTGTTGCCATGATTCGGCATTGGATTCGTGTATATTTTAGGATCTTGATTTCCCCTAGGTTGTTCCACGTTTATGATTTTCTTATCGATGAGATCTTGGATGATGTTTTTGAGTCTCATGCAACTGTTTGTGGTGTGGCCTTTGATTTTATGGAATTCAAAGAGTTGATTCTCGTTCTACCAAGGAGGTTTGACATCTGGTTCTTGGTAATTTTCAAATGTAGGAGCCTTGATGAATTTTTCGTCGATCAACTTTTTCATTATGTCCTCAAGTGGTTCCCCCAAAATGGTGTATTTTCATTTGGGATAAATTTTGCATTGGAGTGGTCCCCTTTGGTCATTGAGATTATTGATTGTTGGATTGTTGTTGGGTTGGTTTGTCATGTGATGATTTGTGGTATTGTGTTTGGATTTGCACTGTGGGTGTATTTTGGCGAGGACCACTAATGACCACCTTGGCATCGACGACACCATCATTAGTAATATTTTTGTTTCTTGCCCATGTACGAGGTTTATCATTGTAATCAGATGGGGGGCGGTTGTTTTGTTGATCATGGTATGATGTTGATTCGATGGGTTGATTCATAAGGGCTCTTTCGATACTAAGCGCCTTGGAGATCAATTGATCATATGTGGTGATGCCCTAAACTTTGAGATGAAATGCCAAGCGACCTTCAAGGTTGGCTATGATGGTGCAAACTTGTTGTTCTTCTGGCATGGTCCATGTACTCTGATTGGCCTTGGATCGCCATCATTGTAGGAATGAGTCCAATGATTCACCATTCTATAGCGTGGCATGCCAAACTCCGAGGGAATAGCCACATCAGATAAGTATAATCATATGCGACCTCCATGCAATGAACTTGGAATTCCCTAATGTGATCTTCAGGGTTTCCCATCCCTCAATATTTTTCATATTTGGAGATCTTGAATCCCTTAGGGAATGGTTTTATTACTAATCTCCTATCAAATGGATAGGCACACAAGTTGCTTGGTGTTTTGGTTGTTCGCCCTGATTGAAGGTCGAGCACTTGTTGCGAGAGCAACCTGAGTTGTGTCGTCACATCATTTTGGGGATCAAGGGGTGGGATGAAAGTGTTTTGGGGTGTTTCAATCATGGGTTGGATGGGTGGGTTGGTCAGTGCATTGTTCGATGGTATCTGTATGTTTTGACGAGCAAAGTAGGCTTTCACCTACTTTTTTATGAACAACGCTTGTTGTTGATCTTGCTATTATTTCACTAAGATTTATGCTTGTTGTTGCACTTTTTGTTGTTCCAACAATGCTTGTTGTTGTGCTTGATGTTGTTCCAACAATGCTTGTTGTTGGGTGGCCAATTTTGCTGCTTCTTACTGCTCTTGGTATTGCTTTAATGCTTGTTGATATGCCTGCGATTGCACTGCTTGTCTTTGTGCAAGAAGTTGTGCTTGGTATTGGGCTTGTTGTGCCTGATATTGAGCTTGAGCTTGAGCTTGTGCTTGATCTTGCACTTGTGTGGCTTGTGCTTGTGCTGCTTGTTGCTGCAATAGAAGTTGTGCTTGAGTGGCCCTTTGTGCTTGCAATGCTTGCGATGCCTGCGAGGCTTGGGCAGCTTGTTGTTGTTGTTGTTGCAATAACGCTTGGGCTTGTTTCACTTGTAAGGCAGCTTGGGCTGCTTGGATAGCTTGCGCAGCATGAGAAACTTGCTGAGTAGCTAGCTCTTCGGCTTTTTGTTTCTAAACTTTTTGGTATCCTTTTTGGAAAGCAACTTGCAATGCCGCATTGTGTTGGCTTGATGTGCCGGAAGTTGTGGTGGTGGAGGTGGTGGTGGATTTGGAATGGTGTTTGTGAAGGTGGTGTTGGTGTTTTGTGTGATGGATGGTGCTGTTGTTATGGTTGGTCCTTGAGAGACCATGCTTTGTGATGTTAAGGGGGTGTTTGATGATGTTGCAATTGCTTGTGTATTTGTCATTTGTTGTTGCGATATCAACAAAATTTTTTGAGTGTTTGGTGTAATGCTTTGATTGATGGTTGGGATATAGGTTTCATTGATATTTGGTAGGGGAGGAACCCCTAAACCAAGGAGTGATGTGGATGATAATGGAAATGGTGGGAGAGGTGGAAATGTAAGGGGTGTGAGTTGTTGCGAGAATGTTGTGGTGTCAAATATGCCTCATGGTTCGAACATATCTCCCTCTTCTTCTGAATTTATGAGAAGAGGTGTTTGAGGTGTTGCGTGAAAAAATGATGATGATGGAAAGTGAGAGGAACATTTTTGTGTAATGGGTTTTCGGATATGTTTTGTTCCAAGGTGGTGTTTGCATCCAAATTTTGATTATTAACAAGGGGGTGTGCTTGAAGAGAATTGAGAAATGCATTTCCCTTGTTAACTTTGGGTTGGGTTGGAGCAAAAGATGTGATTTGCGGGATGTTTTGCGTGATGTTTTGAGATGAGGGTGTAGATGAGATGGGGATGGTGGATGAGATTGGAGGAAATGATGTCTCTACTATAGTACTCACATCAAAATCCGAAGGTAACTTGGCCCCTTGTTTTGCTAGCTCAAGCATGTATAATGAAGGGTTGAGCCTCATCATGATATTGATGTTCCTATGGTTGTCCGGATTTTGGAGTATTTTAGTCATTTCCTCGTGAGACATTCCAAAAGTAAGGTCCTCTCCTTGGTTTTCTTCTTGCAGATTTTGTGATGATGAGAGGGTCAACGGATTACTTGATTCAGCGGGATTCATTTTTGCGTTTGTTTGGCTAATATCGCTTGAAGCAGGTGTTTCTTTGTTGGCTTCCATACTCTTCTTGTATTGAGATCTAGTTAGAACCATAAAACAAGGATCAATCTTTGAGAATATGGGAGATGAATCTCTTGATTCTTTGGATCGATCTTTATTTTATGCCTAAAGTAGAAAGTTTTAGGATTCCTTGAGGATCAAAAGTGATTATATGATGATGATGTTAGGGATGGATGATATGGATGTTATGGTCTTTTGATTAATCTTGAATGAGATACTAGGCTTTTAGGACTTGCAGATTTTGATTTTGATTTGTTTTTGGGTTTGGGATTTTGTCCTTGGTTTTGATTTTAATTTGCTTTTGATTTTGAACAAAAATACCCTAAGATGTTGGATAATGATCTAAGGGATAGATTTTCTCAAGGATGATGGTTTGAATATGTGTGAGGAGAAGGATGCATCTACCCACACCTATTCAAACAAGATGATTGTTTCACTAAGTATATGAAGAAGGATTCATCTACATATACTACGCTAGACAAGATGATTTTGATAACTTTGAATAAGCCTATGCAAAAGGATGCATCTACACATACCTAGCCAAAGGTGTTTTTGATAATGTTTTCAAGGATTTAGTCTCAATGATTTTGATGAATTTTTATTTTTCCAAAAAGCCTAGTATTAAGGATGATTTCAAGATTTTCCAAAAGGTGATGATGAGATGGTGTTGTTTTGATGTTTTGGAGGATGGATGAAAAAAGATTTTGATTTGTTTTGATCCTAAGATGAACCTAAAAGGGACACTTTGTTTACCTAGATCTAGGTATTGAAGAGCATGCAAATGCTTCCTATAGACCTTTGTGACCAAAGAATGATTTAATTTGAACACACATTTTTGGATTTTCCAACAATGCTTTTTGCTTTGGGATTGTGAGTCTTCAACACATATGAAAGTTCATTTTGCTTAGCTTTGCTTAATATCTTTATTTTACCAAAAACACTTTCTTCAATTAGGTTTTCAAACTAAGATGTCCCATGTCTTAATTTCTTCAAACCCCACAAGATATGTTATGTGGAAATTCAGTGAAATCAAGGCAAGGGTTTCCCTATAGTTTACTTAAGGAGACAAATCGAGATATAATCCAATGTTTAGAAACCTCTAAGGATGTAAATCCCAAGGGAAAGCAATAACATATGGATTGAGTCAATTTTATTTGTATTCAAAAGGGTTTGAAATTTGGATGATGTTAAGTGTTTGTTTTTGAGATGTTTTCGATCAAGCAATGCATTTTGTAACCCAAGAATAAGTACAATCTTATGGATGTGTAAGAAAATATTTGTTGGATTCCCACTTGGACAAGTCTAGCTACACTTATCTTTAGTGAATGGTTAGATGCTTGACCCCACTGGCTCCCCTCCACGGCTCATTATCGCCAATCGGGCTAGCCAAGCATCAACACCCATGAAACTGTCATGACATGTTTTCCATTTCTACTAAAAGACCGTAAAAGTGTGGGGTGGCTTCAGAACGACCGTTCTTGCAACAATAAATAGATTAAAGGATTTTTGAAAATTCTAGCACATGGGTTTTAATAAGGACTTTCCGTTCGTGGAGATTGACCCATACGGCAAGAGTCCCCTTTCGGATCCATCTTGTCGGAATCAACCGCATGATATTGCCATTTCTTCCAATATCCACATTTATATCCCAGTTGGAAATACTCTTGGCTTTAGAGTGTTACCAGTTGAGTCGTTCCCTTGGGTGAGTAATTTTTCCCCAAGGCAGGCCCTTTAGGATAAACAAAAGTGAATGAAGAAAAATATTCGTAACTTGATCAATCCTTGTTGGTAACAAGAAAAGAGAATATACACAACAATTCCCCCACTCACACTCGCACAAGATGTTGTTCAATTTTAAACCCAAATCGAAGTGTGGAGGTGATTTCTTTATCTCACCCCAAAGTCACGAAAAAGGCCTTTTGATTCTCAAGATCGCTATAAAGCGCGAGAAAAGCGCATACGTCCTTTTTCAATGGCTTTAGACTAAGTAAGCCTTCACAACAAAAAAAGTTATACTTGTTCTTTTTAAATCCACAAATCAATAATGAATTCATTTTAGCCGTTGCAAGAAATGGAAAGATTCTTTTTAAACCCAAATAAAAATTAATGTCCTAAGAAAGAGGAGATAACAAATTCTTAAAGAAGTGTTAAACAAACACTAAAGTGTTTAAAACCACTTTGATTTCATAAGACATTTTCCTCATGTTCCTCCTTCCTTTGTTATTGATTTCCAACCTACAAAGGAGAAAAGCAATCAGATTCTGGAAAAACACATAAATTAAAAAGCAGAAAGCAGAGGATAAATTAATCATCAATCAAAAGCACATGCTAAAATTAAAGTTTCCCTTTTTACTGTCTTCCAGTGTCGCAACTCGTAACTGTGTCACAGTTTGATTTCCCATCGGTGCCCTCAGAGCGCTGCTTTCCAGTCAACGTTGCTCTATGTCAAGACAGAGAGCTCAACTGTGTGGCTCTTTTCACCCCCGTCGTAGTTTTTTTGAAAGTTTTGAAAGTTTCTATGAGTCAACGAGTCCAACGGTGGAGTTTATAATTCAAATTTTCTTGGTGGGACGAGTCCAGCGTTGCACTTTGAGCCTCCCGCGGTGCTATATAGCTATGCTGAACAGACAGTGGTGCCAAAATAGCTATGCTGAGCTCCTAGCATTGAAATTTTCTGTGTATGAGCAAAAACACGAAAATTTGGGGGAAAAAGTGAAAAAGAATGATATCCAACCCTCCTTCTAGTGCCAAATGTGTGAACCCTTTTCCTTGGTACCTACAAAACAAAGAGAATAAATGCCTCAAGTTAGATATTGCAAGCCAAAACAAGGATTCCCCATGAAATCCATTTACATCTTCAAATTAGGAAAGAAAATAACAAAGAACACAATGAAGCAATGAAATACTGATTGAATCCTAATTAGATGTGCAAACTCATGATCCCATGGGGGAATTGGTGCCAATTTGATGTGAAAATTGGCCCTTTCCCAATTCCTAAGATGTAATATTGAGATGTTGATGATGATTCATCCACTTTGGTTGATGAAGGATGAAATATCCAAGCCAAAATCTACAAAAACCTAGCTAAAAACTTAAGATTTATGGATGAAATGGCTAAATATTTTAGCATAATAACTTTTCATATTTTTTGGATGATGAAATGAGGATATGAGCTCTTTATTTATAGAATTCTAAGATGGATGAATGTCCAAATTTGAGCAATGTGGGACTAACATTCATCCAATGACATGATGCCACTTGTCAATCTATGAATGGGTGAAGGATGTGCAAGATTTGGGGTTTGTGCCAATAAATGCATAATTTTGAATTTCAAATTTGATGAAATGACAAGCAAAAGGCAAGGGAAAATGCAATAAATGCCACTTGGCTCAAGGTAAAGGACATGTAAGATGAATTTATTGCCTTGTTGGATGTACATGTTGACTTAGAATTTTTGAATTCAAATTGAGAGAATATTCCAAAAGATGCCTTGTGAGGAAAATAGAGATTTAATAAATGAATTAAATCTATTTTCATGTGCAACTTGCATTATCTAGAGGATGGGACATGAGATGGGATTAAATTAATCAAAGTTAATTAATTTAATGAAGGGTTAGATGATGTGACCTATTTGACTCAAATATATGGATTTACTTAAATCAAATAAGAGAGGAATATGATGAGAGGCTAATTAAATAAGGATTTTGATTTATTTAATTAAAAGAGATGGTGCTAGATTAAATCATATAAGGTTTTAATTTATTTAATTTAATGGATAGACTTTTAGAGATTTAATCAAATAAATTAATTATTTAATTAAATAGGGATAATTAGATTAGATGGATTGATTTAATTAACAAGAAAGAGTGACTTAATTAGACAAAATGATTTATTTAATTAAGGGATGAAAGTTGATGAATTTAATCAGATAAGGAGATTTGATTAAATGGTCAAATTGAGGGGTGATTCTGGAAGAAATGGTGCTAGTAGGTCAGGATCAAATGCATAATATCAATCAGTACATTTTACGTGTCTACATTTTGCCCCTCTTTGAAGCAATGCACTCATTGCGTTGGTTCAAAGAATAAACAATCTCGATCAAAGCCAAAAACTTTTGATATTTAGCAACTTGCCCCACTGCTGCCTGGTGGAAGAGAATGTGCCAATATAATGCCCCCTCGAGAGATTGGATGAAAATTCCAATTTTTGGGTGATCTCGCAAAAAAAAATGACAAAGTACCCAACAGGTCTGAAAAGGCTCCGAGAAGCTAAAAACATGTCAAAATGCAATAAAACGATGAATAACCAGCCTCAATGGGATAGAAAGGGGTTCGGGGATCCAAAACCCTAACAGGTCAGCCAAACAGGGTGAAAAAACCTTAATTTTTAGGCTTAAAAGGGGCCCATGGTGTCACTTTCAAGTCATTTTCACACACCTTTGCTACCAACCTCGATATTTGAGCGCAAAACTCTTGACAATATGGGGCAATGACAACTTCCCCTACACATTTTAGACCAAGTTTAGACATACCAGCGGCCACCTAGTATCAGGGCACCGGTAAGTGGTCCTTACGCGAGCTTTGTCATTCATTTTAATGCTTCAATTAATTAAATAGAGAGTCAGTCCATCTACAGCCGCTCAAAAGATAAATTGTGCCGCTCGGTACTAAATAGCGCCACCGCGGTGCAGTTTAGAGTTTAGAAACTTTGATGCTGAGCTCGGGTCTAGCGGGCCAGTTTGACAAAGTGCGACGTGGCGTCACCCATTTCATGAAAACTGCAATGCTGTAGGAAAAGTGCACCGCGACGGTGAAGTTTTTCTCTTTTTGGGCTCGAGCGTCGGAGTTTGAGTAAAATCAAACTACGACGCCATCACAAACTGTGCCGCTGGGGAAGTTTTTGGAGCGCCTGATCAAAAAAAATTCAAAATTTTTAACACGGTGACTTTCCTTGATGCAGGACGAGCCTAGGGAGCTCTACTCTCAGGAGCACCGGTTGCATTACCTGGCTGGGTATCTGCGAGACCTGAGTGATAGAGATCAAGATAGACTCTGGATTGCGGGGTAATGGCATATTGCATACACAGCATTGATTTACACTCACTTAGGGATGTTGTCAGCGCTGGCGGAGAGATGGCACAGTGAGACATCTTCATTCCATCTTCCCATGGGTGAGGCCACTATCACCTTAGAGGATGTTTGGTGCATTCTGCGATTGTTGATCCACAGCCGACTGGCGATCCTCGATATGGACAAGGGGCACGAGGCCTGCTTCTGAGTGCTTTCTACAGATGAGATTATCTTCTGCAAGGGGTAGATAGAGGTTGAGCACCACAGGATCCTGGCACCTCCTTACCACTGGGTGATTGCAACCATCATTTCGGGCCTTGTTGCCCCTGACAGGCGAGGGAAATATTTTAGTCCTGGATGGGGACACTGCTGGGAGCGGATGGTTCGAGACAGGCCAGTTCATTTCACATGGGGGCATGTTCTTCTAGCCTCACTTTACAGTGACCTACACGAGTACGTGTATATGGACGGTAGAGCGCTGGGGGCTGGGGTGACTTTACTTCACGTCTGGGCATGGGAGCACATTTTTGTGCTACGTCCACATGTCGTTCCAGTTTTGATGGGGGTAGATGATCCCCTTGTGGCACAATACAGAGGTGGTGTGTCCTTTACACACACTGGTGAGCACGAGATCCCCTACTGGAGGCAGGTCTTAGACGAGATGCTAGTTTTCACTTGGCATCCATACCTTGGTTGGCCTGGATGGGCCAATGATGCCAATAAGTTATTTTATTGCCGCCAGGACCGATATATGCAGGGGCAGGAGCATACTATAATCGAGAGGTACCTACCTAGGTGTGTGCAATGCCAATTTGGAGAGCCGTAGGATCGGCCAGATGGCGACTACGTAGTCGTATTTTCTCATAGCATGACATAGGTGTCATGAAGATAGTACATTCCTTCCTCAGAGGCAGTTGACAGTTTTAGGCACTTTGTAGCCCGACCGTGGGCTTATGATCAGGGTTTGGCAAATCCAGGCACTACTTAGGCCTGTAAAGACTGGTTCTGACCTCCACTTCAGGTTACTATTCCAGGTGAGCACCTAGATCTAAGCAGAGTTAGAGGCAGATGGGGAGGACGAGGACGAGGATAGAGGTCTAAGATTCGATAGGCTCCACTAGTTGGGCCTCTAGTCCTACTAGATCACGGGGATGTACCGATGCAGGATCAGTAGTAGGAGCCACCAGTTCCACCACCACAAGCCAAGGGTGAGAATCAGCCTCACGTGCAGCCACGGGTATAGCCAATAGGACAGGCAGATGTACATGACACCTTGATTGCGCAGCTACAGGCCCAGGTTTAGGCGGTGACCACCGAGAGAGAGCAACTCAGAGTAGAGAGAGATCAGGCTGTGCATTAAACACAGGCTGCAGAGCTATAGGTAGCTACTGAGCTAGGCCAGAGGTAGCAGATTGAGAGAATGATAGCCTCCTCTTCCCAGGGTACAGTGTTAGTTCGATCTTACATGGATGTTATCTGAGAGGCAGAGTATTACTGACGAGCCTATCATGAGACAATACCGATAGCAGAGTGGGTTCCTGAGTACTCAGAGCAGGCCATCCATAGACCACCAGAGGGTCACAATGACAGGGGTGAGGGCAACATTCACAGGGATCGAGCTTGATCAAGATGATATATATATATATTTTTTGTGCCTTATGGGCTCATTTTTTATAGCTCGGTGGGTGTTTTGTACTGATTGATATATATGTATAGTGATCTGATTTATTCTTTATACTATGACAGTGACATTATTGACGATATATATATGAGCCAATTATGATTTTGATGTGATGTGATGTGCTCTCTTTTATGTTTGGATGGTTTATTACTTCTATATGTTATGGATGCATTTATTTCTAATGATTTTATGCAAATGATTATGACTAACAGATCTATATTATGCTAACCTATGATATGATGTGCAATGATGTTATCTATATGATGATCTAATTATGATAATGCAAATGAGATGATCGACATGTGAACTAATATGATCTATGGTGCACATGCAAAATGATATGCAAATTGTGCTTATGAAATGTTTATGAATGGATGTGTATATGTATTTTGTTTATAATGAATTTTATATGTCTATGCCTATGTGGAATGATTTATGCAATGAATGTTTTCTGATGTTATTTATGAGATGATATTGACAATGAAATATGAAATGCAATGGTCATAATATGCTGCAAATGAAATCGTGTTAATGCATAATGAGATGGTTTTTTATGAGATGCTTAGAATAACAAATGTTATTATCCTAAACATAATAAATTATGATGTATGTGATGAAAAGTGATATGAGTATGCGATGTTATGTTAATGCAAAGTGATGCAATGTATGCAATGTAATATAAATGTAATGTGATGATGCCATGATGTTATGCAAGTATGCAAATGAATTAAATACTTTTATGCCTATTGTGTATGATTATGCAAAATGATTATGAAATGTTTCTGTAAATGTTATACGATGATTTATATGATAGATGGTAATATGAAATGGTTGTGAAATGGAAATGTTATGCGATGATTGATGTAATGCCATGAGATGCAATGTAATGGGTGAAATGCACTAACATGGATGCACCTATCTATGAAGAATCTTTATGATAACCTATTTATATGATGATAAAAATGTAATGTGCATGCTTCCTATATGATTTTTTTATGCAATATGCTAATGATTTGTGGATGTAGGATCGATGGCGATGATGGTGATGATGATCAACTATCATAATACCTTGTTAGTGCAGTTAGCAAGAAAAGAAGAAGTCATTTCAACAAGACACAAGATGATGTAAAATGCAAATGATGATGATGATGATTACTTGCCGAGGAATTGGGATTTTCAAAGGGATGATTTCCTTATGTTTGATAACGCACGTGGTACGATGCATCAAGGTATAGGGAACCTGGATGGCATTGTACCTAGTGTGATGGAATTTGACTTGACAAGTAGATAGGATTATTCGTGTTCACACCTGACATACGAAAACCCTGCTAGGATGTGCTTCAGAAATTTTAGAAACCTTGGACCAAAACATGGAAAGGTAAACCTATCCATGCAATAGTCAACAAGTTTCCTTAGACCTCTTCCATACATACCTAACAAAGCAAGTATTCATTGAGGTTATATTACAAGAACATCCAACAAGCATAGCAGACAAAAGTTAATGATCGTTGCCCCATTCCTATTTCTCTAAATCCTCTGTTTTGGGATATCATCGAGACGTCCTTGGAATGAGCGCAAATAAAATAAGCCAAAAGATAAAAACCAAGTAAACAATCAACTTGATGCTCTTCAGTACCACTAACCAAAGAAAAATGTGTTTTCAAGGATAATAACCAAAACTATTTCCAAAAGATAATGCCCATTGTAGGAAGGATTCATCCTAGGACATGTTAGTGGATGGCCACAAGTCATTTTGTTTATTTAGAGTGTTCTTTCTGATGAATAATGTCCATTGTAGGAAGGATTAATCCTAGGGCATGATGTTATCAGATGATTGATATGGGACTGATTGGATGATGGACTATGCACGTGAAGAGTTGACCAAATTGTTTACGTATTGACTTAGACTTGAGACTTGACATTGTGAGTTTTACTTTTAAGCTGCTAGACTTGTTTCTAACTGTTTCACCAAAAGTTGAGGATGAGGATCAATTTATTATGGATGGTGTTTATTGTGGGTGTAAGCGAGATGAGGTGGATGGATTTTTTCAAATATTTGGATGTTTTTGATGTTTTGCAATGCTTTTAGGCTATTTTTTGGTGTTTTTGAGATTTTACAATGTTTTGATTTTCAATTTTTCAATGTTTTGGGATTTTCTAAGATTTTGACCAAGAGACTAACCTAAAGACCTATCCTAGGGGTCTCGAGTGCTAGTCAACAGATGAGCCTAGCCTATGTTATATATGCAGAGACCATGTAGTTGGACTGACGACTTGACCGATTTACAGATGAAGATATAGATGATGAAATGTCAGCTTATTCTGACAGACTCCTAAAGGACTGACCTAAGTGTGTTGGGGGATGATCAAAGATCAACCTTGCCTACGTTCAAGCTTAGAGATGATGTAGTTCGACAAGACGACCTTTTTTTTGACTTGTTTTTGGATTTTGATGATGTTTTGATGTTTTTGAATTTTCTGATGTTTTGATGTTTTTGGATTTTCTTATTTTAGGACTTTAAGATCATTCATGAATCCGATCCAATAAAAAAATTCTCCCAGCGTGATGCAATAGACTACTCTGATAAAGGCAGGAAAAACTGACCTTGAGGATGGGCCGAGTGGTACTAGGAGGGATCATGATATGAAAATAGGACCAAGGTATGGCGCAGATGCGAGTGGATGAGTGATGGATGGAGACCTGAATGCGATGGATGATGCAAGTGAAATGGATGGATGGTGCCGAACAAGTCGTACAGATCCTAGTGGATGGAAGATTCTTATTTATGCAAGGTACCTGTTTGCCAAGTTTTCACCAAGGTAATTGTCCAAAGTGCCACTGAAGTAGTTTTCACTAGAGGATGATTTTTTTATCCTTTTTTTGATTTTTTTGGATCTTTTGCTTTTTAGATTTTTTTGTTGTCACCAAGACACCTGTTTGCCAAGTTTTCGCCGAAGTAACCATTTTTTCAGGACATTTTCTGATAGCTGATATGCCCCTGATTTGTAACTTGTTGTGATGATGAAAGGTCCTAACCAATTAGGTTCGAACTTGCCTTTGTTGCTTGGGTTTGGGACATTCTTCTGATTTTCTTTTAAGACTAGTTCTCCAACTTGGAAAGTCCTGCTTTTGATTTTCTTATAGTAGCTTTGTTTGAGTCTATTCTGATAGACTTGCAAATGATTTAAAGCATCAATACGTCTCTCATCCAGTAGCTCCAGCTTGTTTATCCTTGAAACTCGGTAGTCTTCATCAGTGATGAGGTTTTGGAGTGATATTCTGAGGGATGGGAGCTCAATCTCAATGGGGAGTACCGCTTCTGATCTGTAGACCAAGGAGAAGGGGGTGGCACCGGTGGGTGTGTAGATGTTGGATCGATAGGCCCAAAGGGTGGGATTAAGTTGGAGATGCCAGTCACGACCTACATCATTGACTGTTTTCTTGAAGATTTTTAAAATGGTTTTTTTTGTAGCTTCTGCTTGGCCATTGCCTTGGGGATAGTATGGGGTGGAGAAGCGATGCGGGATTTTGAATTATTAGCAAATTTCACAGACTTCCTGATTTTTTAATGGTGTCCCATTATTTGAGATAATGGCTTCTGGGACACCATAGCAGCATATGAGATAATTCAGGATAAACTTTGAGATATGCTTCCTAGTTATATACGTCATGGGTATGGCTTCTACCCACTTAGTAAATTACACTGTGGTAGTTATGATGAATTTGTGGCTAGTAGATGCGGTAGGTGTGATTTTCCCAATGAGATCGAGTCTCCACTGTGAAAAGGGCCATGGTGTGACGATAGGATGAAGCTCTTGGGCTGGAGCATGGATGAGGTCCCAATGCTGCTGACATTATAGACACTTTCTAGTATGATCATGTGTCTCTCTTTCCATTGTGGGCCAATAATACCCCTTCCTCAGTAGTTTCTTGGCTATGGTCATTCCACTCGAGTGTGAACCAGAGATACCATTGTGTACCTCAGTTAGAGCGGTCAATGCCTCCTCAGCATTTAAGCAACACAGTAAGGTACCTTCTATGCTCCTACGATACAGGGTATCTCCTAGGATGACAAATCTAGATGCCTTTTTGACAAAAGTTCATTTTAGGTTTGATGGTAGGTCAGCGGGTATGACTCCTATTCGAATATATGTGTAGATGTCATGATACCAAGTATCACCTCGACCAACGATTTTGCACACAAATTCTGATTCTAGTACCTTGAATGCGGGAACGAGAAGCTAATCAATCAAGAATTCATATTTTGGAACCTTGTGAGGGATGTTTAATAGGGATCCAATTGTTGCCATGGCATCTACTACTCTATTGTTGGTTCTAGGAATCTTCTCAAATTTATTTCTATAAAAGATTCTTTGAGAGTCCACCAATTTCTTGTATGGAGTGAGCTTGTCATCCTTGGTCTGATATTCATTATTGACTTGATTTATGATCAATTGAGAGTCTCTGTACACTTTGAGAGCTATGATATTCCATTGCACTGCTATCTGAGGCCTATAGTCAAACCCTCATATTCCGCGATGTTGTTGGGGCAAGGAAATTCCAGTTTGTATGAACTTGGTATGCAATCCCCTTGTGGGGTGATGAAGAAGACACCAACTCCTGATCCGTGTTGTGTGTATGAGCCATCAAAGTATAGTTTGTAGTGGCCAGCTACGTTGAGGTTAAAAATGGATTCATCTGGAAACTCTGAGACAAGAGGATTCTCAAAATAAATAGGTACTTCTGCTAGTTGATCTGCAATAACTTGTCCCTTAATTTATTTCCTCTCTACATACTCGATGTCATACTTTTAAAATATCATCACCCATTTTTCCATTCTTCCTATGAGCATTGCCTTTGATAAGAGATACTTGAGGGAGTCAATTTTGGCAATGAGATTTATCCTGTGTGCCAACATGTAATGTCTGAATTTTTGTGATGCAAACACTACTGCGAGGCATGCTTTTTCGATGAATGAGTAGTTTAGCTCATGACTGGCCATTTTCCTACTGATATAGTAGATAGCCCTCTCTATTCCATTTTCATCATGTTGAGCTAGGAGAGCTCCAAGGGCTGCTGTTGTTGCTAGCATGTATAAGATCAATGGCTTTCTTGGGATTGGTGGCATTAAGACTGGTGGTGTCAGTATATATTCCTTAATTTTGTTGAATTCCTCTTCACATTTTGTATCCCATTTGTATGCTACTCCCTTGTGGAGTAGGTGAGAGTATGGGTTCAGCTTGTCTGCTAGTTGTGCTCTGAATCGTCAGATGGATTGAAGGCGGCCTTGGAGGCCTCTCAATTTTTTTAATGTCTTTGGTGCTTCCATTTCGCGGATTGCTTTCACTTTTTCCAGATCCACCTCGATACCCCTCATGGCCACTATGTATCCTCGCAATTTACCTGATTGTACGCCGAAGACGCACTTCTTGGAATTTAGTTTGACTTTGTATTCCTCCATTCTATCAAAGATAGCACTTAGGGTTGCTATATGATCTTGTCTTTTTCTAGACTGAGCTAGGATATCATCAACATAGTTTTTGACTATTTTATGAATCATGTCGTGGAATATCAATGTCATGGCCCTTTGATAGGTTGCTCCTACATTCTTTAGGCTGACTGGCATCATGTTCTAGTAGTAGGTCCCCCAGGGACAAGTGAAAGTTGTCTTATGTTGATCTTCTTTTACTGTGATGATCTCGTTGTATCCTGAAAACCCATCCATTAGTGATAGCATCTCATGTTCTGATGTCATGTCTACTATCATGTCAATGTTGGGAAGCGGGAAATCATCCTTTGGACATGCTTTTTTCAAATCTCTGAAGTCTGTATAGATTATGATGGCTCCGTCAGGTTTTGAAACAGGTACCAAATTTGACACCCATTCTGGATAATCGATTGGTCGGATGAATCCTGCATCTAACAAATTTTTGAGCTCCATTTTAACCAATAAGGCAATTTGAGGATGCATTTTTTGAAGCTTTTGTTTGACTGGTTTTGCTTCTGCATACACTGCTAAGTGATGAACCATAGTCTTTGGATTAATTCCTGGCATTTCAGCATAACTCCATGCGAAGTTTATTTTCCTTTCCGTTAGGAATGCTGCTAGGAGTTCTTGCTCTTCTAATAATAGTGATTCTGCATAAAATGTGATATGTGGGGTCTCCTCTGTTCCTAGGTCGACAGGATTGCATTTTTCGGCCAAGACTGTTGACTTCTCCTGATGAATAGCTCTTAAAGGAAGATTGAATCCTTCATCCTCGGGTGCCTCAGAGAGGTTTTCACTATTGGATACGTCCTTTCTTTTTACTTTTTTTTTGCTAGAGAGTGCCACAGTGTGGTTTACACTCAAGGAATTAGATATGATTCTTAGTTTCTTGCTTTTGCAACTGAAGGATTCAATCGTTTCCCCATAATAGGCATGTGTGTCCAACTCTATTATAAACCCTGCCTTGTGATCCCCATCTGGAACGTTATCCCTCAATCTGATGAATTTTGAAAGTGCCTCATCATTTTTGAATGTATCAAGAGTCGATGGTCCTCGTTGGTCATAGTTGATCAGCTGGGGGTATACTAAGTAGATCTCATGATTTTGATGGTCTGGTTCGAAGGATAGGGTACTAATCATACACAGGGTGGTGTCCTCAAATAACCTAGGTAGATTGGTCATGATATCCTCGTCGTCGCTACTAATATATGCCTTAGTTATAAAGTTATGTATGTCTCTACCTATGGATATTGGTGAGCGTACTTCTACTAGTATTGGTTGAGGAGAAATATTAACCATTCTAACTTGAGGAATTCAGCCACGTATGGTTATACTCGGCAGGGTACATCCAAGGCCAAGTTTTGTATAGGTCACATCTCTGGCATGATAGGTATTATGAGCCCATTGTCATTATGTCCCAGTCTTTGATTTCTGTCATAGCCCATTGCAAGCACCATTTGTAGGCCCTTTCTTGTCTCATCCATTGGTAATTCAGGTGTCGGTCTTTCATCTTGATACAACATGTGAGATGGATCTGCTTCAATAACCTCTTGGCCAAGGTCTCCCCATCTTGTGAATTCGAGATAGTCTTCAAGAGAAGTTTATGATGTGGAAGCTTGGTTTTCTTGTGGACGTCTCGTGATCTAGGAGATTGTGGTAAATCTCCTATCACAAAAGCATTGTTAGGGAGCTTGTAGCTTCCACAACCATCCTCCTGGATGATGAGCTTGATGTCAGAGATGGTGGGAATGGTAGGAGTGCGGGTGTCTTTGTTGCAGAAGTGGACGCGAGAGTGGTGGGGTTGATGTATGGTGTGGATGGGCCCTCATCATTTTTTGGCACTTGGGGGATTTTGTAATACTTTGCTTCAAGATTTTTGCAATATGAAAAAAGTTCAGGATCTTCGTGGATGGTAACCTCTTGTCCATTATGTGTAAATTTCACACATTGGTGGAAGGTTGATGCTACGACTTTCATCGCATGCATCCATGGATGTCCAAGGAGGATATTATATGGCAAGTCAAGGTCCAAGACCTAACAAGTGGTTTCCATGAGCGTTGGCCCTACTCGAATAGGGAGTTTAATTGTGCCTTGAGATAGTGGACGAGGCTAATACTTTCTAAAGGATCTTCTTATGTGTAGATGAGATTTTTAACAATTCCATGATGGAGATTAGTGCTGGGGTTCTCTTGAGTTGATCTAGGACATTGTAACCATTGGGAATGGGTCTAGATTCAGGGACTCTATATGGTTGGGATGATCCTGCGATGGTTATTTTTTTGCCTCTTGTGGTGACTCCACAATCTTTGGCATGGGCACCCTTGATGGTGATGACCCTTCCCTTTATCATTTTTATTCCCTTTGTTTCCATGATTCGACATCGGATTCGTGTATATTTTAAGATCTTGATTTCCCATAGGTTGTTCCACATTTATGATTTTCTTATTGATGAGATCTTGGATGATGTTTTTGAGTCTCATGCAACTGTTTGTGGTGTGGCCTTTGATTTTATGGAATTCCAAGAGTTGATTCTCATTATACCAAGGATGTTTGACATCTAGTTCTTGGTAATTTTCAAATGTAGGAGGCTTGATGAGTTTTTCGTCGATCAACTTTTTCATTATGTCCTCAAGTGGTTCCCCCAAAATGGTGTATTTTCGTTTGGATTAACTTTTGCATTGGGGTGGTCCCCTTTGGTCATTGAGATTATTTTTTGTTGGATTGTTGTTTGGTTGGTGTGTCGTGTGATGATTGTTGTTGTATTGTGTTTCAATTTGCGGTGTGGGTGTATTTTGGTGAGGACCACTAATGACCACCTTGGCATCGACAACACCATCATTAGTAATATTTTTGTTTTTTGCACACGTACGAGGTTTATCGTTGTAATTGGATGGTGGGAAGTTTTTTTGTTGTTCGTGGGATGATGTTGATTCGACAGGTTGAGTCATAAGGGCTCTTTCGATACTAGGCACCTTGGAGATCAATTGATCATATGTGGTGATGCCCTGAACTTTGAGATGAAATACCAAGCGGCCTTCAAGGTTGGCTATGATGGTGCAAAATTGTTGTTCTTCTGGCATGGTCCACTTACTCTGATTGGCCTTGGATCACCATCATTGTAGGAATGAGGTGAATGATTCACTCTTTCCTTGCTTTAGAGCTGAGAGTGCTTTGAGACTAACATCCATTGTAATGTTGCATGCATAATTTTTAATGAATGCATCCCTAATTTCTTGGAATTTTCTAATGCCTGAAGGTAAGCAAGAGAACCATTCTATAGCATGGCCTGCCAAACTCCTAGGGAATAGCCACATCAGATAAGTATAATCATATGTGACCTCCATGCAATGAACCTGGAATTCCCTGATGTGATCTTCGGGGTTTCCCATCCCTCGATATTTGTCAAATTTGGGGATCTTGAATCCCTTAGGGAACGGTTTCATTACTAGGCTCCTATCAAATCGATAGGGACATGAGTTGCTTAGTGTTTGGTTGTTCGCCATGATTGAAGGCCGAGCACTTGTTGTGAGAGAAACCTAAGTTGTGTCGTCACAACATTTTGGGGATCAGGGGTGGGATGAAAGTGTTTTGGGGTGTTTCAATTGTGGGTTGGATGGGTGGGTTGGTCAGTGCATTGTTCGATGGTATCTGTATGTTTTGGCAAGCGAGGTAGGCTTCAACCTTCTTTTGTATGAACAACGCTTGTTGTTGATCTTGCTATTGCTACACTAAGATTTGTGCTTGTTGTTGCGCTTTTTGTTCTTCCAATAATGCTTGTTGTTGTGCTTGCTGTTGTTCCAACAACGCTTGTTGTTGGGCGGCCAATTCTACTGCTCTTGGTATTGCTTTAATGCTTGCTGATATGCCTGTGATTGCACTGCTTGTCTTTGTGCAAGAAGTTTTTCTTGGTATTGGGCTTGTTGTGCCTGATATTGAGCTTGTGCTTGAGCTTTTGCTTGATCTTGCGCTTGTGCGGCTTGTGCTTGTTCGGCTTGTTGTTGCAATAGAAGTTGTGCTTGAGCGGCCCTTTGTGCTTGCAATGCCTACGATGCCTGCGAGGCTTGGGAGGCTTGTGTTGTTGTTGTTGCAATAACGCTTGGGCTTGTTGCACTTGTAAGGTGGCTTGGGCTGCTTACGTAGCTTGAGCAACTTGTTGAGCAGCTAGTTCTTCGGCTTTTTGTTTTTGAACTTGTTGGTATCCTTTTTGGAAAGAAACTTGCAATGCCACATTGTGTTGGCTTGATGTCATAGAAGTTGGTGGTGGATTTGGAATGGTGTTTGTGAAGGTGGTGTTGGTGTTTTGCATGATGGAAGGTGCTTTTGTTATGGTTGGTCCTTGAGAGACCATGCTTTGTGATGTTAAGGGGGTGTTTGATGATGTTGCAATTGCTTGTGTATTTGTCATTTGTTGTTGCGATATCAATGACAAATTTTGAGTGTTTGGTGTAATGCTTTGATTGATGGTTGGGATATAGGTTTGATTGATATTTGGTAGGGGAGGAAGCCCTAAACCAAGCAGTGATGTGGATGATAATAGCAATGGTGGGAGAGGTGGAAATGTAAGGGGTGTGAGTTGTTGCGAGAATATTGTTGTGTCAAATATGCCTCCTGGTCTGAACATATCTCCCTCTTCTTTTGAATTTGTGAGAAGAGGTGTTTGAGGTGTTGCGTGAAAAAATGATGATGATGGAAAGTGAGAGGAACATTTTTGTGTAATGGGTTTTTGGATATGTTTTGTTCCAAGGTGGTGTTTGCATCCAAATTTTGATAATTAACAAGGGGGTGTGCTTGAAGAGCATTGAGAAATGCATTTCCCTTGTTAACGTTGGGTTGGGTCGGAGCAAAAGATGTTGTGATTTGCGAGATGTTTTGCATGATGTTTTGAGATGGGGGTGTAGATGAGATGGGGATGGTGGATGAGATTGGAGGAAATGATGTCTCTACTATATTACTCACATAAAAATCCGAAGGTAATTTTCCCTCTTGTTTTTCTAGCTCAAACATGTATAATGAAGGTTTGAGCCTCATCATGATATTGATGATCCTATGGTTGTCCGGATTTTGGAGCATTTCAGTTATTTGCTCGTGAGACATTCAAAAAGTAAGGTCCTCTTCTTGGTTTTTTTCTTCCGTATTTTGCGATGATGAGAGGGTCAATGGATTATTTGATTCTGCGGGATTCATTTTTGCATTTATTTGGCTAATATTGCTTGAAGCAGGGGTTTCCTTGTTGGCTTCCATACTCTTCTTGTATTGAGATCTAGTTAGAACCATAAAAGAAGGATCAATCTTCGAGAATATGGGAGATGAATCTCTTGATTCTTTGGATTGATCTTTATTTTATGCCTAAAGTAGAAATTTTTAGGATGCCTTGAGGATCAAAGGTGATGATATGATGATGATGTTAGGGATGGATGATATGGATGTTATGGTCTTTTGATTAATCTAGAATGAGATAATAGGCTTTTAGGACTTGCAGATTTTGATTTTGATTTGTTTTTGGGTTTGGGATTTTGTCCTTGGTTTTGATTTTAATTTGCTTTTGATTTTGAATAAAAATACCCTAAGATGTTGGATAATGATCTAAGGGATAGATTTTATCAAAGGATGATGGTTTGAATATGTGTGAGGAGAAGGATGCATCTACCCACACCTATTCAAACAAGATGATTGTTTCACTAAGTATATGAAGAAGGATTCATCTACATATACTAAGCTAGACAAGATGATTTTGATAACTTTGACTAAGCCTATGCAAAAGGATGCATCTACACATACCTAGCCAAAGGTGTTTTTGATAATATTTTCAAGGATTTAGTCTCAATGATTTTGATGATTTTTTATTTTTCCAAAAAGCCCAGTATTAAGGATGATTTCAAGATTTTCCAAAAGGTGATGATGAGATGGTGTTGTTTTGATGTTTTGGAGGATGGATGAAAAAAGATTTTGATTTGTTTTGATCCTAAGATGAACCTAAAAGGGACACTTTGTTTACCTAGATCTAGGTATTGAAGAGCATGCAAATGCTTCCTATAGACCTTTGTGACCAAAGAATGATTTAATTTGAACACACATTTTTGGATTTTGCAATAATGCTTTTTGCTTTGGGATTGTGAGTCTTCAACACATATGAAAGTTCATTTTCCTTAGCTTTGCTTAATGTCTTTATTTTACCAAAAACCCTTTCTTCAATTAGGTTTTCAAACTAAGATGTCCCATGTTTTAATTTCTTCAAACCCCACAAGATATGTTATGTGGAAATTCAATGAACTCAAGGCAAGGGTTTCCCTATAGTTTACTTAAGGAGACAAATCAAGATATAATCCAATGTTTAGAAACCTCCAAGGATGTAAATCCCAAGGGAAAGAAATAACATATGGTTTGAGTCAATTGTATTTGTCTTTAAAAAGGGTTTGAAATTTGGATGATGTTAAGTGTTTGATTTTGAGATGTTTTCGATCAAGCAATGCATTTTGTAACCCAATAATAAGTACAATCCTATGGATGTGTAAGACAATATTTGTTGGATTCCCACTTGGACAAGTCTAGGTATGCTTATCTTTAGTGAATGGCTAGATGCTTGACCCTACTGGCTCTCCTCCATGGCTCATTATCGTCAATTAGGGCAGCCAAGCATCAACACCCATGAAACTCCCATGGCATGTTTTCCATTTCTACTAAAAAACCGTAAAAGTGTGGGGTGGCTTTAGAACGACCGTTCTTGCACCAACAAATAGAATAAAGGATTTTGGAAAATCCTAGTACATAGGTTTTAATAAGGACTTTCCGTTCATGGAGATTGACCCATACGACAAGAGTCCCCTTTCAGATCCATCTTGTTGGAATCAACTGCGTGATATTGGCGTTTCTTCCAATATCCACATTTATATCCTGGTTGGAAATAATCTTGGCTTTAGAGTGTTACCAGTTGAGTCGTTCCCTTGGGTGAGTACTTTTTCCCCAAGGCAGGCCCTCTAGGATAAACAAAAGCGAATGAAGAAAAATATTCGTAACTTGATCAATCCTTGTTGGCAACAAGAAAACAGAATATACACAACAATTTCCCCACTCTCACTCACACAAGATGTTCAATTTTAAACCCAAATCGAAGTGTGGAGGTGATTGCTTTATCTCACACCAAAGTCACAAAAAAGGCCTTTTGATTCTCAAGATCGCTATAACGCGTGAGAGAAGCGCATACATCCTTTTTACATGGCTTTAGTCTAAGTAAGTCTTCACAACAAACAAAGTTACACTTGTTATTTTTAAATCCAAAAAGAAATAATGAATTCATGTTAGAGCACCAAAAGACAAGTGATAAACATTTTGTTCAATTTGTTAACCAAAGAAACAAACTCTAGTATGTTGTGATCCTAAAGTTCATTTTAGCCTTTGCAAGAAATGGAAAGATTCCTTTTAAACCCAAATGAAAATTAGTGTCCTAAGAAAGAGGATATAACAAATTCTTAAAAAAGTGTTTAACAAACACTAAAGTGTTTAAAAACACTTTGATTTCATAAGACATTGTCCGCATGTTCCTCCTTCCTTTGTTTTTGATTTCCGATGTACACGGGAGAAAAGCAATCAGATTCTAGAAAAACATAAAAAATAAAAAGTAGAAAACAGAGGATAAATTAATCATCAATCAAAAGCATGTGCTAAAATTAAAGTTTCCCTTTTTACTATCTTCTAGCGTCACAACTCGTAACTGCGTCGTAGTTTGATTTCCCAACGGTGTCCTCAGAGTGCCGCTTGTCAGTCAGCATTGCTCTGTGTTGGGACAGAGAGCTCAACTACGCCGCTCTTTTCACCTGGCGTCGCAGTTTCCTTCTAGCGTCGAAGTTTTTTTGACAGTTTTGAAAGTTCCTGCGAGTCAACGAGTCCAGCGGCGGAGTTTATAATTCAAATTTTCTTGGCGAGACGAGTCCAACATCGCACTTTGAGTCTCCCACAGTGCTATATATAGACACTGAAGAGACAGCGGTGCCAAAACAATGACGTTGAGCTCCCAGCATTGAAATTTTCTGTGTATGAGCAAAAATGCGGAATTTTTTGGAAAAAGTGAGAAAGAATGATATCCAGCCCTCCTTCTAGCGCCAAATGTGCAAACCCTTTTCCTTGGTACCTACAAAGCAAAGAGAATAAACACCTCAAGTTAGATATTGCAAGCCAAAACAAGGATTCCCATGAAATCCATTTATAACTTCAAATTAGGAAAGAAAATAACAAAGAACACAATGAAGCAACAAAATATTGCTTGAATCCTAATTAGATGTGCAAACTCATGATCCCATGGGGGAATTGGTGCCAATTTGATGTGAAAATTGGCCCTTTCCCAATTCCTAAGATGCAATATTGAGATGTTGATGATGATTGATCCACTTTAGTTGATGAAGGATGAAAGCTCTAAGCCAAAATATGCAAAAACCTAGCTAAGAACTTAAGATTTATGGATGAAATGGCTAAATATTTTAGCATAATAACTTTGCATATTTTGTGGATGATGAAATGAGGATATGAGCTATTTATTTATATAATTCTAAGATGGATGAATGTCCAAATTTGAGCAATGTGGGAATAACATTCATCCAATGACATGATGCCACTTGTCAATCTATGAATGGGTGAAGGATGTGCAAGATTTGGGGTTTGTGCCAATAAATGCATAATTTTGAATTTCAAATTTGTTGAAATGACAACCAAAAGGCAAGGGAAAATGTAATAAATTCCACTTGGCTCAAGGTAAAGGACATGTAAGATGAATTTATTGCCTTGTTGGATGTACATGTTGACTTAGAATTTTTGAATTCAGATTGAGAGAATATTCCAAAAGATGCCATGTGAGGAAAATAGAGATTTAATAAATGAATTAAATCTATTTTTATGTGCAACTTGCATTATCTAGAGGATGGGACATGAGATGGGATTAAATTAATCAAAGTTAATTAATTTAATAAAGGGTTAGATGATGTGACCTATTTGACTCAAATTTATGGATTTACTTAAATCAAATAAGAGAGGAATATGATGAGAGGCTAATTAAATAAAGATTTTGATTTATTGAATTAAAAGAGATGGTGCTATATTAAATCAAATAAGGTTTTAATTTAATGGATAGACTTTTAGAGATTTAATCAAATAAATTAATTATTTAATTAAATAGGGATAATTAGATTAGATGGATTGATTTAATTAACAAGAAAGAGTGACTTAATTAGACAAAATGATTTATTTAATTAAGGGATGAAAGTTGATGAATTTAATCAGATAAGGAGATTTGATTAAATGGTCAGACCGAGGGGTGATTCGGGAAGAAATGGCGTTAGTAGGTCAAGATCAAATGCACAATATCAATTAGTACATTTTACGTGTCTACACATTTGAAAGATGGGGAACAAAGTTTTACAGTAGAAGGGATTTTAGGTTGAGTGACTTGGTACACCTATGATGAGTTTTGGGACTAGAAATGGGAAAAATGAGACATAATAATGACTGAGTGACCCAAAAGAGTGCAAGAACAGACAGTGAAAAGTGTGAAGTATGCAATTGTGATTCTATACCTTTAGCCTGAGCAATCTCTTATGTTCTAACTTTATTCATTTCACTGTTTATATGCTTCTAGTTGTTCAATGATGTATCCTCTCTACATGGATCCAACAATTCCCTCTTTGTCAAATTGGTAACAATAGTATTTAGAAACACCAATTTCTACCTAGAATTTGCATGCCTCTTCTTGCAAACTTCTATAGTGTCAATTTTCCCTTGTTAAGCTATTTGATTTGTTTTGTCAAGATACTTCAAATAACCCCTCTAATCTCTAAGTGCATTATGTGCAAACAAGGAATATATTTATCTACCTCTTTTCTTAAAGGTGGATTTAAGTTGTGATCCAATCCTACTAGCCCCATGCTCTGCTTGTTTCAACTTTCAACCTTTGTAGTGGAGATAACAACTTGAATAACCCTGCAAGATATGGTTCCTAGATTTGGATGTTGTTGTTTAATCTTCTTTTATGAGAAAGCATCATGTGCCTCTTGAAACTTCTTTAGGTTTCTACTAATTCTGCTATATTTAGCTTTGGTAATGGAAAATTTTGCAATTGTGTGCGGATCAAGAATAGCATCAATCCTCACCATAGGACTTCTTGTCTCAAACTTAGGGATACTCTAATTTTTCTCTTGCAACTTTCCTTTCAATTCTACAATTTTTTTCTTGAGAGTTACAATATTCATTTTGGTTTTTTCATAGTTGATGTGGATCTCGCTTCGTCATTTGGATGAGGTCATCTTTATATCTGTTTGTATATTTTCTAAATCATTGAGAGGAAAGTTTTTCAACTAGAAAAACCTCTTGATGTCCAAATATTTGTCAAAGTGAGTTTAAAAGGTAGATATTGAAAGCAATAAATAACCACCAAATGGTAGCACAAATAACTAATACCACATTACATATACAACACATAGTGTTTCCCTGTTATTAGAACTGTGAAATTTTGAAAATTTTACAGTTGATTGGATTCATGAGTTTCCAAAATAAGTCCTCATCATTCCCTCCACATAATTTCTTGCCCATATTTTTGTCATATGATCCATTAGAATCCATCTAGTCCTAAATGTTTCATTGTATTATCCATATCGACAAAAGAGGGTGAAGGTCTCCCCGATCCATTTGGCATTGTTACTAATGTATGTCTTTGTAGCCTATCGGTAGGATACATTTTATTGTCTCAACGATAGAAGAATCATATCAGCAAGAGAATTATTATCGGGATGAGTCATAACAAACTCATATGTGTCTCATCGACCAGTGCATGGAAGATCATTTTCGGCCAAACTAATGTTATCAGAGTGAGGTCTTACCGAAAGCATCGAGTTTTGCCGATAAAGCGTAGAGGGATTCCATCAGAAGACTATCGGGGTGAAGTCATATAGTCTTTCTGACTCAAATGTCACATCGATAGAAAGATGAATCCAAAAAAGAAAAGTTATTGGCATGAGTTCCGCCGAATATGAAAGTTACACCGATGAAATACTTCGGGGAAGTCTCACTGAATAGAATATATTGGAGAAATAGGTTCAGCGAGACAATTGGCATCAGTATGAGTCTTTTTGAGTTTTCAAAGTCGTGCCGAGGTGTGGTTTCATCGGTGAAAGTATAACTATGTCTCAGCGACCAGAAAGTTACCACGGGGAGTATCTCAATAAGACACAATGCAATCTATGAGACATCTCCCCGACTCAAAATTGTCACAGCAACACATAAAACTAAAGTGATACCTATCGGTGAGACTTGAAGGTTTCAAGGACACTACAAGATGTTTTGGCGAAAGGTTTAATGAACGTTGCAAAAAGATATCGCCCTAGATTTGAAAATGTCTCACTAACATGTCGTTTGATGTGACAATGTGAATTTCACAATAAGCACTTCACTCGTGTTTCAGCTAGCACATTAATGGCATGACAGAACATAACAGGGAGAATTCAATTGAAAGCATTTGTGTTGAATTGATAAAAGGAAATCATCAAGGTGAACAAGGATCCAGGGCATTCTTTCATTCTGAAGACTTCATGCAAAACATGAGGGCAATGAGCAAAGATTGAACTAGGACCTCATTGACCAATTGTCTGGCTCTGGGCCTAAAGCCAGAAGATTTGCACAACTTAGGGTAGAACTAGATAAACTGGATGATAAATGCAAATTCATAGGAGACGTTTCGACTACCATAAGGGGGTATGAACTATTTAATTTTCATTATCATCGGAGAAGTCATTCTGAACCAGTATGCAATCCATGGAAACTCAACTTAGGAAAACTGGTGTGCCCTAATGTATTTGTAAATGCAGAGTTGGTAAAATTGCTAGCTGATCATTATAACCCGAAACATAAAGCTATATGTGACCCGTCTAGAAAACCACAGATACATTTGTCAAAAGAGGCAATAGGGGAGGTTTTTAATTTGGAAGGGTTCAGCAATGAAGAGATCATATATGAAGAATTGGAGAAGGAGTTCTCAAGAATGGATACGATTTACAAGGGTTGAAGGCTGCCAATTCACAGGACTAAGCAAAGAGGCAAACCAATTCCTTTACAAGATAGTGATGGACCTCCGTATCATGTGGACCTATTTGAACCTTACATGAAATACACTTACTTCTTGATTTTCCAGGTATTGGGAATGGATGCCCCAGAGTATATGTCTATTGTGCCAATGCTAATCTCAACATATATCCAATACCACAATCCTAGGCCATTTGACTATGCCTCGTACATTTTTAAGGGGATTGATTGAGGACTGATGACAATAAAAGGTGGATCATCTACCCTTCATCTTAGGCATTATTCATTGTTGATGCATATGGTGTTATATTTTGGACAGGAGTTGGGACTATGGCCTCCAGAGATGAGGATTTCTCAGTTTAATAAAGATGGTGAAGCATTACCAATTGAATTGTAGACTACTATTTGGGATAGTAGGTTTTCCAATTCTAGATTTATTCATTTTGAAGAGTATTTTGTGAAGACTTTATACAAATTGTACAATTATCCTTGTAATTATTCTCTATCTGAAGAGATAAAGAGATTTCTTCGGCCAAAGGACTTCAATGGGCCAATTGATCATAATTGGGGAGATTGGTACTGCTTGGAAGGAGCTACTATGACAAGAGTTTATGGGTTTGAGGATGCCCCTGTCATTTTTCCAAAAAATGGTTCCAAACAGAATTGCATATTTGGAGATTGTCAGATAGATGGATTACTGCAGTGTAATGAATTTCAGCTCTTTTGGGAAGCAGGCTTTTATGCCTAGTAAATTATATTTTGGTGATTTTACTGTGTTGGCCAAAGAAGGATATAATTTGATCCTTGAAAAATTGCTTCAGTACAATATGAAGAGAGGACCACCCAGAAAGAACTTTGACCCAGAAGGGTATATTAATTCTGCTAAAATGAAGATAAACTTTGGAGGGTATCAGCAATTGCTCTATCACTTTGATGATATGATTCAAAATCTGAAAGAAGAGGAAGCATAAACGGTGGTTGAAAGATATAATCAAGAACTATAGGATGCAAAGCAGTTTTCTCCTGGGGAAGAAACACCTAAAGGTAATATGCCACAAAGCCAACTAGGAAAGTTATCCAGATTAAGAACTCAACAATATATTTACTTGACTAGAGAGTTGAGTGTTGAAGAGAGTGGAGAGGCAGATGTAAGGAATATTGAGTACAGATCATTTGTTTTAGATGATGAGTTCATAAATTCCCCAGAGTTCAAAGCATTTTTGTATAAACAAAAGGGAAAAGAGATAAGGGAAAAGGTTGATGATGTTACTAAATGAAATGAAGAGCAATTATTGAACCAATTAAGGAAATGTGTGGATGAGGAGATGATAGGTATGATCCCTAAAAAGGGGAGAGAAATGTTGGAAAATGTTGGTGTCATGATATTTCCCAAGCTAGATCTCAATTCTGCACTTGTCTTTGATAGTTTCTTAAGGGACAACAATGCTACATAGAAGATTGACAAAGAAAATGTAACATAAGTGTATGTTGGATCCAAATATAATACAGATGAAGGATCATTGATGATTTGGGCCTTATAGCCACCCCACATGAAATCAGTAGTTATTGACACAGAAAAGGCATTTGGACATGTCATGAATTTAAAGGTTGGAGAGGCTGATCTTATGGCTATTGCAGAAATTGGAGTTAATATTGCAAAATTGAACAAAGCACAAATTCAGATGTTGATAAAAGAGAGAAAAATGTACAAAGCAAATAACGAAATGATGTTGAGAGAAAATGATAGATTAAAAGATTTGGTAGGCATTACGATGAGGTCAACTAAGATGCTTACTCAAGGCGAAAGCTCTCAGTCAAGAGATCATTGGGAAGGATCAAGTGCTTATTCCCAAGGAAAACATGATGCAATTGTAGCAATAATCAGGAAAAGGCAGGATAGTGTTGATGATGTTTTTTGCATAGCAACAACTAAGACAAGATGCAATATCCTATCTCTCTTGAAAGGTAAATCTCTATCAGAAAGCCTCAAGATATAACCCCAACATCTCTAATGTTAGGGCTTGAAAATGCATAAACAAATTAGTGATAAATGTGAAAATGCTAGTAATCACATTGGGACCTTACTACAAGCAAAATACTGAATCTCAATTTATCAAATCTAGCAATATAATGATACTTCAATCCTAAATTTAATCCAACAATCAGAGAAATAACAAAAGATAAGGGTTCCAAAGAGATTTCTAAACTTAATATTAAACCTAAGATTAACAATTCAAATGACCAATACTCGAAATGGACCAATCCCTCAGAACTGAATTCTACTTGACCTAGATGAATCTACAATCTTATAGAAATAGTGCAATCTTCTAAGGTGTTAAGATTTTCAAATCATGAACATTCATTCAAACAACCCTATCGCAATTGAAATGAATAAACCCTCACAATTGAACTAAGCACAATGAATATAAAAGTCTAGGCTAACTTTGCAAAGCAACTAACAATTAGTCGGTTGCGAAAAGTATGGACCAAGGATTGTTGCAACACTTCAAATATCAAACCATAAACACTATTAAACCAAATCTAATCTAAATACTATCTTCCTCAAAGAAATTCTAAAGATAGAATAACAAGAACCATGCAAGATAAGAAGAAACACAAGTATGGCACCAAATCACAATGTCATTACTTGCATCAAATTATCCACTGTAGCAACAATTCTAGCTTTTTGTTACAATATTTTCCTGAGATCAACTACTTGCTAACACTTGCTCTACTTAATTCGCTTCTAACTATCTCTCTATGTGTCTATGTCTAAAACTTCTTAACCCTTACAAATGAGGAAAAATGCCCGATTTATAGAACCCCCAAAATATGTTGACCTAGATAGGATTTTACAATAATTAATTAGGCACAACAAGTCAGCCAAGGGAAATTCAAAATAGTAAAATATGCGTTAAATGCATGAGCTTCGTCTAGGTCGGCCTAGGATCTCCAATGCAACTCGGACCAATGCTTTGCAAAAATAATAGGGAAGCATAAATCTTGATGTAGCCAATCATTAACTACCTTCCCCTTTGTCTTTATTGCTATCCAACATTTCATGAACTTTCAAAAGCACCCTATCCAAGTCGGCCATAGGTGGTAAAGGAAAAACCCTAAGTCGCCTTTCAATTAATGCAATTTCTTCCCTTGACTATTTTACCGACTTATCCCAATCAACCCTATAGGTTAGGTATTTATCAATGACAACAATGTAGGTGGCTGCATCATCCAACTGGTGCTTAGAAATGAAATAATCATTAATTGGGGCATAAACATCATGCCACCACTTCCTCAACTGTTCCAAACTCAAATACTTGGGAGCAATCTTCCTTCTCCCTGTCATAATCTCAAAAAAGGCAATGGAGCCATTGTACACACCATCTTGGGTATCATCAATCTGCCTCCTCTATTTTTAAATCTTTTTCAGAACCTTTTGCCTAATCTCTAATGCTTCAAACCACTCCCAAGGTTCGGCAGCTCTGGAGGACAGAAGAATTTTATCGCCTACCAACTTATCCCTGGTGTACTGCATGATATTTTTTGTTTTCTACAGCAGGAGATCTGTATCCTCCTTGTCCTCTTCTTAGCCTTTGGATTTCTCTTCTTTTCTGCTTCTTGGACTTCCTCCTCCTGAACACCTTTTATCTTGATCTTGAAAGGAGAATCCAGCTTGTCTTTGCCCTTAGGATCCTATTCGGTTGATTCTTTAGAAGTGGAGTGAGGGTCCATATCTCCCATCAGCTCATAGGTACATTTCACTCCCTCATTCTCCAACTCCCAAAGCTTATGCTTTAGCCACATCTTGGTAAACTTGATAACTGGATCCATCAACTATTTTAATTCTATTTTTTCCTCTTCTAACCAATCCACATCACCAATTAGTCTATCTTTTATTGCTTCATAAACATGATCCTGAATCAGGTTTCCATCATCATCAAGTTGGTCTGGGACTGCCCTTACATTGTATAGCCAGACTAAGTCAACTGGGAGCCGAGAGAACTTCTTCTTCCTGACTTCAAACTCATCACTACAATTGGCCCATTAGTCTTCCAACTTAACCTTATGGCTATATTCCCTGCTGGCCTTCTTTTGGGCTTCACCTATAATATCAAACCTTGACCTCTTGGAATGGAAAGAAAAGCGAAGAGTACTCATCTCCTCATCTGAAGCTTGGGTAGAAATGATGGAAGGACATGCCTCCATAGTGCCAATTCTTAAGGGGAAGTCTCCACCAAATCTAGTCTTATGCTTGTCCCTCTTAACTATGGCATCACAGTCACATATCTGTCTAGTGACCTCCAACAATATAATGTGATCAGTAGGGTACCTTGGAAGTTTGTAAGGGGCCCTCTAGCGGCCATCAATCTGGATGTATGAAAAGGTTGGGAACTGAATAAACCAAGCCCCATATTTCTTGATGAGCTCCTTTGCTTGGTTAGAAATCCTCGTGTGCTCTGCACCCTAGAGAAATCTAGTAATGTTCATGGTGAATGCATCATTCACCCTCCTATAGTTCGAGCTCCCCAAATGCAACTGAGGGAAAACCTCATAAATAATATCATGTCCAAAGATTCCCTTTGTACTCAATCCTCGGTATGGGTGAAATCTAGTAAGGGCATAGACCAAGTATGAAGTCTTCGTGAAGGTCTTGGTCTGCAACACATTGGACAACTGCTCATGAATTACTCTGCTAATGACTCCTGCCCAATGGTAACCAGTCTTCTCCTGCTCCATCCTCACAATAGTGTGGCACATCCAATTCTCAAACATTCCAACATTCTTCAATCCAACCACCCTACTAAGAAGAGTGACGACATCATAATATTCTTTCTTGAACTTTTCCATGAATAATTGCTTAGGAAACTTGGAGTAGTGTGACTTAGACTTCTCCAACTAGGAATTGATAAGTTGTTGTGACTTCACAGTCTGTTTATCATAGAACTCCTGAGCTGGCTTCATGCTAAATTCCACCACATGAGATCTGTCTGGCATATCGAAAGCTTGGGCAATGAAAATAGGGTTGAGATTTTCCACCACTCTCCCTTGAGGACCAATTATCCTTTGTGTGTCTTGATCATAGTGCCTTGCACATTCGAGGACAAGCTCATAGCACTAGACTATGGAAGGAAATCCTGCCACATGTGACAAACCTGACTCCTTCATTCTCTTAGTCACCAAAGGAAGACCATCTACTGCCATTCTTCCTTTAAAATCTTCGTAATCCCACAGTATGACATTTGTATCATTCACCTCTTACCAGACTGAAGTAATTTTACTCTCGGGGATCTTGCTCTTGATATCCATTTTAATCTTTTCGGCCTCAGACATTGAAGATCCCTCTAATGCCTTACTAGATTCAGCCTGCACTCAACATGGAAATCATAGTAAAAAAACATAGGAAAGCAATGTTAATCCATCAAAACACTGTTAGAATGAGCCTTATACAAGCAAGGTGTTACTAGATCTCATATAAATTGATCATAACACATTTCGAGTTTCAGGACCATCTATGGAATCCAAGCCAAGGAGGAATTTCAAGGAATTCTGGGCCAGACAGATTCCAGCGGAATAATCATGAAAACACCTATTAACAATGAAATCCGATCATTATAAATCAATAAACCACATAGGAGATGATTAGATAGCATGAATCAATCATAAAATGCATTAAAAAATTACTAACACACCATGCTATTCCATATATCTTTACACTTCATCAGATTTCGGGAAAGTCCGCCAGAGACGGATTTCCGCGAGGGTAGAGATACTTCATAATCTTCAAAAAATCTAGGAAGTATAGGAATTCGGGAAAATCTGAGGTCAAAGGAAATCCACGGATAAGGTAAAACTCTGGAAGCAGCATATTTTGGGAACTCAAAGGAAATCGGGAAAACAGAAGAGATCAAGAAAATTTGGGGTCAATGGAAATCCGTGGAATATATGAAACTCTGAAAGTGATAGTGGATTCTAGAAAAGCAGAGGAAATCAGGAAAATCCGCTAGAGGTAGATTGTCCTGAGGGAACAAAAAATCCCAGACTGAGGATGAAACCCGAACATTGGCGTTAAACCACAATTACGCTCAAAACATCAAATCGATTATGAATTTCAAAGATTTAAGCCTAGGGAAAGTTTAATATGATCCTTCTATGGATCCTCCTAGCACTCTAAGCCAATTCGAGAGCATACTAAAGATAAATGGTGATGCCCTAAGTTTCAAACCCCATACATCCACCATTAGCATATAGGAGAGCTCAGAATTTAAACATTTTGATTGCTAATTCTCAACTAGGGGATTACTAACAACTCTCAAGCAAGATACATCAAAATGCAAATAGACAAAGGAGCTCAAAACACACTTGGGAGATAAAAAATAAAGCAATGCTAGACAACCCTAGCATGAAATGATCAAATATGAAGGAATTTGAACCTAAAAGTTCTTATAACATCAACGTGCTATCCATAATCATCAATTAAAGGCAAGGTAATTGAAAACATACCATTGTGAAGTGAAAATCGATCTCAGAAACAATAAATGCAAAATTCAATGGCGTCCACAAAGAACAAGGGCAGTAATGCACAAGAAATCGCCACTTGAATCCACAATTCGCAAACCCAATGCCTCAAATCCAAATCCAACACTCGCAAGAAAGCACTCTGTAGCTCAATCAATGGCAAACAATAGCATAATGGCATAAAAGACCTCTAAAAGTGGTTAAATACATCGCTCACCATTGGTACAGATGACATTAAATGCAATCGACAAGACAGTTAGAAAACCCGAGAATCCGACGACAGAACAAAATCCAGATAAATCCGTCCTACGTGGAAATCTACAAAGACTGAAAATCTCTGAATCACAGTGCACAGCCAGAGTCCGAGCAGGATTCAGGAAAATCCGGCCCTAGTGGAAAGTCCCGAACCTTGCTCAAAACAAAAGATCTTCAATGAATAACCTAGGGGAATCACTTAGGCAATCAAAATAAACATTTTAGCACATGCCAAAGTAAGATAAAACCTCAAAATGAAAGGGACAAGAAACCAAAACCAAAGTGAAAGAAGGTCCCTACTTTCAGCGGGGCGTGTGTGCGAAAACTGCACAACAGATAGTTTAACATCTTGGTCAAATAAACTTTGGGGAAAATATTCACATACCCTTGCTGCATTAAAGGAGCATAAAAGGATGGATGAACGGATTATGGAGAAGTTTCAAGAGACAAACCAGAGAGATGCCTCTAACAGTGTAGTAATTGAAGCTGTAAATCATATTATAAATAAACATCGAAACTTCTACAAAGAATTGCAAGGGGATGAACAGGGGTTAATAAATGCTACCAAGAAAACGTTGATTACATTCTCTTATGACAAAGGGGAAGTTAAAGAAGCTACCATATGGAAATGTGAGAGTGAGTCAATACTAAATGAAATACTGAAGGTCGCTATTGCTGAAAGCACGATATTGGAAGAGGAGAGTGAGCAAAACAAGAAGATGATAAGGATGGAAATTTCAATTTGGAACATAGTTAGAGATGCAGATACTCATGAGCGCCAGGATTATTTGGATCATCTAACTAAAACTCATTTGTGGCTAAACAAATCTTAATTGTCTTTTAATCTATTTGTTATGTAAACATATGACATTTTTGAAAGGACGCATCCTTTCATATTTTCGATGTATAAATATCTGTTTCGGAAACGAAATAGAGGATATAAGATAATAGGATAGAAGATAGGATAAAAAAATACAGTAGAATACAATGCCTTGTAAATATGAGACTATGATGCATGTTTGAAACTATGGAGATATCAATGGAAATCATTTAATATGGTGAAGTCATTTCTGGAATCAGTTGTCTATTGTGCTTATTGAAAGTATTATTGAAGTTGTCTCCAAAGTTGGTGTTTTCTGGTTATTTAAATTGGTGTAACAAGCTTATATCTAGTTTATCAGTGCATATTTGATGTGTTTGTATGGTTAATCGATTGGTTCTTTCAAGTAAAGATTAAATCCTTTAAGTTGATCATAGTAATTAGAGAATGTCAGTTGGATCATTAAGAAGAACTCGGTAATCATAACCCTGCATGTTTATTCAAGTTATAAACTAAATTATATGTTGAACAACTTGAATACTTTCCAGAAAGAGGTTCCTATTTTAGATTTCTTTTGACTCCGCATACCCAATAAGGAACTAGTCTCTGCATTTTTACCATTTGGTTTTATTCAATTCCTTTTTTATATCTGTTAACTAAACATATTAGGTTTTAGTTTTATACAATCTATACCAAATTTCAATTTCATTTTCCCACTCCCACCTACCATTGTGGGCAAACCAGTTCAAAAGAAATAAACATAAGTCAAGTCTGCCTTATTCATATAGGTACACCCGCCTAAGTTTAGCAACACCTAAAGAGTAGAAGGTCTAAACCATTTGACCTTGTCTGTTACCCTAAAACGTACCAAGAGATTGGCAACCTCTTGAGGTGTTCTTACCTACGTTTTTGAGAGCTAACAAATTGGCGACTTTGCTGGGGAATTGACTTAGAATCTGTGCCTTAATCATAGAGTCATAAATCTTATATAGACTCCACTGGGAATAACAAGTAACAAACCTTTTCTCACTTTTAAGAAAGTGAGTGGCGACTCTGATAAAAAATTTCAACATGAATGGTAGAAGATCTCAATACAGAGGAGGTCATACTGGGGCTTCTGCTCGTAGTAGTAAATGGACACACAAGGATGATAGGGTTGATAAGGGTAAAAGGATAAATGAGGACATGTGCATAACGAATAAAGAAAAAACACTGAGAAAACATTGTGAATCTTATGACCGATATGACACATGGGGAGATAACTCAAGTGCAAAACCTTGTACCCCAGAGGAACAAAGAAACCCTTTCTACGATCCTCAGAAACAGGCAGAGTGGCAGGCTAAATTTGAAGTTGAACGACTCAGATGTCAACACGAATATGATCAAAAAATGGAGGGTAACCAAAATGAGTCCAATGATCATGAGATTCCTCAAGAAAATTATGAATCTTTAACTCATGAAGAAATAAAAGCACAGTTTGAGTTACAGAAAAAGGATCTAGAAGAACTAAAAGTTGAGCAGGAGAAAGCCCAAATGATACAAGCAATGAGGGAGTTCAAATTGCAGAAAGCCAAAATTACCAATCAAGCAGCCAGTCACTCAAAATATGTATCACCTCATAAGCAGGGCAATAATGGTGCAGGGCCTTCAGATCCATCAAAGGCTCCTCACAATCAGATGGGGAATCAATATGAATAGCCAAACCATCCACCACACATTCCCTCACAACATACATATACATAGCCACCTCATGGTCAACATTATGTGCCACATCATAATACACAATACAATAATCCAATGTACCAGTATCAGTACCCACCTAACCCTCCCCCTCACCAGTATACAACAATGATTAGACAATTTGACTTGGAAGGGTTTCAATTATACCCTTACCCTATGGATGGAAGTTGGAGAAGTCTGGTGCCTAAGTTTACAGGGAGTAGTGCAATTACTGCTAGAGATCATTTAAGGAGTTTCAATGCCTTCATTCAAGATTTGGATGTACCTTATGAAGATTTACATATGCGGCTATTCATGATGTCGCTTATTGAAGAAGCTAGGGATTGGTTTAATAGCCTAACAACAGCCTCTATTGATTCTCTCCAAATATTTTAGGACCAATTCCTTGAGAAATATGGGAATCTAAGTGCACCAGATGCGGCTCTTCATGAATTGATGTGAATTTAGAAAAATTAGAATGACTCGATTTATGATTTCAACTGGACATTCAATAAACTGTAGAATAAAATACCTCATGGGTCAAAGTTGCCAGACTCTGTAGCATTGAGTGTTTATTTGAATGCCTTTGATCCTAAAATAGGGTATGAACAGAGAAATAGGCTCCCAAGAGACTCAGCTTAAGCCCAAAATATAACATTAACAATTAAAAACAATAGGAAGGATGTTGGGATAATCAGTAAAAGAGACAACCTTAGGGCTCCTCAACAAACAATTAATTATCAATACAAACAGGAGAACACATACAAAAATGAAAGGCCTAGGTTACATGACATGCCCTATAACACAAACTGGAAAGATGGAAAACCTATAATAGAAAGGCCTAGAAACAAAGAGACTCCTAATCCATTAAGGAAGAAGGGAACATATATGGTGAATAACAATTATTTTTGTGAAATTTGTGATAAGCCACATTCCCTAGATTATTGTGTTGTAGCCCAAAGAATGAAGGAAGAAGGAATGCTGATGGGAAATGATGGAGAAGATCACACAGTGTATTTGACTTCAAATAATTTTCACCATGTTGAGGAGAGGTGCTCATCTTCAAAGGAAGAAGGATATGAGTACAATGTTTCAAATTAAAGGTACAATGTCCACATGGTTGAACAACAGGTTTTTTCTGACTTTGATGATGATTATGTAGAACCACATTCTATTGACAAGCCTACTTAGTGTAGTATAAGGAAACTCGCTGAAGAGGAGATAGAAAGATTAACCATTGCTGTAGTTGAAGAAGGAAAAAGTAAGTACTGGTTGAGAAACAAGACAATAAATGAGAAGGAGGGTGTCCCCAGGGGAATGTTTATGAAAGATCAAAAGGTGACACAAGGAATTTCAAAGAAAACATAAAGAAAACAACATGATAAAAGTGAACAGAAGCATATCCAAAAGGAGGAAGTAAAGGAATTACATAAACAAATGCAAAAGATTGACCAGCCAAGTAAAAAGGAAAAAGAAGAGAACAAAGGAGAAACATCATAACAAAAGAAAATAATTAGGGCTGAGGGTTCTTCTTTTGACTTCACTCAAGCTTTATCTCAGGTAAAAATGTATGTGCCACTACTTGAGATGATGAAAATTAAGGAATATAGGGACATTGCAGTGCAATTGATAACACATGGTAATTCTGAAAGTAAGATGGCCACCAAAATTATTAATAAGCAAGAGAAAGTAAATATCCCAGAAGTGTGCCTTAATAATTTAGTATTAAATCCCCCACTAGTTGATCCTTTTTTAACTACATTACTAATAAATAGCAAATTTTTGAGGAACTACATGATAGAATCTGGTGCTGCCATAAATATTATGCCAATAGGAGTTATGAAACAACTTGGTATGTGGGTGGATACTACTAGAGGGAAGTGCTATGCAATGGATAACAGACCTGTCCCTATGGTGGGTATAATGAAAGATGTTGAAGTCAAGTTAGCCGCTTATCCTTAGGTGGCATATAATATTGATATAACAATAATTGACACCCCTCCTCAGTTTGGGATGCTTTTATCAAGACAGTGGACGGCAGTGGTTGGTGGAAATGTCCAATTTGATCTGTCTTATGCAACAATTCTAGTGAATGGTCAAGAAGTGAAGTTGTACAAAGAGCCAAGGATGAACCAGGTTGTTGACTGTGTACCACAAGATCAAATCAATTGTTTTTGTGATGTTGATCTTGGGAGTTTTAAGATAGAACCAGCCTAGCCAGAATTAGTTAATGCTGACCCAATTGAAAAGCATGTGGCACAAAATTGCAATGGTGTATGGAAAATGTACTTTGATGGAGCATGTAGCCAAGAAGGTAATGCAGCAGGTATAGTATTTGTTTCACTTGAAGGTGCTACATTTAAGTATTTGTTTCTGTTAAGATTTGAATGTACAAATAATATGGCGGAATATGAAGCTTTATTAATAGGTTTGAATATACCTGTGAAACATAAAATCAAGTTACTGACTGTTCTACGGGATTCTGAGTTAGTGGTTTCATAGGTTAAGTCAAAATATGCAGAAAAACATAAGAGACTGAAACAATAAAGGAATGTTGTGTGGGACACAATTGAGTTGTTTGATGCCTTCTCAATTGAGTGGATTGATAGGTCAAAAAACATAATGGCAGACTTTCTAGCAAATGTGGCACTGAAAAGAGATGATATTACACTGGCTGGAGTGTCACAAATTGAGTTCAAAACAAGGCCTGTTGTGCCTGATAACATATATAGTTGGCAGGTTTTTAATGATGACACTGACCTTTTGAAATTTCTTCACTGTATAGATCAATATGAAGCCCAAGAAATTGATTTCAATGCCTTTGTTGAAGAAGTGGACGGAAAGCAAACAATATTTGGGAAGGAGATGCTACAGCTCAAAACAAATAAGCTTCCCAAAGGGTTAGTGGCATTAGAGAGTGTGTATGATGGAAGTGATCGGTCCCTCATGAAGCAAACACAAGTCAAAAGGGAGGACATTAAAGAAATTAACTTGGGGAATGAGATGGAACCAAGAAAGGTGTACATAGGGAAGAAGATAAGTCCGAAAATTAGAAGAATGTTGATAGAATTACTGAGAAAATATAAACATGTGTTTGCTTGGTCGTATGAAGATTTAAAAGCATATAGGGAAGATTTGTTCCAACATGAAATACCATTGAAGCCAGATGCAAAGCCATTTAGACAAAAGCAGAGACCCATTAATCCAACATTGGAGCCCAAAATGCAGGAAGAATTAGCAAAGCTTAGAGATGGTGGCATTATCAAACCAATCAGGAACTCAACATGGGTCTCAAACCTGGTCCCTGTAAGGAAGAAAAACAGAGATATCAGATTATGTGTGGACTTCAGGAATTTGAATATGGCATCTCTCAAGGACAATTATCCTCTACCCAATATGGAGGCTATATTACATAAGGTTACAGGGTGTGAGTTGTTATCTATGATGGATGGGTTTTCAGGTTATAACCAAGTTAAAGTTAAAGAATCTAAGCAGTATAAAATAGCTTTTACAACCCCATGGGGAACATATGTTTATCTAAGAATGCCATTTGGTCTCACGAACATAGGGGCAACCTTCCAAAGAGCTATGGACGTAGCATTTGCAGATTTAATTAATGCTATCATGGTGGTATATCAGGATGACCTTACTGCTTACTCAAAGAAGGATGAAGATCATGTGGAGCATATGGAAAAGGTATTCATTAAAGCTTTAGAATATGGGATTAGTTTGAATCCTAAAAAATTTCATTTTGTAGTCATAGAGGGTAAGCTCTTAGGACATATTGTGTTAAAGGAGGGGATTAGAATAGATCCTGAGAGAGTTGAAGCTATAGATAAAATCCCAATCCCTAAGACCATCAAATCCATCCAGTCATTCTTTGGACAAATCAATTTCGTTAGGAGATTTGTTTCTAATTTTGCTGAAATCATTAAGCCTATATCAAAAATGTTGAGGAAAGGACAAAAAATAGATTGGACTGAAGAAGCATTAGATGCTTTTATATCAATTAAAAAGGCTATCAAGGAAGCCCCTGTCCTCAAATCTCCAGATTTTTTGAAACCTTTTCAGATATTCTCATTTGCTTCATTCCATACTATAGCTGTTGTCATGTTACAGAAAAATGAGGAGGGTCATGAACAACCAGTGTCCTTTTTCAGCAAGTCATTACAAGGGTTAGATTTAAAGTATGATATAATGGAAAAACAAGTTTTTGCATTGGTAAAAGCTACAAAGGCTTTCAGACCATATCTTGTTGGAGCTAAAGTGATTGCCTATGTCCCTCATGCAGCCGTTAAAGAAATTTTGACACAGTTTGAAGTAACAGGAAAAAGATGCAGATGGATTAATAAAATCCAAGAATTTGATATGAAGATACAAATCACTAAACTTGTAAGAGGTCAGGGTTTGGCTAGGTTAATGGTAGAAGCGAACATTGAAGCAAATCAAATCTGCAATGTAGAAGATGAAGAGAATGCAATTGCGAGCATTGAGCATACTCCTTGGTATGCAAACATCATGCATTATCTTAAGTATATGAAGTGTCCAGAAGGAATGAATGACAGCCAAAAAAGAAATTTGAAGCTACAAGCATCCAAGTATGTGTTCATGGAAGGAGATTTGTTTTGGAAAAATAGGGATGGGGTATTGTTGTTATGTCTAGATGAGTCACAAGCTAAGCATGTATTGAGTGAAATGCATGAAGGGGTTTGTGGAGGGCATTACTCTATAAAGACAACTGCACATAAAATTCTCAAGGCAGGATACTACTAGCCAAGATTTTTTAATGACTCTTTCTCATATGTAAGAAGATGTGAAGCATGCCAAAAATTCTCTGGGAAGATGAAGTATCAAGGAGCTTTACAACTTAGGCCTTTATAGACTGAAGCCCCTTTTCATCAATGGGGAATCGATTTCATTGGGGAGATACAAGAAAAATCAAGTGGAGGACACAAGTGGATACTTGTAGCAACTGATTATTTTACCAAGTGGATAGAAGCAGTCCCAACCAAGCAAGCTACAAGTAAACTTGTGAAAAATTTTCTAATGGAAAACATTATTATCAGATTCGGTACACCACTAAGACTGATTACTGACAATGGGATGTGTTTCAGATCTAATGAATTCAGAAAATTTTGCAGCACGTATGGCATTACCATTTCTTATGCAGCTCCTTACCATCCACAAGCTAATGTTCAAGCAGAGTCTAGCAATAAAATCCTTTTGAAGATTATAAGGAGGATGCTAGGTCAGAACAAGAAGGCTTGGGATTCAAAATTGAGATTGGCTATTTGGGTTGATAGAATCACTGTAAAAAAGGCAATTGAAAAGTCCCCTTTTGAATTGGTGTACGGAACACAAGCTAGGATTCCCTTACAAAATTTGTTACCAGTGTATAACTTTATCCTTCAAGAAGATTTGGATATCCCAGAGCCTATGGAGGAGAGAATGGAACAACTGGTTGAACTTGATGAGATAAGAAGAGGAGCTCAAAATCAGAACATAAAGTTACAGACACAGATGAAGTATCTATTTGATAAAAAGGAAAAAGATAGAAAATTTGAGGAAAGTGATTTGGTATTGATGTGGAATGCAAGATGTTAGGAGAAGGGAAAGCATGGGAAATTTGAATCCTTGTGGCTAGGACCTTTTGTGGTTGTTGGGAAGAGAGGTGAAGATTCATATCATCTACAAAATATGGCTAGTGAAGATCAGGAGTTGCCTATGTTAGAAACCCATGATCAGATTTGCAAACCAGAATAGACCTTCCACAGAAGAGAAAAACAAAAAAGCAAGAGCTATTGCAAAAATATGTGCAACATTATTATTCGAGAGTTCAATAATTACATGATAAAGATTTTCTTTATAAAAGCAAAGATGCAAAACCCTAATCTTATCTTGAGCAACAAGATAGCTCAAAAGATAAAGATAAGAACCTATAACTTAGGAATTAAATAAAGCCTAAGTAAACTTATGCAAAGAGTAATTAATAATTAATTACACCAACACCCCCCCATAAGTGAAACTTAGGGAGAAGCAAATTATTATGCAAAGATGAGTCCCGGAAACAAGGCTTGATTAGGTACTCATGTACAAATGAAAAGATGAAGTAGAGAAGGAAAAACCCAGTGGGACAAAACCCCCCTACAATGAGATGACATGCTACAAAGAAGCACTGGAAGAACACTGTGGAGTAACACTGGAACCTGATACTGGCAAGCAGGAAAGATTCTTCTATTTACTATTGAAACCAGATGAGTCACTGATTGACTCAAGGAATCATGATAAAGCAACAGCAGACCCGATGCCATGGAACACTCGGAAAACTCCAAACGGGAACAATCATGGAATCTATGAAGTAGCAAGCGATTATTGAATGATTTATTACTGAAAATGAAGTGCAAAGATGCAAGATGCACCCTCCCAACTGCCAAAACATCCAAGTAATCTCCAAAAAATCCATCGGCCCAAATCTGGACTAAGCGATAAACCTGGGATAGATATAGAAAAAGTGCATAGACAGCAACATAGAGCTCCTTAATACCTTTCCAACGCCGCAAAGATAGCTAAAATCGGAGATCATGGCAAAAATTTATGAGCTCGGAAGTCCAAAATAAACATCTGACTTCAAACAGTAATAAATTTAGATAAATAGAAAAATACTAAAAAATAAACAACACCACTGGAAAGTGCTCGGAACCAGCTTTTCGGCGATATTTTGTTTTTGAAAATCCAAGTTCGAACGCAAAAGTTATGCCCAAAATACCAAAACTCCTCCAAAAGGGTTTGGAGTTAAGCCTTGCGGCTAGGCTAACCGCTAGCGGTTAACTAACGGCGGCGTCCATTAACTCTATTTTTTTTTAATTTTTTCTTGGATTGCGTGCTGTACCAGACTATACGACCCATAAATGAATTTTTTTTTACCTCCCAGAGTCACTGTGTCTGATTTTGATGATTTGACAGTCGATTTTGGGGTTTTTAGGCACTTTGAATGTGATGGTGAGGTCTGTTTGGGCTGAAAACGCTCCAAAATTTTAGGTACGCTCTGGATCTGGAAACCCTCATAAACTTCAAATCCTCGTAGATCTGACAAACAGAGGCCTTTTTCGATGAAACGAAAGGAAAACCTGACTGTTCTGACAGCTCTGGATTCAAAGGAATGCTCAGATCTGATCCAAAATGCTTCATAAGCAAGCTCAAGGCATGAAACCCTCGAGGAACCCTAAACGCGCTTTGCAATGATTTTCTCAAAAATCTGAGAAGGGGCTGCAAATCAAGGCTCTAATACCATGTTAGAAACCCATGATCAGATTTACAAACCAGAATAGACCTTCCACAGAAGAGAAAAACAAAAAAGAAATAGCTATTGCAAAAAGATGTGCAACATTATTATTCGAGAGTTCAATAATTACACGATAAAGATTTGCTTTATAAAAGCAGAGATGCAAAACCCTAATCTTATCTTGAGCAACAAGATAGCTCAAAAGATAAAGATAAGAACCTATAACTTAGGAATTAAATAAAGCCTAAGTAAACTTATGCAAAGTGTAATTAATAATTAATTACACCAACAGCCTATGCATGGGCAATTTTTGAAACATTTTTTCTCTTGAGCAATATAGAGGATCAAGGGTTTCTAGTGCATGGACAATCCTTAACAATCCTCTCAAAATTTTATCTTCCACGCACAATAGTCGAGGAAATAAAAGGAACAGGAATTGCTAGTACATGGACAATCCTGATTTTCCTTCTTCTAAAATAAAATATTTCCATGTACAGTAGTATAGGGTCACATTCATTTTCATTCATTCCATCTTTCTCACATGATCCATCACCTTGAGTTTGGTCTACTCACCCAAAAATCTAGATCCTTGCAATAATCTTACGATCATTCATCCCCAGACGGAGCCACTATTAGAACTGTGAAATTTTGAAAATTTTACAGTTGATTGTATTCATGAGTTTCCAAAATAAGTCCTCATCATTCCCTCCTCATAATGTCTTGCCCATATTTTTTTCATATGATCCATTAGAATCCATCTAGTTCTAAATGTTTCATTGTATTACCCATATCAACAAGAGAGGGTGAAGGTCTCCCCAATCCATTTGGCATTGTTACTAATGTATGTCTTTGTAGCGTATCGGCAGGATACATTTTATTGTCTCGGCGACAGAAGAATCATATCGACAAGAGAATTATTATCAGGATGAGTCATAATGAACTCATATGTGTCTCACTGACCAGCGCATGGAAGAGAATTTTAGGCCAAACTAATGTTCTCGGAGTGAGGTCTTACCGAAAGCATCGGGTCTTGTCGATAAAGCGTAGAGGGATTCCATCAGAAGACTATCGGGGTGAAGTCATATAGTCTTGCCGACTCAAATGTCACACCGATAGAAAGATGCATTGGAAAAAGAAAAGTCATCAACATGAGTTCCACCGAATATGAAAGTTACACCGATAAAATACTTCGAGGAGAGTCTCACCGAATAGAATATATTGGAGAAATAGGTTCGGTGAGACAATTGGTATCGGTATGAGTCTTTTCGAGTTTTCAAAGTCATTTCGAGGTGTGGTTTCATCAGCGAACGCATGACTATGTCTCAGCGACCAGAAAGTTACCATAGGGTGTATCTTGATAAGATACAATGCAATCTATGAGACATCTCCCTGACTCAAAATTGTCACAGCGACACATAAAACTAAAGTCATACCTATCAGTGAGACTTGAAGGTTTTAAGGAGACTACAGGATGTTTCGGTGAAAGGTTTAATGAACATTGCAAAAGGATATCGCCCTAGATTTGAAAATGTCTCACTGACAAGACGTTTGATTCGACAATGTGAATTTCAAAATAAGGACTTCACTTGTGTTTCAGCTGGCACATTAATGGCGTGACGGAACATAATAGGGAGAATTCAATTGAAAGCATTTGTGTTCAATTGATCACAGGAAATCATCAAGGCGAACAAGGAGCCAGAGCATTCTTTCATTCTGAAGACTTCATACATATACAGTAAGTTTTTACGCCTTAATTCCTCTAGTTTTAATTACTGTAATATTGAGGAAATGGAATCACCCAACTTAGGGAAATCGAAGGGTAGAAAACATGGTGAAAGTAGTCAACCAAAAGGAAAGAAATAGAAAACTGAGACAGAACATGAGGGCAATGAGTGAAGATTGAACCAGGACCTCATTGACCAACTGCCTGGCTTTGGGCCTAAAGCCAGAAGATCTGCACAACTTAGGGCAGAACTAGATAAACTGGATGATAAATGTAAATTCATAGGAGATGTTTGGACTACCATAAGGGGGTATGAGTTGTTTAATTTTTATTATCATTGGAGAAGCCATTTTGAACCAGTATGCAATCCATGGAAACTCAACTTAGGAAAACTGCTGTGCCCTAATGTATTTGTAAATGCATAGTTGGTAAAATTGCTAGCTGATCATTATGACTCAAAACATAAAGCTATATGTGACCCGTCTGGAAAACAACAGATACATTTGTCAAAAGAGGCAATAGGGGAGGTTTTTAATTTGGAAGGGTTCAACAATGAAGAGATCATATATGAAGAATTGGAGGAGTCCTCAAGAATGTATACAATTTACAAGGGTTGGAGGCTACCAATTCATAGGACTAAGCAAAGTGGCAAACCAATTCCTTTACAGGATAGTGATGGACCTTCGTATCATGCAGACCTATTTGAACCTTACATGAAATACACTTACTTCTGGGTTTCTAGGTATTGGGAATGGATGCCCCAGAGTATATGTCTATTGTGCCAATGCTAATCTCAGCAGATATCCAATACCACAATTCTAGGCCATTTGACTATGCCTCGTAAATTTTTAAGGGGCTTGATTTAGGAGTGATGACAATAAAAGGTGGATCATCTACCCTTCATCTCAGGCATTATTCATTGTTGATGCATATGGTGTTATATTTTGGACAGGAGTTGGGACTATGGCCTCCAGAAATGAGTATTTCCCAGTTTAATAAAGATGGTGAAGCATTACCAATTCAATTGTGGACTGTTGTTTGGGTAGTAGGTTTTCCAATTCTAGCTTTATTCATTTTGAAGAGTATTTTGTGAAGACTTTGTACAAATTGTACAATTATCCTTGTAATTATTCTCTATCTGAAGAGATAAAGAGATTTCTTCGACCAAAGGACTTCAATGGGCCAATTGATCATAATTGGGGAGATTGGTACTGCTTGGAAGGAGCTACTATGACAAGATTTTATGGGTTTGAGGATGCCCCTTTCATTTTTCCAAAAACGATTCCAAACAGAATTGCATATTTGGAGATTGTAAAACAAATGGATTACTGCAGTGTAATGAATTTCAGCTCTTTTGGGAAGCAGGATTTTATGCCTAGTACATTATGTTTTGGTGATTTTACTGTGTTGGCCAAAGAAGGATATAATTTGATCCTTGAAAAATTGCTTCAGTACAATATGAAGAGAGGACTACCCAGAAAGAACTTTGACCCAGAAGGGTATACTAGTTCTGCTAAAATGAAGATAAACTTTGGAGGGTATCAGCATGTGCTCTATCACTTTGATGATATGATTCTGAATTTGGAAGAAGAGGAAGCAGAAATGGTGGTTGAAAGATATAATCAAGGACTACAAGATGCAGAGTAGTTGTCTCCTGGGGAAGAAACACCTGAAGGTAATATGCCACAAAGCCAACTAGAAAAGGTATCCAGATTAAGAACTCAACAATATATTTACCTGACTAGAGAGTTGAGTGTTGAAGAGAGTGGAGAGGCAGATGTAAGGAATATTGAGTACAGATCATTTGTTTCAAATGATGAGTTCATAAATTCCCCAGAATTTAAAGCATTTTTGTATAAACAAAAGGGAAAAGAGATAAGGGAAAAGGTTGATGATGTTACTACAAGAAATGAAGAGAAATTATTGAACCAATTAAGGAAATGTGTGGATGAGGAGATGACAGGTATGACCCCTAAAAAGGGGAGAGAAATGTTGGAAAATGTTGGTGTCATGATATTTCCTAGCTAGATCTCAATTTTGTACTTGTCTTTGATAGTTTCTTAAGGGACAACAATGCTACACAAAAGCTTGACAAAGAAAATGTAACATAAGTGTATGTTGGATCCAAATATAATACAGATGAAAGATCATTGATGATTTGGGCCTTATACCCACCCCACAAGAAATCAGTAGTTATTGACACAAAAAAGGCATTTGGACATGTCATGAATTTAAAGTTTGGAGAGGCTGATCATGTGGATACTACAGAAATTGCAGTTAATATTGAAAAATTGAACAAAGCACAAATTTAGATGTTGATAAAAGAGAGAGAAATGTACAAAGAAAATAATGAAAGGATGTTGAGAGAAAATGAAAGATTAAAATATTTGGTAGGCATTATGATGAGGTCAACTAAGATGCTTACCCAAGGTGAAAGCTCTCAGTCAAGAGATCATTGGGGAAGGATCAAGTGCTTATTCCCAAGGAAAACATGATGCAATTGTAGCAATAATCAAGAAAAGCCAGGATAGTGTTGATGATGTTTTTTGCACAACAACAACTCAGAAAAGATGCAATATCCTATCTCTCTTGAAAGGTAAATCTCTATCAGCAAGCCTCAAGAGATAACCCCAAGGTCTCTAATTTCAGGTCTTGACAATGCATAAACAACTCAATGATAAATGTGAAAATGCTGGTAATCACAATGGGACCTTACTACAAGCAAAATACTAAATCTCAATTTATCAAATCTAGCAATATAATGATACTTCAATCCTAAATTTAATCCAACAATCAAAGAAATAACAAAAGATAAGGGTTCCAAAGAGATTTCTAAACTTAATATTAAACCTAAGATTAACAATGCAAATGACTAATACTCGAAATGGACCAATCCCTCAAAATTGATTTCTATTTGACCCAGATGAATCTTAAAGTCCAGCAACCAACAACTGCATACTTTCCTTCTTTTTCACTTGCACTATTGCTACTAGATGGTCCTTTAGAAGGAATTACTCTTTTTCCTTTGGGATCTTCTTGGACATTCTAGATATCAATTTTAATTGCAGGAGTGGGGTTGATACACTTTTGTATTTTTTCCACTGTAGTCTGGCATAAGCAACAGTCCAATTATGAATGAGAAGCATTGTGTACTTTGCACCAATTGGGAAAGAGTAATTCCCAAAAGTTCATTCCTCTTCCTAATTGAACTTGATCTTCAATGCACTTCTGAATAAACTCCTAAAAATTATCTAACAAGCCCAGCTGGTTGTCTTTCGGATCACTATCATTTTCAACTAGTTCGATTAGGACTTCAGTACCTCTAGCTTCTGTTGTAAGGTCAACAGGTGCTATATGGAACATAAAAACCTCCTCCACATTTGGCTCGTCAAGAGGAGCTGTGAGCATATAATTACCCATACTTACTTCTGATACCAGAATTTCAGTAGAGGTTTTCTGATATTCTATAATCATGTACTTCATTCTGGGTTCTCTTTCAATTCTAATTTGGTTTGGCACTCCCTTCTAGGGAAGCCACATATGGGAGTGATCAGTTGAGACATATCCATTCAAATCCCTGGTAAAGTCTCTTCCCAGGATTAGGCCATAAGCGTCAAGTATGTCAGCCACATGTATATTGATAACCTACTGAATCCTAGGATCAGAAGCAATCTGCATATGAATCATATTTAATTCCCCTACCACATTGACTTCAGTCCTATTCAATTGTGTGAATTTATTTTGCAAGTTAGCAGGAGTGAAACCCATAGCTCTACATACATCGAAAGGCATAACATTGGTTGAAGCACCAGAATCCAGCAAACAATTATGCAAATTCTTACCAAAAATGCCCACAGAAATCAGGAATGGAGGTGTATCTATTTTCCCTTGAAACAGAGTTTAGGGAGTATCTACTTGAGCAACTTGAGATTTGTCCTTCTCTTTCCCAGCATCTCCAGGAGGCATGTGGACTTGATCATGACTCTAATTGTGTCTTCCTACTGATTGAGAACTAGATGCTCTATTGGCACTTTCGCTCACTGATTTATCTTGTGACATGGAATTTGCATTATAAGACCCTAAGACTGCATTCCTAATGGTTGGAACTCTTAGTAACTCAAATGAAGATAGGCTTACCTTTAATTTTTTGAGTTCTTTAGCAACATACATGGACAATTGTTCCTCACTCAAATCAGTAGGAGTCTCCTTTGGGTATTCGATCACTCCATCTTTGTTTGCATCAACATGTCTCCCTTTTGGCACATCAACATGCCCTTGATCTTTTAGATAAATATTTCCTGGACACTTGAGGCAGTGATGGATTATTGCTAGCATTAGGATCTGGAGGTGTGTTGAATTTTTTTGGTGGAATGGACGTAGTGAAGGGGCCTCCAGCTTGTGGATGTCGATGTGGCAATTACCTTAAGTCATAATTCTTGACAGATTTGTGGAAAGTTTTCACTTCTTCAACATAAGCCTCTTCCTCATCTTTGGGACCATTATCATTCACTAGACTCTCATCAAATAACTGTGTCATTTCATCCCCATTGCACACCCAGTCTACCTCTTCCTCCAACTGATCAGATTTCTCTTCAGGTACATTCTCCTTACTTTGTGGAAAAGGAGCATGATTCAACATCAACATTGGTGAATTGTAAGGATTAGATGGTACTATTTCCTGATTACCTGCATTGTTATCCACTTCATACTAAAATATTGAGGCTGTTGTTTGAAATTCTTGACAATCTAATTCAAAATGTTGACTAGTTTTGTGGAGCCTACACCATCCTGATAAAGTAGCCTCAACTAGGTATACACAGCTAGGAGGCTTCTCTTGATTAACTGGTTGGTTGACAGATTGATTGATAGGTTGATTAACTGGTTGATCCAGTGGAGTGGGGCCTCCTCCATTGTTGGGTCCTATGTTCCAAGTCTTGTTATGTGCTGATGGCTGCCTCCTCTCGAATCCTTGTCTGCCACCTTTCCCTCTGTCAAAGTTCTGGCCCGAGGATTGCTCTTTATCATAGTTTTGTCTTCTATCATTATTATACCCTCTGTCATTATTAAATCCTCTATCATTGTTCTAACCTCTGTCCTAGTGATATCCTCTTTCGTTATTGTATCCTCTTTCATAATTGTATCCTCGAACATGATGTTGCCCTCTATCAAATTGTTGTCCTTGTGGATTCTCTCTTTTCTAATTGGACTGCATATTTCTCTGAGCATCTTGCAACTGACTATTCTGGTTCCTCAAGTAAGTCACCTCTATATTCAACTTCTTTATTTGTTCAGAAAATTCATCTAGTCTCTCCTTGTCAGGATTACTATATGCAGGATGATTTGCACTATTATGGGAATATCCTACTATAGCATTGGCATTCAATGATTGATTCAAAACTTTAGAATTCTGCAGGTATGAAGGATAGATAGCCTAAGGATGGATATGCAAAGGTTGATTCAAATTTTGTTGAGCATAACTAATTGTGGATGAAACTTTTCCCACGAGAAGTCCTGGTGAGGGACCAGAGGAATTTGAGATACTGGATTCATGATTGGAGTATGGTTTTCCAAACCCTGGTTGAAAGTTGGAACTTGTCCAAGGTGAGCAACGGGTCCTAATGAGGGTAAAGGCCCAGACATATGTTTCCTTAGATTAGTGCTAACTTTCATAGCCTCTGCATATGCATCAAGTAGACTAGCAGGAGGCTTATTACTCCACTTCATAAAGGTAGCTATCAAACTGTCAAGTCCCTCATAATAAACCTCTAGGGCAGTAGGCTCATCAACAACATAAGGGGCCTGTAGTCTAGTATAGGCATGATGAAACCTATTGTTAAAAGACCCTATAGGCTCATTGACCTCTCTTTTAACATTAGTGAACTGACGGTAGAGCTCATTGGAACTAATGGGGATTCGAAACTTCTACAAAAAGGCAACCTCTAGCTCATTCCAATGCTTGATAGACCCAACAGGTAAATGGTTGTACCAATAGAATGCATCTTCTCCCAATGAATAAGGAAATAGCCTACATGCTACATCCTCATGGTTTATCCCTCTATCCTTAAGTCCAGTCTAAAAGATCTTGATGTGTTCGTCATCGGTTCTATTGGGATCATTGACATGGAATTTTGAACAAAAGTGTTCAGGGTTTTTGGGCATGACATTGTAAACAGAAAAACTCAATGGAGATGGGTTGGTTGCTAGGAAATCCATTGGTGGAGGTGGGGCTGGTATTGGATGATTTATGACTGGTTGGGGTTGTGGACTGGGAATGTCCTCAGGCTCAGATGAACCTAGCGAAGATGGGGCTGATGGAGATGATGAAGGTGGATGAGATGATGATGATTCTCCCCTTTTGTTGGTCCTTCTAGACCTAGTAGGGTCTGGTAATTCCTAAAATTCCTCCTCTCTTGGGGAAAATTTGGTTCTTCTGAATCTCTCAAGAGAGATGGCGTTCAAAAATTGATCCAGCTTGCTTATTCAGGCCCTCCTTCTAGCGCCAATCTGTTGATGATGTTTTCTGCACAGCAACAACTCAGACAAGATGCAATATCATATCTCTCTTGAAAGGGAAATCTCTATCAGCAAGCCTCAAGAGATAACCCCAAGGTCTCTAATGTCAGGTCTTGACAATGCATAAACAACTCAATGATAAATGTGAAAATGATGGTAATCACAATGGGACCTTACTACAAGAAAAATATTGAATCTCAATTTATCAAATCTAGCAATATAATGATACTTCAATCCTAAATTTAATCCAAAAATCAAAGAAATAACAAAAGATAAGGGTTCCAAAGAGATTTCTAAACTTAATATTAAACCTAAGATTAACAATGCAAATGACCAATACTCGAAATGGACCAATCCCTCAAAACTGATTTCTACTTGACCCAGATGAATCTACAATCTTATAGAAACAGTGCAATCTTCTAAGGTTTTAAGATTTTCAAATCATGAACATTCATTCAAACAACCCTATCACAATTGAAATGAATAAACCCTCACAATTGAACTAAGCACAATGAATATAAAATTCCAGGCTAACTTTGCAAAGCAACTAACAACCAATTGGTTGCAAAAAGTATGGACCAAGGATTGCTACAACACTTCAAATATCAAACCATAAACACTATTAAACCAAATCTAATCTAAATACTATCTTCCTTAAAGCAATTCTAAAGATAGAATAACAAGAACCATACAAGATAAGAAGGAACACAAGTATGGCACCAAATCACAATGTCATTACTTGCATCAAATTATCCATTGTAGCAACAATTCCAGCTTTCTGTTACAATATTTGCCTAAGATCAACTACTTTCTAACACTTGCTCTACTTAATTCGCTTCTAACTATCCCTCTATGTGTCTATGTCCAAAACTTCTTAACCCTTACAAATGAGGCAAAATGCTCGATTTATAGAACCCCCAAAACATGTCGGCCTAAATAGGATTTTACAATAATTAATTAGGCACAACAAGTCAGCCAAGGGAAATTCAAAATAATTAAATATGCATTAAATGCATGAACTTCGTCCAAGTCAACCTGGGATCTCCAATGTAGCTCGGACCAATGCATGGAAAAAATAATAGGGAAGCACAAATATCGATGTAGCTAATCATTAACTACCTTCCCCTTTTTCTTTATTGCAATCCAACATTTCATGAACTTTCAAAAGCACCCTATCCAAGTCGGCCATAGGTGATAAAGGAAAAACCCTAAGTCGCCTTTCAATTGATGCAATTTCTTCCCTTGACTATTTTACCGACTTATCCCAATAAACCCTATAGGTTAGGTATTTATCAATGACAGCAATCTAGGTGGCCGCATCATCCAACTAGTGCTCAGAAATGAAATCATCATTAATTGGGGCATAAAAATCATGCCACCACTTCCTCAACTGTTCCAAACTCAAATACTTGGGAGCAATCTTCCTTCTCCCTGTCATAATCTCAAAAAGGTAATGGAGCCATTATACACACCAGCTAGTGTATCATCAATCTACCTCCTCTGTTTGTAAATCTTTTTCAAAACCTTTTACCTAATCTGCAATGCTTCAAACCACTCCCAAGGTTCAACAGCTCTGGAGGAAGGAATAATTTTATCGCCTACCAACTTATCCCTGGTGTACTCCATGATAGTTTTGGTTTTCTACAGCAGGAGATCTGTATCCTCCTTGTCCTCTTCTTAGCCTTTGGATTTCTCTGCTTTTCTACTTCTTGGACTTCCTCCTAAACTTTTTTATCTTGATATAGAAATTTTGTTCTATATGGTAGTGAGTTATAGCTATTTTATTAAATTTATCTTTCTATTTTAAGATTTTTTTAAATGGCCTTAAGCTTTAAATTGGGATAATATTGCTTACTCACTACTTGTGCCACTATTTTGTATTTTCCTTCTATCTCTAAGATCCAATACCAGCCACATATGTTGCTTGTATACCTACAGAAAGGGGCTCCCATTGCTCTTCATTGTTTTTATTATTGCCTAAATGTTTCTAGCCTCCCATCACAAAATCACTTTTTGTATCTCGTAAGACCTAGCTAGCCCACCACTAACCACGGGTTTCCTTTTGAGGCCCCATCAAAATTTAATTTAACACCTATTGAGAGAACCTTCCACTTTTAATTTCTAGTATTCTTATGAGCTATTATCCCATGAATGAGAACTATTATAAGAGGTTAAACAATACCTTATTCAAGATTAAAAGGAAAACCCCTAAACTTCAAACATATCAATTTATAACAACCAAAATAAGCAGAAAGAGGGATTCAACATGCTTGATTGTTGTTGAGGCCGTTAAGATTGATAATTGAACCCAACTCCACTTGATAATTCTTCAATGTTCTTGCTAACAATAACACAAAAATTAGTCGATGGCCAAGTAGTCTCTACTCTCTTTACAAGGTTGTTACAAATTATCATGAAAAATTGATAGGAAAAACAATAGTGTTTTGTAGCTTTGCACCCGTCCCTTTTTGACAACCTCCCCTTCATCATCTTTACAAACCCCTAATACATATTTAAAGCACTATTAAGATTCCACAATCAATGAACTAAAGGCTATAATGATGCTTGAAGTGAGCTCTAGATTTGCTAACAATCCCTTTCTTGAGAGATGTATGGCTATGCATTTTCTACTATCTATTTCATATCTGCCTATGTTTGCTTGTTAACTGATGTGTGACTCCTCATCTCTTGATGAGTTGGTTTTCAGTTGCTCACCATGTTGACAAGTGTCTTGTCATGAAATGACTCTAAAAGTTGTCCAGATGGTTGATTGCATGGATTTAGATGTTGCACAATGTTTTGAAAGGTTGTGTAGGGTTTTGTGTTGTGTTTTGGACTATGTGCCTTGTGTGCATAGATGTAATTATGGCATAGAACTTATACATAGTTGTTTGTGTAGTAATGTGAAATTATCCTTGGAATTGTATGAATGACACATGATGTGAAAGGTTTTGCAAGAGTTGTATGATGTTTTTGAAGTTGCATTCCATGGTTCCCAGTTTTGCGTGAATGGTTCATAGAGTGATGAGTTGTGCTTGGCTATATGACATGGTTCCAAGCATTGTGGAACTTGTGCATGGAGCAAAGAGTTGTGCATAGAGTTGTGTACTATAGGGAAAGTGATTGAGGCTAGTGTGTGGGCTTGTGTTCTAGTGTACAAATCAGAGTTACCAATAGTAAGTTTTAATCCTAGTCATAATCATAATCATCAATTATTGAATATTAGGCTAACCATAACATCAATCATGTTTGACTTTAAAAAAATACACAATAAGGCCATTATGGCTTATAAATGTATTCACATCCATGTGAAGACCAAATACCGTATACACCAATATATTAAATCCAAAGTAATCAAATGAACTTCAGACTGTCAAATCCATAGAAGCATAAATCTGCAAAATATACCAATTAATCGTGATTTTAAAAAAATTGCAAGCTGAAAGATTTTTTCAAATAATTGTTGACCTTTTGATCAACACTTTTTCCCCATTTCAAACTGCAAAATCACCAAAAAAAATGTTTAAAACTTGCAAAAAATGCAAATAAAATCACGTAGATTTTTCATTCGAAAAAAACCATGAGACCTTAGCTTGTTGCTTACTATTATGCTTTGATAGATTTTTTCAAAGCATCCATAGCTTTTTTGAAAGCACCTATTTTAGGATTTTAGCGGTAGTAGCAAGGTAGTGAACTATTTGATAAAATGCTTTGGTAGACATGTATGAGAAATGTGGTAGCATAGACAAGTCACAAGGCAATGAATTGTTTGAAAAAATGCCTCATAGAAATGTGGTCTCATGGATTGTCATGGCATTCCATCACCATGAGACCACATTTCTTTGAGGCATTTTTTCAAATAGTTCACTACCTTGTCTATGCTATTGCTTACTATTATGCTTTGATAGATTTTTTCGAAGCATCCATAGGTTGTTCGAAAGCACCTGTTTTAGGATTTTAGCCATAGTAGCAAGGTAGTAAAATATTTGATAAAATGCTTTGGTAGACATGTATGAAAAATGTGGTAGCATATACAAGGTAGTGAACTATTTGAAAAAATGGATTTTCATGGCATTCCATCACCATAAGACCACATTTCTTTGAGGCACTTTTTCAAACAATTCATTGCCTTATCTATGCTATTGCTTACTATTATGCTTTGATAGATTGTTTCCAAGCATCCATAGCTTGTTTGAAAGCACCTATTTTAGGATTTGAGCCATATCAGCATGGTAGTGAATTGTTTGATAAAATTCTTTGGTAGACATGTATGAAAAATGTGGTAGCATAGACAAGGAAGTGAACTGTTTGAATAAATGCCTCAAAGAAATGTGGTCTTATGGAATGCCATGACAAGAAAATCAATTGGCAACTGCTCCTAGTTATTAGTTATGCAATGTGAAGTAATTGCATGACTACTTAGGTTGACTTTGTAAAAAAACTATATTGTAATTGAAATTTTGCCATCTATCAGCATCTAGTTATTAGTTATGCAATGTGAAGTAATGCTTTAAATTTGAAAGATGTGCAATGCAATGTAATAAGTGATATGAATATAAACTACAAAAATATATTATCTACAATTCATTAGTTAAACTTATTTTATTTGCTCTCTATATCTCTATGCTATGGAAATGCCTTTCAATTTTAAAAAAATAGTTTTTATCTATTGTTCTACATTTTTTATGTTTTTTTTAAATCCGTTTTTTTTCCTAATTTTTTCAAAAAATCTTATACTTTTGGTTTGCCAAATTTTTCCCCAAAATATTTTTTCTTCTATGGTCAAATCAATTCCCTAGTACAACTTCACAAGGTCTACAAATATAAACCATGAACTAAAAAATTAGTTATAGTCAAACAAAGCTAGAGCTTTGTTAGTATTATGACAAAAGACTCTAGTGCTACTCATACAACTCTAGTAGAAGCATCTTTTTATTGAAATTTATTTAATACACAAAGGTGACACAATCACAACTTAAGCATCTCAAGAAGATCAAAATGTAAAATACTAAAATGCGATAGCATACAAGTTCACACACACAAATCTTGTGAAGTGACAAAATGGAAAAAATGAGACTCAGACAACTAGAACATTATTATCAACAATGCATAGTGAACCTGTGAGCTTCTCTTTCTTCTCACAATTGTCCACCTTGATCTAATTCCCTCTCCTCTATGATAACCTTCTTAGGTCTTCAGCTATGTGAGAAAAATCCATTTGCATGATACTTACACAACCAAGAGTTATTGTCAACTCAAAACATATAATAATAACTTTAAGAGTAATTTTAATTAGAATTTATTGAACTTACTAGTTGTTATCTAATTAACCATAATCAAATTAATTAGTCTATCAATAATTCAATAACCAATCTTAATAGCATCCCTTACAATTACTTGTCATACAATTAATGATAGTAATAATTCTAAAAAATTGGTGTTATAATCACATCATTGTGGCCTTGAGTATCAATTACAGTAGGGAATGAGGTGACTGGAAGTTGGCTCAAGCAGTCAATTGCTTTGTTATCATCATCTCCCTTGTGTTTGGTGACTGGTTGAAATTGTTCTATTATTTCATCCACTTCATGTGCTTTGTGTTCTTCTTTGTGTACAAATAAATTGAAGGGACTTGTGACTGCAAAAGTGAATGGCCTCACTAGCTAAGAGATAGTGTTGCAATTGCTTCACGACTTGAAGAGCTCCTTCTTGTAGTTAAATTAATTTTAGATAGTATCTTTGAATATTTTTGAACATGTAATATAATATCAATGTTGGGTGAGCAATGCACTAAGTGATGCATTGGACTCCTTTTAGACAGGTTGATTACTATTTGGATTTGAGTTTTTTAAATGATTGATGTTGTGGAGGTATGCTAACTTAGGTCACATGATTTGATTCAATAGTAAAGTGATGAGAGCATCCCAATATGAATTGCTGATAAGAATTTGCAAATTTGATAAAACTTTCCAGTCCTTGTATTGCTGCAAGGAATTGGCTAATCTTGGATGATCTTTATCTTTTTCAGATCCATGTGAATTCCTTCATGGTCAATGATATAGCCCAAATAGTAAACCTAAATAACACCAAAGAAACCTTCTAAACTTTTCAATCAAAAGATAACAACTTTGAACTTATGATTCCTCTCATTTGCAAAATTTATATTTTCGTTATCCTTCATTAGAATTTTTGGTTGGGCATAACTTGAGCATAGGCCTAGATTTCTATTTCATCCAAATTTTGTTAATTCTACGGTATGGACTATGATTTTCACTGTTATTGGTCATTTTTTTGTGTTTGAGACTCTACTTATATTCATGAAGACATATGGATATTATTTAAATTGCATGTATTTCTTTCTATGGTGCATTTACAATATTGTTCAGTGACTCATAATCAAGATGTTCAATTTTATTCTTGTGGCTCCAAAACAAGGTTTTATGTTGGCTCGATAGCCTTATATTCCCTTGATATGCTTTTACCACATGTTGGATCTCCTTATTGTATAGTGTATCGCCCCATTGGTGGGACATTGTGTTATCTTCCGCTGATATGTTCTAGTGCTACTGATATTCTTTATTTAAGCCATCGGGGAAATGATAACATTTGTTACACCGATACACTTATGTTACTTTGATGTGTTCACCTTTGTTGACCATGTTGGTACATCAGGGAGAGTCCTTTGGAAGTCTTCCTGACGGATGGTTGTTACACCGATATTTGTGTTGTGAGATGCTTTCATTGGTCTATCGATGGAGCTATGAGGGGAGTTCCCCCGATGTAGTAATTTTAGGCTGATAGTGTTAAATTTCTTAGGAATGGGAGTGGTGACCATGGAGTTTTGGAATTATTTATGGATGTCATGATCATATGGTAATATGGGTCATGAAATGGATCTTGTCACACAAATATTTACAATTTGTTTTAATCAAAAGATCAAATGTAGTACATTTAGTATCAGGTGGGATGTGGATGAGATGAAGGTTAGTGAATACTGAGTAGGATTTTTCAGTCCTAACATACAATCAAGGGTCAAACCACAATAGTGGTTTACAAATTATATGAGGAAGGAAATATCATTTTTTTCCTTTTCCCCAAACTCAATGGATTCGGTCGAACCCAATGGTTCGATCGAACCTCATTATGGGTTCAACCAAACCAACAAACCCTATTTAAAAAAATCATATTTAAATGGGTTCGGGCAAACATGGGTTCAACCGAACCCCCTTAAATATGAAAAAAAACAAAAAAAATCTCATTTTCGACTGTCATTTTCACTTTCTAAATTTACCAGTTGCTTTCTCTAGTGTGTGCGGTGAACCAAGACCATGACGGCGAGCAAACTGACTTCTTCTTTCTGGTGAATGCAAACTCAACTTCGTCTCTCCAAATTTCATCAACCCAACTTGCATATTGAGCACCAGGTATTTGAAATTCAAATTTTTTAGAGTTCAAAATGCATTTATTTGTTAAATTTCAAAACCCTAAATGTGAATTTCTTCAAATTTGTTGAATTCAAATTGCATTTGTTTGAAATTTTTTAAAGCGTTTTCAACATACACTATTTTGCTTCCCCATTTTGCATACATTTTTATGTCCTATGTGTAAATGAAATATGCCTTCCCATTTCAGTAATCAAAGCTATGGATAGCCTGCTCCTAAATGGAAAGACCAAGTGAAACATATATAAGAACTTAATAGCATATGGAAAAAAACAATATAAAGTTATGAAGTTCAAATAGAACCACAAATTGTATCATTTGTAACATTAAAAATGTCCATCTCTACACATTTTTGGTGGTAGGTAGGTATTGCACAATAAGATAGAGGATGTAAACTGATTAAGACTTGGATAGTATTTTAAAAGGAATTTGAGGTGTGGAAACACTTCCCATATTAACCTATCAAGAGATAAATATGCAAAATAGATTTAATTTTAGTTACAAGAAAAATGTATAAATTATAAATTTATAACATAATTATGTACATGGGAAAATCCTCTTGGAAGAAAAATCCCACAAACAAAAAAATGAACCAATTATATTATTTGATAATAATATAATTTACAATAAAATATTCATGTGCATACCCTTATAGTAGTATCATCAACATGTGAATATGGAGTAATTTCTAGTAGCATGATGATACCTACAAAATCATTATGCTTTCTCCATCTCAAGCACCCATAAATAGGAAATATTTAAACCATAAACCAAATGTGGTTTACCAAAGCCATAAGCCAAAATAATGACCTAAAAATGGCACAAATTCCAGCATCATATTCCTTGACTTGGTTTATAGGATGTGTTTAGCAAATGCTTTACATCTTGTCAAAAAAATTCAAATCCTCCTCATAACCGACACTCCATTTTTTACATATTCAAACCCATTATTTAAGATGATCTTGATGATTTTCATAATTCTAATCAATATTCTAGTGTAACCCCCCTTTTTTATTCTCTTATGTGTCATATAACATTTCATAAGTAATTCCCATCTTACAATTTCATACAATGCTCTTACAAATTCTTAAATATATAAAAGGGACAACCCGAGTTCAATTAGGATTATTTAATTATTATCACCTACATCCATTCATTACATGTTATCAGTTTTTAGTTGCACACATTATTAGGAAATATGCATTGTCTAAGAAATTGGGGTATATTGCATGTTTGAGAGTGTTTTCCTTGATCTTTTATCTAGTTAAATTAATATCCTTTAAAATCTTGTTTTATGGAGTTTTCATCTTAACTCTAATATGGCTAGCAAATAAAATGACGATTGAATCATTTTTTGATATAATAGCTAATGACAACCATATAAAGAGCCACATTAAAGAAGATGAAAAATAATGATCAAGACTATGATTTAGATACATATGTTGCTAAACAAGATATTTTCCTAAATTGATAATTACATATTGATGCACCTCTCCACCCTAAATATCCTCACTCATTGGCTAGTAATTTATATAATGTATTAGGTGGCTATCCTTAGGGAATTAATACTATTCATAATATTACCACTCTAATGGATTTTAATAATGTTGTACCCTCTATGCATCCATCTACCCTTCATCCTCTTATAATGATTCCTCCTATCATACTATAGTTACCACTTCCATGGGATCCACCACCCATGTCCTAGCCTTTCTCTCCACTAGTATTTTTCTTATCTCCCATCCTTTTATATATGTTCACACCATTGTTACTACTAGCACTATCCTATACAGTATGTTCTTCATACCATTCCTCCTTATCCTATGAAAATCTAACCTTATAGTGTAACTTCTCCTTCCATTACCATGTCATTACCTTTCTAGACCTTCCCCTCTTTAGACATTCTCCTTTTTATCCTACACTACTCCTACCACTAATATATCCCTATACCTTGGATATACTATTGAAGAAATTTAACTGAATTTCAATATCGCAAAAATTAGACCCATATTTTTAAAACGTAAAATGTGTATAATAAAGCACAATCCATGCTTCCTAATTCAACTTCACTAATATCTATCTAATTAACTTAGGTTCATTACAATAAGATAATCATATAGCCATAATTAGTTGTCAAGATAATGGTAAAGTTTTCAATAGCCATATTTATCCTTCCACATGCCACCATTAGACATACACATAAGATTCATGAACATCCATACCTATGAGCATCCAAATACAAGAAATATAACTATATATCATGCACATCATCAACATACACATAAAATATCACACCCATCATCAACACAACTAATAGTTCCCATATCATATTATCTATGTTCTCATACAAATGTGTCTTCAAATACATCAAAGCACTCATGAGTAAATCCACTCTGTAGAGCATACACACAACTAAAAAGGTGCCCCTAAGGTATTTGTCTCCTATATCTATCCTCTTACCTATCCTTCTCTATGGATATGTTCCTCATATCTACCACCTGAGGTGATCCATGTCTCAATCCTTGTCAAGGTCCTCCTCCTCTCTACCTATATCCTTTCTCAATGGGCTAGATCTATCACTGCTACTCCCCAAAACACCTACATTTAAATATTAAAAAATGTTTAATAAATCATACAACATTGATTAAAACTAACTAAACAATGAAAGCATTTAATATTATAAAGACCTTATGAATTATATTGAATGTCCCCACCTTGAAATTGATAGCCATCAATGTCAATCACTTATTCATACTATAACTTTTTTCTCCAAAACACCTACATTTATATAAAAGTGAATTTTTAAGAAAAATAATATTTAACCTACTTTTAACTCAACAATAATGGATGTATTTCTATCATAAACTCTCTGTACTCATAATAGAATCATGGCCTAGGTAGAGTATAAAAAATATTGTTTCCAACCTCATATGTAAATCTAGAGTTAGAGTGCCAAAATTGTTGAATTTCATCCTTTGTGCTATTAATTAGCTTCTTATCGACTCATGGAAGCCTACTGCTAAAAGCCCAAGTATGATTTTCAATAGGAATTTCTAATCATGATCTTATTGATAGTACTTTTGATAATGTTTTACAATTTAGGCTTAATTCAAGACAAGTTTACCTTAATAATTGAGCCTTTTTAATTTTTTAATTTCTTACTAATGATGTTATTACTCTATGAGCAACTCTTTTATCTTTTTCCTTACTATTATTTACAATAGAATTGAATGCATTAAAAAAAACTTTAACAACAATATTATTTCGATCAAATTTTTGTTTTACATGAATCTTTTAAATTTATTTAGTAAAGGTCTCATTTTGTACATCTTTAGTAATTGTATAAAAATTTGGAATTTTTGGTTAATGTCTTATTGGAAAACCATTCATTGAAAATTTTTTGAAGCCCACAACCGAATGGTTTGTGATGACCTCTTGCCTTCAAGAATTTCTATTATGCTCATCAATTTCAAACCATTTTGGGGTTCTTGAATGTTTTTAAATTTTAACAAACTCATTACAAAAAGATGGATTTTGAATTTCTTTTTCTTCTTCACAAAGGTTCTCTCTTCTTATGTAATTTGGAGACACATTGAGTTTCATTGGTTCATGTGAGCTATCAATTTAATCATTGTTATCAACAAGTCAATTATTGAGTGCAATTTCAATGTCATAGGGTTCATATCCACATTAGTCAAGAAATTGTTGATGTATTTCTTCTTCTTCTTCTTCTCTTCTATGATGCTACTCTTATCAATAGGTGTTCCATCAAATTTTACAATATTTTCACATTCATGTTCAACATTTTTATTTTCAATATTATTGTCACTTTCATTTTTTAAACATTTCATTATATTGAACATTAAAATATCCAATTTAAATTTCATTTAAGGGTAAATAAGGACCTTCATCTTGTTTAAATAATTAACATTAGAAATTAATACTTGGTTCATATTGTATACCCACCTCCCAATGGTCTTGGAATGGATGCATTTAGATGGAGAAGGATTTCAAAAGGCTCATGGTACTTGTGGACCCGACATGATATATAACACATGAATTTTATTTATGAAATTTGGTTTTTCGTTGTTGGCTTCTAGTATGAATGTTATCTATACTTGGTGGAATTCTTAGTTGAGACTCTCAATCTTCCATTGTTGGTTTCTAGTGTGATTATACAATATGCTCACCAAACTATATTAATTTTTAATGTTAATTATTCAAAGAAGGTTTTGTTTCATAAGAAGAGACCTATGTTCACATATTCCAAGGCATGTTATTATCCAAAATGCATGACACTTCTTTGTGCACCTCTACCAAGTTCTAAATAGATACAGATCTGCCATTTCCATGGAGGAGATTGATGATTTTGTACTGATGTTTTCAACCAATGTGCTTTTGTAACATGTTGTAATTAGACAATTGGTCATTTGTACTAGGACCTCACTAGTCTTTTTGATATTTTGTAAAATTTGTTACTCAGACTACAACTGGGGGTTTTCTTGTTGGTTCTTTCCTGCTAGTATGTCCGCCTGAACCAACTATATGTAAAATATTATATATAAATAAAATTATAAGTGGTCTCCAACTTTTGCTTTAAAAAAAAGTTCTTGTAAATTTCCACATCTTTTCCCTTGACACAGTTGCTATTTCTTAAAATATTTCTTATGATTTTTCATAATGTTGACCAGTCAATACTTTACTATAAATATTCTATAGTCATGCTCTTAAATGTCATAAGAATATGTCATAATTGTAAGTTTTAGACAAAAAATATGATATGATATGGTGGAAAAAACCAAGATACAAGTTGGTTTAGTTCTCATAAACTCTCTAAAAAATAATTGAATTCCTACATCCTAACTAGAAATACCATGAGGGGTTTAGATCCCATTTTAGACAAAAAAATATTCTTATACTCATCACTAGTTCACTTGGACCAACTAAAGAGATGGTGAACTAAGGGAAACTTAGTTGTATTGATAGATTAAAACTTAGTTATTTCTCTTTCCATTGTCCCTCTCCACAAAACACCCTTATTTAAGTAGATTCTATTAAACCTATCTCACATATCACCTCCCAAGTTCTTTAAACTTTTCAAACTTCTTATTCCTCATACCTAATAATCCTTTAGAAGCTCAACACTTCACACCTCAATGGAAATTGATCACCTTGCTTGCCTAATATCCCTTTGGTTGATGTTCCTAGACCTCATCAAAATGGTAAGTGGATACAATTGTGGAATGATCTTGATTAAATCTATTGCACTACCTTACTATGATCTTACAATAAGAATATGGCTAGAAAGAGATCTAGAATGGAAAAAATATGGATCCAAATGAAAAAAAAAAAATTGTTTTGGCTTTAGCACTTACTAATAACTTTTCTACAATGAGTGGTTGCTTTAGTTGAAATAAAACTTAGAAGATTTGAACTTAATTGTGGTAGAGGATCTCAATTAAGAGATAGGCTACATTGGATGAAAGGATATAAGGGATACAAATTATTTTTTAGTTATCTTGAACATATTTACATTCTCGAGAGTGGATAATATCTATCGTTGATCAAGAGAGGTAGTTCCATGAATACTCTAATGATATTAAATCCATTTTCCTCCAACATTACAAATAATTTTTAATTAATCTAGTTGAAGGAGATCCACATCAAGATATAGTGAAAATTATGGGCATAACAATTATATATATTTTTAACATATATAATATGTATGGTTGGATTAGTGAGATATTTATAACAAGTATGCAATGAAGTCAAACTTTATTAGATTTTATTATTAATAAATTAGTTTTAACGATTCAATTTATATCTTTATGAAATCTATAAGTTTAAATAGTTTGATGGTATCTAAACTTTATACATATAAAAATATGATAAATGTGATTATTTTGCTTCAAAATCTATAATTTTTTTGATGTTCTTGGCTATATATAATTGAAGTTCATTTGTAGCTAACAGCTAGTAGATTAAATATTTTTATTCCTAATTATTTTTCAAATAATTTTATACTATTCTTATTCTTATTCTTTCTTTCATCATTTTCATTTTACAAAATTTGAACCATTTAAGGATGCTATGTTATAGATTTTTTATTTTTTTAGAGGGGAGTCAGATTACGGCCCCCCATATAACCCACGGCTTTTTACCGTGACCAGTGGTGGTGGGACACACAATTTGGTACCCACGGGAGCACCGGAGAGTCCGGCGTTGGTGGGCACCCTCTGACGGGGAACACCTTCCGGCAGCTAGGCTCGGTTAGAAACCCTATGTTATAGATTATAGTTGTCTTCAATTCTTTTAAATTGTTATTAGGCATGAAAATATTATTGATGGTAGATGAATTATTACAAGTTATTTTAAGATTTGTATTCCTTTATCTAGATAATATTATTTACCGAGATCCATTTCTTTTTGATTATTATTTGTATATATATATATATATATATATAACATGGAAAATCTTGGATCATGTTCCATATTGCCCAAATTCTTTGTTTGCAAGTACTAGTAATGAGATTAAAAATTGGGAATTCATTAGCACAGGGTGCAAACCTGGGGATATATAGTGAACCATGCATGTTAATATTGCATAGTCTAGAAAAACTAAAAGATGAACTTGAGAGGACTAGTGCATATTCCCTAGATAGAGTGACTGCTATTCTTTCCCTCATGTAGGAAGAAGTACATGGTGATGTTCCCCTTAAACAAATATAGGATAGTGTCACCAAAGAAATGATAAAAGCCACTTGTTTTCCATTTTATCAAAATGTGTGTAGGGTTAGGGGATACCAGGTCACTAGATGTGTCAATCATGATATGGCCTCATTGATCTACCCATGATTTCTCACAGCACATGGTCTATACCCAAACAATGACCAGATTCCATTGTATTTTGTTCAACAGTTGTATGTTGAGGTCCATTTGGGCCTCAAAGTTAACTACCTGGACATTCCACCATATGTTGGTCAGGGGTGTGGTAGGATTGTTGATATTCCCACCTATCGTTGAGCAGATAGACCACCCCCAGTGTTTAGGGTATTGTTTGGTGATAGGTCTCCTGCTCTTACCCCAGCTCTAGCCCCCATAGCAGATGAGGTTGTCATTGCTTCCCAAAAGGAAGCAATTGACACTATAGGTGACATTGCAGCTGCCACCACTAGGATATCTAATGATCATGTAGGTTAGTATTTGATGCCCAGACATTCCCGATCCACACCATTTTTTAGTACAGTGGACCACCATGGATCCTTTACAGTGGCCAACATCTCTAGTCCTACATTGCTTGATGCACTTATAGGAGATATGTCACGCATGACTCTACATTGTTTGGCTGAGGACCTGTTGGAGGCATATGCCCACACTACATCAGATAATGGGATCGGTATAGAGCATGTTAGAGAGCATTTGAGATGCAGAGGTCATTCAGTTCCAGGATCCCATCACTCTTAGCCGAGCACTAGTGCGCATCAGGATCCACCTACAGTTCATATGGTAGCTACATAGACTATGGGTTTTACTGATATGTTGATTGGTTCTGGTTCATCATCACCAATGCCATCTCACCTTCATAGTCCTCTACACTCATCATTTATGGAACGACATGGGATAGATTAGATGGATGCAGATGTTGATTCGTCACTTGATCATTTGGTGGATATGGTGGAGGCGACTATTTCAGAGGACTTAGGTCATTTGATATCAGATGATGTGCATGTATGTGTGCATGTGCATGTTTCAATTCTTTTTTCATTATTATTATTTTTTTAACTAGATATTCATGTAAGTTGATATATATGTGTATATATATTGTTACAGGTGGACATACCTCATATTACTCCTAGCCTTGGTCCAGATTGTGTACATGATCGATGTGACTCTGTGGATGAATCTACTGTCAGTGGACATGTGATTTTTACATTTTTATATAATCACATGTGTATATGTACATGCAATATATTTATGTATGCATAGATCTAGATTGATATTTAAAAATACAAGTTCATTTAAAAATAACTTTCATAAAATTTATTTAATTTAAATTATATGTATTTAACACATCTTGTACACAATTTTATTTGCAGGGCTCAGCACATCCATCAGAGCAGGACCGTTTTCATTCAGATGGCCATTCGTCTAGGAGTAGACATTCATATTAGGCCATGCACTCTAGATTTATGATCTTTACCACATGTATTTGATTATATGATGATCTTTAATAGTATTTGATATTTGATGATCTCTAACTTACATTTTCTTATATGATATACATACATTTGCTTGTTGTTGAGTCTTTAGTATTTGAAATTTGATGATCTTTAATTTACATTTTTCTTTTATGATATGTACATATATTTTCCTATATATGATATATACATGCATTTGCCTCTTTGCTTATAATATGTATTATTATTTATGTTTATATGTATTGAATCTTTACATGTATGTACATGTGTTTTCCTTATGGTTAAACATGTTTACATAATATGTATGCATTTGCTTTAAATATTTAATATACATACATGTTTTCTTATTTTATGATCTCTTTAACTTACATTTCCTTATATATTCAATATACATTTTGATCTCTAGTAAATTTTAGGAAGTAAATGCCACTTTATAGTTAAGTTCATTCATGTTGATCCTGATAAATGTTTTTTAAAAAATGGCTTAAGCAACATGAACCATTTGAGTTGAGAACAAGATATAATCTTTTTGACAAGTAACTTGAAATTCAATTCAAATATAATTTTAATTCATTTCAAATTATGTCGAGCTATTATCAAGACAAGTAACTTGAAATTCAGAACAAATATAATTAGAAAATTTAATTCAAATTATACCTCTATTAAAAATTTAGAGCCAAGTAGCAAAGTTTAATTCAAATATAATTAAGAAAATTCAATTCAAATTATACCTCTAATATAAATTTTTGACACTTTAACAAAATTCTAAAATTACTAGATATGTTGTGCATACCTATGAATTAAATAACAACAAACTCCACGATGAAATAAATTTTTTGTTTACTAATTGATTCATTTAAACTAGGATCAAGTTATTCCATGTACACTTGAATAATTTTGATTCACTTGGAGCGTAGATTTTGGAAAAGTTTTTGCACATTTATCAAGGAGGCAAATATTGGAGCTTGACAACTTTTCATTTTTATCAATCAAGGAAAAATTTGGAGGATAATTTAACTAAGTTGGTAGTGGAATTTTTTAGAGTCATCTTTAAGTTGAAGAAGAAAATGGGACAACAAAGAAAAAGAAAAAATGCATCTCAATGAAAATTGTCAAAAGAAGAAGAACAAAAGAGGCATGATCAAAACTTGGAAAATTATCATAGAAAGAAACAAGGTACATGCTTGTTTCTTCTCTCTCTCACTCTCAAGTGTGTGTTTAGGACTTTTACTTTGAATTTTTCTAACAATCATTGCACTTGAATGACTATAAATACTTTTAAATGTCCTCAAGTCATCTTGGTCATGCAAGTTGCAATGTTTATATGATCCTTGACTCCAATTCCTTAAGCCAATTATTTTTGTGTCTTTGGTATTTTATTTTCATCACTTCAATGTTCTCAAATTATTTTTATGTTTTATGCTCTAGGGATTCCTCAAGCTAGAGTCGAGCCAAATCTAGATATTGGATCAAATGAATCAGTTAAAGAACACATGGACCTTGAAGTTAGGGAGGAGACCCAAATTCAAACAATGCTTGTTGGAGAGGGGTCAAGATCACTTCCTTCTACTAGTACGGATGAGCATATAAAACTAGCACAAACTTCTCTCACTTATAGCTCATCATGTTTTATCAGTTTGTTTGCTTGCATACATAAACTTCACTTATATTTAACATCATCTCTCACTTTTGTTTACAAAATATTTTGTGACACATGTGTAGGAAGGGCTCAACAAGAGGAAGTTTTCATGCTCCAAATTAGGAGCCAAATCTAGACATTGGATCAAATGAATCGCTCAGAATGCATGGTCCTTGAAGATAGGAGGAGGCACAAGTTCAAACAATGCATGTTGGAGAAAGGGTCAGGATCCTTTCATCCTCTTTTGGTATGGATGAGCATAAAACTAGCCCTAAGAAGGTGGGAAACCAGTACTCATAGAAATTTAGATCATTTACTTGAAATGGATATGGAGAAACTAAAATATTATGCCAACCAGCCATATAATAAGAGAAAGAGGTCAATGACTAAATTTTTAAATGGAATGATCAATCGTCTTGATACACTTGAAAAAAACCAATTTTTATCACGTTTACTTCTTCGTGATGAGCTCAAAGAGTCATTACAATTGTTGGGTGTACATTCGGCATCAAATAAGAAGAAACACATGGGATTACAAAAGGATATTGTTCAAAATGTTAAAAGGGTTTAGATTCCATTGGGAAAGGATCTCAATCAGTGGATAAGGCCACTACAAGAAAGGTGATGTTGACATCTATTGTACATCAAGATATAGCAAGAAA
>VDFB02168118.1:195763500-195846361 GCA_007258455.2 Sequoia sempervirens | reverse complement strand
TAAATGAAGATGAATCAACAACTTGTTGCAACTCACCACTCATATCTAATTACTTGAAGGACTAAAGTCATGCACATCTCGTCAAGGTTTGATTGCAATTTGGATTGGATTGATTTGAAGACCTACAAGTGTTAGTCCTCACAAACAAAATGTATGCATAAACATGAAAAACTCACATAAAACTTGACATGATTCTTTGGCAATGAAATATTGCAATAAATCTCTAAATTCTTCTCTTGAGTGCTCTTGAGTTGATAATAATTACATAAAACTGATCTTATTTTTCAATTATTTCTAGATTGATCTCAAATGATGAAATGACTAGGTATTTATATGGAAATAACTCTAATCTCCTGAAAATTAAATCTTGATGGCTGACAATTAGAATTTGAATTTCAAATATTAAATTACTACCATCAACACTTTGAATTTTGGGGCCACATTAAGGGGACTAGGGTGCAAGGATGGCCTAGTCTAGATTTTTCAACTTTCGGGATTGAAAGTGATAGGATAAAAATATTAAATGTATACTTGGATCTTGCACATTTGATTTCTTGATAAATGTTTAAAATGGGCCACAAAATGTATAATTTAGGAAATTAGGCGTGCAATTAGGTCTAATCACTTAGGGGGAGAACAACATAGTTGTAGTCAATGGAAATGGATGCTCCCCACCTTTGAGACATAAACACAAGGATAGGGACCCTATTTCACACTTTCTACACACAAGGACACCTTAGAGATCTCAATCTAATAAAGAATGGAGAGAGAGATATAACAATAAGGTATCTTAGGATATGATCTCAAATTACAAGAGGGGTTCACCACCAAGTTCAAACTTGGAAAATACAATGACATGCAAGATGAAATGCAAAACCTAGTTTGATGCAATGCTTTATTAAATGACCTAGAAATGCAAATGAAACAAAACAAAAAGCTGTAAAATTGAAAGTGTGCACCTGGAAACTTGTAGAGACTTGAATGGAGACTAGAAATGTTGTTGATCCTAAAATTTTGGCCTACTAGGACTCATTCTCCATTTTAGGTGAATTAGTCTCAGTTCTGGATTTCTTCCCATGAATGGGTTTTAGGAAAATGGCTATCCAAATCTGCAAAGATCTCTAAAAAAACCTACAGTGGGACTCATTCACCACTTGTGGTGAATGAGTCTAGTTTGTATTTTTTAGAAATTCAAAGTTTTGATCTGCACCTCTCAATATGCTCTTTCTGTTCTTCTAGGTTCCTGAATCTGAAACTCTGATTTCGAGGCTATAGATGACCTTTTAGTGAAGATTTTGACCTTGTAAATGGGGAGACAAGCTTGAAACCTATTCTTCAATGATCTTCAAGTCTTCAAAGCACCTAAATCTGTAATCACAACAAGAGAGAAAAACTTGTTGATTGTTAGGGAATGGGGGTTTGCCTTGGTCAAACCCATTTTAGGTAATTAAACCAAATGATGAAATGAGATAATGAAGCATGAACATGGCGTAATGCAATTAGAACCTTGCCATGATGATGGATCTTGAATTGCTGCAACAATTGATGAAGAATATTTCCCTTGAATGCCTTAAAAATGATCTTGAAACCTATCTTAATGATCTTGTGAAGACTTGAAATCCTTAACTCTTGAATTCCTGACTTGATGAATGAAGGTATGATGAAATAATGATTTGAGAGCTCATTTATATAGGCAAGCCACTCAAATGATTGTTAATTTGGCCCCCAAGGCCAACATAGGAGAAATTTAAACTTAAAAACCCACTTTTTCCTACTCAAACCTCAAAAATAGCCCAAATGGGACTCATTCGCCCAAGGTGGCAAATGGGTCCCACAGGGGCCATTTTTCCTGCTAGAATGTCAGGGAGTGAAGAAATTAGATTTATATGTTGGCCTTTCTAGGTTTTGGATCAAAATATTCCTTGGGATGCACAATATGGGGTCATAGGTGCCTATTAATGATGATATAAAATGCATAAATGCAATAGGGCCCAAAATCCAATGTGAAAGTGTAAATAAATACACTTTACAACACTAAATTAAGGAAAAATTGGGTCTATTTAGCTTAAAAGGGTCCTAAATCCTATGTGAATGTGTAGAACACATTACAACACTAGATTAGGTCTACTTAGTTTACAAGGCCCTTAAATTCAATGTGAAAGTGTGAATAAATACACTTTAAAACATTAAATTAGGGCAAGGTCAGGTTTATTTAGCTTTAAAAGGGCCCAAGACCTAATGTGGATGTGTAAAACTCATCACAACACTAGATCAAGGCAATATTAAGTCTAATTTATCATTAGTTATTCCCAAATCAAGCAAGAAAAAAGTGTACTTTTTTGGTGACTACAATAGTGTGAAATTCTCAAGGGTGATAGTTTATGATGCTACAAAAGTATTCATCAATCATCAATATCTTGATGGCTAATGGTGTTTATTTGGATGTATTTGGTAAAGGATTTGTCGATGTGCCCAATGGTAGTTTTCATGATGTTCTTTGCATTCTTGATATTTGGCATAATTTTATTTTTGTATATCAAATAAAAAAAATGATAAGTCCATTGAGTTCACTCCAAATTCAATATTAATTCATGATTTGAATAGTCAACAACTTGTTGCAATGGGTAAGGTTGATCATCATGCAAACATCTACAGTTTTCTCATTTTATTCCTGATGGTGAATGTTCTAAGGAGTGCTCTCCTAGATCTAGTGTGGCTAGCTTTTTAGATGGAGGTTGTGGTGGATTTTGAACCTCATCTTTCATCAACCCTTTGATGAGGTTCTATCATCTCCCACTTCTTTAGATTTGATTTTTTACTTGGTTTCCAAGGCTTCAAATGAGCAAGACACATTTTATTTTCTAAATTTGTTTATGCAGGATGGTTTCATGACAGGTATATCAAACTTGGTTTGTCATTCCTCTTTTGCATATTTAGAGTACATGTTTGAGGGGGTCACTCTCCTCTTGATCACACATATTATTTTAATTTTACACTTGATTTTTCACATCCTTTTTCTTCTTCCTTGATTGGGGTGACACCTAATTTTGTTGAGACATCTTCAAAGACACTTGACGCATCTTTAGAGATATCATTCACGAGGCTTATTCCCTCTTGTTTTGTCATGGAGATGGGGTTTCTTTAACATTCCAAGGCCATTAGATATCTTTCTTCCCAAGGGGATACATATTGTTCGTCGACATTAAATTCTCTTTTATCTTCAAACTTTCTTTAATGGTTATGGAGCTACTTCAATATGGGGGCTCTATGGTCTTTTTCTTACCCTCTTAAGGGGGTAATTTGTAATGTATATATGTGATGGATGTTGTACTTTTGGGGTATCATGGAGTCCTCCCTTTCATTACTTTATTGTATCTTTTCTCTCATTTGGAGAGGGGTTTTCTCCCATGTGGTTTTTCTCCTTTTCTCCATTTATGAGAGATTGCATTTTCATTTTTACATGGGTACCTAAAATGGTCTCATAGTCGGGACCCATCCTTGCATCATTTACATAATAATTGATTCTCCCTAAGTTGCACTTAAGGGTGGGTGCTGGTGTAAATAGGTACTTTTCCTAACTAGTTAATTAGTGGGGTCCTATTTACATGTTAATTCTACTTAGGTCCTAGGCATATTTAAGTTGTTTAGATAAGATTTTATGATTTTATATTTTATTAAACATTAGAGTCCTAGGTCATTTAATGTTGGGTCATGTCATTTAATAATGACACAGTCATTTAATGTTTGGTAATTCATCACACCTTGTCTATAGAAGAAAGGTTATTGTACGCTTTTATTTAACATACCTCATAATCATATTTGATAGATCTTAATATCAAGTGAGCTTATTTCTTGCATACTCTCTTGTAGTTTAGGTTTTCATTGTTTTTGCAAGTGGTTCTAGGATAGAGCTAATTTTCAGCTCCTACAAAGAGAAAGTAGGTAAAAATAAATTATATCCTTTGATGCCTTAAAAATAGTAAACAATTTTTAAGCTAATGAATAAATATCAACATGAGATTTATAATTACTATATATCACTTGCACTAGAATAGGAGGTGAAATATTTGTGCTAGTAGGAAAACAATGGTATTCTTAACATATAAATATTGTATGGATGTTAGATGGAATCCAATATTTTATAGTTTTTTGAAGCTATATTTTTATTTAAATCCAACATGAGACCATTATTCTAGGATTGACTTTTTATGCTTAAAATACCATAGTAAAAGTCATAACAACTAATAATATAATTAGCATAAATAAATTGTAGTAAAATTATAATAATGATGACTAATATAATAAATTATGTAAGGACCTTAACAAAATTAAGATATATACATTTATAGGTTCATATAAAGTGTGGTTGAAGTAGAGTTAAATGGTTTCTAAATTTTTGTGGATTTAAAAATAATTATAAGAAAACCTCATAATGACAACAATAAGGTTTAAATATTGCCTCTATTAAAAGGATAAAATGGATGTTCATCATATTCTACTATTGTTGGAAATTGTTTTCATTGATGTCAACACTGATTGTTGGTTGTAATTGATGTCAACACTTGAGGATATCTGTGTGAGATTGTTGGTAGTTGGTTGTCATGCTTGGGAGTTTGTTGGCATTAGATGGTACTGATGTCTTTGCTACAGTTGGCATTGGTTGTCATTGTTGACAACTTTTAGTATGGGCTAAAATTGATGTATGGAAGGGTTGCTAAAGTTCATGGTTGGTTGTCATGCCTTATCTAAGAAGAGTTGTTGAAGTTCATGACTAGTTGTCATGCCTTATCTTATGGTTTGTTGAAGTTTACGGTTGGACGCCATTGAGTATGATTTCTATCAGTAGAGTTAGTTTCATAATGATATATTAAGATGAGGATTAGAAGGATTAAGAATTATTATTGACAATGGAGAGATGTTACAATTGAAGGTATATAGTATGTCTTATACTCTCCCTTGATGTTCTTGATGAAACATGTGTTATTAAAAGAAATATCTGGCCTCCGCAAGGTGCTTAAGTGTTTCTGGTTCAAGAAGTTGTGTTGAAGTCTACTTGGGAGAATGCTTCACATTCCTTCATTGATGAAGATTTGGTCTTGCGATTTAGGATTCAATTTTTGTGCTCTATGGATGTTGTACTGCTATATTTTTAGATCACCTATGTTTCTGATGAGGTCTTTATGAACTGCAAAAGGTTGGTAGTATTATGGTTGCCTAGATTAGTTTAGGAAATGCTCCACATTTCTCTACATTGATGTGTCAGCTCTTGTGGTTTGGTGAATGTACTCTCATTTTCTATGCAATGTCTTAGTTCCAATGTGGTCTACAAGTTATTATGTTAATGCCATATCTCATGTTAATGCATTTTGTGCTTCTTGAATATAGTTTTCCATTCATATTTGTTTTGTGGTAGTTGTTGATGACATGAGATTATGAAATAAGTGTATGGAAGTTTTGTTGGATGTTTAGACAACATCCCCATGTGATATGCACATTGCTATTTGGCTACTTTAGTGTTGCATTGGATCTTGAGTTGGCTTCTTGGGTTATTTGTAGATATTTGGCTAATAGGGCTTGTTCTTTTTCTTGTTCCATGTGATTGGCGGTCTACACTAGCAATTGAAGATGTGTTAAGTTAGATTTGGGTCATAACCTATCTTGGTTAGAACTGCCTTGAGAAAATTCAATTGGAAGAATGATTTTGAGCCGATAGGTTATGCCCTTCATGTTTCATCTACATGTTTCCATTGATGCCAACTTAGATTGTTGTGTGCCAACACGTGAACTATTTTGGATCACATTGGAAGATGTAATAAGTTTGTTTTTGGTCCTCTTTATCTTTGGGATAGGACCGCATTAGGTTTTAGTGGCCAACTTGTTGAACTCATTGTTTATCCTCTTTCTTACCAACCTAATTGAAGCTTTGAAGAGTTGTGGTGGATATAAATGCAAGATAATTTCAGATGCAACTTGATGTAGTAGTGTACAAGTGTGAAGAAGTGTGTGTGTGTGTGTGTGAATTGTATTGAATTCCAATAGAGATAGTGCTAAAGTGTGTGAAATGAAAGTTCAGTTGTGCTTTAATACCTCAGTCAATAGAGTGAATTGTTGACAAATATTATAATCTCCTATAAACTCTCTATAAACTTCTTTGAGATAGTGAATCTCATTAGGTCCTTTGTATCTTGATCCTAGAGTTGGTTGGTACTTCAGTGCTGCAAGTCCTTTGTATCTTTCTCTAAGGAAGTGAGCCTTTATGTTGTGAGTTAACTCTCAATGTGGTTTTTCCCTCATTGGGTTTTCCACATAAATATGGTGTTCTCTTGTTCATGTGTGTTCTTTGATTTATCTTTCTTTTCTATTGATATGATTAGAAGTAGAAATACTATATCTTTCATTGTTGAGGATTACTAATCATATTGAGGGTTTAAACTACAATATTTGTTTAAGGATTTTAATAAGAGAGTTGTATTGTGTTGAAATTTTCAAGGTCTAGAAGAGCTTAAGTTTTTCAATAGAGTGATTCACCCCCATCTCAGTCTTCAGGTGTGTTCAACATCTACTTGATATGAGAACTCCATTGAAAAACATAAAACAATAAAAAATATGTAGTGAGTAGCATTGTCCATGTGATCAAAATAAGCATGAACTATGAGTTGATTTAAATTCTTAAGAAAAATAAGAAGAGAAGAGATGGAAAGAGAATTATACATATTTTGAAAGTAGTATGAAAATATTGCATCATGGTGTAGAAGAGTAATGAGAGTGCACGAGATGTGGCCTTGCAATGAAGTCCTTTGTAAGGTAACTCAATGTGATAAAGCTCCAATCAATGTGGTAATATAATTTAGTAAAAATCCACATCATATAGGCATGCCAAATTATAAATGATACAATTATATTTCAACATGGCAATGAATCTTTATGTAGAACAAGATGTCTAAAATTTCAACCACGAAAAGTGTCAATACAATATATGTCCCTCTTTAATTGGTTGTATCTAACAAATACAAAGAACTAAAGGAGGGGTGAAGGTAACATCATAATGATGTATATAAATATTATACAAATATCATACGTATCATGTGACAAAAAAGTAGTGAATATTGAATCATATATATGCATATAGAATCATTGGGTAAAATTATGCCCCTAATAGTGGATCAACTTTCATATCCTATAATAAATCATATATAGGCACAAAATGATACATGGTATATGATATAAGCATTGGGTAAATAACATATGTGTAAGGAATATAGAAGGAAAGATGCTATTAAAACAAGCATATAGAGTGGCAATGAATGAACTAGAGTATATATATATTTATTACTATATAAAAATTAAATGTAGGTGTTGTATGAAAATAGGTTTAAAGAACCTTAATACTCATGCAATGCCCTATTAATGATCAAGTAAGGTGCAAAAATAATCATCAAATTTAATAGTGATTAGTGTGGTGTAATAATAGGTAATGTAATCTTTGGTTCACAAAAAATGTATATGAGTTCACACTACTCTCCAAACTATTTTGGCTAATCAAATAAATGCAATCATTTAACACAAAATTAACAACTAACCTAGACAATAGAATTGAGTTAGATAATAGAACTAAAGAAGATGCATTAATTTAATAGGAGAGGTGTACTTAGCTTTAGAATCCATTATGGATAAATGATGATGATACTATTCTAGGATAATTTTTCATTGTCAAAAAATTAATCACCTATATTTGATGAATATCTTAGTCTAAATTGACATAAAAAAACTTTTCAAATTGATGCCACAGCTTGCACAATCAATATTATCTACCATGAAACTAATTTGACACATGAAATTGATCTAGTTTGTGCAAGAATATTTAGATAGGAAATAGGCCTTAGAATAATTTATTTTCCAAGTTGTCCTCTAGATATTTGAATATGTTAAGGTAATCTCTAGAGACATGACCGAGGAACTTTTCAAATTGATAGGTGAATGATTTCTCCTAGGTTAAACCCCTTGATGGACTTAAGTAATAGTAATGAGAAAGATGGAAGATATCATTCAAAAATAGGTATAGGGCCTATATGATGATGCATATTTGATTCCTTTAAATGTCATTTTAAAATTAACATATTCTATAGTAATCCCCCTTTGATATTTTCCCTCTTTGAAATTATTTTAAGTGCATAATGAGTGTATTTAAATACCAAGAGATAATGGTATGTCACATGAAATGTGTGCCAGGTCAACTTATAATAGTTAGTAAAAGGAGGTGGAAAATTTTAAATTTAAATTTTATAGCTTGAATTTCAAGAGTCATTTTCATGCTCCTCTAGGTTGATCTATATCAATCCTAACCACTAAAAAGTGACCTAAAAGGGTAAAATTCTAATTTCAAGGTAGGGAAATGAATGTATGAAAATTAGTGTAAAAGGAGTACTAAAAAAGATGAATAAGGATTAGGTTGTGAGCCAAGTATAACACAAGAGTATGTAACTCGTGAATATATTATCATATTAAGATGTTTCAATCAAAGTAGACACAAAATTAAATGGGAAGTAGCATGGATATGGTACTTTGATTATTAGGATATTTTTTAAAGAAGGTAATAGTTCTATTTGAAGAATTTTCTTTGTACGAATAATATATAATTGAAACTAGAAAAAAAAAGACTAGATTTAAAAGACCTTTAAGTATTCTTACTCAACTACCACAATCACAAATTAAAAAATCAAGCCACAAATATTCACATGTAGAGAAGGTGAGTGAAAGAGATTTCGAATCAATCTAATAGTAAAAGTTATTATGATAATGATGATGATGGTGATAATACTATTCACAAAAGGTAAAAATTGGTTTAAGGATAAAAACATTATAATGAGAAATAACAAGGGAGTGTAAGTACCAATGTAATAAAATTAAAAGAGAATAGAAAAAGAACATGCACCCAGAAGGAAAGTATATAAAAATAAATTACATTCTTTAATGTCTCACAATTCATAAACAATGAATATAAATTAATTGGTAAACATCAACATCAAATTCGTAGTTACTATACTCACCTCTAAATTGATAAAACATTCAATGTTTTTACCCATAAAAAATGACGCACTATTGACATAAATAGATCATACAAATACAAATGTAACATGACACTCTCACCATTATTTTTTCTTCACACCATTTATAAAAACAAAAACTTAAGAAGCCACATTAATGTTTACTTGATAAAAAAATGACGTACTATTGACATAAATAAAGCATACAAACAAAAAACGTTTTCCACCATTTATAAAAACAAAAAATTAAAAAACCCAGTAAAAACAAAAATTTAAGAAACTCACATCAATATTTACCGATAAATAGATGACGTACTGATGATGGATCATGTAGTATGATCCAAAATGATGTAAAAATTGGTATACAGTTTTAATCCAGAAATCTTTTCACAATATTGTCATCAACTGTGGAAACTTCATAAATTTAATTAAATGACGTACTATTGAGATAAATCGACCATACAAACAAAAACGTATCACAAGAATCTCACCATTATTTTTTCTTCACATGAAATCAACTTATGAAATCAACTTTCCACCATTGATAAAAACAAAATCTTAAGAAGCCCACAATAATGTAACTAGAAAGAGCAAATAACCAGTAGTAAAATTGGCACTAACGACCACTAATGTAATGCCCCCACAAAATTTATAAGATGTTATAAGGTAAAGTGCACGGTGAAATAATAAAAAAAAACTCAAGAACCAGGAAATATAAAAAATTTGGAGTTAAACCGGCATAGGAAAGAAAGAATTGGGTATTTAAGAGGGTTCTTCCATCCGCCATTACAAAGTTTAGATGAGAACGTTACGTAGCGTCTCAACCTTCTCACGAGCGCTCTTACCATCGCCGACAATATAGAGACGGTCAATATCAGTGTACAAATCTGTTTTTGTTTTGTATGCGAATTACCCCCGTGACTCTTGCTGCTGATTCATCCCATTTTTCTTCTTCATTCTATAGCACAATCTCAATCTCCCTATGATTTAAGGGCTAAGGGCAGGATCTTTTTATTCAGCTATGGAGCACTTAGAATGTTGTACCAATGGTCTTAACAAGCAGAGGTGCAACATGGGCAAGGGGAGACCTTACAGAGGAGTAAGAATGAGAAAATGGGGTAAATGGGTTTCAGAAGTGAGGGAACCCAACAAGCGGTCTAGGATATGGCTAGGGTCATATGCTACTCCTGAGGCTGCTGCAAGGGCTTATGATACTGCTGTTCTTTATCTCAGAGGGCCTTCTGCCTCCTTGAATTTCCCTGATGAGGTGCTTAAACAGGAGTATAGGGACCTCAAGCCATCTGAACTCTCACCTACTAGTATTCAGAAGAGAGCTCAAGAGGCTGGTGCTGCTGTGGATCATGCCATACAGCTGCAGAGGGGTTTGCCTTCTAAACCCAAGAAAAACAATCATGATGATTGTAAGATGAATAAGCTTGAACCTAGGAAAGATAGGGAGGTGGAGGAGGAAGAGGAGGAGGAGAATGGAGAATCTAATCGTCATGTGGTTTATAATTTTGACTGGTTTGCTCATGAGGCAGAGGGGCCATTATCTTCCTCACCATCATCTACTACTACAAGTGTTAGTTCAGTAGGATCAAACAGTGGGCTGAATTCAAAGCAGTTTTTGATTTTTGGGTCCAGTAAGAGTTTTGGAGACCAAACACTGGAACTGAACAATCTGTACAGGCCAGAAAAAAGGGTCTGAGTATTTTCACAAGGAAATACAATAAATTTTTTGCACTTTGTGGTATCTTGGTTTTTATTTTTTTGGTTAATGGAACATGAAATATGGTTTTTCCTATTTTATTGTGATGGATTACAAAGTGAAATATGAATGTAAAAAATTTCACAATTTATTTGAAAAATATATTAGTCATTTTTATGGACTGTGAAAAATCATATCTACAATTTTTGTCATCTCAAAATAAAAATCATGGAGAAGATTAAAAACATAAACAGTTGAAAGAAAAAAACCAAATTTATTTTCAAGATTTTTGGAGAGAGCTGATCCTTGCTCATACTATTGTTCTTTGATTATGAGTTCTTGTTTCATGCCATTGCTGTTCTCTTTAGTTTTTGTTTCATGCCATTCTTGTTCTCTTTGGTTTTTGTTTCATGTCATTATGTTCCTTCTATCACAATTAATGCAATAGAGAAGGCTCTGGATGTTACTAATGTTTATTTTATTCATAAGATAACTTTTGGATTCAATTGTGTATGTTTGTTTTGCTTTATGTTATGATTTTTTTCGATATATTTTAGAACAACATAAAGAATAGAAATTACCTATTGATATGCATTATATTTTTTTATTTTAACTTATTTTACATATGATGATCTTATATTGGATGCAAGGCAGGCTTGATTCAATATTTTTAAGTTAATGAAATGATTGAAAATATTTTGTGATGATGTTTATGCAAATAGGGTGATTGGAAATATTCTCTGATTGATATAATATTACTACCTGTTTGATTGCAAACTCCACTTTCCCTCTTCTGTGGCTAAATTTTTTTCAATCATTGAATAAAATATGTTCTCTGATACAGCTTTAGTTGTGAATTCAGCCTCCCATAGGTATTCTCTTTTGGAACTGAATAACTAAAAAACCATATCAACTGAAACTAAAGTAATCTGAGTATTAATGAATGACATGTTGTTATGGTCCTTGTTTGGCTGTGTGTGAGTTATTGGCAGGCATGTGCTTCCAACTTTGGGGCAGAATAATGAGCAGAAGAGACATTTCAAAGTTTTTATTTTTTGGTTTCTTTGAAGCAACCATGGCTTGTATTCCAAAGCAAAATGCTGACATAAAGTATGGAATGAAATATTTTATAAAAAAAAGTTGATAGTGTAGAAAGCATGCATGTGATGACTGGTCGGTGGGGAATGAGGTGGGACAATTTTTTTATGAGTAATTTCTTTAAAATTAATGATAGGTAGTGGGCAGCTGGAGATGGTGGATTAGGCAGTTATAGATGTCGGTGGTGACAGCCACTGAGGAGGTGGGGATCAATGGCGATGAATTTCTTCTCTTTTACTGAATAAATGGGATGAATGTGCAAACGCAATGTCGGTGGCAATAAAGGGCCCATCTTAACTTTTCAACTCCCTAAAAGTAGCTTTCTATGGTTCGTCGCTTCCATTAATTTGGCCACAAGTCATGTTTGGTGTGTTTTTTATGAGCCCACGTGCTCTGTTTTTAATGACCGTTTATACCAGTTGCACTCTAAATCTGAAGATGGCCATGTGGGCTGTGTACCAGGCACCCCTGCTCAGAAATTTCCGCCTGTAAATTCAAATTTAAGATGTACTTTTTAACAGTGTTTCGAAAATTTAGGAGTGAAAGGAAGGAGTTTTGTTTTTTTCTGTTTTTTTTTTAATATTTAGGTATGGTGCCATGAATCACCGAACAAGTAAATATACAATTAATCAATTATATTAAAAGATTATAGAAATAAAATGAGATGACAAGTAAATATAAGGAAGGTAAGACGTAACAAACAAGCAAATAAATATATTTATCTATAATCTGTCATTTTAAAATTAAGATGAGACAATGAGCAAGTAAATATAAAAAAAGTAAAATGTAATGAACAATAAGATAAATATATTTATATACAATTTATCACTTCAAAAATAAGATGAGATGATGAGCAAGTAAATATAAGAAAAGTAAGATGTAAGGAACAAGAAGATTAATATATTTATCTACGATCAATCAACTATAATAAAAGACTTCAGAAATAACATGAGATAACGAGCAAGTAAATATAAGAAAGGTAAGACGTAACGAACAAGCAAACAAACATACTTATCCATAATCAATCAACCATAATTAAAGACTTCATGAATAAGATGAGATGACAAACAAGTAAATATGAGAAAGGTAAGACGTAACAAATAAGCAAATGAACATATTTATCTACAATCAATCAACCATAATAATAGACTTCGGAGATAAAATGAGATGACAAGCAAGTATATATAAGAAAGGTAAGATGTAACAAACAAGCAAACAAACATATTTATCTACAATCAATCAACATAATACAAGACTTTAGAAATAACATGGATGTAATGAACAAGCAAATAAGCGTACTTATTTACAATTAATCAACCATAAGAAAATATTTCAAGAATAAGATCAAATGAGCGAGTAAATATAAGAAAGGTAAGATGTAATGAACACAAAAATGAACATACTTATTTACAATCAATCAACCATAAGAAAATATTTCAAGAATACGTTTAGACGAGCAAGTAACTATAAGAAATGTAAGAAATAATGAACAAACAAACAAATATACTTATCTACAATTAATCAACCATAATAAAAGACTTTAGAAATAACATGAGATGATGAACAAGTAAATATAAGAAAGGTATAATGTAACAAACAAGAAAACAAACATATTTCTCTACAATTAATCGACCATAATAAAATACTTCAAAAATAACATGAGATGCTGAGAAAGTAATATAAGAAAGGTCAAATATAAAGAATAGACAGACAAACATACTTATCTACAATCAGTCAACCATAGTAAAAGACTTTAGATATAAGATGAGATGATGAGAAGGTAAATATAAGAAAGGTAAAACATAACGACCAAGCAAACAATCATATTTATCTACAATTAGTTAACCATAATAAAAGACATTGGAAATAGCATGAGACAACGAGAAAGAAATGTAAGAAAGGTAAGATGTAACAAACAAGCAAACAAACATATTTATCTACAATTGATCAATCAATCATAATAGAAGACTTCATAAATAACATGAGATGAAAATCAAGTAAATATAAGAAAGCCAAGACATAATGAACACACAAATAAACATACTTATTTACAATCAATCAACCATAAGAAAAGATTTCAAGAATAAGATTAGATGAGTGAGTAAATATAAGAAAGGTAAGACATATCGAACAAGAAAATAAATGTACTTATTTACATTCAATCAACCATAAGAAAAGATTTTGGGAATAAGATCAAACAAGTGAGTAAATATAAGAAAGGTAAGACATAATGAACAAACAAACAAACATTCTACAATTAATCAACCAAAATAAAAGAGTTCAAAAATAACATGAGATGACAAGCAAGTTAATATAAGAAAGATAAGACATAACAAATAGACAAACAAACATATTTTGTCATAATAGGACTTTCAAAATAACATGAGAGAATGAGCAAATGAATGTAAAAAAGGTAAAATGTAATGAACAAGCAATCAAACATATTTATCTACAATCAATCAACCATAATAAAAGATTTCAAAAATAACATTAGACAACAAGCAAATAAATATAAGGTAAGACGTAGCAGACAAACAAACAAACAAACTTATCTACAATCAATCAATCAATCGATCATAATAAAATATTCAAAAATAAGATTAGATGAGCAAGTAAATATAAGAAAAATAAGACATAATATACAAGCAAACAAACAAATATATTTATCTACAATCAATCAACAATTAAAAACAAACACTTCAAAAACAAAATGAAGCTAGCAAGTAATAGTATATATCTGCAATCGATCAATCAATCAATCATAATAAAAATTTCTAAAATAAGATTAGATAAACAAGTAAATATAAGAAAAGTAAGACATAATATACAAGTAAACAAACAAATATATTTATCTACAATCAATCAACGATTAAGAAAACACTTCAAAAATAAGATGAAGCTAACAAGTAATAATATATATCTGCAATCAATCAATCAATCATAATAAAAACTTCAAAAATAAGATTGATAAACAAGTAAATATAAGAAAAATAAGATATAATATACAAATAAACAAACAAATATATTTATCTACAATCAATCAACGATTAAAAAAAACGCTTCGAAAACAAGATGAAGCAAACAAGTAAATGTAGATACTGCAATCAATGAAACATAAAACACATTTCACCTCATTGACATAAAAAAAATCATGACAAGCGCAGACAAATATGATCTGTTACACAACCTTGTGGCCTACAAAGACGACCTCATGCGGTGCACTGGGCCTACCCTTCCATACAATTGCCTGCACATGATGCACAGCCATTAAAGTCCATTGAAAAGCTTTAACTTCTTCTACACCTGTCAGTCACGCGTGGCTTACCCAACACTCTACAACTCTATCAATGAGAGGATCATGTTCGACACCGTTCTTACCACGCATTCTCAGGAATTCAAAATAGACTACTGAGTATATGACGTCCCTCCATTACAACCAATGATGAATAATTTCGAATTTCAAACAAGATAAGCATAACTTTCAAGGTTATCAAGATGCTGACTAATGATTTTTTTTAAATAAATACCTCTCATTGGTTTAGACTTTACTTTCTCATTCAAAAGACCTAAAATATCTGCTTTAACCGTATTCAAGAACAAATCTAGTTTTCGAACGGGACATTAGTTGGTATGTATCTTTTGTTGCTTAAGCGTCTTTACATAGAATTGGACTGGTATGAAAATTCAGGCCCACTTTGATTACAATGCCTTAAATGAAATAATTAGCTATGAGTTCTTTCTTCAAATTTGGTTTATGATATTGTTATACATTTGATCTTTTTATTATTAGTTTTTAATTTTAGATTAGACTTTTAAGCGTGAATTTGGTTGATGTCAGTTCTGTAGTTAGGAGAGCATTTATTGTAGTGCATCATCGTAGGTCTATTGCTTGCCTACTTAAGCATCTTTACATAGAATTGGACTGGTATGAAAATTCAGGCCCACTTTGATTTCAATGTCTTAAATGAAATAATTAATTATGAGTTCTTTCTTCAAATGGTTTATGATATTGTTATACATTTGATCTTTTTATTATTAGTTTTTAATTTTAGATTAGACATTTAAGCGTGAATTTGGTTGATGTCAGTTTTGTAGTTAGGAGAGCATTTATTGTAGTGCATCATCGTAGGTCCATTTGTTTCTGAGTTTTTCACTCAATTGTATTCAATTAGTTTGTTAGGGGTTTGACTAGGGAGAATTTGATCCTTGAAATTTAGTAGACTCCCTTAAGGTGTTCCCAAGCACTATCTATTGCATGCCTACTTTATTGTAGTGCATCACCGTAGGTCCATTGCATGCCTACTTTTTGTTTTTGAGTTTTTCACTCAATCGTATTCAATTAGTTTGTTAGGGGTTTGACTAGGGAAAATTTGATCCTTGAAATTTAGTAGACTCCCTTAAGGTGTTCCTAAGCACTATCTATTCATACACACATCTAGACAATAAATATTGGGGTGAAGTGGATTCTAACAATGCATAATCTAGTGGTTGAGATATACAAGGTTTTAGTTTAGGTTTGTGCATAGGTTAGATTTCCACTCATGGAGATCAAATCTATAGCCATATAAATGATCCAAAGTAAAAAAAACCACACATCTACATACTATAACATCTTTATCTAAGTCAATCCTAATTTTTTTGAATATTGGTGAACCAACTTCTAACATCTACCACATCACTTCCTCATCATCAAATTTTGAGCAAAGTATCTCATTTAATTTATTTAAATTTCTACACTTTGTTTAGTATTTACTTCAATTATAGTTATTGGGTCTAAAACCCTAAGCATTTATTACTATTTAATTATTTATCCTCAAAAAAGTATGTTTATCTTGATTAAATTATTTGGTGAATTTGACCACTCTTACACTTCCTAGGGTTTTGACTTTAGTATTTTTGGCCTTCTTCCATTAGGCTTTCAAATATTATTTTTTAATTTCTATAAGTTTAGAAATAAAAAATAAAGATGTGTAAAGCATAAGGCAACCACAAAACCATTAGATTTAAACAAAAGATCCTAATCTATCAATGAAGAACAAAAAGATATAACAAATAAGAAATTGAAACTGTGATTGTAATCATAGTAATAGCTAAGTACACCAAATCCATACAAATTTAAGCAACATTTAACCAACTAAGCTACAATCCTAATGAAATATTTGGAAACCATTAACCAAGAAGCCATTTAAACAAAACCATGAAGAAATGCATAAATGAAACCTAGCTAAATGCTCCAAACCCTATCCCATTGGGGGATTGGTGTTGCATTGATATGGAATGACAACCCTTTCCCAATCCCTTTGATAAAATGAGCATCTAATCAAACTCCATTGATGAAAACCAAGCTAATATTGATGAAACTATGCTAAAGATGGATGAAAAGCTAATAATCGATGCAAAGATAAATAAAGATAGTATTGAAACATGCAACATAACTTTGCTTCGATGGAAGTGGATCCATTTCTCTCCAAAATGTGAGGTATTTATAAGAGAAAATGATGAATCAAGGGTCAAGATGCAATGTGAGGTGAAGGCATAGATCAAGGATTCTCATCAATGGATGAGAATGCAAGATCACATGGATCAAAGAGTCAATCAATCCAGTTCACAATGACTCAAGCAAACACACTTTCAAAGTTGTTAGAAGGTTTGTTAGGAAAGAATATTCCATTTTTGGAGCTCAAATGGGAGAATATTATGAGGGAATATTCTCATGCAAGTAGATGGGCAAGGAAAAATTAGTAATTAGTTAATTAAAACAAATTTTTAATTGTGCAATTTGAGTGAATTCAAGATTATCATTAAATAATTAATTAATTTAATCAAAAGGGGTTCAAATGAAATTTAATTAAATAATTATGATTATTTGATGAAATGAGATGACATAAGGGGGTTTAAATTGAATAATTTGCATTATCTAATTTAAACAAGATGAAATTTTAGTGTGAAAGGGGGTGAATTAATCTAATTAAATTAATTAGATTAATAGATGAGAATGATGCATTTAATTAAACAACTAGAATCATTTAATTAAACAATTAAAAAGGAGATGAATTTTAGGAAAAAAATGATGTTAGTAGCCAGATTCAAGTGTGTTTAATATCATTTGGAACAATTTTAAGTGTCTACATTTTGCCTCTCTTTGAAGCAAGGTACCTGTTACATTGGTGCAAAAACTGATGCTTTTTGGATTAATGTCACCACTCAGATAAAAAATTTAAAAACTAATGATTTTTGTGATGCCCCATTATTGCCCTAGTATAAGGAATTACGCTAGTACCCTGCCCCCTTGAGAGATCAGATGAAAATTTGAAATTTTGGGTCAATGTCGCGAAAAAGGGTTAACATTGATTCAGGTGTTGAAATAGATTTTAGGATGCGAAAACAAGCTGTGAAACACAAAAAAATGTCTCAAAATATGCTCCATAGCTTAGAAATGAACAAAACAATATGAAACCCTAGTTTCCCCCTCAAGTTAGGGAAAAAATCCTAATTTTCATGCATAAATATAGGTGGGAGAGTCATTTCTATTTATTTGCACACTTGTCTTCTAGTGAATTGTTGCATTTTTGCTCTGACCCACAGAAAAAATGGCTCACTGCATGCTTCCTACACACCTTTCTTTGAATTGACGACCTCTAGATGTATGACCCCAGGTATGTGCTTCAAAACTTTCCTCATTTTTTGCACTTTTAATACATTTATTAGGGGTTAAACTAAGTCCTTGAATATTGTCACTTCTGAAATGGTCAGTGATGCTTTTGATTTTATAGCAACACACTTTCCAAAATGTGACATGCTATAGCATTTGGGTGTAGAGTCACCAGTGAGCTAGGGCAACACATGTGAAAAATAGTGACACATCTAGGTTTTAGGTTCCAATGACGCTATGAAAAATAGCGACACTTTCTTTAGATTGACGCACTAGGGATTTTGGTTAAAGCGACACATCACAATGTCGAATCGCTATTGAAATATAGCAACATGCCTACAAAATGGCAACACAATTGCAGAAGGATAAAGCGATGCTATTAAAAATAGTGACACTTTTGCAGATTTAGCACTTGGAAACTTAGATTCTAATCATTTTTTAGCCAAATTGACACTATTTGCTTCATGCATGTAGGAGGATATTCAACCTCTCATGTTCTAGGAGCATCAGCTTGACATTCTTGTGGAGGCACATCATTTCACAATGGAGCAGTAGGGGCTCTTGGGAGTCATTGGATTCAGATTCATTGTGTGCATGCTCGAGGTTGGGACCCACTTAGCTATGATGACAACGTTGGTGGAGCACTAACATAGTGAGACTTCTTCATTCCACCTCCCTACTGGCAAGGCTACTGTCACATTGGAGGAAGTATGGAATATTTTGCAGCTTCCCATCCACAAGGAGTGATTCATCTATGACACAGTTTCTAGGATGGATGCAACATGCTTTGAGATCTTATGAGCGGATGATATCCTTCTAGTGAGCTCTTAGATTGACTTGGAGTAGTTCCAAGGATAGGTTTCAGACTTTAGATTAGTTTTAGGTGCCTTGATCTTTGGTTTGATTTCCCTAGACCAATGTGGTAGAGGTTTTAGTCCAGGTTGGGGACTAGCGTGGCACGACATGCTATTCAGGATTACTCAATATGCATGGGGTTCCATTATGCTTGCATCATTGTACCATGATATGCATCAAGCTGTGTACTACTAGGGAAGGAGCAGGGTAAAAGTACAAAACTATGTCACACTTTCAGCCAACTTATCAGCACAATTGAATTTAAGTATTTCTAACTAAAAGTCAATTTTGCTCAAACATATGATCTAGTAAGATTCATTCTAGCTAGGTTAGATACTTCTACAACTTTTTCAACTAAAATTGTTGGCTAAAAGTATATGGAGCACCACTTTAAGTCCAATTTACCAAAAAAAAAAAATTATTTGAAAAACTTGAAGTTTCAATAACTCCTGCTAATGTAAATAATATTTTTTAAAAAATATTAAAAATACCCTTTTGTAGATCTATAAGTTTAGTTTTCAAAAATATATTTATTTTAATAGTTTAATTAATTTTTCTATTTTCTATTTTATTTTTACTAAAAGTAGGTTATCAGCACAAAATATTAGGTTGATTTCTATGCCAAGGAAAATTACTAAAACTTATTAAAAAAAAATGAAAAAAATATGATGCACTAGATAAAAGAATCTATTTTAAGATGGTATAACTTTTTTTTCATTTTAGATAAATATTTAATATGAAAGTTGACGTCAGATGAAAATAGTTGTTTTTTGATTCACGCACATTTTAATATTTATTTAAAAATATATATTTATCAAAATTGGAAAAAAAACATATCTATACACTAAAATTTCAAGTTATAAATACACACAAAAAAATTGAAAGAAAAATAATAAAATTTACTATAAAAAGTTTGATGTCCCATGCAACTTCAATTTTCAGCATTTTATCAACAACTAAATTATAACTTTAATTTATTAAAAACTAGTTTAAAATAATTTTTTATTTTTTTTAAAAAAATATAAACATAAAATATACTAAAATATACATATTTTACTAGTTTACATCATTTCAAAATTCAAAACATATATGCCACTTTTTAGTGGTTCAAATTTAAAAATTGGATCAGCGTTGGCCGTTTCCTTTTAAAGTGTGACACAACTTTGTGCTTTTACCCAGCATAGGAGTCGGGATCACAGTATTACATATATGGGCATAGGAGCAGATTGTTGTGTTGAGACCCATTTTTTCTTTAGCAGACATTGATCCAGATGAGCCAATTGTATATAGATACCAAGCAGCTATGACCTTGTAGCACACAACGCTGATAGGGATTCCATATTGGAGGAGGGTTATAGACAAAATGACCATGTTTAGGTGGAGGCCATGGCTTCAGGCACCACCATGGTACAATGATCACCAACAGTTGTTTTTTGCTAGGCAGACTCAATTCATCCAGGGTCGGGAGCACACTATGATAGAGCAGTATCTTCTAGACCATGTGGCTCGCCAATTTAAAGAGACAATATGTACCCCTAGATGACTACACAACCATTTTTGCTTGGGCACAAAGAGACAATCTGGGGCCTATAGATTCAGCCTTAGGTGGCTATAAATGATTTTAGATAGCTAGTGGCTCGACCTTGGGTGTATGACAGAGGACAACTTGATGTAGGTACTACCCCAAGTTATGCTGCATGGCGGGTGACCCCTACACGCTTGATAGATTCAGTTGGAGGGTATCCATGGGGTAGACCCAAAGGCTGGGGTGTAGGAAAAGGATGACAACAAGATGATCAATAGCACCCCCATGATTAGTTCATCAAGACCAGGCAGTTAGATAGGTACCAAGGCCACCTCCACCACCACCACCACCACTGCATTAGCATCAGTAGCCTCCACCACAACAACAACAGGGTCAGGATCCTCATGACATATAGATTCAGGCCCTTACAACTGAGAGAGATCAGTTGTAGTCGTAGTTACAGACCATGACAGCTGATAAGGACTATGAGTGATAGTTGTGGTAATAGTTGGATCTTCAGTTGGCCTAAGAGACCGAACAACGGTATCAGTTAGAGGTTGTCATAGTAGTGACGTAGGGTTAGGTGGTTTCAACATGCACGTATAGAGATGTCATATCAGAGGCATCATACTAAAGGACAATTTATGATAGGGATGTCCCTCAAGAGCAACAACAACTGAACTACTCCCATAGGAGTAGGGTTGGTCCTAGTGGGTCAGGTGGTGTGCATTAGTTAGGAAACTTGGAGAGTGTAGTCAGAGACAACCATCTGAACATGGTCATCAAGACCAATCTCGATATGTCGATTGATAGAGTAGGGAATAGACCATGCCCCTTTTGTAGACACTTTTTTGGATATATAGCCCTGATTTGTATATGTATACACATTCATCAACTCATTTTTGATAGCCTCTTGTATATCTATTTTTGATGATATTTACACATTTACTCTGACTTTGTATCATGACATTTAGATTTTGATGATATATATGAGATGGCCTGATTTGATTATGATATGAGATTCTATCATTTTGAAGTGATGTGATGTTTCGTTTATTTTATGTGTTATGATCATGTATGGATGCAAATGTTGATGTTATGGATGCATTTTTTAATTTATACCTTATGATACAATGTGATATATGATGTGATGGCTATATGATATATGCAATATGTATGATATACATTATGGATGCAATGTGATGGATGGTGCATTCTCTTTTTTAGTATCTTTCTATGACACACTATGAGATGGATGTATTTCCTTTTATGTATTTTCCATATGATGATGTCATGCTTACGAGATTAGATATGCAGATGAGTATGTTGTGATTATGTAGGATGCATGTGTGTTGATAGTTTGTGGATGGAGGATGGATGCATTATGACTTTTGTTGACTGTAATGATACTATGTTAGTGTGGAAAGAAGATAGAAGAATAAGACGGATGGATTGACCATTGATTTTGAGATTTCTTTAGAAGTCCAACAAGTCTATGAGTCTTTGAGAATTTATTAGATATGGTGATGAGATTGATGATATGATCGTTTCAGGGATTGGGATACTTCATTCCTTATTTTTGATATAATACATAGAAACGATGCATCAATGTATTGATAACTAGGATGGTGTTGTATCTAGTGTGATGGACTTTGACTCTGCAAACATATAGGATAATCCTTGCTCACATCTTGACATACAAAAACCTCATTGGAATGTAGTTTAGAAGTTTAGAACATTTCAGACCAAAGCATATGCAATAGTCAACAATCTATTCCGAACAACCTCCCTACACACAACTAAGCAAGTATTCGCTAAGATTATTTTACAAGAACATCCTACAAGCATTGAAAATGAAAGATAATGATTGATGCCCCATTCCTTTCTCTCTAAATCATTTGCACATCATCGAGAGGTTCTCAGAATGGGTTGAGTTGATCCCACAATACTGGTTTACAATTTTTGGCCAAGCTGGACACTGAACTGATTTTTTCTAACTAAATCTTCACTTTTGGGAACCTATAGCGGCTAAACCGTGAGAAATTTGAAGATGATACAAACTAGTGATTTGTGACATTTTTTCTGCAGATTCTAAATATATTTTTTTCAAAAATTTTGGAATCAGATTGCACTTCTCTTTCCATCTCCTTCAAAAACTAGTTTTTTTCAGTAAACACCATTTTTAAGGAGTGACACCGTATAACACAAATTTTTTTCCATGAAGGATAAAATTATAATTTTTTGAATTTAGATTTGTAACTATGATATGTAGTGCTTCCAATTGGTTTCATAGTGTTTTATTGAATATTTTTCCTTAATCAAGTTTCAAAGTCAAACCAATTACAATTTAGACATAGGTGGTATAACACATAGCTTTTTGTATGTATCAAAATTTAATTTTATTTTTTGTTGGATCAAGGACTTCAATATTTGGTGCACTCATATTTTTCAATTTTTTTTTAATAATCTTCTATTTTTCCACATGTGCAGAACAAAGAGCTTGATTTTCATGAAAAACCTACATTCACAAGAAATAAAAAATAAATATAATAATTAAATTAAATTTATTCCAAATTATACTTTTTGGGAAGCTTATAATGAGGACTACATACTTATAAATAATAAATTTTAAATGAATTCATTTGATCCCCCAAAAGTTAAATCAAAAGTGGTTTTTTATCAGCATTTTGATAGGTGTAAAGGAGACTCTGTTATAGGTATGGTTTAAAACTAGCGAGGTTCTATCCAAGGGGGTTTGATCAAACTACCTTTGATCAAACCCTCTTCAATTGGAATGCTTTAAATGGAAATTTTTAAGGCTTAAACCATTATATTTTCTAAAAATATGTGATTTCAGCAAAAAATAGAATCTCCCAGAAATTGTAAACCAGCTTTGTGGGATCACTCGTCAACAAGATAAATCATAATAAAAGATCAAAACAAGCAGTCAATGTTATCTATATCTCTTGCCAAAGTAACATAGCTAAAGTGATTTATGATGATAATTCCCATCGTAGGAATGATGCATCCTAGGACATGTTTACCAAATGTTTTGACTAAGACTAAGTGTTTGATAAGCCGTTGATACAAATGTTACTAACTTGTTTACTTATGACCTAGACTTTAGATTTTGATATTTAGGTTCACACTTCACGAATTTTCCATACGTGTTTTCTACTTGTTTTACCAAAGGTTGATGATGATGATCAATTTATTATGAATGAAAGTTTATTGCGGGTGAAAGCCAAATGGGATGGGTGGTTTTGGAGTTTTTTGGAATTTTCAATGTTTTTGGTATTTTACAATGTTTTGAGGATTTTTTTGGTCTTTTTGAATGTTTATGCGAATGTTTATGTGTTCAAGTTATTTTGAGGTTGTTTATGATTTTTGAATGTTTTCCAATGTTTTGGTTTTTCAAGATTTTCAAATGTTTTTGTGTTTTCCAAGTTTTGACCAAGACCCAAAAGGAACTGACCTAGGGCCTTGGGGGCTTATCAAAGATTAGCCTTGCCTACGTTATACACAAAGAGACCACATAGTTCAACTAACTCTGACTAGTAACCATTTATTGATGAGATATGAACATCGATGGATTGTTAGTTTATTATGACATACTCTTAGCCTAAAGTGTCTCAGGGGTACATTGATGAGGACCTTGTCTACATTCAAGCTCAAAGACAAAGTAGTTCGACTTGATTTTGTTTTTTTTTTAATGTTTTAACCTATTTAGGGATTTTTTGATGTGTTTTGGATGTTTTTGGATTTTGGCTTTACAACTTTTCAAATGTTTTTGGATTTTGGCTATACAAGATTTTGATGTTTTTGGTTTTTTTTTAATTTTGCAAGTTTTTTTGAATTTTTTGATGGTTTTCAAATGTTTTGGGATTTTTTGAGAGATTTACAATAACTTTAAGATATACAAGAATCCAATCCAATACAAGCATAACAAATTTCCCCCAATGTGATGTGATAGACTACCTTGATATAGGAAGGAAAAACTGACCTTAGGAATGTGCTAGGTAGTACTGAAGGGGAATATGATAATTTACACAATATCCAACTATAATACAGATGCAGATGAGTTATGGAATAAATACGATCAATGGATGGGATAGATGGATGTGATGCGAAGCAGGGTAAGCTAAAAGAACCATTGATAGATGAAGGTGCTTATTTACACGAGGCATCTGTTTGCTAGGTTTTCACCAAGGTACTTGCCCAAAGTGCCATCAAAGTGGATTTCACTAGAGGACAATTTTTTTCTTTACTTTTTTCAATCCTTTTGCTTATTTTTTTAGATTTTGTTATTTTTTGATTTACACTCTTCAAGCCTAGGCATAATTTTTTTTGAGAAGTAGAATGTTGATTGGTTCTTGCAAGGGTTCTCCTTCAGGCATTGACAATTGATAAGCTCCTAACCCATAGCTTGTTTTGATGACAAATGGTCCCAACTAGTTGGGCTCAAACTTTCCTTTAGTTTCCTAATTTGGAACATTCTTTTGATTCTGCTTGAGGACAAGATCTCCCACCTAGAAGGACCTACTCTTGATCTTCTTGTTGTATTTTCATTTCAATTGATTTTGGTATTCCTACAAATGATTTAAGGCATCAAGATGATGCTCATCCAAGAATTCTAACTCCTTCATTCGAGACACCCTATATTATTCATCAATGATTAGATTTTGTAGTGACACTCTCTACGAGGGGAGCTTGACCTCAATAGGTAGGATGGATTTAGATCCAAAGACTAAGGAGAATTTTTTTGCAGCTATAGGTCTATGAATATTGGTTTGATAGGCCCATAAATCAAGGTTTAACTACAGATGCCAGTCACGTGCAACTTTATTGACCATCCTTTGTCTTATTTGACACCTCAACTTGACCATTTCCCTAGGGGTAATAGGGGGTAGAGAACTAGTGTTGGGTGTTGAATCATTGGCATATCTCTCATATATCTTGATTTTTGAAGGGTGTTTCATTATCTCAGATAAGGGCTTACAGGACACCATAGAGAAAAATAAGGTAATTCAAGATGAATTTGGAGATTTGTTTCCCCATTATGTAAGTCATAGGGGTAGCTTCCACCCACTTCATAAAGTATTCAGTGACCATGATGATAAATTTATGACCATTAGACATGGTGGGGGTAATATTTACTATGAGGTCAAGTCCACACTATGAGAAAGGCCAAGGCATAACAATCGATTTAAGCTCTTGAGCTTGAGCATGGATAAGGTCCCCATGCTATTGATACTATATACACTTCTTCATAAATTGATGAGCCTCATGTTCCATTGTTGTCCAGTAATACCTCATCCTCAATAGTTTCTTGGATAAGGTCATACCACTAGAATGTGATCCACAAATGCCTTTGTGTACTTTTGTTAACACAGTTAAGGCTTCCTCTTGGTTGAGACATTGTAATAATGTCCCCTCGATGCTTCGATAGTATAGGGTATCACCTAGGATAACAAATCAAGAGGATTTCTCGATGAAGGTTTTCTTAAGGTTGGAAGTGATGTCAATGGGAATCATACCTTTGGCAAGTAGGTAAATATGTCATGATACAATGGGGAATCGAGACCAATGATTTCACACACAAATTCTAAGTTAGGGATCTCGAAAGTCAGTACAAGAAGTTTCTCTACAAGAAAGTTGCATTGAAGGGAATTGTGTGGCATGTCTAATAAGGACCCAATGGTTTCCATGGCATCAACTGCTCTATTGTTGACACGGGGGATTTTCTCAAATGTTATATCGATTAAGAATCCTTGAGATCTTCCACCATTTTCTTGTAGGGTGAAATAGCTTATCATCCTTGGTTTGATAATAATCATTGACCTAATTTATAACTAGCTGTGAATATCCATAGGCCCTTAATCTCAAGATTTTTGATTGAGCTACAATTTTTAACCCTATTATGAGAGCTTCATACTCAACAATATTGTTAGTGCATGGAAAGGATAGTCGGTATGCTTTTGGAATATTGTTACCTTGTGGGGTGATAAAGAGAATGCCTACCCCTGATCCATGTTGGGCATAGGATCCATCAAAATACATCTTCCACTAATCTGCCACGTCAAGGACAAACACTGACTCATTAGGAAACTCATATACCAATGGATTCTCTACATAGATGGGTGCCTCAGCTAGTTGATTTGTAATTAACTATCCCTTGATAGATTTCCTCTCCACATACTCTATGAAAAACTCTATTAAGATCATTACCCACTTAGCCATATGCCCAATGAGAGTTTCTTTGGACAACAAATATTTCAGTGGGTCAATTTTAGCAATGAGCTTGATTTGATGTACAAGTATATAGTTTCTGAATATTTGTGAAGCAAAGACTACTGCTAGACATGCCTTTTCGATGGATGAGTAATTCATTTCATACCCCACCAAGGTCTTACTGATATATTATATCGCTCTTTCCTTTCCTATTTCGTCATGTTGGGAAAGAAGAGCACCTAATGTTGTTGATGTGGCCAAGATGTATAAGATCAACAACTTGTTCGATATTGGTGGCATGAGGACTGGAGGTGTCAATAGATAGTCCTTGATTTGTTGGAAGGCTACATCACATTTCTCATCCCACTTGTATGTTATCCTTTTATGGAGAAGGTGGGAAAAGGGATGGATCTTGTTTAATAGTTATGTTATGAATCTCTAGATAGATTATAGTCTTCCTTGTAGACCTCACATCTGTTTCAATGTTTGCAGGGGCTCCATGTCTATAATTTATTTTACCTTGGTTGGATCTATCTTGATCCCTTTGTGTGAGACTATGTAACCAAGAAGCTTGCTTGATGTGACCCTAAAGACACACTTTTTTGGGTTCAATTATACCTTGTATTCTTCAAGACTATCAAAGATTGGTTCCAAGACCTCTATATGTCCTTTCCTTGTATTTGATTTAGCTAGATACCATCCACATAGTCTTCAACCATTTTATGGATCTTATCATGAAAGATAAGGGTCATTACCCTCTAATAGGTTGCTCTAGCATTCTTTAGCCCAAACAACATCATATTCCAACAGTGTGTTCCCCATGGAAATGTGAATACGTTTTTGTGTTCATCCTCCTTAGAAATCATGATTTTGTTATAGCTTGAAAACCCATCCATGAGTGATAAAATTTCATGTCCTACAGTTAAATCAATAATGATGTCGATGTTCGGAAGAGGGAAATCATCTTTCAGACATGCTTTGTTCAAGTCCCTAAAGTCACTACATATTCTAATGCCCCAAGTGGGTTTGGATACTAGCACCAGGTTAGAAACCCACTTAGGATAGTCGATTGGTTAGATGAATCTGATGTCAAGGAGCTTCTATAATTCTAGTTTAACTAGTAATGCCATCCAAGGGTACATCTTTCTTATTTTATGTTTTACTGGTTTTGCTTCTGGATAAATTGCTAGGTGATGTACAACCACTTCAAGATTGAGCCCAGGCATATCTATGTAGGACCATGCAATTTTTTCCCTTCGTTCTTTAAGGAACACTACCAAGGTCTTATGTTATTCATCTAATAATGATTCAACATAGAAGGTTATCTTAGATGCCTCCTCCATTCCCACATTCACTGGATTTTCTTTCTTTGCAAGGACCATTGATTTCTCTGGATGCATTGCACTAAGGGGGAGATTGAATCCCTCATCCTCTGACACCTCAGAGAGGTTTTCACCTTTAGATGCATCCTTTATTTTTACTATTTTGTGACCAGAAAGTTCCACTGTGTGGTTTTCACTTAAAGATCTACACGTTATCTACACCAGATCCATACAAATTTAAGTAATATTTAACCAACTAAGCTACAATCCCAATGAAATATTTGAAAACCATTAACCAAGAAGCTATTTAGAAAAAACTATGAATAAAGGCATAAATGAAATCTAGCTAAATGCTCTAAACCCTATCCCATTGGGGGATTGGTGTTGCATTCATATGGAATGGTAGCCCTTTCCCAATCCCTTTGATAAAACAAGCATCTAATCAAACTACATTGATGAAAACCAAGCTAATATTGATAAAACTATACTAAAGGTGGATGAAAAGCTAATAATGGATGCAAAGATGAATACAAATACTATTCAAATGTGCAACATAACTTTTCTTTTATGTAAGTGGATCCATTTCTGTCCAAAATGTGAGGTATTTATAAGAGAAAATGATGAATCAAGGATCAAGATCAAATTGATCAATCAATGATCAAGATGCAATGTGAGGTGAAGACATGGATCAAGGATTATCATCAATGTATGAGAATGCAAGATCACATGGATTAAAGAGTCAATCAATGGCTCATAATGATTGAAACAAACACACTTTCAAAGTTGTTAGGAAAGAATATTCCATTTTTGGAGCTCAAATGGGAGAATATTCCCATGCAAGTGGATGGGTGAGGGAAAATTAGTAACTAGTTAATTAAAACAAATTTTTAATTGTGCAAGTTGAGTGAATTTAGGATTATCATTAAATAATTAGTTTATTTAATGAAAAGGGGTTCAAATGACATTTAATTAAATAATTATGATTATTTAATGAAATGAGAGGACATAAGGGGGTTTAAATTACATAACTTGCATTATCTAATTTAAACAAGATGAAATGCTAGTGTGAAAGGGGGTGAATTAAGCTAATTAATTAATTAGATTAATAGATGAGAATGATGCATTTAATTTAGCAATGAGAATCATTTAATTAAATAGTCAAAAAAGAGATGAATTTTAGGACGAAACGATGTTAGTAACTAGATTCAAGTGTGTAATATTATTCAAGACAATTTTAAGTTCCTACAAAAACAACTATTATAATTTCTCATACTAATATCATTTTACCTCAATCATTCTTCTCCATCTCACTTTGCAAGTTGGTAGTGTTTCTCTCATATTTGTGTGCACAATTATGATATGATTGGGACAATAATGATGATGAGATTTCAAAGTTAGTGGCTATGTTTAGAAGAGGATGAAGGCTACATTTATAATGGATATTGGCTTAATCAACAATATGGATTCAATAGAAGATCGACATATAAGATTGAATGAGAGTGTGCAAGGGAAAGTTGACCATTTCAAAAATGGCAGAATGAAAGAATTAACTGGAGAAGGAAATAGAAAAGTGTAAGAGATAAGTGGAGAGAAAAGCGGAGGGTGGAAGAGTTAAGTGGAGAGAAAGATAGGAGGTGAAAGAGTTAAGTGAAGACTGAAATAGGGTAAATTTGTACAAATGATAAAATTGGATTTTGCAAATATGTCATCTTTATATGATCAAAGCTATAACTGGAGGTTTTCTTATTGATTCTTTCCTGCTAGTATGTTCCCTAGAACCAAATTTTGTATTACCTTATTTAAATATATAATAAATATTAGTAGCTTTCCACCTTTGCCAAATATATATATATATATATATATATATATATAAATATTCACCCACACATTTGAATAGTTAATTAAATAAAATTATTTAATTAATTATAGAGGAATTTAAGGATTAGAATAATTAAATAAATAAAAATATTTATTTAATTGTAGGCTAAGTGATGCAGGAGCATTTGGGTGTACAAGTAATCTTGCACAACTAAAAAGAATTACATTTTATTTTATTTGATTTTGTTGTAATTTTTATTTATTTTCAGGGCATTTTTCATACATTTCTAACATATTAAAAATTAAATCCTAATACCTATTGGATATATGACACCAAAAGCTTGATTTTCATATGTTTAATGGCTCATAAAATGACATTTTCCTCCACAAATTGGAGGAGAAAATTCCAATGGCTAGGCATGAGGAGACCATTTTTTGGTACCTATAACTCCTCTTTAATTTTAAATTTTCATTAATTAAATAGGCAGGAAGAATCTAGACATGTAGAAGTGGGATAATGGAGTGAAACGGTGGAAGACAATTTCAACAAAGAATTTAAAATTCTTGCTAGAAATGAATGAAGGGGGATTAATGAGGAATATGGAAACATATAGGAAAGAGAGAGGAATGAAAATGTAGCTGGTTTAATAGGAATGACAATCTCCAAGTTAAAGAAGGGAAAAAGAAGAAGTGAAATGCAAAAAAAATCGAGGAAATGAAAGGAAAATACTTGTGAGGTCTATCTGGGAGGCCCAGGGGTGATGCAATAGATATTTGTAGATGCATGTGCTACTGGTTGTAGCTGATTTGGAGACTCTTTGGTATGATTTTCGAATGTTGAATATAAGATCTTGTCTATGGAAATGTTTTAGTTGTGTTTGTTTTGCTTTGTAGCTTGTTGCAGACTATGCAAGTATGAATAATGAAAATCAGATTTATAAGTTTGAATTTATGAATTTTCATGTGATGATCAATCATTTGGAATGTTCTCTCTATGGTTTTAATTCATATTTTATTGATTGAACAATTTGGGTGTTGTTGCAATTGTTTGTTGTTACCTGAAGCTAGTTGTTGAATGTGGGGGTTTATGGGTTTTTTGAGTTTTCAACGATAAAATCAGAAGGCTATTAATGGGGTAAAAAATGATGATCTATTTACTTTCCTAAAGATGAATGTGGGGGTTTTCATTTTCCATTTTTTTAGTAGAAAAGGATTACATTTGATGGATCAAAAAAATCCTCAAAATAGTTTGATGGTTCAAAATAATCTTCAAAATAGGGTCTATCATGAATTTTGAGTGCAATTTCAAAGTTGCATGAATGTTTTATGGGGTTGCAATCTCCACACTGATTTTTGGGAGTCTTGATTTCTTGCATCAATAGGTATTAGAGCTGGAAGATATCGAGAGTGCATTATGCACCAAGAACTGTGGGTGAAGAGTGGTGAAGAGTGGAGCGGTGAAACTGCAAAAGAGAGTTGTGAGAGAATAATTTTTTTCTTGTGGGTATAAAGAGGGCCTGTTACTTCTATCCTCCAATAGAGATAAAGCTAGGTAGAAGGTGTAGAGTTGCTCCACTAAGAGAGAGTGTGTAGAGGAAGCATCTTCCAGAGTCTTTGTTGGGTAGAGGGCAATGTGTTGTGAAAAAGTGTTTTGCAAAGCCTATGATGTATTGTGGCAGCAAAAGAGATGGGTATACACATGAGGAAGAAACCTATGATATGGGAAGGATGGATAAAGTACCAAAAGATGAGGATCACCTAGATGATTTTGGATATAAATGCAAGGTTGGATAGATTGGAGCTACTGCAACAAGGAGAGATAGTCAAGAGACATGAAGAGTTGAAAGGTGCAACACAAGATGAAAGAGAAGAAACTAGGAACAACAAAAAGAAATGGGGCATGATTTGATAATTCTAAGTTTGATTTGTTTGTGAGTAAAGAAACTGAGACAAATGGAGGTGTGAAAGTGGGGCTCTTTGATGGTCCCATATTTGATGAGGAAATTGGTGAAGATCTCCTATTAAGAGAGGAGATAAGAGGAATAGAAAGGTTATTAAGTGGAGAAGTAACATCTAATTTTTTAGAATTGTATGAAGATGAAATTGATAGGGATTTTTTTGTTGTTGAGATGGATATGAAGTTGCAAATAGATGGGAAGAAAATAAATGAATATGCAAATTTGTATGCAACACATTCGTGTGAAGAAGTTGTTGAAGATCTTACAATGGTTGCAGATACAAAGATCATGGTGAGAGTAGATGGGGTAGATGAAAAACTTATTGGAAAGAGACACTGCAAATGTCTTATGGTGTTTTCATTGATGGAAACCCTAGTTAGTAATTGGATCTGCATGGCACCATTTTCTCACACCGACAGGAAGATTGAGGACTATCAAGAAGAATAGAGCATCCAACAGTTTGGTGTTCAATGATTCACATGTAGATTTCCAATTTTTATTTTGAGTTATGGATCTCATGAAAAGTGAATCAGTATATTTCTTGTGTTATCCAAAAATCTTAGTGCCTCGTACCAAGTCATGTGTAAGTTTGGAGATCCGATTGATACTTTTTTGTTTATCAATATTTTGGGGCCGACTCAGTTGATAAAATGTGGTGCATATATTCAAGGAATGTTTATTCAAATATTTTTGTGTTTGATCATTATGTTTTGGGTCCAAGCTAATTTTTGGATGACCATTGTGGATGCGCATTGGATAATTCTTAAGATTTGAGCTGATAGTTGCTAATATTTTTAAGTTTTATTAAAGTCAACTTGTTGCGATTAAATTGTTAGTCATAGATATATATGTATGATCTATTACATCATTTTGATGTGTATGCATGGTGTGTCAATGTGTATTGTGAATATCAGAAGAGTGTTAGAGCAATTTTATCTATAGTTTCACTTGTGCATAAAGATTTTGTGGTTCAAGTCAGAGCAGAGCAACATAAAAGTTCAGTATCAATCAAAAGGACAAAAGATCGACAATTGAGCCTAACCAGAACTGTAATCAAGCATTTTTAGATGCTATTCTTTCAGTTCATTCTCTTGGATCTAATCCAAATCTTAGTAAGGTAGTCTGCCTTCATATTTGGAGCAGTGAGCCTGAATGCAAGTGCATTCCCATATTGTAAACTTCTTTTTGAGTATACTCAAATTATATTGTGGATTGGCCATCCACCGTGGTTTTTCCCCTAACAGCGTTTACACATAAAAATCCTTGTGTTATGGTGTTATGTTTATTTGCTTTCTATTTCTGTATATTTCTCTTGGTTGAATGTTTCAAGTGGGTTAATGATCAGAATAATAAAATTATTTTTTGCAGAACACTAATTCACCCCCCTCTCAATGTTGCTTGTTTCCAACAATTGGTATTAGAGCCAGTACCTCGAAAGAAGTCTAACAACTTGGGGAGATCTTGGATACAAGCAGTCTTCAGCAACAACTTATGGTGGCCTTGGACGATCTTGACCAGTCAAATTTTGAGAACCGAGAATTGCGAGAAAGTCTTGAGAATGCAAAAAAATTCATCTAGTCATTGAAAGACAAAATCAATGAATCAAGGGAGCAAAGAAAGGAATTATATGATCAACTCAAGTAAAAGAATAGAAGCATGGAAGATGAACAACTTAGTCATGCCTTGAAGGAGAAAAAATAAGCGTGTGAAAAGTTTTCTAGAGAAAATGCTGCCTTGAAGCATGATATGGAATCCATCATGATGAAAATGACCAAGGAAATTGAAGATATAAATAAGAATGAAGAAAAGATTGCTCAATCCTTGAAAGAAAAATCTGAACAATGTAGCCAATTGGACAATGAATTGGAACAATCAAAAAACAATGAGGAAATGCTTGTAAAACAACTTGATGATCTTAGAGATGAACTTACTACTACAAATGAGTACAAGGAGAAATTCAAAGCCAGTTCATTCAAACTTGATGAATTGATTAAAGGTTAGAGGACTAATGGTGACAGGCGAGGTCTTGAATATGAAGGAGAAATTTTTGGATCTAGACAAAAGAAATCTGGACAAGGGAGATTTAGGAAAGGAAATCAGGTGAATGGAGCTAGAAAGAATTTGGTAAGACAACCAAATGATCAAAGATTCAATGGATACTATTTTTCTTGCAAAAAATTTGGTCATATGGCTTCTTAGTGTAGGAGCAGGATGAACACAAGTGGACCATCATTCTCAGGTCAGTGCTTTAATTTCTATAAGTATGGTAATAAGTTAAGTGAATGCAGAGTTGTGATGAATAACTTTCATAGAGATATGGGATGCTATGCATGCAATAGACTTTGGAATATTGGTAACCAATGGAGATCAAGACAAAATTAGTGGAACAATTGGCCTGGACAGAGAAGTGTTGTGTGCTACAGCTACAACAAATTTGGCCACACTACTAGATTCTGTTGGAACAAAAGAGGTCTGGTAAAACAAAACATGCAACAAGATGTTAAGGGAAAAGCTAAAGTCATTATTGATGTGATTAGAAGGAAGATGCAGAAGAAATGGGTAAAAAAGAATCCCTTTATTGAAGGAAATACACCAGCACCAGAATCTACTTATGGTAATTCCTCCGAAAATTAGTTTTAGGCCTTTGACTTAGGGGGAGCTGTCAAGAAAATCTCTTAACCCCCTGTCGGTAACTGATACCAGAATGTGGATAGGTCCCGTTAGTACCCAAATGCTTTTCAAATGTTGTTCAACTGATTTGAGAAGGTATTGTGTAGTATAGGAGATCCACAAAAGAATTATCTATCTCAGTCCATGAAAATAGAGTAACCAAATGAACTAAGGTAAAAGCATTTATTGCGACAAAAGGGTTAGTTGTGCAAATGATAAAAAGCCACTTTTATCCTTCATTTGTCACTTTTCATTTTGGAGGAAAGCAATTTGAAGAGCCTTGGAGTGAACTTTGCTGAATTATGGAGAGATTCAAAGTGTGAAGAAGATTTTGCGATTAAACCCTGATCCGACGGAAAGGTATTTATCGAAAAGCCTGTGAATTTGTGATTTTGCAATCATGGCCACTCCATTGGTAGTAGAGGTTAAGGACAAACCCCATCCTAAGTTCAAATGACAACCTTATAAGTTTGTTGAGACCGAGCCCTTAGGAGTGTTTTCATCTGTACCGTACGGAGTATTGCACGCAGAAGATATTAGGGCTTATATACATGACAATATTGAATAATTAGGAAGCTCTCAAATAATGAATCTGTATTCCCATCATATAATTAAAGAGGATCTCATTGTAAAGCTAGAATTTCAAACCCTAGAAGAGAAGTTCACGCAGTTTGCAAAATTTCCCATATTTGAGGAAAGTGAATGGGTTAGATATATTTTGAGTTGTGTTCATGTCGAATTCATGTGGCTAAATATACCCTTCAAGATCACAAAAGAGGCTATATGTGTACTCACGGGTTTGAATTACACTGGTAGACTTCCAGTCTTGAAATCCATGAAGAATGAGAAGGTTACTGAGGCAACAGGTGCACAATGGGACAAAAGGGTAATGGCAATAGAAGATATTGCTAAAGCGGATGTAAAATTTGCATCAATGGTCATTGGGTACAAGATATACCATTCTAGCTAGGATAATTTTGTATCTTGTACAACCATCTATGCAACTTATGAAATGGTAAAGAAAAATGCATAATATGACTTGTACGAGTTGCTCAAAAGTTAGTTGATGGAGAATCTGAGTAAAATCAAGAAAGATAAGAAGAATACTTCAAATAAGGTAATATTCTATTGTGTTTATTCTTCTATTTCATGGATGAGGTTCCGGGTGTTGGAAAAGTACATTGAAAAAATGATGAGCTTGTAGCTGTTCAGATAAGGAACATGCTATTTGGAATTGGTGATCATCGGGTCAAGAATACTACCCTCTGGGGGTACATCAAAAATTTCTAGAATATGATGCATACCAGGGAAATAATTCCCACTTCAATTGTGGAACAGTATAAAGATACTATCTGCTTCATGGTGGATATTGACCAATGTCATATGGAAGTTGTTGATCTCATAACAATATGGATCATGCCTATGGGAACATCTTAGAGATGTATGCAAAAAACTTGCTGAGTTCACCTTTGGATCAGGGAGAAGAGAGGTTTGGAACATATGTAGAGAAAAGTATGCAAGTTCATGAGGAATTGAAAAAGCTGGTGATAGTTGGGAGAGTGAGGAAAAAAGTAGAAGTCTTTGCAGAAACTATGGGCTTACCTGTAGAAGCTTTGAGAGAAGAAAGAAAGAGGAGAGATGAGGCAGAAGCACGAAAAGAGAAAGCAAAAACAAAGACTGCTAGTCCAGGAGCATCTTCTACCCTTACTAGATCTACAAGGAGTTCCCCATCCTTATCCACTCCTATAGCCAAGCCAACTCAAGACAAGCCTTCTGATAAAAGGAAGAAGAAAAAAAGCACAAGAACATATGAACCTATTTCAAAAGATGAGGAAACAAAATCAGAAGAAGTTTTGAGAGAAATGAAAGCTACCGGAACTCAGGCTGTCAAGTTAAACAAGAGAAAATCTTCCAAAAAAGAAGAAAAAGAAAAGAAGGAAAAAGTTGATAAACCTAGTATGTCAGTTGAGGAAGTTGAGAATGCAATTATCATGGATGGTAATCTTAAGCCCCTCTGTGAATTGTATGAAAATTTTGATAAATCAGGTCAAAGAATTCTTGAAGAAGCCACAATAAAACATATGAACATTTTCAATAAAGTTCTTGTTGAGATTATGTATAGCTTACCAAAGAGTCTGTATGATATTTTGGAGTCAAGAAGATTAAGTGCTAGAACAGAAGAAGAGAATCTGAGGAAGAGAATTCTTGCAGATTTGTGTCCAAAAATGTCAATTGAGGAGATGAATTCACTCCTTGAAAAGGCTAAAAGGGAATTTAAGAGCAAGAAAAGGGTGAATAAACTCATGATTAGTGAGAATGATGCTATTGTTGGTGAAACCAAGGATATTCTAGAAGAGTTTTTTTCAAAGAATAAGATTAATGTTGAGGAAATGAATACTGAAAATGTTCCAGAAAATGAGGAAGTGAATGTAGACGTTGAGGATTTTTAGATTCCTCCTAATGTGGAAAATACAAAGACACCTATGGAAACTAAATTTCCTAAGGTGGTATTAGCTGAGGAGAAGGAGGTGTAAAATGAAGAGGTTGAAGTTCCTAAAGGAAATCTAGAAACAGTCTCTGAAGAACCTAAGGTTGAAGAAGAAAAAGTTCAGGAAATCAGAGTGGAGGCAAGAGACATTGCCAAGGCAGTGAAGAGATCTCTAATTGAGCACCAGGAAGATTTTGATCCTAAATTGGATCAAATATCAATCAATCTATCCACTTTGTCCCCAATTCAGATGATGAAGGTCACATCAATTGCTCAAGCTAAGGCCAACAAGAAGATTTTGAAGTCTCACATAGAGGATAGTGAATTGCTAAGCCTTGCATTTGGATTTCTATAGAAATTAATGCCTACTCATGTCATGGATCCATCTGGTTCCTCTTCCGATGAGCTAAAAAAGCTCATAAATGCTATAAGTACTCAATTTGAGTCTCTTGAGAAATCTGCTGAGGATAAAGTGAAAAAAGAGTTTAATGGTAAAAGACTTAGTTGGTTGAAGGAAGTGATTGCAAAGGATAAGAATCTGTTAGCCACCTACATGAAAAACATTCAAGGTTCTATATCTTAAGCCGAAAAGGCCTATAAGGCATGTTTTGTTTTGTCCAAGTTTACTGAAGGTAATGAGAAAAAGGTGAAGGATCTTAAAAATCAATTGGCTATCATTTCTGATACTTTTGATCCATTAGCTGGTGATGTTGCTTAGCAAGAAGGTCAAGTAACATCTCTACTTGAAAAAAAAAGATGTTTAAAGAATGAATCTGACAAGATTGTTGGGAGAGTAAGTGAGCTCAGAGGACTAATTAGTCTGAAGATTGAGATAATGGTGAGTGCTTTAAAGTAAGTGAAAGTTGTGGCAGTTAGTGACCCAGAGAATCTTGAATCTACAGGAGCTCAATCCTATTTAATGTGTGGTCACATAGAAGTTTTGGAGAGTCTCAAAAAGGTTTGCAATGACAATTTAAGAGTGCTAAAGCAAGACTTTGCAGATGTTTTCAAATCTTTGTAAGTTACAAGTTCATGCTTGTATAGTATTGGAATTTTGTTTTGGTTTCCCCATTTTTTTCCATTTATGTCAAAGGGGGAGAAGTGTACATTGAAAAATGTATAGTCATCATAGGGGGAGTTTCTTTTCTGAGCCGAGATTGAAGTTTTTTTTTGAATTTTTGAAGTGGCAGTGTAATTCATGTTGGTTTTGATCCGACACTTAGTCATTTTTCACTAAGTGTTGCCATTAATGCCAAAGGGGGAGATTGTTGGCAAGTGACACTGCAAATTTATTTTGGTGTTGTCATTGATGGCAACCCTAGTTGGTAATTGGATCTGCATGACACCATTTTCTCACACCAGTAGGCAGATTGAGGACAGTCAAGAAGAACAAAGCATCTGACAGTTTGGTGTTCAACGATTCACATGCAGATTTCTAGTTGTTATTTTGAGTTGTGGATCTCATGAAAGGTGCATTAGTGTATTTCTTGTGTTATCCAAAAATATTAGTGCCTCGTACCAAGTCATGTGTAAGTTTGGAGATCCAGTTGATACCTTTATGTTTATTAGTATTTTGGGGCCGACTCAGTTGAAAAAATGTGGTGTGGATATTCAAGGAATGTTTATTCGAATATTTTTGTGTTTGATCATTTTGTTTTGGGTCCAAGCTAAGTTGTGGATGACTTTTGTAGATGCGCATTGGATAATTCTTAAGATTTGAGCTGACAGTTGCTAATATTTTTAAGTTTTATTAGAGAAAAATTGTTGCGATTAAATTGTTAGTCACAAATATATATGTATGATCTATTATATCATTTTGATGTATATGTGTGGTGTGTCAATGTGTATTGCGAATATCAAAAGAGTGTTAGAGCAATTTTATATACAGTTTCACTTGCGCATAAAGATTTTGTGGTGCAAGTCAGAGAAGAGTAGAGTAGAAGTTCAATATCAATCAAAAGTACAAAATATCAACAATTGAGCCTAATGATAACTCTAATCAAGAATTTGTAGATGTTATTATTTCAGTTCATTCTCTTAGATCTAATCCAAATCTCAGTAAGGCAATGTGATTTCCTATTTTGAGTAGTGAGCTCTAGGTAGTGAGCCTGAATGCAAGTGCATTCCCATATTGTAAACTTCTTTTTGAGTATACTCAGATTATATTGTGCATTGGCCATCCACCATGGTTTTTCCCCTAACAAGGTTTCCACGTAAAAATCCTGGTGTTATGGTGTTATGTTTATTTTCTTTCTTTTTTTGTATATCTCTCTTGGTTGAATGTTTCAAGTGGGTTAATGATCAGAATAATAAAGTTATTTTTTGCAAAACATTGATTCACCCTCCCTCTCAGTGCTGATTTTTTCCAACAAACCTCATAGTGAAGGATGTGATAAAGTTTGTAGCTAAAGATAACATCAAAAACATTGTAGTGAAGAAAAAGGAGGTCATTTTTTTTGCATTTTGTGATTTTCATGAAGTTGTAGGGGTAGTTTTTGTGTATATGTTGTAGGTGTTGATGTGTATGATGAGGGAAATTGGTGGAGGTGGTCAAATTTTGGTGGGTTGGATCTCATGAAAGAGGTTAGGAAATGGTAGAATCATTGGAGGAGGAGGATGGTTTGTGGTGGATACAAAACCATGAGACGAAAGAAGAATGTTGAGCAGAGATGTTTGAAGAAGAGGAAGAAAAGGAAAGAAGATGAGGAAGAAAAAAGATAGGTTCTTCAAATTTTCACAAGTTCTCACTCATGAAACATTTCTCTTACCTGGGTTGTTTGATGCAGGAGCATTTGGGTGTACGAGTAATCCATCACAACCAAAAAGAATTAGATTTTTTTTTTGTTGTTGTGAATTTTTATTTTGGTCTTATAGGCATGATTTCAAGGCACTTTTCACACATTCTTATTATATTAAAAATTAAATCCTAATACCTATTGGATATGACACCAAATGCTTGATTTTCATATGTTTTATGGCTCATAAAATGAATTTTTCCTCCCAAAATTAGAAGAGAAAAAATTCCAATGCCCAAAAATGAGGCCATTTTTTCTCACTTGTAACTCTTGAATTTGAATTTTGCATTAATTAAATAGGCATGAAGAATCTATATGCATAGAAGTGGAGTAGTGGAGTGAAACAATGGAAGACCATTTTAGCAAAGAATTCAAAATTCTTGCTGCAAATTAATGAGGAATATGGAAACACATAGGAAAAAGAGAGGAATAAAACTACAATTGATTTGATAGGAATGATAATTTCTAGGTTGAATAAGGGAAGAAGTGAAATGCAAGAAAAATCAAGGAAATGAAAGGAAAATACCTATGAGGCCTTGCTGGGAGGCAAGGAGTGATGCAATAGAGATTTGTAGCTACATGTGCTACTAATTGTAGTTGATTCAGATACTATTGGGTTTGATTATTTTTATGTTGAATGTAAGATCTTGCCTGTGGCAATGTTTGTTTTATTGTGTAGCTTGTTGCAAACTATGCAAATATAAGTAACAAAAATCAAATTTATCCTTGAATTTATGAATTTTCATGTGATGATCAATCATTTGGAATGTTATCTATATGGTTTCAATTCATAATTTCTTGGTTGAATGATTTGGGTCTTGTTGCAACTATTTGTTGTTGCCTGAAGCTAGTTGTTGCATGTGGGGCTCTATGGGTTTTTGGAGTTTTCAACTATAAAATCAAAAGGGTATTGATGGGGTAAAAATCATTATCTATTTACATTACTGAAGATGAATGTGGGGCTTTCATTTTCCAATCTTTTATTAGAAAAGGATTATAGTTGATGGCTCAAAATAATCTTCAAAAGAGGGCATGTCACAAATTTTGAGTGTAGTTTCAGAGCTACATGAATTTCTTTTATGGGGCTGCAATCTCCACACTGATTTTTGGGAGTCTTGAGTTCTTTTTGCATCACTAAGTTAGGGATTAAATAATTTAAATGATTATTTAATCGAAAGAGGTGGATTCATTAAACAATTAATTTTTTTTAATTAACAAAAGAAGAGAGAGAAGAAGATTAATTAGATTATTTAATTAATCTTAGAAGATAATTAAATAAAATTATTAAAATTATTAAATTATGATGGAAAGAGGAAGGAAATAATTAGGTTTAGAAAAAACTAAAGAAAGCAGAAAGAAATTATCCTAATTAAATAATAAAAAAATTCAATTAGATTAGATGAGAATTTGTAGAAAAATATCACCATAGGCTCAGGGACAATTTTTATTGTCTATATTTTGCCCCTCTTTGAGACAATGTGATTTTTAGCATTGTCTCAAATAAAATTTAAGAAGGTTTTGATTAGGCCTTGCCTCAATATGTTCCAAAAGTAGTGGGATAATATGGTGCCCCCTCGGGAAATTTGGCAAGAAATCTAGAAATTGAGCCAAAATTTCCAACAAGCCAGGAGAAAATCCTGGTTCATCAAGTAGAATAAGTAGTATAAGATTGAATGAAGTTGATCAAGATTGGAAATGGATTGATAGGTAGACTTTGAGCTAAGTTTATTTAGTGCAAAAATATCATCATAGAGCATTTTTTTTTTGCAAATGGATAACATACACTTGTTGAACACCCAAAATACTAAGAGAGGGGGGGTGAATCAGTATTACCTAAAATTCAATAACTTAAAAAGTGAATTACAAAGAATCTCATTAAACTTGTAGAAATGAAAGGAAAAAACTAAATCATGCACCACAACAATTAAGATAGGAACACTAGATTTTATATGGAAAACCCTTGAAAGGGAAAAACCACGGTGAGGATTAACTCACTATATATCATAACTAGTTACAATAGATCACAACTTAAAGGAATCACTATCCAGAAAATAGGAGGGCTCACTGCCTAAGGGAGATCACTTCTTCCTAAATTACAAATGGAGATACAAAATGGCTCACTGCTAGAGTTTGAACTATTTACAATGCATTTTCTATATGTTGAAGATATAGTTCCTTATTTTTCTCAAAAAACTGACTTCACACTTCATCACTCTTATGCACATGCATAAGATCACATTACCTCACTCTTCTCTCTACATATACACACACTAATTTTTCTTTCTCTATACATATATCTGTAATCAAGGGAAAAATAGAATTGTTAGATGGTTAGATCAAATAACATAAAAATCCAATGAAATAACGAAGTGCAATGGAAATCAAATGAAAACGAAAAGGAAATATATCACCAAGAGTCTCCATCTTCCATGATTGATCTTCGTTACACCTTCTTGCTTGCTGGAAATGTTGCCCTCAGATTTGTACTTTGAGCAATCTAAAATGCCTAAGCCCTACAACAAGATTCAAAGGATTTGATATGCCTATGACTATTGCCAATGTCTAAAAGTCAATGCCTATGTCTAGAATAAATGCCAATATTAATCAAATGCCTATGACAATGAATAAGTGTGTAAATAAATGCCTATAGTTATTACGTAAAATGTCAAGATATTTGAAAAATGAGAAGGAAATGGCATTTTATAGAAAAGGTCATTTCGAACGGACGGACGAGATAAATTAGTGATGAGACCCTAAAACGAACGATCTAGATTACACCCAAGAATCTCTAATTAGGGTTAAGGCAAAATCCTTAATTGAACGGTTGGAATAAAAATAGATCGACGGTGGAGAATAAATGAGACAAATTAATTAGAAAATAAAGATTTTCGAAAAATCAAGAAGATAAGATTGCCTGCTTTGCAAGATTCAAAAAATCAAAGAGATAAGATCGCTGATTTGCAAGATTCGAAAAATCAAAGAGATAAGATTGACTAAAGATCAATTTGGAAAATCAAGAATACCGACTTTGATTTTTGGAAGATTAATTACTAATTTGAATTAAAATAATTCAAATTATGGATTTTGAGAGATAATAAATAATCTTTTTAGATTATTTATCAAAAAGGACTGACAGTTAGGATTGACATGATATTTTAAATAATTTAATTTATTTAAAATGAGAAGAATATTAATTGGCAATTAAATAATTAAATTTAATTATTTAATTTAGAAGATAAGACCAATTAATTAAATAAATTAATCCATTTATTTAATTGGACATTTAGTGACGTATTAAATAAATAAATAAAATTTATTTATTTAATAATCAAGGATAATTAAACGCAGAAAGGGAAATTAAATAAATTAAGAAATCTATTTAATTAAAGAAAGACTTAGACAATTAGTGATGTATTTAATAAATAAATTAAAATTTATTTATTTAATAATCATAAAGAATCAAAGGACATGAATTAATTAAATAATTATGAATTATTTAATCAATAGTCGAATGTGGACCAAGGACATAATTAAATGTCTTACTTATGCTAGGACGAAAGTGGTAAAAATGAAGCTTGCAGGCCTAGGTCATTTTTAGGTGTCTACATTTTGCCCCTCTTTGTCATAATGTCGCTTGTTGCGTTGTGACAAAGAAAAAGAAGTCAAAAAATGCCCCAGTGCAAAATAAGATGAGGAAGAATGGCAAGGAGGGTTATGGTATGCCCCCTCGAGAGGACAGACAGGTTCCAAGAACATAGGTGTGCTCTCGAAATTGACGAGAAGACTAGAATATGAAGAGACAAAGAAATATTAGTGCAAAAGATATGGATGATGATATGGATGCAATGCCTATATGAGATGAGACAGAGAAGATGGCAAGACTAAAGAAGATACATGTTAGTTCCTAGACCAAATCCTTCAAAATATTGCCATAGGACTTTAATATTTATTGCTCTTAATCATCATTGGACGGTAAAAATGACACAAATGGACAACAAACACCATGATATGACATAGACCAGGGTGTGCAAGGTCATCCACTTGAAAAACAAATAGTCACAGACAAGGAATGTCGTAACTCATACTAAGGGTCATGTTGCCCCAGTCTTTTTGTCAAGACAATCCACTGACAGCAATCAAAGAAAATAAAATAGGTCAGGAGACATCATCGCACCTCTAAATCTTTCATGGGACATCCTCGAGGTAGCTAGTAACATGACTAAAAAGACAAGACAGTAAAAATATAAGACAAAATAGCCAAGATAGTCAAAAGATAAGACAAGATAGACCAGAAAGATTAACAGCCATGTTATTTTGTTTGCCAATGTTTGTTTGTCAAAGATTGAATTCTTGCCGGTTTGACAGTTTTGACAATTTAAGAGTTTTGCTAATTTGACGGTGTTGATAGTTTGATGGGGCCTATTGTCAGGAAGGACGCATCCTGAAAAGGCAAATGACATTTTTGACGAGGTCTAACTCCAAGAAGGACACATCTTGAAGAGGACCAAAGAGTGACAAGATTGACATTGTTTGGATTAATATGTTTTGGCAAGTTGACTGATGTTGACTGTATGATTGATTGGACTGTGTTGTCTAATTTTGACCAATTTTGACAATGACGTTTCAAATGACTGTCTTGTGTTTGATTTTAACTATGTCTAACTTATTTGACCGATGTGACGATTGTGACAAATGTCATGATTTTATTTGGACCAACCTAAAAGGACTGACCTAATGTCTCGAGGACTCAAGTGTGAGTCTTGCCTACGTAGCAAATGCGCAGAGACAACGTAGTTCGACAATAACATGGACTAACTGACATGACTGACTTTGACTCCATTTTTAGGATTTTGACATTAATTTGGATGTTTTTTGTGTTTTTTTCATGACGTTTTATGATTTTTAGTTCTTTCTTCAGGACATTTTATGATGTTTTATATTTTTTAGGACTTTTTGTGATGTTTTTGTCTTTTTAGGACTTTTTGTGATGTTTTTGGTCTTTTGGAACTTTTTGTGACGTTTTTGGTCTTTTTGTCGTTTTATGATTTTTTTGGATTTTGACGTTTAAGAGGATCGCGACAAATGCAAATAACTGATGCCTACACATGAGAATCCAAGGACAAACATGATTGTGCCCCTAGTCAAGCTGAATACCAATTGACAAGTGATGACAACGTTGTTTGACGTGGGAAGGACGCATCCCGAAACAACATGAGGATGATGATGATAATGTGACAAAAGTATAGAGGTCTACAGCTGGGCCAGGAACGCAGTCAAGTAAAATTTTGGATAATGTGCTTGTATGAATTGGACTCGTTGCATTTGGAATGACTTGGTTAGGGCTAGATGGGATGATGATTATCCTTAGACCGTTTGACAAGGGAAAGCCAAGACAGGTGATAGACATAAAAGGATGAGAGGGTGGCCTTGGTAAAGGACGGGAGACATGAGACTAAGGGAATTGTCATATGATTTTCAATGACTATGTCATATAAGGACAATAAGACTATGGTGGTCGATGACATGATGTTTCATGAATCGTGTATGATCGAAGGATAGACATGTCAAGAGTTTTCCCAAAGCATGATTTATGTGTGTCATTTTTATGTCAAGACCAAGATAGGTGGGAATGATATGGAAATGATAGGGTTAAGATGGACGGATGTCAATGTCATGAGAAAGGTATGGGAAATGAGACAACTTGCCCCCAAGTGTAAGAGTCCACATAGATGATTTATTTTACACATGATGCCTGTTTGCCAGGTTTTCATCATGGTACTTATCCAGGGCGCATGTTTGTCAGGTTTTCACCATTGGATGAAAATTTTCTCTTTACTATTTTCTTGATTTTCTAATTTTTTTGGTGTCACTAAGACGCCTGTTTGCCAGGTTTTCATCAGGGTGACGATTTTTTGATTTTTGATTTTTTTTTTGTATTTCTGATTTTGTGGATAGCCTGGATGCTTTAGATAACCACTGACTGTTTTGAATCCATTGACGATGCCGATGTAGAGACTGGTGCCATGATATGCCAATAATGACCTTGCTGAAGGAGTTTTCTTGTCAGGATCGTAACACTTGTATACAATTGATCGATGTCATTGTGATCCTTCAATAAATTGGTTGGCCCCACGAAACACAATAACGCCAACAGAGCCGCCATATCCCCGCGTTATTACGCCATGACGACCTGACGGTGACGATCTGGACCCAGGCACATTTAGATCGCTTTAATTAACGTGCAAAGGTTGATTCCGGATGTTCGATAATCACTTTTATTTCCAAACTGGTGGCGGACGATGATTTTGGAGGGATGTTTGGAACCAACACTTTTATATGCCTTTACATGACGAGGGAGGTGGTGGACACGTTATGAGAGTCCTTCTTGATCTTGACCTCTGCGATCGATTCAATTTTCCTTGGTCCTTGTTCTTTCTTTGGGATCTTTCTTTGGGATATCCAATGGCCTTTGTCCACCACCCATCTTTGTTGGATCTGGACTGACCTTGTTGGTTCCCTTGGTCTTTGCTGGTCCCAAAAAAATGGTTTATGACAGTGCGAATGTGGGTTCATGGTGACGGTGCGTCAATTATGACATGCTTTCTTTTGACCATTCGACATATCCCGACAATTTGCCTCGAGATGACCACGACATCATTCCGATCTGTCGTCTCGAACCAGACCCGATGTTGATAACTCCTCCCCTCCATTGTCCGGTGAAGCCCTGCCCGCCGCACGCCCGCCCCCTCTCTGATATATTGCGCTCTGACAGAGATTACTCCGCGACGTTACTTTTTTTTTGGAAAGCCAAAGACGCAACCCATACGATCTGACAACGCCACCTCAATAATTTTCAAATAAAAAGAATCCCTAAACATAGATTTAACTTTGCCGACAAAGGTTTCTTCATTTCATGTGGACATAATCTGTTGATATCTTGGCCTGATCTGGCGTGACATGTCAAGTTTAGATGATTTTGTTGGTTCTTCCAAGGCAATGTCAAAGCCATCATTATGTTTAGTGTCATAGAGTCCCATGATTTTATCTATAACTTGATCATATGCAAGTGTGTCCCTAGTGGAAGATTCTTGTTCTGGAGGAATATCGTCTATGTGTCCCTTGAAGGCAAGTGTCTCATCTTGGGAAGGGTCAATAGTAGAGGCCTTTATAGGGTCGGCAAGTGTTTGATCATGAATGGCATAAAGGTCAAGAAGGGGACCATTTTGGATATCTTGGTCAATGGTAGGGTCTTGCTCGAAGATGGGGTTGTCATGGATTATATAGTTGGAAATAGAGCCGTTGTCAAGGAGAGGTGTGTTCTGGATGTCATGATTGTCTTGAAGGACTTCATGGATGGACTAAAAGATAGGGTCATTGGATGAACTACCTTGTTCTTGACATGAGGGTGACATTATAAGGTCATGATTTGGGCTTTCATTTTGATATGTATCTTCAAGTGTAGAAGATGGAATGTGACTTTGAGTAATGACAAAATTTTCATGACTAGATGTGGCTTGTGAGGGGATGACTTGAAAATGATTAATGGATGAAGGACTAGGATAGGACATGGGGACTTGGACGGGACTAGTATGTGAAGGACTAGCATATGACATGTGTTCTTGCATTGGACCTATATGTGAAGGACTAGGGTATGATGTAGGGACTTGGACTGGACTAGCATGTGAGGGAAAAAGATAAGACATGGAGTCTTGGACTAGATATGTCATGGAGTCTTGGACCGGATTAATTGTTGAAGGACAAGGATATGACATGGGGACTTTGATTATATTAGTTGGTAATGACATAGGGACTTGGACTGGATTGGAGTAAGGTTGATTGAAATAGGACATGGAGACTTGGGCCGAATCAATATGGTATGATGTGGGGACTTGACATGAGTTGGTAGATGGTTGATAAGGGATGCAGACTTGGATGGGATTAATAGGTGAAGGGTCAGAATATGACGTGGAGGTTTGGAATGGACTAGTGGACAGTTGGCTTCCCTTGTCAAGGTTAGGATAAGGGTGATAAATGGACATTTGTTGTGAATTATTGGCAGGATTTGTGTCAAGTGACTGTTGATTGGGAGGGTAGACAGATGGTGGCAAAGTATTTATGTCAAAGCCTTGTGGTAACTTAGCCCCTTCATCCAAAAGCATGGCTAGGTACCTTTGAGGGTCACGTAAGAGATATTTTTTTACAAAGGAGACTATATCAGGATTTTGCATTGCAGCTTTTATGTCTTTGAAATATACTCGTCCATTTTGGTCTCTTTGTATGAATGGTTCAAAAATGTTTTTTGATGAAGATTGCATGTTCATGTTGTGAAATGGGTCAAAAAAGGTCCAATGTTTGACTTGTTTGTTTCTAGATGTTTGACTGTTGTTTGGTTTGTTTCAATATCCAGAAAACACTTTCAAGCACGATATTTTGACTGTAAGCAAGCACACATCAGATAAGTACAATCCTAGGTTAGGCCAGGACAATATTCGCTAGATTCCACGTGGGTTTCCCCAACCGCATATCTGTAGCGTGTGAATTCAGAAGCTTGGCTGCACGGGCTCCCCCTTACAGTGCACTCTCTTCTCAGGCCAACCAAGCTTCCAACCCCCATGAAACTCCCATGGCGAGCTGATCACATCTACTACAAATTACGAAAGTGTGGATGCCTTCACACCGACCGGTGGTGCGCTAGCAAATAGAAGGATTTTGGCTTACTACACAAGAGTTTTTAGTTCGGGACCCCCGTTCGAGTGGCCATACATGGGGCAAGAGATTAATCACCATTAAGGTGGCACTCCAGCCTGAAGAGGTTAAGCTCAACAGGGTTTAAGGGAGTACAACTCCGTCTGTATGACACATCCGCACTCGCAACCTTAGGTTTTCCCTTAAGGTTTACATTTATATACCGGTTGGGGGTAGTTTGGCTTTAGCTCTGTTGCTGGTTTGAGTCGCGTTGGGGTGATGAAATCCCCAAGTAGGCCCAATTTCTAGAGTTGGTAACCGTTTCTCTTACACCCAAGATCGCCTGAAAGCACGAGGGGAGAGGATACTCCGATGTACCAAGTCAGGGTAAATAACAAATTAGAATGGGTCTGATTTTCTGATCACAAGGTTTTCACCAAGTGAGAGCATACTCACCTACCATTCCACAATCACAATCAAGCATAAAAGACATGATTTCGTTTTATAAGCACCAAAAACAAATGTTTGCTAATCTAGAAATAAACAAGCACAATGTTTGTTTCTTCCTTCTTTGACATGCGAATCTGGAAACAATGAATATTAGTAGTCTCTTATGCAATGGTCTTCGACACCCGAATAGGGATCGCCACACGCTACCAGAAAAGATTAGTAACAAAAATAAAAAAAATAAAAACTTAAATGAAAACAACAGACTTGAAATAGTGATAGCTTCCTCCAAACTTAACAAAATTTCAAGTGGTAGATATCCATGGAAAGCTGAAAATCTAATCTTCAAAACCCAGAAAATATTTTCCACGATTCTGCACAAAAGGAAAGTTATAGACAAAAGAAAAACGCGGGTTTAAAAATGAAATTAAAAAAAATAGCGATCACTAAAACAGCCATAACTTTGTCAAATCTTAACAAAATTTAAAACCGTTTAATGTTCTGGAAAGCTGAGACCGAGATATACAAAACCCAGAAAATGTTTGAAAATATTTTATTCGCCCATTTTTCTGTGCTCGAATGAAGGTGACGGGATTTCGTATGACGTCTTGGCTGTAACCTGCAAAACAGTGAAAATCAACAAAAACACACAAATTTCTGTCCAAAATGTCGGGTTCACCAATGTAATCAAAGGAAAAATAGAATTGTTAGATGGTTAGATCAAATAACATAAAAATCCAATGAAATAACGAAGTACAATGGAAATGAAATGAAAACGAAAAGGAAATATATCACCAAGAGTCTCCATCTTCCATGATTGATCTTCGTTACACCTTCTTGCTTGCTGGAAATGTTGCCCTCAGATTTGTACTTTGAGCAATCTAAAATACCTAAGCCCTACAACAAGATTCGAAGGATTTGATATGCCTATGACTATTGCCAATGTCTAAAAGTCAATGCCTATGTCTAGAATAAATGCCAATATTAATCAAATGCCTATGACAATGAATAAGTGTGTAAATAAATGCCTATAGTTATTACGTAAAATGTTAAGATATTTGAAAAATGAGAAGGAAATGGCATTTTATAGAAAAGGTCATTTCAAACGGACGGACAAGATAAATTAGTGATGAGACCCTAAAACGAACGATCTAGATTACACCCAAGAATCCCTAATTAGGGTTAAGGCAAAATCCTTAATTGAACGGTTGGAATAAAAATAGATCGACGGTGGAGAATAAATGAGACAAATTAATTAGAAAATAAAGATTTTCGAAAAATCAAGAAGATAAGATTGCCTGATTTGCAAGATTCGAAAAATCAAAGAGATAAGATCGCTTGATTTGCAAGATTCGAAAAATCAAAGAGATAAGATTCAGACTGAAGATCGATTTGGAAAATCAAGAATGCACCGATTACTTGATTTTTGGAAGATTAATTACTAATTTGAATTAAAATAATTCAAATTATGGATTTTGAGAGATAATAAATAATCTTTTTCAGATTAGTTATCAAAAAGGACTGACAGTTAGGATTGACATGATATTTTAAATAATTTAAGTTATTTAAAATGAGAAGAATATTAATTGGCAATTAAATAATTAAATTTAATTATTTAATTTAGAAGATAAGACCAATTAATTAAATAAATTAATCCATTTATTTAATTGGACATTTAGTGACGTATTAAATAAATAAATAAAATTTATTTATTTAATAATCAAGGATAATTAAACGCAGAAAGGGAAATTAAATAAATTAAGAAATCTATTTAATTAAAGAAAGACTTAGACAATTAGTGACATATTTAATAAATAAATTAAGATTTATTTATTTAATAATCATAAAGAATCAAAAGACATGAATTAATTAAATAATTATGAATTATTTAATCAATAGTCGAATGTGGACCAAGGACATAATTAAATGTCTTACTTATGCTAGGACGAAAGTGGTAAAAATGAAGCTTGCAGGCCTAGGTCATTTTTAGGTGTCTACAATATCTTCTGCAAACATTCATACCATCAACTAGGTCAACCTAATTGGATGAAACATGTTACCTAATAACCTGTCAAAACTCCAACACACATACCTTACGGAAGTAACCAAGGTGTGTTATTCACAAAAATAGCTTGACATGACCTATATATACTCCTAGATGAATCCATTCCATACACAATTCAATCCCACATGACACAAAACCCTTAAATCGACACCACACAAACTAACTAGTAAAGCAACAAATAAATTAATCAACTATTCATCCAAAAATTGACACATGGATCACAAAACCACTTGAAACTTAGAATACACACACATCTATCATCTCCAAACACTTCCTGAAATATGCAAAACATTATGATCATTTGTGATGGAATACAAAGCATTCCAACATGAACTCGGTAATTATAACTTTGTCACTACTTAGTCTGATACTCCATCATTAATATCTTCTACTACAAAGGACATAAAACCCTAAAAATTTGGATATGGACTCCTTCTTGATAAATACCATTATTACCTCAAAACAACATGGCAAGATAATGCAAAGAAAAACAATGTGAACCACAAAATTTTTCCTCTGTTACATTGAAAATACATTGTCTCAGTCTAGGACTAGCCAATTCTCCCAAAAACACTTGGTATCCTCTAGACTATATTCATATTGATACACCATAAATTATACATTGGGTTGAAATCAATGACAACATCATACACCATCATGCTCATGTTGCCACCAATCTCCCCCTTTTTCATTGATGGCAACACAGTTCTCTGCTTCACTCCCCTTTTGACATCAAGGGAAAAGGGTACTAAATTTGCATAACATCTTGTGCATTTTGCACACACACCCTATCTAAAATAGGGACCTCCTTTCTTTCCTAGTCCTTGTTGATGGAGTGTTTTTTCACTTCTCAACACAGACAACACACAAGTGTGGTGCCTCTCTTGAAACGTGAAAATTTGTAACTAAGTTTCAAAAAATCACCCCAAGGTCTCTCGGGTGTCATGTCATGACTCTGCAAAAATAGCTCAGTTGTTTGATGTGATTTTCTTGTAATCACAAGGGGCATTTATGGTTGACTAAGCAAGGAAGTTATGGGTCAATGGTGAAGTTTTAGAAGTTTGAAAATTGATGAAAGCAACTTTATGAAAGGAGTCTAAAACTTGTTTGAATCATCGGATTTAGGTTCACTGTGATTCTGGAATGGTATTTTTAACTCAGATTTAAAAGGAAATTCAAAAGGTTGAAGGGTTTAGAAGTTTTCCTAAGTATGAAACTATGTTGAATAGTAACAATGGTTGATGCTATAGTAGACAAACTTCCAAATTGAGTTTTAATTAACCAAGGACAACCTACAGTGTCGCAAAACTAGTGTAATCTTCTAAGGCTCTTTGTAGATTTTTAGATTGTCCATTCACCTATTTAGTATGAATATGCAATTGAACTTAAGTGCAGTAGGAAAGGAAGCTCAGACTAATTTTACACAACAATTTTTCATCAACAAATTACAAAAAGTATGAGTTGGAATTGCATCAAATACTACAACATGCAACCACCATTAAAGTTGAATAAGAACTACTAACTTAAATTTAAAAGAACAATGTTGAAGCAAACATTTGGAGGCCGAATCATGCACACACAATGAAAAATACATAAGAAACCATTAGCTCAAATGCTTCTCTCATATATTGCAGCAAAATTCCTTTACACAACAACTCATCTCTCCCTTTAAAAGTGAGAGGATGCCCCTATTTATAGTTTTCAAAAATTAGGATGAATGGTCAAGATTGCTTTACAATGAATGACTCATATTCATTCTAGTTTAGGGTTTTTACATCACTCAATGGAGGTACAAAATTTACAATATAAAAATAGACTATTTTATCTTTTCTCTATTTTGTCCTGTAGTCTATTTTGTCCTCTAATTGACTTTGGATTTTTTAGATACTTTAACAAATGCTCATCATCTATAATGGGTTTTCTAGCTTCCTTTTGCAAAGTAGCATACTCAACGAACTTGCCAATGATAGCTAACAACTTCCTTTCCTCAGAAAGATCAAATTTTGAGATCTAGAAGGAAATTCTCTTGAATCCTTCCACCATTTGTTCTCTATGCTTTATGCATTTTGGCTTTTCTTTGACCATTTTTTGTGACTCTGAGAAGGCTCTCGTAGAAAAATCCATGAAATCTACTGACAACGTGTCACCGACCGCTTGCTCCATTCTTTTGTGGAATTCGTGCTTGATGGCTTCCCGATCTAGCTCTAGGGTGGGCATCTGATAGCCTATCATCAGCTTCAAGAACTAATCACATTCAACCTAGTGATCTACAATCTTCCTATGATTGGCCTCCAATTCCAATAGGGACCTCTCCAAAACTCCCTATCTGTACTCAAAATTGAGTAGCCATTCCTTGAGCAACCAATGGTCCTCCTTTAGTAGGGATATCCCATTTTTTGAGGTTTCTTGGGAGAGCTTGAGAATGATCTCCAGCTTGGGGTTTGTAACTCAATAAAGCTCAGGGAATTCTTTGTAAATATCCATCACCTTCTCCACTTCCTTCTATAAGACCCTACATTCTTTATACATCTTGGTCGCACTGGTCACCTATATCAATGACTCTTTTGAACTAGTCGGAAGTAGACTTGGTCTAGTTCCTCATTTTCTCCATTTTATTAACTTCCTCCTTTGAGAGCAAGTCAGGTGTAGGAAATTCTATTAGAGCTTCTTCTCCTGATGTCATCCATTGTTGTATATAGGAAATCAATTCTTCCATTTGTGCCTTCATCTCTTCCTTGGTCGACTGATCTTTATTCATCCATTGGAGAATGGTGGAGACAAACCCTTGAAGTTGATTAATCTTTTGAACTCGAGATGTCAAGCCCAAGTTGATGGTTGTTATTTGATAATCCTTTCCCTAAAGGGAATCTACATCCTTATCCACAACAAGAGTAGCTACTTGCAATATTCTGGACCCCAAAGCATTTATCGTGATATGTGAACTGAATTTAGGCTTCTCTTTAGGAGTCTTTACCTTTGTGTGTTCCAGTATTGCTTCTAGGCAGGTCGTGGATTCTGCAAGCACAAGAGCCTTTCTTTTGAGTTGTTACTCTAGCCATGAGGGGACTTCCATTTGATGATTTGGGGATTCATTTTTCTCTCCTCCCTCTTGTTCCTATGATAGCTCTCCCTTCTCATGCTCAGGAGAATATTTAATGTTTTCCTCTTCTTTTCTTTGCCCCTCCTCTTGTGGTATGGCCTTCCCCTTGTCTAGCTCAACATACTCTACATTTTCTTCACTGGTGGTGCCTTCTTCTTGTGCTATCACTTTAGCCTCTTTGTGCTTAATTTCAATAGCTTTTTTGGGTTCAACATAATTTTCTTCTATGTTCTCTTCTTTATCTTTCTCTTTCTCTTGTTTTCCTTTCAAAGGAACTCCATGTTGTAGGCCCATATCTTGACTAGTTTCTTGAGGCTCATCAACTTTCTCAATATCAACACTTGTATCAGTTTTCCCTTCCTCAGAATGATGTTCCTCTAGGTTTACTTCTTTCTCCTTGTGTTCTTTGGGTTTCTAACCTTCAAGATCTTGATCAGAAGTCTCAAATTTTTCTGCATCTCCACCCTCAGGCATTCGTTGCCCTTCTTCATCAGAGGCTACTTCATCTAGATTAACACTTATTGCTCCCTCTAGATGCTTGAAGTAATCCTTGTGATTAGAGTCCTCAGGTTCCTCAGTGATATCCATTGCTGCTTCTTTGGGCTGCTCCGCACTTTGTGTCTCTATTTCCTCAAAAAATTGCATAGTAGCCTCCATCTTGGGTGGTTTAGTAGGTGGAGGGAGAGGCAAGGAAACAACAAGTTGGGCCATTAACATTTTAACCTGATGATTAAAGATTACCTTAGAGAGCTCAAATGGCACATTTGGCAAGTACAAAGCAAAGGTATGCAACAGGGTGAGAGGTGCCATGGAGGTTGTAGGAAGATAAGGTGGTAGAGTAGAGAGAGTTGGCAACATATGCAGGAGTGAGGAAGATGATAGTGGGGAAGTGGTGGAGGAAGAAGAATCTAGTACCACCACAGGAGTAGTCATGGAAGCGGAAGTGAGGTGGACAGAGATTTCCACAATGGTTGGAGATGAGATGGGCAGTGATTGAAGGGTGGATGGAGATGGATCAGCAATAGTGGCTATTGAGAGTGCAATGGTGGGTGGTGGTGAGCAAGGTCACTTAGTCTCTTCCTCCTCTTAAGGTGGAGATCCTTCTTCTTGTATGGTAGGCATGTCAGGAACAAAGACTCCCATTTTAATTGGTTTCTTTGGTAGCCTCTATCCTTCAGTTGATTTTTTAATGTAAACATTATGTTTTGGCTACCAATTTGATGTATCTTTCCTCTTTCTTGATCTAGTGACAGGTGGAGACTTAGGAGCCTCACTTGAAGAGCCTGTAGCGGTGCCACTATCTATTTCACTCTCCAGCTCATCCTCGATCTCTACATAAGTTAACTCTCTACTTTGTTCATGTAGCTAGGCTCTCTGGTCATCTAGCCACTTCTTCATTCTTTGCTCCATTGGGCGAGTAACAATATCCAGGTTGGTGACCTCTGGCTCAGGCCAATCAATTACAGGAAATGACACATTGGTCATAGCATTATACCTCTCATTGAGGACATTGTCATCTTTGACAATCTGATCAAGGAATAGGTACATGTTGATGGATTTCACAAATTTGATAGTCATTCTTATATAGTTCCACCTCGGTACCTTGTGATCATCATCACAGTTGACCCAAAAATATTCAATATGTGGCCTATGGGAATATTGCTTCCTAAATTATTTTTTCAATTTCCCAAGAGGGTCTAAGCCTCCTCTTTCTGTGTGCAGCTCCAAGTTGTATTCTTCAAGTTCTTTCTCTGAGTTCTCCATGCAAGGGGCAGTGGGGTAGGAATACATCCCTTGACCAAATGTAATGGGGTATGGGACCACAACATGATGTTTATTATGCAACAAGGTATGGGCAGTCTGCAACTGCCGTGTAAGCTCCAACAAGATGATTTTGTCGTTGGGATATTGGGGTAGCCTGTATGGAAACCCCGAGAATCCTTCTACTATGATATATGTGAATTTAGGGAACTAGATAAACTAGTACCCAAAACCCTTCACCATCACCTTGGTGGTGTGTGACATCCTTCTGTGGTAGTTTCCTGCCAAGGTCCAAATGAAGTGCTCGATGAAAGCATCATTAACCCTTCTATAATCTTTCTTGAAATTCCTATATTGAAGTTATGGGTAACAATCATACACCTGATTCTACCCCTTCTTGGTTCCCAGTGTCCTGACACTGTCTAATCCTTTATACGGGAACTTAACAGCTAGAAGGTACACTAGGTAGGAGGTCATGTAGAACTCTAAAGTTTTCTTTATTTCCACAAATTGATTATGCAAGTTCTCACTAATCATCTTGGCCCAATGGAATTTGGCACTGCCCTGAAGAATATGTCTCCTTTATAAGATAGAACATCCACTCCTCGAAGAGTGAGGAAGTGGGAAGGCCCATTACTTTTCTTAGAAGTGTCACCAAGTCATTGGTTTCCTCTACAAAGTCACTCTTGTATAATGTCTATAACACCTTGTTAGCACCACCCCTCTTATCAAGTAGCCATGTCTGCTTAATAGTTCATTTACAGCCGGTGGGGTCTTCCTTCCAGACTTGTAAGGAGAAATCCTTCTCCTCTTCTTCCATTTTATCAAATAAAGGGATACAAAACATCTTCCCAATAGACATGGGAAGCAGGTCTGCCAATACTCTTCCATCTCTAGTGACTATCTTTCTGGTCTGAGGGTGATAGCACTCCCAGAAAGAGAAAACCAATTATGGAGCAACTAGGGTAGGAGGAAAGCCTGTGGCCTTTGCAAGTCCACTTTTCTTTATTCTTAAGGCTTCTTCTGTTTTAGGGTTTACCATGACCCTTTGTCAGAACTCATCAATGCTGAAATTCCCTAAATCTATATCAGTGACCTTATTCCAGTTGGATGTGACCTTAGAGGTGCACTCGACACCATGGAATTTTTACTTCTTCTTTTCCTTCTCTTCTTTTCCCCTTGGAATATTTGTGATCTTCTTTCCTTTATCATCCTTCTCTGTGGGCTCCCCAGCTGGTTCCATAAATCCTACACACAAAATGTGTAGTAAGTTCTTTGATAGATGAGGAAGGAAAATGTTAGTTAAACCATTCAAACATATCATTAAATACATCCACATACCTTTAAAAGATCATTACATTCATCACATTTTATCATTTTAGTTTCATTTGTGTATTTTGTAGGAATGCAGGCCTAGAGGTGTAGGTTTCCACCCCACATAAGCCACCATGGTGAAATACTTAAGGAATAACACAGGGAAGATAGACTTCTGCAGGAGACCAATTGATTGTGAATTCCTGAAAGATTCACCATCGAGCAAATTCAGTGTAAAATCATTGGGCATGTGTGTAAATCTATGATGAAAGAACTTCAATTTCTTTCCCTTGGTCAGGGTGATACTTTAAGTTCATGCGGGGACTAGTGAGGAGAAATTTGTGAGGTAGGAGGCCATTGGAGCATTGCCATAAGGAAGGGCCTAAGGTGGATAGCGTCCTACAAGCAGAGTTCCATGAAGAGAGACCCGAAATAGCTCTTCATGTGATCAATTTTTGTTCTGACTCCTTTGGCGTGTGTGGAAAATAAGGCTTGGACCATCTTTGTTTGAAAATTTCATCGTTTATGTGTTGCGGAGATGGGGCATGCAGAAGTCGCATGACACATCTCCATTGAGTTTGTGCTGCTAGAGAATGACTTAAAGTAGATAGTGGTATGCAAATGACGGTCAACATGAGTGGACCCGCCTAAATTTTTTGACTTGTGATTCTTCTATCAATTATGTGCTTTGTTATAGAGGGTGGCATTGATGAGTGCAAGGCCCACAAGGCAAGAAGGAAATATTTTTTTTCCATTGAGTAATGACCAAGGAAAGATGGTTCCCTAACTTGAATTTTTCATCACTTGGCTCAAAGTTTTTCTTTTGGAAAGCAAAGAATGTGGGACCGGCATAGCAAGAGGATGCAGGGGTCTCATCGCAGGATAGAGGCTGAGGGGACATGGAGGTCCCCACGCAGAGACCCATGAAAATGTGCATGTAGAGGACTTAGCCTTGGAGTTTTCAAAGTCATCACTGATGCATGGGAAACCCAAGGCGGGGAACCATGTGGAGTTGGCTACTAAAGATGGCCATGAGAAAGTGGAGCCCCATAGATGATAGTTTTCATGGGTGGACCTGCAACACTTCATGACTTAACAATTTTTTAAACCTTTTTCCCTTAAGCTACTTAATAGTTGCAGTAAAGGATGATGCAAAGGGTGCAAGGAAAAGATCCATTAAAGACTAGCCATCGACAATGAATTATGTATGATAGAATCCCGACAAGAGCTCACCGCCCTATGATAGAGACTCAGCTAATTTGTGTGGCCTAGATTCCATGTGATTTGGCAACGAGTGAGGTGGGAACAAAGGGAGCAGGGATGAGTAGTGTCGTCGTCATGTAGAATGGAATGCTAAGGATGAGTTTCCAAGATTGAGAACCCGTGTAGCTCGGTGTGAATGTGCCAGCACCCAGGGTTCCATGGTCAAGCAAATTCTCACCTAACCAAAAGTAAATGACTCAATAGTCTAAATAATCATAACAGAAAAGTAGGTTTGGAATAACCTTAAGTTAGGAAGATGAAGGGAATGCTTGAAGCCACAGTCCCCAAGTTTTCCCCTGTGCGCGTGATGGTCTTCTCAGCCCCTCAAATTTGAATTTGGTGAGTGAAAATGATAGCTAGGGGTCTTATATTTATAGACGACTGGGCATTAATGACCACATTCAATAGTAGGTATGGAACAAGTGGGGTAGGTGGCCATGCAGAAACTCGATGGTTAGAAGGCATCAAGGTAAAGGTTGCACAGAGTAATAGCATGTAGAAACCGGGTGTGGAAAGTCCACTATGGGTGGACGTGTGAGAAATTTTGTTGGGAACAAGATGAAGATAGAAATCCACCAAGGGAAGCCCGTAGTGGTAGACCTGCAAACGGTAAAGGATAGGACGACTTCTGCAAAGTGGAAATCTGCAAGGTAATTTTTGAAAAATCCTAAAACCTCCTGAAACTTGGGTGAATGAGTTTGGCCAAGATGGATTTGGAAATTTTAAGGGTCATGACCAACTTAATCTCAAAATAGCAGAACAAAAATTGAGGCAAAGACAAAACTGACCTAATGGAAGCAAGGAAAAACAAAAAAGAGGTGGTTCTCGGTCTGAATGGGGTGTGTGTGAAATAGGCACAACAATCTTGTTATAGGTTTCTACCTTTTCCCCTTAAAGGATGCATCCTAAAAATGTTGATGTTATCATTTTCTCAAGCTTGTGAAGATAACTTAAATTGGAAAATGAGTTTCATTTACAATGAGTCCTTATGATCTAGATGGTCAAGAATCATCATTTTGAGCCCCTTAGTGTTTAAATGGTTTGTTTCAGATATTTCTTATCTCTCGAAAATGCCCAATAGTGGTTGTCCCATGGATTTCACATCCCTCAAAAATTCCTGGATTCTAATATGTTGAAGATTTCATTCCCTCATGTATCCTCAATGGTGCCTACCTATTGCAGATTTCCCATCTCCTTCAAATCTCTGGCAATGCCTACCTATCACAGATTTATCATTTCTTTGAAATATCTGATTAAACCTTGGTGATGAGTTTATTGATGGTATTAAATCCTTGGGGTTGTTTTTCCCAAAAATTTCTTGATTGCATGAAATCCTTGGTTCTTCGAAAAAGTGTCATTTTGATGAGTTTAATTCATTCAGAAGTAGGGTGAGGGGAGTTTGGTTTGCATTAATGGCAATAGAAGTGAGAGATTTAAAACTATTTTGAGTCATTATATTGCCATTTTTTTCATTGTTGCAAACATTTGGTTGGGCATTTGTGTGATTTGGTGAGCTAGGTTTCCTATTGATCGTGTGAGTGAAGTCTCGAGGGATTTGGGAGACAGATCAAAGAGTGTTGACAACTGGAAAATGTGCTTTATTTCCTTCATCCTTTGGTTCCAAAGGTTAGTTGGATTTTCCATTTGACTAAAAGTTAAATTTAAGGGTTGATATTGTTTCACCATTTGCATTTTTTTCATCTTAAATTTCTTCCTTGGTTTGCAATGTAATATCTTTGAATCTTTTTGTCCATTTTGAAGCCAACCCAAGTTTAGGGCATCCCATTTGTATGAATTATCAATTTTATTGAATTTATGTCAGACCATAGTTCAATCCATGTTGTGCATGAGGTTATAAATGTGTATATAGGTGATATGGGGGATGGTAAAATTTAAAAGTTGAATCAAAACTTGGGGTTCTATAGTTAGGGTTTGGCTCCATACATTTTGGCACCCATGGTTTTCCATTTTAGGGCTAGGGTTTAAACTCTAGGTAGAAACAATGACTCATGGTAGTTTTTTCTAAGCTTGTACTGTGAAGATTATTTAAAACTCTAGGTCACCTTAGTGGAGATGAATTCTTAGATCGTGTGAGTGAAGAATGATTGGTAAATGATTGTTGAAGTGTGAATTTCTAGGGGAAACATTGAAATAATATTCCACATTAGTCTTTAGTTACCATCACCCATATTTCACCTTCTAAAATCCAACCATTTTGATGGAGTTTCTTTCAACTCTATTAGTCATGAAATTCTTGGTTGAATGGAGCATTTTTGGTGCTCCCAAAATTCCCAACGAACCCGTGAAACCAAGTTGAAACATTACTGAGTCATTATGGGAGTCAAATCTTTTCCATCATGAACTTCTCACATACAAGGAATCCTCAAGACCTCCCTTAGCCGTGAGATTCATAACCCTTTGAAAATCTTGAAAAATATTCCATCGCTAATTTCACATTCATAAGAAATTCCTGATGAAGTTGTCATCATGAAATTTTCCTCCTAAAAAAATTGATAGCTTCATCGTTGTGGATTTCACATCTAAGTGATATTTTTGACACACTTTTCCATGGTATATCTCATGTCTACTTGAAATTTCTTGATCCTTGGTTCTCATAGAATTTTCATCCTTACAAAATCCCTGATGGATCTCTCTCTTTGTGAATTTATGCCTATCATGAAATGGTTTCTTGAGAACTTGTTTTTCCTGGGGGTTTTTAGGGTACTTGCTGGTGATTGTAATTTGAATGTAGAATGTTAGGGTGAAGTGCATTAATATAGTTTTGATGTCCAATTTCTCCAAGTGATAAAAATTTACACAACTTGGCTTTACCATGTGTATTTCTTGAGCCTCAAAAATCCCCTAGATCTTTAGTATCATGGATTTCTCAACCTTGGGAAATCCCCAATGTCAAGCATCATTGATTTCTTGAACACCTGTAATCCTCAAATTTATTGAAGAGGCTAAATACTCAAATTTTTATATGAGTGTAAAACTTGAGGCTAGTCTTTTGAGATGAATTTAATGGTTGTATATGGGTTTTTAAGCATGTTATTCATGATATCATCTTATGCATTGCTTAATGTGGGTGTGGGTGTTTTATTCATGATTTATTTATGATGATAGTCCTATTAGACATTTGTTCATTCTTTCCACATTTTTCCCTACTTTTCAACTGATTATGTTATTTTCTAATAGATGTAGACTAAGTCTAGCAAACCAAAAATAGGAAAAGGAAATAAAAATACAATAGAGAAGGAGGAACTATCTAGAGTAGAAAGGATGAAGTATGATTTCAAGAGTGTGCTATAGAGTTGAAGATTTCCTCCTATTGGAGAGAGGTTGGAAACATCAACCTTGGGAACATAGATTTGGAAGATTTCAAGAGAAGAATGAATTCCTCAACCCCCACTGAATTGGCAAGGAGATTGGTTAGAACTAGATTGGCACAAGTTGTAGGATTCCCTCCCCCCATTCAGTGTCCTTAGCTAATTATTGAGTGCTCCAAGCACTATGATTTTCAAAGGAATATTATTGGTCCACAAGGGAGAGTTATGGAAAACATCACAAAGGAGTTATTGGATGGAGCATTTGGAATCCAATTCCATCAAAAGTTAACTATGTTCACTCTAGAAACAACAAGGAAGATCTATATAAACAACCCTGAGAAGGCTTTGGAGATCATAAATTTTGCATGGATTGATAAGCCTAGACAACATTAAACCAAGTTTCCTTTAAGGTGTTGCATAGAAATGACTTCAAGGTGGAGTACAATGACATGATAACTCTCTTGAGAAGAGTGATGGGATTGGATAGATCACCCAATTTGACGATTGGATGTTTTATATCATGGAAAAAATAACAAAAGGGACCAATTACCACTAGTCAAGATTGATCAGTGACAACTTAGAAAATAAATTCAGAGAGGTCCAGGACACCAAGAAATTCACTATGACATTTTATGTTGTGTATATGCTAGCTCAGAGCTTCAAATATAGAGGGTTAACCTTCAAAGGAATAGTTAGAGAAGATAAGGTGTATGAATGCTATCCCCAATTTCACTTATCAAGTACTTCTCACTATAGAATGGTTAATGATGCATTCATGATGTACATCACTAGGACATTGCAAGAGGCCTTATATGTTAGGTTATTTGTAGACTCCATGGAGTTGGTGAAGAAGCATGGTTATTGGTTTTTATAGTTTCAAAATTTTTCTTATATCAAAGTACATGGGTGTCCCCTCAGACCATATAGGCTGCCAAGGTATCCCACTAATAAGTTGGTCCTAGTGGAGGTCACCATGCAATTGGATACCATTGATAAAGTGTCAAAGAGTTTGCATAAGACTGGCATACAGGGTGAATTCCCCATTAAAATGAATGGATGGGAAGTTTCCCCTTCTTTCCTCAATACCCAACATTTAGAAAGAAAGATGGAATATTTTAATTTTCCCAATCATACAGAGAGAAGTTACTTTGATCCTTATGGGGTTGCTCAAAAGGCTATAACCAAGAATTATAGGCACAAGGCACACACTGAAGACTATTGGGCTAATTTCTGAGATAAATTTGAAGTCTTCAAAAGGAAATTCTCCTGGCTATCTCTAAAAATGGTTAGATTGTATAGAATCATGGATGCTCTAGATTAGGCAAGGGATGAGGAGGATGTAATTCAACATCATGATTACATGGAAATTACAAACAAAAACCTTCCTTTAATTGATTGGGTAGAAGAGGAAGTAGTATAATTGAATGAGGTCACTTCTCCTATGATCAAGTACTCCAAGCAATAGGCCAATCATAAAATTTTGGAGCTGGAGGCTAATGAAGTGAATTTTTCTTATGATTTGATGGGTAATATTGAATCACAATCATCCTTCAAGGAAGAATTAGATGCTAAAGAATAGAGGGAGGTGAAGAAGATGAATCTAGGGAAGAGAGGCCTCTAATAATCAAGATGGCTAAAGATAACCAAAAACCAAAGGTGAAGATAGAGAAGGTTGAGAGAAAGCCCATCCCCAAGGAAAGAAATCCAATAAAGCCTACTACAAATTAGGGAAGCCCAAAGAGGAGAAGGATTACATTGGATAGGAAAAATGGTGCCTTTGTGGATACCACCCCCCCATAAAAGAAGTAAAATGAGCAAGAGGCAGAGACCCCTCTGGATTTAGCAGAATGAGAAACAAAGGAAGAAGCCATAGACATTGAGAGTTTCAAGTAGAAACCTTGGGTTGTATACCAAAGGAAGGATTATCCAAGGAGTGGATTCCATTTCATAACTTAACCATTATTGATACGGTTTCTACAAGATTAGAAAAGGCTACAAGTGAAGGATCATTTGAAAAGGAGGAAGCTATTGATCAGGATACACATGTAGAGGACATAGTTCTGGAAAAACTGGATGAAAATCATCCTTTTGATGTAGGGGAAGGTGTTAAAGGGAAGAGACAAACATTTGAAGATGCTTGCAAAGGCCCACAATCTGAGGTCAGTTCTGAAGAAATAAATGTTGAAAATCCTGAGCAATCAGTAAAAGATGATAAACAACAACCTAAAGATGATGAGCTACACCAACACATAAATGTCAATGAAGAAGAACATAATAAATATATATATGCTAATAAGGGAAAGGCTGTTCAAGAGGAGCAAGAATAGGAACAACATGAATGGACATGAATGTGGAAGCATCCTTAGCTCTTGGTTGGCTCAAAGGGAGCCTTAATCTCAAACCAATTGTTGAGGTGATAGTCCTAGACTGGGAAAAAAAATTGGCCACCATGAATAAGCCTAAAGAAAAGAAGAAGGAAAAGGTTATCTCAAGCATTGTTAAGGACGATTTTAATGATAGGGTGGTGTACATTGCAACACCTATAGTTGAAAAGAGTATGGAGGATATTACTCTATAAGAATATAATGTTACATCTATTAATTTGGGCCCTTCCACCAAAAAGAAAGAGGTTGAGGATTTAAGGGGATCAATAGAGACTATTGTGCATAGATTAGAAAAGGAGCCAAGAGCCAAGGAGCAACTAAAGAAGCAAGTGGATGAACTCCAAATCTATATTAAGCACTTGGGTAGCCCTCTTCAATCTGAGCCCAACTCTTCTTCACAACCCTTTATTTTATCAAAGGATGTCACCAATGAGCTTGGAAAGATGAAGTCCTTAGCCCAGGTAACACAAGGATGGGTCACAAGAGTCTATGGAAAGAGAATTCCTTTAATTGTAGAAGTTGTGCAACTATATGAAAAATGTTCAACTTGTCTGGACATAGTGCAAAAAATTACAACTGAGTGCAAGGATATAGATGAAAAGTCCATAGTGAGGTTGAACATATTGGTTGATATTCTTGAGAAAGTACTAATTGAAGAGTAGGTTCTCACTACAAAAAATATTGATAGAACCAAGGATTGGATAAGAGCAGTTAAATTCAAAAGATAAATTATGGACAAGGTGTTGGAGGAATGCACAAAGATTGAAAAGGATATATGTGAAATTTTTTTAGGGTGTGTATTATTCTTGGAAGCTATGATTGGAAAGATCTTTACTAAGGAATGCATCAAGTTAGACTCACTGAAACAATGGAAAAATGTCAGCTTTACACATGTTGAATATGGCAATGCTACTGGGGATCATTTGGAAAATGCTGCTCTGTATGTTAGCCTAATGTACAAATTTCAAGAGTCTAAATTTGATTGGGATAAGATACTCAAGAAGCATGAAGCTATAGTGGCTTCTACAAATTATAAGATAAAAATTATTCCAATTTCTAGCTAGGAAGAGTTAAATAATATTCTACATAAATTCCAAGAATTTACAAAGAGACAAAAAATGGAAAAGGGGACATAATAGGACGACTTGACCTTGGAGTTAGTGCAAATAATTTTTCGAGACCATAAGACAGCCCGAGTGACAATGGTATTAGTTCTAGGAGTTTTTTATTTTAAATGTAAAATGACATTTAATGTAAAAATGAGATTTAGTGATTTTAAATATTAAATTCAAATGGGCATTAGAATCACATGAGGCTAACCTATTTTTGTTGACCTAATTAGGGTGCCCAGCTTGATGTAATCTTGGCCATTGATTTAGAAACCCTAAACTTATGAACTCTATAAATATGAGGTTTTCCCTCATTTTGCATCTAGATATGGAATTGTTGTAAGCACTTTTGGAGCTAATATAAGAGGAAGACATTGATTCTGGGTGTCCTATTCTTTGTTGCTTCATATTATTGCATGGTTTCTACTTTCCAAATTATTTCAAGTTATTAGTTTTATGTTCATTCCTATTTTTTGGCAAAGTGTTGAAGAATATTGGATAAGCTTATTGCTCATACCATTTATAATTTGCAACTTGTAAGTTACAATGCTTGGTTTTTCTGAGGCATTTTTAATACAATAGTTTAATTATGAATGTTTATTCATAATATGTCAAAATATAGGTATGTGTTTGAATGATTTGTAGTTTGAAAATATTTTGAATTCCTTGGAAAATTACACCATTTATGTGGAGTTGTAGGGTTTCCCTTGATTAAGAAAAGATAGGTTTTTATTGGGGAATTTTCCATCTAAAGTGTTTTTCGTTTACATGATTGTCCTTATGTTTTAGATTAGATCTATTCAAACCCCTTTAATATTTTTGCATTTTTCTTTGAATCTAAGTTAGTATTAAGGAAAATGAATCACTCAATTCGTTATATTTGATGCGATATAGGATTTCTAGATCTCAAATCTAAGAATAAAATTAGGGTTTGCATTTATCTTCAAATTTCATAAAGCCCTTATTTGAGCCTTATAGCTTTCAGTTTTGTAACCATAAATTCCCTTTGTGATTACCAACAAATCACATCAACCACTGAGCTAATTTTTGCAAGTCAAGACTTGACAATCCTGAACCTTGGGGTCATTTTCTAAAATTTTCCTAAAGAAAGTTACCTTTCAAGAGAGATAGAACACTTGTGTTTCATCTATGTTATGTAGTGAAAAACACTTATCAATAGAATCAACACTAGGAGGGTTGCTTAAACAAATCTAGAGTGTATAGGATCATTTTCGCTTGGAAGATTTCATAGAATACTAATGTCTGCATGAAAAAAGGGAGAATTTCAGGAGATTAAAACCCCTACATGAGTTAGGAGAGCTAGAAAAGGGGAAGGTTCATCTTCAAATCCACCTGCCACATTTTTTTCACCTCCACCTTCTCCATTTTCCAGTTCTACATCATATGCGTCTCCCACTCCATATATTCTTCACATATTTTGATTGTTGTACCATAGCCATTACCACCCCCACCTCCACTAATCTCTTGGTTAGCTCCCAACCCATCAACTCTCACTTTCAATGACTATCATGAGATGCCAAAGAATCTGAAAACTTCTAATCCAAGTTCTTTACTAATGATCCCAATAGAACCACAAAGGAAAATATTAGAATCTTTGAAGAACCCCTTAAAGACAAAGTGATTGACCATCAAGATGTGTCCTGCAGACTCTTTCCATATTCTTTGGGGAAAGAGGCTTTCTATTGGTTTGATCATTTACGATATGGGTCGACATGGTATGAAGAATACTTTTCTGCAAAATTTTAAGGTTCCCATTAGCCCTACATAGTTTTACAAGCAGTCCATTTTGATCAAGAGATGGGAAAATGAACCCATAAGTTCTTTTAATAATATATTCCATGGAGCCCACACTAGGTTATATGGTCCTTATGTTGTTAATGACGCATCAACTAAGTGAATTTATTATGAAGCGTTATATAGTCTTACCTCAACCTTCATAAAAAAAGCAAACCCTACCCCATAGAACTTAGTGGTCACATATGCTAAGCCAATTATTGCAAGTGCTAATTTAGGACAACATATAAAAATTCCACTTCCTCCATTAGGCATGATTGTAAATACACATCAAATCCAAGGCTTGACCCATGCATTAGCTAGCCACACTCTAGTGATGAATCAAATTCAAAAAATGTAGATGGTACCTCACTTAGGGGCCCCATTAAATCAAAACCCTTCCAAAGTCACTTCCTAATTGTAGAATTTTAATACACCATCCTATCTACAAAATTATTAAGTACTTGCTTATTTACAAAACTTTGTAGTAGCCTAACCTATATATCTTCAAAATTTTAACCCTACTCAAACCCCAACTAAAAATGATAAAATTGATGAGTTGATAGAGCAAGTCAAGAATCTTTCTACTGAGGTAACTTACCTCAAAAAATTAGAACAACCAATTGAAAAATTCTTAGAGAAACTTTCAGGCTAATTATAACAAGGATTAGGGCCAAAGTTCAGGCCAAAACCAAAATTATGATAGTAGACAAAATCAAAATTCTCAAAGGAAGAATAATACCTGGAACACATGACCCAACAATGGAGGATTTCCTACTCCACTTGATCCACCAAAATATTTTGAGAATTCTCCTAGAGGATTTTACCTAGCCGAGGTGGCATTATTAGGTTGGTGTAGGTTTCACAATACAAATCAACATTCAAAACTTAATTGTCTAGAATTCTAGATCACAACCAACATATTTCAGCTGGAGGTGCAAAATGTTGAGAATGTAGATGATTCATCTGGACATGAGATAGTTGCTTCCAATCAATATAATTATTTGATGGTGGTGAATTAGGCCTCATTTCCTAGAGCAGAAGAGAATGAACCTGAGATCAAAGAGCCCACAAAGGTTACAACTACGTTAGAGGATGTATGTAATGAGGATTCTCTTTCTCAATTGTTTGATGCAAATTCTAATCACACTAAAGGAGATAATGTTCAAATGTTTAATCAAACAAAGATGCCATATGAATTATGAAATAGAAAGGCTGGTGGTCCATTCACCACCTCAAATCTTCCAAATAACCTCAATGTCCTTCCAGATCCTAATGTGAGTAACAACCCTTCATTTTCAAAGGCATCAACACATTATTTTGCAAAGGTAGATCAATCCAAGTCTTAAGTTTCCCAAATGGGGGAGTATGCAGTAGAGGATTTGAAGAAAATTTAAAGGTAGGTATCTAAAATTTTCAATTGTTGAAGGTTCCTAAAATTAGGAATTCCTTTTGTAATTCCATGCATGGGATTGCTCAACCAAAGGCATCACAAGACATAGTAGTAAGAAAATTTCCATCTAATACCATGGATAATGAGCTAGTGATTAGGAAAATCCTGGACAAAGGTAAAGAGAAAGAAAAGGCTCAAGTCTCTTAGGTGGATACTTTGATAAGGTTTTTCTAAGAAAAGCATGCAACCTCCTTTCTTGTTAACTCTAAGTATATTTGGGAAAAAATTGCATAATTGTTTACTCAATTTAGGTGCTTCCATGAATGTTATGCCTTTTGTAATATGTAAGGTTATTGGCCTTACTCCCACCCCAACTTGTTGAAAAGTGATACAACTAGATAAAATAGAGGTGAATGTTTTTGTAGAATTAAATAGAATTCCCATGCAAGTGGCATTGAAACCGAGGGTTCAATAAGTGATTGACATACATGTTCTTGATATTCTAGATACTTATGGTTTAATCTTGAGCAAGGATTGGACTAAGATGCTGAATGGCTATATACACATTGATAATTCACACATGTGGCTCCATTGGAAAGGAATGTTGAACCATATTCATATTGAATGAGAGCCTAGAATGAAGGCTATGATCACAAAATACAACAAGACAAATGAAGTATTGCTCTTTAAAACAAATTTAGGAACCTATATTCTTGTTGTTGTAGCAGAGGAGTAAATACTTATGTTCCATGATGTGTCTAGGGATTGGAACTATATTCCTAGCATAATAGAGGCATGTGTTGAGACAGATGATGATGAGTCTCAAACTGACAGGGAAATCAGACTATTTGAGGGATTTCAAGAATTTATCAAAAAGGTGTGTACATGATCAAATCAGCTTGGGAAATAAAGCAAAATTTGAGGATTTCTTGCTACCTTACTAGTGTAGGATCTATGATGTGTCTCATTCAAATTTTGAGTGTTGCTTGTGCCAGACCATGTAGTAGAGGAAATTAAGAAGTAGATTAATCCTGCTGGCATCATTGCAAAAAATCAAAAAAATTAGGAGGAACAGTCACTTGTACAGAAAGATCTTCCTGAGAAAACATCTTAGAAAAAGATTAAAAAAAACTCAAATAATAAGGGGAAAATGCATTAGACTAAGTTCTAGAATTTAATATTTAATAGGTCCAAATCCAAGCTAGGAGCTAGAGCAAGATTCAAGATAATTAGCCCTGCTAGAGAGACTTTTTTTGTAGCTCATAGATTATAATTATATTGCACTAATAATGTCATAGAATATGAAGCATTGGTACATGGTATTTTGATGGCATTGCATAAGAATGCCAAAGCACCTCAAGTGTTTGGAGATTCCGAGTTGGTGGTGAAGAAATTTAGGAAACAATACTCTTGTTATGATAGGAGAATGACCAACTATCGGAACCACGTCTAGGACTTGATAGAGGGTTTTGATGGATTCAATATCTAGCTGATACCTCACAACAAGAATCAAACTATTGATTCATTGGATCAAGCATAAATTACCTTACAACCCATCTCATTGTCAAGTTTAAAGAAATTCATTGTTGAACTAACTCCTACTCCATCATTGCTAGATAATGTTACTAACTTCCAAGTTTTTGAAGATGATAAGAACATACTTAAATTCATCACTAGCTCTAATGTATTTGGTACACAAATCATTGATGAGGTAGAACCAAAATAAGTAGATTTGGACCTAGTGGGAGTGATCAACTTGAAAACAAACACTATTTTGAGGGGTATGGTGTGGCTATAAAGAATCTTTGATTTTGATTAGTTGAGAGAATAGGGTCAACTAGAAAAGAAGGAGGTCATAGAAAGTCAGTGTGATGCATATAACATGGGCACTTCAGAGAATGTGAGGACCATATTTATTGGTAAAGTGTTTACTCTTGAGGAGAAGGAGGGGATAATAAAAGCATTGCATGTATATCAAGATGTGATCTCATGGAGCTATGAGGATTTGAAGACATATGATACCTCCATCATTACACACATCATTCCCATTAAAACTGATGTAAAGCCATTTAGGTAGAGGAAACGACTTGTTAATTCTTTATTGGAACCCATCATTCATAAAGAAGTACAAAAACTGCTACCAGCTCAAATTATTTTTCCTATGAGGCACTCAACATGGGCCACCAAATTGGTACTAGTTAGAAAGAAGAATGGGGAGATTCACCTATGTGTGGAATTTTGCAATCTCAACTGAGATGTAGAAAAGTAAAATTATCCCATGCCTTCTTTGGATGAAGTTCTACAAGTCATAAACGACTCTCAGATGATGTCTTTCTTGGACGAGTATTCAGGATACAACTAGGTAGTGGTCAAACAAGAGGATAGGATGAAGATTACGTTCACCACTGAGTGGGGAACCTTTGCTTATAGACATATTCCATTTTGATTAATTGATGTTGGAGCCATGTTTTAGCATGCAATGGAAAAATCCTTTAGGGAACTAATTGGAAAATGAATCATTATATATGGATGATCTAACAGTGTTTTCCAAGAGAAGGGGAGATCACATTTCATACTTATGCAAAATATTCCAAATATTTTAGGAGTTTGGTATGCCACTTAATCCAAATAGTTGCATCTTTGGTGTGACTGAAGGAAATCTACTCAGTCATGTAATCTCGAAGCACAATATATCAATTGATCCAGATTGAATTTAGGAAATACTAAAAATTTAGCCACCTCCAAGCAAAAAGGAGGTGAAGTCTTTCTTTGGCATAATTAAATTTGTAAGGAAATCTAACATGAGCTTTGTTGAGATTGTGAAACCTCTAAATTCCATGCTGAAGCAAGATGCTAAGATCAATTGGACACTAGAATCAAAGTGTATGTTTGAAGAGATGAAATAGGCAATTGTTGATGCCCTTGTTTTAGTAAGTCTTGACTACACACAACCCTTCTACATTTACTCCTTTGCCTCAAATCATTCATGCACAATAATTCTAATGCAGAAGAGAGAACAAGTTGATGAGAAACTTATTTCCTTCATGAGTGCTCCACTCAAAGATTTTGAACTACATTATTTGAGTGTGGAGAAAAAATCCTATGCATTGGTACATAATTAAGAAATTTAGGCATTATATTCTAAGAAATAAGGTATTTTCCATTGTACCAAATCCTGCAATGAAGATTCTTGTAATGCAGAATGAGTTGGGTGAATGCAAATCCAAGTGGGTAACCGTGCTCCAAGAGTTTGATATGGAAATACAACCCATGAAGTTGGTCAGGGGGCAAGCATTGACACATACAATGGCCAAGGTTGATCTAGATTTAACAACACAATAGGACAACCACAAAGATGTGTCTTTGGACGGATGGTATGATGATATTTTCTACTATTTACTTAACTGGAGCTACCTACCACATGTAAATCTATCCAAAGGTATGCTCTACGATTGAAGAGTGGTGGTTATATGATGAAAGGGGTGATATTGTCCAAGAAGAATCATGAAGGAGTTTACCTCCTATATTTGGGAAAAAAAAGAAGCAATGACAATACTAAAAGAATTTTATGATAGATTTAAAAGTGGTCATGGTTCTGCAGCTTCAACTGCAAATCAAATATTGAGGGTTGAATATTACTAGCCCACACTATTTAAAGATGCACATGCACATGTTTGGACCTATCACACTTTCCAAACTATTTCCATTAAAGAAAAGCATGATGCTCTCCCATTATAGCCTTTCACCAAGGTGTACCCATTCGCATAGTGGGGACTTGAATTTATTGATATGATTAATCCACCATCCTCCACCGGTCACAGGTATATTCTGATCACTATTGACTATTGTACTTGATGGATATAATCTATTTTGTGTAAGAAATGCACAATTGAGGTAGTAATTAAATTTCTAGAAGAGCATATTGTCACTCATTTTGGATGTCTATTTTCTTTGGTATGTGATAACGGTCTTTCATTTTCTTCACTAAAATTCTCAAGGTGGGTATTCAACTATGGAATTGCATTGAAATTTGCTTCTAACTACAATCCGTAGGGAAATGGGTTAGCTGAATCCACCAACAAAAACCTCGTAATTGTCATTTATAAGTTATTGGATAAAAAATCCAAGGATTGGCATACCCAGTTATGGTTTTCTCTGTGAGAAAATAATAATCAACAAAAGGTTGCCTTGAGAACCTCTCCATATCAACTATTCTATGGTCAAGAACCCATCTTTCCCATCCACCTAAAGATCCCTACATTACAATTTATCAGACAATATTATGATGAGGGAGAGAAGATAGAAGTCTGTCTTTCCCAACTCCTCCACTTGGAGGGAAAATTTGATGAAGATATTGAATTTTTTTCCAAACACTAGGGCATTGTAAAATGTTGGTTCAACCAGAAAGCTAAGGTCAAGGCCTTCAAAATTTTTTAATTTGATTTTATATTGGGATAAGGCCCATGAATGAAAGGGGGAGCACAAAAAAATTGACAAGATTTGGCTTGTCTCCTTTCTAATTTCGAAGATACTTGGGGAAAATTCTTATCACCTAAATATCCTCACGGGTGAAGATGTCTCACTGCCCATCAATGGGAAATATTTGAAACATTATTTCCTGTCTTGAGCTTTTTTATCTCAAACCCCCTGTAAATAGTTAGTTTAGGTGGTTTGTTGTAGGGTAGGTTGCTTTAGGATAGTTTTATTTTGGTTTTCTTTAGTTTTTCTATTTTTACTTTGAGTGTGGGTTAGTTTTCTGATTTTGTATTTGGTAAATGACATATTGCATAGTCAGAGGGTGTTCTATTGAATGTTCATGTCTATTTCTTTCATAAATTTTCATAAGTCATCTAGGGATATTTGGTGAAGTCCAATAATTGAAATTCGTAGACTAAATCCTCACTTGAATAAGAAGGGAATCATTATTTGAATATTCTTGCACTTGTCTTGTTCATCCAAATGTATACATCTTTTAATGTTTCCTATGAGTTCTATGGTAGTTATCAAGATCTCATGCCAAGTAAAAAATATAAAGTCCACTCTAGTGACCACTACAATTTCCAAACCCAGACTAAGCTTCATTTCTTATCAACAAATGATATAAAATTAGTTGATAAAATGAATCTCAAAAGGAGTATTTAATTTATGGCTCGATGGGTGTGTGAATAACTCTATCAGGGCTATAGACGCCTGGCTGGTAATAGAGAAATGTTAGTGGGGATTGTAGTAGCAACCTCACCAGGGATATGGATGCTTGAATGACAATGAGGAAATTTTTAGGTTCCTTTTGGAGTTGGAATATCTATGTATCCTACTTAGTTAATTGATTGATTACTCTAGATCTTCTAGGGAAAGGAATGAACTCATAGAGCACACACTATTGATGACCTAAGAGGGGAGGTAAGTTGATTCACCTAATGAATTCATTTCTCTTTTAAGTAGGTTTTCCTTTATGAAGTTTTGATTTAAGGGACTAACCAAGAATTCTGGGTTTCAGATGGATTTTTATCCTTGAAATGTTTAGGAACATTTCCTAGCAGAGTCCCCATTTGTTGTGCATTTTTCACACACTCCCCATCTGAAATAGGGACCCCCTTTCTTTCCTCATCCTAATATAGGTTGGTTCCTTCTCCCCTTGAGGGATGGGTCCTCAAAATTTTCATGATATCATTTTCCTGAGCTTACAAAGATAACTTAAATTGGAAAATGAGTTTGATTTAAAACAAGTCCTTATGATCCAAATGGTTAGGAATCATCATTTTGAGCCCCTTAGTGTTTAAATAGTTTTTCTCAGAGATTTATTATCTCTCAAAAATTCTTGATAGTGGTTGTCTCACAGATTTCACATCCCTAAAAAATTCTCCGATTCTGATATGTCATAGATTTCTTTCCCTCACAAAATCCCCGATGGTGCCTACCTATCATATATTTTGTCTCCTTGAAATCTCCAGTGGTGCCTACCTATTGCAAATTTCTCACTTCTTTGAAATCTATGAATAAGCCTTGGTAATGAATTTCTTGATGGTATTAAATCCTCGAGGTTTTCTGTCCTACGAATTTCTTGATTGCATGAAATTACAAATGCTTTAGAAAAGTTTCATTTCAATGAGTTTAATTTGTTTTGAAGTATGGTGAGGGGATTTTGGTTTGCAATAATGGTGATGAAAGTGAGAGATTTAAAATAATTTTAATTAATTATTTTTCCATTTATTTCATTGTTGCAAACTTTTGGTCAAACATTTGTGCAATTTCCTTAGCTAGGGTTTCTTGTTGATCATGTGAGTGAAGTATTGAGGGATTTGGGTAATGGATCAAAGAGTTTTCATGACTAGTTTTTGCTTTATTTCCTCCATCCTTAGCTCCAAAGGCTAGTTGCATTCTCCATTTGATTGAAAGTTAAAGTTAGGGTGTGATATTGTTTCACCATTTTCATTTTGTGCATCTTAAATTGCTTCCTTGGTTTACAACATAATATCATTGAATCTTTTCATCCATTTTGAAGCTAGCCTAGGTTTAGCGCATCCCATTTGCATGAATTATTGATTTTATTAGATTTATGTTAGCCACTAGGTCAAGGTATGTTGTGCATGAGGCTTATAAATGCATATATAGGTGAGATGGGGGTGGTAAAATTAAAAAGTTGAATCAAAACCTAGGGTTATGTGATTAGGGTTTGGCTCTGTACATTTTTGTGCCCATGGTTTTCCATTTTAGGGCTAGGTTTTAAACTCTAGGTAGAAACAATGACTCATGGTAGCTTTTCGAGCTTCTACTATGAAGATTCTATAAAACCCTAGGTGTTCTTCTTGGAGATGAATGCTTAGATCACATGAGTGAAGAAAAAATGGTAAATGATTGCCAAAGCATGCATTTCCAAGGGAAAAATCAAAATAAGATTCCACGTCAGTATTCAGTTACCATCACCCATATTCCACCTGCTAAAATCTAACCATTGTGATGGAGTTTCCTTAAACTCTATTAGTCACAAAATTCTTGGTCAAATGCCCTTAGAGAAACAAAAAAAACATGTCATTGCTAATTTTGCATTCACAAGAAATGCTCGATGAAGTTGTCATCACAAATTTTTCCTCCTCATGAAAACTTTTGTCTATGCAAAATCGCCAATACACTTTGTCATCACGGATTTCCCATCCACTTGAAATTTTTGGACCCTTATTTCTCATGGATTTCTCATCCTTACAAAATCCCCAATGGCTCTCCTTCTTTGTGAATTTATGCCTATCATGAAATGGTTTCTTGAGGACTTTTTTTTCCTGGGAGGTTTTTAGGGTACTTGGTGGTGATTGTAATATGAATGTAGCATGCTAGGGTGAAGTGTCTTAATATTATTTTGACATCCAATTGCTCCTAATGATAAAAAATTACACAACTTGGATTTACCCTGTAGATTTCTTAATCCTAAAAAATCCCCAGGACCTTTGGTATTTCAGATTTCTCAACCTTGGGAAATCCCTGATGTCAAACATCATTGATTTCTTGAACACCCAAGATCCTCAAATTCTTGAAGAAGCTAAATACCTAGATTTCTTGTATGAGAGTAAAAGTTGAGGCTGGTCTTTTAGGATGAATTTAATTGTTGTAAATGGAATTTTAAACATGTTATTCATGATATCATCTTATGCATTGCCTAATGTGGGTGTGGGTGTTTTCTTTATGATTTATTTATGATGATAGTCCTATTGGACATTTTTTCATTCTTTCCACACTTTTCCATGCTTTTTAAGTGATTATGTTATTCTCTAATAGATGCAAGATGAGTCTAGCAAAGCAATAAAAATAAAAGGAAGGAAAACTATAGTTGAGAAGGAGGAACTATTTAGAAGAAAAAGGATGAAGTATGATTTCAAGGGTATGCTACAAGAGTTGAAGATGGCCTCCTATTCAGGAGAGATTGGAGACATCAACCTTGGGCACATAGATTTGGAAGATTTCAAGAAAATAATGAATTCCTCAAACCCCACTAAGTTGGCAAGGAGATTGGTTAGAACTGGATTGACACAAGCTATAGGATTCCCCCCTCCATTCAGTATCTTTAGCTAATTGTTGGGTGCTCCAAACACTATGATTTGGATCAAAGGAATATTATTGGTCACTAAGGGAGAATCATGGAAAACCTCATGAAGGAGGAATTGGCTAAAGCATTTGGAATCCCATCCCATCAGAAGTTGACTATGTTCACTCTAGAAATAGCAAGGAAGTTTTGTACAAACAACCTTGAGAAGGCTTTGTAAATCATAAATTATGCATGGATGGATAATCCTAGGCAACATTACACCAAGTTTCCTAAGGTGCTTCATAGAAGTGACTTCAAGGTGGAGTACAATAGCATGATAACTCTCTTGAGTAGAGTGATGGGATTGGAGAGAGCATCCCAATTTGAAGATTGGATGTTTTATATCATGAAAGAAATAAAAAAGGGACTAATTACCACTGGTCAAGATTGATCAATGAAAATCTAGACAAGAAATTCAAAGAGGTCCAAGACACCAATAAGTTCACTATGACTTCCTATGTTGTGTATATGTTGGCCCAAAGCTTCAAATATAGAGGGTTATCCTACAAAGGAATAGTTGGAGAAGATAAGGTCTATGAATATTTTCCCCAATTGCACATGTTGAGTACTTCTCACTATACAAGGGTTAATGATTCCTTTATGATGCACATCACCAGGAAGTTGCAAGAGGCCCTACATGTTAGGCTATTTGCAAACTCCATGGAGTTGGTGAAGAAGTATGGTTATTGGTTTTTGTAGTTTCAATTTTTTTCTTCTATCAGAGTACATGGGTGCCCCCTCATACCATACAGGTTGCCAAGGTATCCAACTAATAAGTTGGTCCTATTGGAGGTCACCAGGAAGTTGGCTTCCTTTGATAAAGTGTTGAAGATATTTCATAAGACTAGCATAGGGGGAAAATTCCCCATTGAATCAATGGATGGAAAACCTACCCTTCTTTCCTTAGTGCCCAACATTTAGAAATAGAGATGGAATATTTTCATTTTCCCACTCATATGGAGAGAAGGTACTTTGATCCTTATTGGTTTTCTCAAAAGGTTGCAACCAAGAATTACAGACACAAGGGACACACTAAAGACTATTGGGCTAATTTTTGGGATGAATTTGAGGTCTTTAAAGGAAAGTCTCCTGGCTATCTCTAAAAATGATTAGAGTGTATAGAATCATGGATGTTCTAGATCAGGTAGAGGATTATGAGGATGTAATTCAACAAAATGATTACATGAACATTGCAAAAACACCCCTTGGACTCTGATTGATTGGGTAGAAGAGGAATTAATAGAATTGAATGAGGTCACTTCTCCTATGATCAAGTACTCTTAGAAATTGGCCAATCATAAAATTTTGGAGCTAGAGGTTGATGGAGTGAAGTTTTCTTATGCTTTGATGGGTGATATTGAATCATAGTCATCCTTTGAGGAAGAATCAGATGGTGAAGAAGAGGAATCTAGGGAAGAGGGGCCTCTAATAATCAAGAGGGATAAAGCTTAGAAAAAAACAAAGGTGAAGATAGAGGAGGTTGAGAGAAAGACCATCCGAAAGTAAAGAAATCCAACAAAGACTACTACAAAGGGAAGCCCAAAGAGGAGAAGGATTACACAGGATAGGAAAAAGGGTGCCTCTATAGATACCACCCCTGCACCAAAGAAGAAGCAAACTGAACAAGAGGAAAATACCCCTCTTGATGTAGCGGAAGGAGAAACAAAGGAGGAAGCTATAGATATTGAGAATTTTAGGAGAAACCTTGGGTTGTATACCAAAGGAAGGATTCTCCAAGTAGTGAGATTCCCTTTCTTCACTTAACCAATATTGAGAGGGTTGTTGTAGAATTAGAAAAGGATACAAATGAAGGATCAATTGAAAAGAAAGCTATTGATCAAGATACACATGTAGAGGACACAATTCTGGAACAAATGGATGACAACTAGCCTTTTGAAGTAGGGAAAGATGTTGAGGGGAAGAACCAAAAATTTGAAGATGCTTCCAAAGGCCCCCAATCTAAGGTTGGTTTTGAAGAAATAAATGTTGAAATCTTGAGCAATTGGTCAAAGATGACCAACAACAACCTCAAGGTGATGAGCTACAACAAGGAAATGTCAATGAAGAAGAACATAATAAATATAGAGATGCTAATAAGGGTAAGGTTGTTCAAGAGGACCAAGAACAAGAACAATAGGAAATGGAGATGAATGTGGAAGCATCCATAGCTCTTGATTGGCTCAAAAAGTGCCTAAAATCCAAACCAATTGTTGGGGTAGCAATCCCATATTGGGATAATTTTTTGGCCACCATGAATAAGGCCAAAGAAAAGAATAAGGAAAAGGTTATCTCAAGGATTGTTAAGGATGATTCTAATAATAGGGTGGTGCACATTACAACACTTACAGTTGAAAATAGTAAGGAGGCTATTACTCTAGAAGAATATAATGTTACATCTATTAAGCTGGTCCCTTCCACCAAAAATAAAGAGGTTGAGATATTAAGGGGGTTAGTGGAGACTATTATGCAGAGATTGGAAAAGGAAGTAAGAGCCAAGGAGCAACTAAAGAAGCAAGTGGAAAAACTCCAAAGCTATATTAAGCACTTGGTTAGTCCTCTTCAGACCAAGCCCAGCTCTTCTGCACAATCTAATATATTATCAAAGGATTCCATCAATGAGCTTGGAAAGATGAAGTACTTAGCATAGGTAGCACAAGGTTGGGTAGCAAGATTCTATGAAAAGGGAATTCCTTTGACTACATAAGTTGTGCAACTATATGAAAGATGTTCAACTTATTTAGACATTGCAAAACATTATAGCTAAGTACAAGGCTACAAAAAAAAATTCCATTGTGAGGTTGAACATCTTGGTTGATATTCCTAAGCAAGTTCTAATTGAAGAGTAGGTTCTCACTGTAGAAAAATGTTGATAAACTGGAGTCTTAGATAGAATCATCCAAATTCAAAAGAGAAATTATGGACAAGGTGTTGGAAGAATCCACAAAGATCAAAAAGGATATAGGTGAAATTTTTATAAGGTGTGTGTTATTCTTGGAAGCTATGAATGGAAAGATCCTTACTAAGGAATCTATCAAGTTAGACTCATTGAAACAGTGGTGGAAGGACAACTTTATACATGTTGAAGATGGTAATGTTACTAAGGGTCATTTGGAAAATGCTGCCCTATATGTCAGCCTATTGTACAAATTTCAAGAGTCTAAATTGGATTCAGATAAGATACTCAAGAAGCATGAAGCTACAATGGTTTATACAAATTATAGTATAAAAATTATTCCAATTCCTAGTGAGGAAGAGTCAAATAATATTCTGCACAAATTCTAGGAATTTACAAAGAGACAAAAAATGGAAAAGGGGACAAAATAGGATGAATTGGAGTTAGTGAAAATCATTTTTGGAGACCATAAGATAGCTTGGGTGACCTGCGAATCAGTGCCATGAATGTTTTATTTTAAATGTAAAATGGCATTCAATGTAAACATGAGATTTGGTGATTTTAAATATTAAATTCAAATGGGCATTAGAATCACATGAGATTGACCTATTTTGGTTGAACTAATTAGGGCACCCAACTTGATGTAATCCTATCCATTGATTTAGAAACCCTAAAATTATGATGAACTCCATAAATATGAGGTTTTCCCTCATTTTGAAGTTGGATCTAGAATTGTTGTAAACACTTTTGGAGCTAATATAGGAAGAAGACATTGATTCTAGGTGTTCTATTATTTGTTGCTTCATTTTATTACATGGTTCCTTCTTTCCAAATTATTTCAAGTTATTAGTTTCATGTTCATTCATGTTTGTGGAATTTTTTTGAAGAATATTGGATAAGTTTGTTGCTCATACCATTTGTAATTTTCTGCTTGTAAGTTATAGTGCATGGTTAGTTTGAGTCATTTTTAATGTGATAGTTCAATTGTGAATGTTTATTCATAATATGCCAAAATTTGGCTATGTGTTTGAATGATTTATAGTTTTAAAATCTTTTGAATTCCTTGGAAGTTTGCACCATTTTTGTGTTGTATGGTTTTCCTTGATTGAGCAAAGATAGGTTTTTATTGGGGACTTGTCAATCTGAAGGATTTTCCATTTACATGAATGTCCTTAGGTTTTAGATTAGATCTCTTCAAAACCATTTTATCTTTTGCATTTTTATTTGAATATGGGTTAGTATTAAGGGAAAGGCATCACTTAAGCTACTATATTTGATGTGATATAAGATTTCTAGATCTTAGATCTAAGAATATAGTTAGGGTTTGCATTTATCTTCAGATTTCACAAAGCCCTTATTTGAGCCTTATAGATTTTGGTTTTGTAACTATAAATCCCCTTTGTGATTATCAAAAAATAACATCAACAACTGAGCTATTTTTTGCAAGTCAAGACCTAACAATCCTAAAACTTGGGGTCATTTGCTAAAAATTTCTTGAAGAAAGTTACCTTTCAAGAGAGATAGAACACTTGTAATTTATCTATGTTGTGTAGTGCAAAAAAGACTCATCAACACATCCCCTTACTAAAATATCTACATGATAATAGCTCCCCCTCACTATGTTATCTATCAAGAAAAGAAAAAAATTGTATCACACACCATCTACTAACTTCGCAAATGTACATTGAGATAATTTTTTTTTAATAAAATTCAAACAAAACTATGCACCTTAATTGGATGATGTTGCCTTTAATTTTGCAAGGTGTGTCTCCCAATCCTTCTTGGCAAGCTCCTAATCCTTCTTCGTGCATGCAAGCATGTAGCTCTGGTTCTCAAACTGTACATAGAGGTCTTCTCCTTCTTCCAAAGAGCTAGACACTATTGACTTTCACACAACCTTTTTTGCATTGGCCAAAACTTTAGTTTAAGATGTAAGTCTTAGACTTTACCATATCTCAGAGTTGTTTGTACTGCATTATATTTTTCTCTTTTTTTTCCTTCTATAACAAGAATTGAATGTGTAAAGTTTCAATGACCATTCTAGTTTCTTCATACACATCATTCACTAGATCATACATACTTGAGGCCTGAGAAATTTGGGACTCGATTGTGTCCATCTGATCCTTTATACTTTTTGTGGAAAATGGCCATTTCAAACAAAATTGGAATGATATTTTGGCTTCCTCCAAAATTTTTTGAACATCCACCAAGTTTCCTTGAAACTCCACATGTGTAGTAACACATTTATCTAAGGAATTAGTTAGCCTCTTATCATTCAATCTCTTTCCCACTTCCTTCTCTATCTTCTATTCCATACTTGCAATGTGAACTCCTTAAAAGAATATAGTAGTAACTTCAATTAATGTACATATGTCAAAGAAGTATCAATGGATACTATAAGAAAGATTTCTTGCAAAAATTTGACAACCTCATCGACTAATTTTGTCCCTTTCTGGTGAGTTTGTAGTTTATCATTTCTTCCAAAGGCATGGAAAAAATCACCAAGCTACAACTTATGGAGAGGAGAGATGTTGTCCATATCCACTTGACCTTTTTGCATTGGAATTTGTAGTCGTTGTGCAGACACCACTAGTTGGAACTACATTTGCATATCTAGGAAATATTTGAATGAATCTCTGAAGGGTGTAGAGGATTCATGTCCTATTTTTTTCTTTCTTCTACATTTTTATCATCCTTCAACTTTTGTCCACTATTAGATCACTTTTCTGCAATCTTTTTAACTTTGGGAGGAGGCACAACTTTTTCGTTTTGAGCTTTTGTCTTCTCTGGAACTTCTTGTTCATCTTATTTTCTCTTCTCTATAGTTGTATGCACATTCAAAGGGGTGCTATATGTCATCATTTCTTCTTGATCATGCTCATGCTCATGTTTCTCTTTGTCAGGATCATTGCTTTCTAGGAGGGATGTCTCTTGATGCATTTTGTCTTCATCATCGAGAGAGGTTCCCAATTCTTTAAGAATTATTTTAGTGGATTTTATTGTTTCTTCCCTTAGCTTCTCTATTTCATCCTTATCTCTACCCATAAGAGTGTTTACTCTCTACTTTATTCTTAATTCTTGTACTT
>VDFB02168118.1:195733222-195763400 GCA_007258455.2 Sequoia sempervirens | reverse complement strand
AGTTGTCATCCTTATCTTGTTGAGCTATCTTGTTGCTCAAGATAAGATTAGGGTTATGCATCTTTGCTTTTATAAAGCAAATCATTATCATGTAATTATTGAATTCTCGAATAATAATTATTTGCACATCTTCTTGAAAATATTTGCTTTTTCTATTTTTCTCTTCTGTGGAAAGATATTCTGGTTTGCAAATATGATCTTGGTTTCTAACATAGTATCACGCCTGAAGCTACTCACCATGTAATCCATTGAGTTGAGATAAAAATTCTTGTGTTTGGCTTATCTAGCCTCCCACAAAGAGAGAAAAGGTGAGCATGTTATCACATTGGGCCTATACCACTGGAACTATAGCTATCCACTCTTCAAGGAGAGGTGTCTCACACCAATCTTGGGGTATTAGTGCTTTTGCAGTGAGCCTAGACTAAGTTAACACTCCCACTCAATTAATTTAGGCTTGTTCATGTGCTTTTTGTCTCTACTTTGGTTAGAATAAAGCCTCCCCATTTGAAACCCAATAGGGGATTTATCCTTTAGACTGAGGCTTACTTTCTTTTAATTTTCTCTTTTTAGTAGTATAGGAATTCATAATTCCCAAAATCTAAAAACGTTTGAAAAAAAAAAATCCAAAAAAAAACTTGAAAAACCAACAAACTAAAAAAGTCTTTGATTGCTTAGCTTTACCTTGCAATAGGGTTTAGAAGCCAACCATTATCCACTAACTTATCCATCCAAACCATCTCATTGTCAATCCTAATAAAAAATCAGAACTATGTCTTCATCTTACCTTGATAGTCTCCTTAGTCAAAATGAAAATATGATAAGCATGTTCCATCAATACCAACAAACCACAATCCCTAGTGACCTATCCATCAATCATCAATACCAGCTATTGAGGGTTGCACCACTTGAAACCCACACAAATCACAACCATAGATACCAACACAGAAGATGTGAGATAGAAAAGAAAAACTCACTTTCAATTATTTTCAAAAAATGAAATTATAGATTCAAAACTTACATGCTATAGCCTCATGGGCTTGATTCATTACACCAAAATCAAATCTCAAAAAAAAAAATTGTTCGAAGCCACAATCTACACTAATGGAGCCACCTTCTACAACCCCCAACTAACCCTTTTTATTTTACCCCAATAACTACACTAGAATGTTCTAGAAAGTTTAACTTTCCCTTTTTTTTGGTGCTAAGAGTCTCGCCGATTGATTTATGTCCTAGGAAGATATTTTAATGAAATTCATTTTTAGAGGGGCAACTTCGTGGGGCCATAACTTTTGATCTGGGTGTCTGATTTTCTATTATTGCATATTGTTGGAAAGCTGTCAAAGAGATCTACATTGTACGAACTAACCATAGGTCAGTTCATCAACTTTTTGAGCTATTTCAGGGCCTCTAAAGTCTTCATATCTGAGTTTGAAGCTACATTGGAGAAATTTCCCAAGACGGAAACCTTAATATCTCCCAAACCATGTAGGGTATTGAGATGATTCTTTTGTCATCAATTGTTTTTTCAATTCTGCTCCTTGGGGTAAATTTTCAGGTCCATATGAGCCTATTTAGGTCGACTTAGTAAAAATTGTAAGTGACTATTTTTTGCTATTTTTGACTCCTGACTGTCTTACATCCCTTAAGTGCCATCATGACACTCAAAAAAACTAAATAAAATAAGGAAAAAACAAAAAAAAAATTGGGTGATGCAAGATTTCCCTACACCATTGGATGCTCCTGCATCACTAGCAAACCAAAATCCATGGTGACCCATCCATCAATCCTCAATACTAATCATCCACAATCCCTAGTCATCCATCAATCTCTTATCTATACCAACAACCTAAGAACAACACTACAATAAGTGATTACACTCCCTTAGGGGAACCAATAGAGTTAGTGTTGAACAAGCTAATCTAATGAAAATTTATCAAACTTCCAGAAGTAATATATTATGAACTAGGACTCTACAAACCATCCTAGTGGAATGGAAATATTTTTTGTGAATACCAAAGGACCAAGGGGCATAAAACTTCTACTTGCTTTAAACTCAAGAACCTTATACAAGACCTTATTGACTAAGGTGCACTTAATGTTGGGGAGTGTCTTCAAAATCTATCCAAAAATAATCACATTAATAATATCTCTACCTCAAATAATGATAAATTTGGCATATATCAAGATGCCTTGTTCGAAGCATGAACAAAACTATCCATTCCTATTTATAAATTACTCCATCTCTCATCCATACAAATAACCACCAAAATTCCAACATCCTTACCGAAAACCCAAAAGCCCTAGTCATATATACATCTACCCTCAATATCAAAAAACAATTAACACAATCCATACTATTAATCCCCAACATAAATCAATTAGTCATCCTTATCCTAACCTTGACAAGGGAAACCAATCTTCCATCAAAAGTATCCCTCAACACAAAATAGTATCACAAATCCCTATCTCCCAAGCACTTCCCAAATTTTCATCCCATTTACCAAACTAAGAAAGTATTATGGCCTTCACCTCCTCTCACAATCCTTCATCCACTAAACCATTGCAATCCACTCCATCCCAATACACAAATTCATTCAATAAAGATAGATATAAAAATGGTCTCTGAGGACTAATAGCAAAGGTTCTTAGAAAAATTTGATATGAAAATAAAGTTAGGAAATCCCATCACATTTCTAATCTTACACCATCCAACCACCTTCCACCATCATTCCCTCCATCACCTATCAAGATAACTCATGAGCTTCCTATCTGAAACCCTAAGTCTGCTCAAGAAAATCCTATCATTGTCCAAAATCACATTCCATTGTCTAAACCATTGGATCCATGTCAAGAGGAAAGTCCAAAGCGTGATGAAATGGACTCAAAGATAAATCAAGATCAAGTTATCCCAAAATACCCTCTAAATGATCATGGCATCTAGGATAATTCAATCCTTGATCATGATCATATCCTTGAGTCTATCCAAAAATCCCCTCTAGATTATCATGACATCCATAATAATCCAATCCTTGATTATGATTCTATCCTTGAGTTTATCCAAGAAACTCCTCTAGATGATCATGATATCCAAGTTAATCTAATCTCTAATCAATATCTTATTCCTAATCATGTCATCTAGGATAAGCCTATAATTGATCAAGAATCTACCTATGATCAATAAATCCTAGATGATCCCCTCATCCACCTACACAAAATCCATGATCAAAAACTTCAATTCTACCCTATCCAAACCCCAACCACCTCTATTTACCAAGATGATACACTTGCCTCCCTTGGACACAGATAATCAAATAAATGGCATGGATAACATCAAAGAAGAACATTAAGAATCTACTATGGATCAAATCAAACAAGAACATAAAGAAGCTACTATGAATCAAATCAAATAAGAAGATCTATAAAATATATCATGGACCAAATCAACATGCCAAATGATCAAGAAGCAACAAGCATGATGAATGTTAAAGCCAAAATATCCTATCAAGTGGGATCATCTACTTTTGTCAAATCAGGCTTTCTTGTAGATGAGAAAATACCAAGCATTAATGGTTTCTATCTACACAACAATGGGTTAGAATCTTGCTTCCAATACAATAAATACTCTATCACAAATAGAATATTTCAAAGAATGAAATATCAAGGAAGAGGGTTAGGCCTACATGAGCAAGGAATTCTAGAACCAGTAAAGTTTCATGAGAATATTTGACATCAAGGTCTTGGTTATTCTTCAATCAACAAATAAAATGATGTTAGTGATACCTCTATGATATTGGGGAAACTTTATCCATTACAAACATAAAAATGGAGGTCATGAATAGTCCTTATCATAAGGCTGTTTCCAACACTTCTTCCATCCACACCATAAACCATCATTCCCAATTAATTAAAACCCATCAATTGGAACAAAAAAAAAGAAAATTCTTATAAATCCAAAGTCCAAAATTAGATGTCAAAGGCCATTGAATCAAATAAAAATCAAAGTGGAAAAATGAAGTTAAAATGGATCCCAAATAAAAATAGATCAAGTAAAGAAAATATTCCAAATCCAATATCCAATCAGAATATGGAGCCACAAGAAAAAATGTCTCCCACATATAAAAAATGTTAACCTCTTTCAAATGGTCATCACACAAACCATATAAAAACATTTTTTTCCAAACACTATGCCTATCCAAAATATAAACTCCATCATCCACCATCCCAAGTTTGGAAAATAAAAATCCCTACATCCAAAATGCCAAACAATTCATCCACATCTACCATCATCCATCATAATCCAACATCTTTCCTAAAGTCCAAAAATCATACATCACAAATCTATTGCATCTTGGAAGAAACACTTTACCATAAGGACTCTAATGGAACTCTATCATAGTGTGTGTATTCTGATAAGGCCAACCCTAGTATAAAAAAGGATCACAATGACATCCATCAATTATATGCAAGCACCATGATCCTGACAAGGAAAATCCTCCATAGAAGTCATTAATGGCATATCATGACACCAACATCTAAATAAGCACCATAAAAGGATTTAGAACAATCGGTTATGATCCAAAACATTAAACCCTTCTAGAAAATACTTAAAAAAAGAAAAAATAATCAAAAAATATGAAAAAGTAAAAATTTGTCAACTTGGTGTAAACTTGGCAAACAAGCATTTTGTATGACATTAAAAAAATTAAAATAAAAAATAAATAGTAAAGAGAAAAAAATCATCTAATAGTGAAAACTATTCTTATGGTGCTTTGGATAAGTACCATGATGAAAACCTAACAAACAAGAATCATGTGTAAGACCAATTATCTATGTATACCATTACACTTTGGGGCAAGTTGTCTCATCTTCCATACCTTTCTCATGACATTTCCATCTATTTAATATATATTGTTTCCATCCATCTTCCCTACCTACCTTGATCTTGATAATGAATAGGGAACAAACATAATTCATGCCTTGGAAAACTCTTGACATGTCAATCCTTTGTCCATGCACCATAAAATATCATGCAATTTCCTTTATAACATTATCAAACCCATATCTTGGATAAAAAAAGTTATTCCTATTGACATATTCCTTGGAGATCATATATTAAATCCCCCATCCAATAATCCTCACATCTCATATCCTTTACCAAAGCAATCCATTTTCCTTTCTTATTTATCAAAGAACTTGATTTTCCCTTGTCAATGGTTATAAGCTTCCAATCCACTTATCTAACATCCCTCCATAATCTCATCCAATCCTAAAAACAAGTCATTCCAGATGCAACAATCCTTATCCATGTGGGAGTAAATGGTGACTCCCAAACACCCCTAAGAACAATTTCTAGACGAAAACAACTTCCACAAGAGAGAGAATGGCAAGAATGCTTGCTTCAACAATGCAATATTGAATATTGGTTGAATATACTTGAATAATCTTCAATGCAAATGTAGATGAGATACCTTGCTTATAAAGGCAAGGTGAGATGTAAGATCCATTAAGATGTTGCCATGTGTCTTGATCTAACAACATGTGACAACATGCAAACCCTAACTAACTACCTAGGAAATGATGAAGTGATTGAGATAAGTTCTAGATGATATTCTAGAAGGAATCTTATCTCCTAAATACATGGAAAGGGTAATGACTCCATTATTAATGATTTCCTAATAATGCAACCTAGGACTTAATTAATTAAATAAAAGACCTAAGTAAACTTATGCTAGTGTAATTAAATAATTAATTACACCAACAATCCATACAAACTTGCTATGCTATCTAGCATATCATCCAAAACATTCCTTGGTTTTGTTCCTAGCCTTGCTATAAACATTGATCCTTTAGTCATATTATCATCATTAGGATATGTCTTTCCTAATCCTCACATTTTTTTTGGATGTATCCTTCCCATATCAATAATGTTATTATCGTCGTCATCACCAATAAATTGGTTTTTAGCTTGACTAGGGGTAAGATCATGTTTGTCTTTGTATCCTTGTGCATGCTTGCATGCTTGCTTGTTTTTGAAATTAAAGGTAAAACTTATAGCAATATGAAATTAAGTATGTGTTTGCAAATTTAAAATTATGTATTCAAGATTACCAATATTATGATCTATATGATTAGCAACTGCAAACATGAAAGAAAATTAAAAATACCACAAGTTGAGAATCACAAGTGAAAAAATTTATATGTTAAGAAACCCTTGCGGTAAAAACCTTGACACCCAAAGAGATGCAATTTTAAAGTTAATATTCAAGTACATGAATACAACAATCCTCTCTAAATTCTAGCAACACTTCATTACTATCACAACTTGCAAACAAACTCATGAAACTACCATCTCAATGCTCCAATATATAGAAGTTTTTGGGAGAGAATACCACATATGGTATCCTTAAAAAAAATGTAAAACCACCTGGAGAAACCCATGCCCCCTTAGTGGGTAGCCCACAAATATGGTGAAAATTATTAAATGCTCACATGGCCTTCACATGGTCGCCTAACCCATAGCCAATGAAAATTTGTTAATACTAAATGCTCCATAACTCTTTGATGGCTCTAATGGGTCAAACCCAAAACATGTAAACTTGGGTTCCCAACCCAGGATAACATGCAAATAATATGCAAGAGAATACACTTCTAAGTTGTCCCCACCTAGAATTTGGACTCCCAAAAGGAATATTCTCTTGGGATCCTCTATAATTGTCACCGTAGTGGGTCCACCTCTATGAATGCAATTACAATTTGTCATAGGAAGATAAATAATAAATATTTTTCCCCTCATGTCCTTTAGAACACTTTTGAAAGAATGTGGAGACACAAAATTATCAACTTAGAATAGCAATTATAATGTCACATATCCCAACATTCTCCCACTTGACATTATATATTGTAATTAAATCTATGAGATACATAAAAAGTTATAATCAAGTATAGTGATCAAGGCCCATGGCCTTCCTGCACCAAGAGAACTTATCCATGGTCACCAACTTCATGATAGAATATGTAACATTATCCAAATTTTCAACCTTCTCAATTAATACCTTACCATTCTCAACCATTTCTCGCACAAAGTGATATTGAACATCAACATGCTTAGTACAAGCATGACACATAGGATTTTTGGCTAACCATATGGCACTGTGTTTGTCACATCTAATCCTCACTATCTTGCACTCAAAACCAATACATTTACCAAGTCTTTGTAACCATGCCATCTACTTAAAGGCATGTGTATCAGCCATATACTCTACCTTATTAATGGAAAATTCAATGGTAGGTTGTCTTTTAATCATCCAACTAACTACACCTCCAAAATGGTGCAGGAGCACCTGTTTGATTTCTTGCCTCCATGAGGCCATTTGTAAATAGTTTCTCTATTTTGTGTATTGGGTCTTACAATAAGGTTCACCAAACAATTTTAGAGGTGTTTGAGTCTTAGGAAGTCATATTTTAAGTCATTTGTCAAATAATGTTTAAAGTTGTTCCATATTGTAAAAAATGTCAAAACTGTAAAATTAGGTAGATGAAGTGTCATTCAGGTGTTTTGTCAACAAAATAATCAAAATGTGGTTTAAAATAGTTGGTTTTGGTTTGAAATGTATAAATACACCCTCCAAAACTCGAATTGGGGGTTGGAGAAATTATTTTTGAAGTTTGATGAATGGCAACCTCAAGTTTTGTGTGTGTGTGTTTTTTTTTAACATTGTTTCTAGGCTAAAGTTGTGCTTTGTACAGCCTGGTATGGAATCAAATAATGAAGTATCATATATGGATTGAAATATCTCTATTTTTTAGTTTCCAATTTTTTTTTCTCATTGAATTTATTTAGTTTTGTGGAAGTTATGACTATTTTGGTGAGATTTCCTATTCTAACCATATTGTGCGGAATTTATAGTCTGAAAAATGTGATGGTACGGATTGTAAAGTCTATATTTTGGATCTGAAACCATTTGGATTTTTTTTCCATGTGAAACTAATTTCATTTGCTTCAAGTATCATCAAATTTCATTAATAGTTGAATAAGTTATGACCATTTTTGTGAGGACATGTCTGAACCCTACCTAGGGTTTGCAATTTTAGGAAAAATGCAATAACTTTCTTTTCCACCATTGGATCTTCATAAAAATTGGAGGACATGTCTATAAGTATGCTATCTAAAATCTCACCAAAGATATTGTCTTCATTATTTTTTTTGTGAAATTTATTAATGACTATTCATTGCATTAAATTGTGGGTTGTCATGGCTATGTTTCCAATGTGATATAGAATGCCTAATAGCATGTGTTATACAAAGATTTTTTTGAATTATTGTTGAATATTTCTGAAATATTTTGTTGAATCCTCCTAGCTCTGCATCACAAACAAAGTAAAATCATAGCCACTAGTGGACCTTCATTTGTCCAAGTTACCTACCCAATCTACATCAACAAATCTTTGTATTTCCAATAACTTAACTACATCATCAATACCATGATAAACCAAATATTAATTTGAAATACCACACAAATATCTAAACACCCTCTTAACAAAATTCTAGTGATCTCTACTAGGGTTAGACATAAACCTGATCAAAACTCCCACTGCTTGGGCTATATCTAGTGTAGTGCAAGCCATTGCATACATTAAACTATCAATGGCACTAGCATAAGGAATGCTCAACATCTCTTCAAAATCATCATTAGAATTAGGACACATGTCTAAACTCAACTTAGTACCTCTAGACACTGAAAAATATCCTAAGCCTACAAATGCCATTTTTTCACATCGATTTCCTTTCTTCTCGACATAATTGAATAAATTTAATTATTTGATTATCTTCTAAGGTCACATTCCTCTATTAAATAAATAATTTTAATTATTTAATTAATTCATTTTTCTTTCTTTATTCTTTCCAAAATTAATTAAATAAATTAATATTTAATTACATCACTAATATCCTTTTTCTTTCTATAATTAAATAAATTATCATTTATTTAATTATTCACTCTTCACTTTTCATCTATAGTTAAATAATTAAAATAATTATTTAACTGTTCATTAACCTTTTCCTCCTTCTATAACTTAAATAATTATTTCAATTATTTAACTATTCCTATCACTCTTCCCTCCATTATTAAATAATTAATCTAATTTAATTATTTGATATTTTTATTCCATTTCCCCCATGTTTAATTAAATGGTTCCATATTAATCATTTTAATTAAAATCCCCATTTCCCTCTTCTTCCATAAATAAATAATCATTTTGATTATTTAATTCCCCACATCCTCTCCCCAAATTAAATAATCTTATTATTTAATTTGTTCCACTTTCCCCCCGCTTCCTCTTTTGAATTTCCACCATTGATCTTGATCTTGATCGTCCATTCAAATAGCTTTTCTATAAAAGAAAGTTGTCCCCTTCATTCCAACCTTACAACCACAATCTCCAAAATTCTTGCTAGTCACTATCACATCATTGTCACTTGCAGGTACTTGCATACAACAAAATTTGAGGGAAAGCTTGCATACACAACAAAATGGAGGAGATGCAAGGAAGATGAATCAAGTTTAGTATGGGAAGTTTAGTATAGCTTTGTTCTTGTTGATTTCCTTTTCTATTTTTTGCTTTCTTGTTTGGATTTGGGTCATTTGGGTTTAGATTTTAAGTAGTTGTGGTTGCTACTATTGATCTTTTCCTTTATACCAAATTTTAACTTGATCCTACAGTAGCAAAAAAAATGGCATATTTACTAGTTTACAATCATGCATACTAAACCTCTACAAAATGGTATCAACATACTTACTCTAACTTAACCATAGCTTTCTATGAACCTAATCCCTACTGATCTCCATCCCAAGGATATATTTTGCAGCCCCCAAATCCTTCATATCATACATACCAGAAATCTAATTTTTAAACTCCCTAATCATTACCTCGAGTTGTTACCCATAAACAACATGCCATCAATATACAAGATAATGATTAGTATATGATCATCAATAACCTTAATATAAACACAATGATCCTCATCACTCCTAACAAAATGAAAAATTCAATACAAAAGCATTAAACTTTTGGTACCACATCCTGAGTGATTGTTTCAAACCATATAAATATCTCTTTAACCTATAAACCAAGTGTTGTTTTCCTTTCACAACAAAACCATCACGCTATCACATATAAATCTCTTCCTCAAGATCCCATTCAAGAAATAATTTTTAACATCCATTTACTCTATTTCAAAATCATAAACATGAGAAATAGATAATATAAATCTAATAGAAGTTAACTTAGCAATACGAGAGAAAATTTCACCAAAATAAACTCCCTCTCTCTAGGAGTAGCCCTTGGCCACCAATCTGGCCTTGTACTACTCTAATTGACCATCTGCACCAAATTTCTTTTTAAATATGCACTTGCAGCCAATGGGCTTCCTTTGGGTAAACTCACAAGATCCCAGGTATCACAACTATCCAAAACCATCATCTCCTCTTGCATGGCTTGCATCCAAGACTCACTTTCATTTGAAGAAAGAGCCTCCATGTAGGATCTAGGTTCATTGTCAGTACTCAACAAAGAAAATACACAATAGTAATTATATGGGCTATACCTTTCAATTGGATTTTGTTGTCTTGTGGATCCTCTCAAGGTGAGAGTAAGGGGATCTTGCTACTCTTCTTCTTCTATATGCTCATCTTGTGCATGGGTATGTGTAGGATCATGATGGGCCAAAAAGTGGTAATCTGATGGGTATGTGTAGGGTATGTGGCTAACAAAAAATTACCCAAAATTGATGAAATGAAAAAATGTTTTTAAAGGAGATTCTTAGCTTTCCACCAATATAAATTATGCTTTACTTTGAATTTAATAAATAATTATTATTCATTTTCTATTTGAATTATGACTAAAGTCTTGATTGATAGGCTAATTGAAAAACATCTATAGTTTTCAAACGGTATCACATTTTTTGAATCTGAAACATGTGTCACATTCATGCTTTGTATACTATAGATTTTTTAAAAAAATTGCATGAAGTTTTGACCAAGTTAAGGTGGTCAGACATACAAGTTTTATATTTTTTTAAAAGTTGTAATAAAAATCATATTAATTATTTAATTGGAAAAAAATTACAAAAATATGCATCACATTGGGACATGAGTCCTCTACTTATATCTAAAATCTTATAAAAATATATTATTATTTTATTGTGGTTAGGGTGGTCAGGCATACACCTACTTATTTTTTCCCTAAAATTTAAGTACTATTGCATTGAAATTTCAAATTTTCACCAAATAGATTTAAAAAATAAAATAAACCTAGTAGTTTAGAAACTACATTCAATTTTACAGATTATGTTCTTACATATTTTTGAAATAATATAGATAACTTATTCAAATTTTTACGTCAAGTTGCCTAACTCTATTTTTTATTTTTTTTCGCCACTTAAGGACCTATTTTTTCCATGATGATCCTACACATACTCACATCATTTAAAATCTTTGAACCCTCTTCTTCTTCTACATCCTCAAATTCATCTGATTTTTCTTCCACATGTGCAACTTTCTGCTTTTCTATCTTTATCTCAAACTGCATTGTTTTTGTCTTATCTTTCTCCTTTGGTTGTTCTTCACTTGAGTAAGCTCTAAAATCCTTAAAAATCATTTCTCTAGAGAAAACCATTTTATGAGTTAGTGGATTCCAATTATTATAACCTTTTAAATTCTCACTTTAACCAATAAAGATGCATTTATGTGATTTTGGATGTAATTTAGAAGGCTTCTCTTGATGAATATGAACAAAAGCCTCACAACTAAAGACCCTTAAATGTGAAATAGAAGGCTTTCTACCTATCCACAGTTCATAAGGAGTTTTATCAACAAGACCTAAACAAGGAGATCTATTAACCAACTAACATGTAGTACTTATAACTTCTACCCTGTTAGCTCTCAAAAACGTAGGTGGAATGCCTCAAGAGGCTGCTAATCTCTTGATACGCTTTAGAGTAACAGACAAGGTCAAGAGAACTCAACCTTCTACTCTTTAGGTGTTGCTAAACCTAGGCGAGTGTACCTTTCTGAATGAACCAGACTTGACTTATGGTTATCCTTCTTGCAATGATTTGTCCACAATGGCAGATGCAAGTGAACAAATGAATTCAAGTGCAATAGCAATCTTCTTAATCTAAATCCTAAAATACTCAATTAACATGTATAAAGAGAATAAATGAATCTTAATGATGAAACTGCAGATACCAGTTCCTATTGGGTATGCGGAGTCAAATGAAATCAAGATGAGCAACACTCTTTGGAGAAAACTCAAATTATCTGGCATACATTTTGTTTACAACTTGTATAAACATGCAATACTGTAACTACTAAGATTTACTTTAATAATCTAGATGAATCTCTCTGATTACTGTGATCAACTAAAAGGATTTAATCTTTGCTTGAAAGAACCAATTGATTAATCACACAGATACAACAAATGTGCATTGATAAACTGAACATAAACTTGTTATGTCAATTTAAACAACCAGAAAGCATCAATCTTGGAGACAACTTAGCAGTATTTTCATTGAATTCAACAAACAATTGACACCAGAAAAATGCAGCAACATCAATTGTTTTCCACAAATACCTCCATTTTGAAGACATGCATCAATAGTCTATGATCTGATAATTTTATTCTACTCTATCTACTTGTTGTGTATCGAATATTTAATAGCTCATGTCCCTTTTACAATTACAAAATGCCTATTTATACACCAGCATTAGAAAAATATATCATATTGAGATCCCATGTCGGCCAACTGCTAAATTTGGACTCATATCATGTTGGCCACCAACATTTGAATTTTATTAATCAACACTGGAATAGTCACCAAGACATATCGCAGTCATGTCAAAGGCAATTAAATTGTTGTCAGCCTGTGCTCAAGCTCTGTGTTTCGCTGTGACTTATCAAAGTCGGGGAGATGTTATATAGATTACTTAATGTTTCCCCAAGAAGTATTCCATCGTTCTACATGTATCGCTGTAACACTCTGATATCGGGGAGACATCTTATCAGTTATATCTTTGTCTTACCAAAACACCCCGAGCACACTTTAGAATGCCAAGATAAAAACTTTCTCACACCTATGCAACTGCATCTCAACATGAGAAAACAGATCAGCCAGGCTGCAAGACCCTACTCCGATGACCAATGATATGACTCATTCGTATTATTGGTAAGACCAGAGCCGTTCACCAAGATGTTACATCGATGCCCATTAGTCCTACAAAAAGCTATCCTTTCATCATGTGTCATTGAGACAATTCAATTCTCATACCAACAGAAATTTTTTGTTCTATCGGCGAGACCCACCATACTCGCCAAGACCATGCTCTAAAATCACATAAGTCTTACCGGGTAGCATCATCCATTTGTGCATCGTTGAGACATATTAGTTCTCTCACTGAAAACCACCAATGAAATGTCGGCGAGACCGAAGGTCACTCGCTGAGACCTCACACCAATATCGTTTAGTCTAGCCGAAGTAAACCCTCATACGATGTTCGATGAGACCAAAAGGGTTCACTATGACATTATATCGAATGAAACAACTCTTGCCGATGAAACTGCAGCAAACATATGTTAACACAAAAGCATCATGGGTCAGGGAGACCAAGATAGACTTATGTCGATACGAACCACAACGTGAAAAATGCATGACCTGATGGATTTTATGGGACCATATGGAAAAATATGGGTGAAAAATGCACACGGTAGGACCAATATGGAAATTTATGAGTGAAATCAACATGTGAAATCATCATATTTTTATAGTTCTAACAGTGGCTCCATCTAGGGATGAATGATAGTAAGATCATTGCAAGGATCCAAAACTTTGGGTGAGTAGACCAGACACAAAATGATGACCTAGTGAGCAAAATGGAAATGGAGATGAATGGAAAAATGAATGCAAAATGGAGGTAAACCAGAACCCTAAACTACTGTGCATGGAAAATAATTTTAAAGAGGAGCATCAAGAGTTTTCCATGCACTGGCAACCCTTAATCCTTTGTGTCGCTCAAGAGAAAAAATGCTTCAGGAATTGCCCATGAATAGGCAACTCCTGATCTTCGCTAGCCACATTCTATAGATAATATGAATCTTCACCTCTCTTCCCAATAATAACAAAAGGTCCTAGCCACAAAGCTTCAAATTTACCATGCTTACCCTTCTCCTGACACCTTGCATTCCACATCAACACCAAGTCATTCTCTTCAAATTTTCTATCTGTTGCCTTCTTGTCAAACAGATACTTCATCTGTGTCTATAATTTCATGTTTTGGTTTTGGGCAACTCTCCTTATTTCATCAAGTTAAGCTAGTTGCTCCATTCTTCCCTCCATCAGTTCAGGAATATCCAAATCTTCCTGAAGGAAAAACTTGTAAACTGGTAATAAATTCTGCAAAGGCATCCTGGCTTGTATTCCATACACCAGTTCAAATGGGGATTTTCCAATTTCCTTTTTCACAGTAATCCTATCAGCCCATATAGCCAGCTTTAATTTTGAATCCCAAGCCTTCTTGTTCTATCCTAACATCCTCCTTATAATCTTCAAAAGACTCTTATTGCTAGACTCTGCTTGACCATTAGCTTGTGGATGGTAAGGAGCTGCATAAGAAATGGTAATGCCATATGTGTCACAAAAACCTTTAAATTCATCTGACTTGAAGCACATCCCATTATCTGTGATTATCCTCAGTGGTATACCAAACCTGGAGATAATGTTGTTCATCAAGAAATTTGTCAGCACTTTGCTTGTAACCTGTTTAGTTGGGATTGCTTCTACCCATTCAGTAAAATAATCAGTGGCAACCAGTATCCACTTGTGTCCTCCAATTGATTTTTCCTATATCTCTCCAATGAAATCAATTCCCCATTGATGAAAAGGTGCATCAGCTTGCAAGGGTCGAAGTGGCAAGGCTCCTTGATATTTCATCTTTCCAGAGAACTTCTGGCAGGCTTCACATTTTCTTACATGTGTGAAAGAATCATTAAAAACCTTAGGCCAGTAGTAACCTGCCCTGAGAATTTTGTGTGCAGTTTTTTTTTCTAAATAATGTCCTCCACAAACTCCTTCATGCATTTCACTTAGAACATGCTTGGCCTTAGACTCGTCCAAACACAATAACAGTATGCCATCCCTATTCTTCCAAAATAGATCTCCATCCATGAAAACATATTTAGATGCCTGCAACTTCAAAGTTCTTTTATGGCTGTCACTCAATCCCTCTAGACACTTTGTGTTCTTAAGGTAATGCATGATATCAGTATACCAAGGAGTGTGCTCAATGCTTGCAATTGCAATCCCTTCTTCTACATTAAAAACTTGATTTGTTTCAATATTTGATTATGCCATCAACCTAGCCAAGCCTTGACCTCTTACTAATTTTGTAATCTGTATCTCCATGTCAAATTCTTGGATCTTGTTAATCCATTTGCATCTTTTTCCTGTTACTTCAGACTGTGTCAGAATATCTTTGACAGCAACATAAGGGACATAAGCAATCACCTTTGCTCCAACAAGATATAGCCTAAAAGATTTTGTAGCCTTTACTAATGCAAATGCTTGTTTTTCCATTATATCATATTTCAATTCAGACCCTTGTAATGACTTACTGAAGAAAGAAACGAGTTGTTCATGGCCATCCTCATTCTTCTGTAACATAACAATAGCAATTGTGTGCATTGAAGCAAAAGAAAATATCTGAAAAGGCTTTGCAAAATCTAGAGATTTAAGGACAGGAGCCTCCTTGATGGCCCTTTTGATAGATATAAAGGCTTCCAAGGCTTCTACAGTCCATTCCATTTTCTGTCCTTTCTTCAACATTTTTGATATGGGCTTAATGATCTTAGCAAAGTTAGAAACAAATCTCCTAACAAAATTAATCTGTCCAAAGAATGATTGTATAGCCTTAACAATTTTGGGAATAGGAATTTTGTCAATAGCTTCAACCCTCTCAGGATCTATCCTAATCCCTTCCCTTGAAATAATATGTCCTAAGAGCTTACCTTCTGTGACTGCAAAATGACACTTCTTAGGGTTCAAGCTGATACCATATTCTAGGGCTTTAATAAATACCTTCTCCAAATGTTGTACATGATCTTTAGCCTTCTTTGAATAAGGAGTTAGGTCATCCTGGTACACCACCATGATAGCATTGATCAAATCTGCAAATGCCACGTCCATAGCTCTTTGGAAGGTCGCTCCTACATTAGTAGACCAAATGGCATTCTTATGTATACATACATTCCCCAAGGAGTTGTAAATGTTGTCTTATATTGCTCAGGCTCTTTGAATTTAACCTGGTTATACCCTGAAAACCCATCCATCATAGACAATAGCTCACACCCTGTCACCTTATGCAATATAGCCTCCATATTGGGTAGAGGATAATTGTCCTTGAGAGATGCCATATTCAAATTCCTGAAGTCTACACATAGTCTGATGTCTCCATTCTTCTTTCTCATAGGGACCAAGTTTGAGACCCAAGTTGAATGCCTGATTGGTTTAATGATTCCTCCATCTCTGAGCTTGGCCAATTCCTCCTGCATCTTAGGCTCCAGTGTTGGATTTATGGGTCTTTACTTTTGTCTTAATGGCTTAGCATCTGGCTTCAATGGTATTTCATGCTGAAACAAATCTTCCCTATATGGTTTTAGATCTTCATAAGACCAAGCAAAGACGTGTTTATACCTTCTTAGCAACTCTATCAACATTCTTCTAATTGTAGGGCTTATCTTCTTTCCTATGTACACCTTTCTTGGTGCTATCTCAGTCCCCAAGTTAATCTCTTCAATATCTTCTCTTTTAACTGGTGTTTGCTTCATGAGGGACCGATCATTTCTGTCATACACTCTCTCTAATGCCACTAAGCCCTTAGGAAGCTTTTTTTTTTGAGCTGTAAGATCTCCTTTCCAAACACTGTTTGCTTTCCATCCACTTCTTCAATGAAAGCATTGAAGTCAATTTCCTGGGCTTCATATTGATCTATGCAATGAAGGAAATTCAAAAGGTCAATATCATCATTGAAGACCTACCAACTATAAACGTTATCAGGAACAGTAGGCCTTGTCTTGAACTCAATCTGTGACACCCCATCCAATGTGATATCATCTCTTTTTAGTGCCACATTTGCTAAAAAATCAGCCATTATGTTTTTTGATCTGTCAATCCACTCAATCGAGAAGGCCTCAAACAACTCAATTATGTCCCATATAGCATTCTTGTATTGTTTCAATCTTTTGTGCTTTGCTGCATACTTTGACTTAATTTGTGAAACAACCAACTCAGAATCTCCAAGAACAGATAGCAACTTGATCTTATGTTTCACAGCTATGTTCAAACCTGTCAATAAAGCTTCATATTTCACCACATTGTTTGTACATTCAAATGCCAACATGAATGAATATTTAAATGTAATACCTTCAGGTGAAACAAATACAATCCTAGCTCCATTACCTTCCTAGCTGCATGCTCCATCAAAATACATTTTCCACACTTCATTGCAGTTTTGTGCCACATGCTTTTCAATTAGATTACCATTGGTTAATTCTGACCAGGCTGGTTCTATCTTAAAATTTCCAAGATCCACATCACAAAAACAATTGATCTAATCTTGAGGCACATAGTCAACAAGCTGGTTCATTCTTGGCTCTCTATACAATTTGACTTCCTGACCATTCACTCGAATAGTTGCATAAGATAAATCAAACTAGATGTTTCCCCCAACTATTGTTGTCCATTGTCTTGACAGAAGCATCCCAAACTGCAGAGTATCAATTAGTGTTATATCTATATTATATGCCACCTGTGGATAAGTAGCCAGTTTGACTTCAACACCTCTCATAATGCCTACCATAGGTACAAGTTTGTTATCCATTGCATAGCACCTCCCTTCACATGTATCAACCCACATGCCAAGCTACTTCATAACTCCTATTGGCATGATATTTATAGCAGCACCATAGTCTATCATGAAATTTCTCAGCAGTTTGTTATTTATGAGTAATGTAGTGAAAAAAGGATCCACTTGTGGGGGAGTTGCTAACACATCACTCAAGCAGACCTCTGGGATATTTACTTTCTCTTGCCTTTTGACTGATTTAATAGCTACTCTACTTTCAGAATTCACATGTTTTTCATTTCCATTTGTTATCAATTGAACAGTACTATCTCTGTACTCCTTAATTTTCATCATTTCAAGTAGTGGAACAGACATTTTTACCTGAGATAATGCCTGAGTGAAGTCAAAAGAAGAGCCCTCCACCTTAACAATCTTCTTCTGCTCCAATGTTTCTCCTTTGTTTTCTTCCTTCTCTCTTTTACTAGGCTGATCAGGCTTTTGTATCTCTTTGTGTAATTCCTTCACTTCCTCTTTTTGGATAGGCTTCTATTCACTTTTATCATGTTGTTTATTTTATGATTTCTTCATAGTTCCTTGTGTTGCCTTCTGATCCTTCATAAAGATTCCCCCAGGAACGCCTTCCTTCTCATTTACTGTTTTGTTTCTCAACCAATATTTACTCCTTGCTTCCTCAACTGCAGCAACAGTTAGTCTCTCTATTTCATCTTTGGTGAGTCTCCTCATACTTCATTGAGCAGGCACCTCAACCGAATGTGGCTCTGTGTAATCTTTTTCAGAATCAGAAAGAACCTATTGTTCAGCCATATGGACATTGTATCTCTGATTTGAAACATCATACTCATAATCTTCATCTTCTAAAGATGAGTACCTCTCTTGAACATGATGAAAGGTATTTGAAGTCAAATACACTATGTGATCTTCTCCATTATTTTCCATCAACATTCCCTCCTCTTGCATCCTTTGAGCTACAACACAATAGTCTGGGGAATGTGGCTTATCACAAGCTTCACAAAAGTAATTGTTACTCACCATATAGGTTCCCTTCTTACTCAATGGATCAGAAGTCTCTTTGTTTCTTGGCCTAGCTATTATAGGTTTTCCATCGTTCCAGTCTATATTATATGGCATGTCATGCAGCCTCAGCCTTTCATTTTTGTATGTGCTTTCCTATTTGTACTAATAATTATTGCTTTGCTGAGGAGCCCTAGGGTTATCTCTTTTATTGATTATACCTACAGCCTTCCTGTTGTTTTCAATTGTCAGTGCTATCTTCTGAGCTTCAGCCAGATCTCTTGGGACCCTATTTCTTAGTTCATACCTTTTTTTAGGATCAAATGCATTTAATTAAACACTCAATGCCACAGAATCTGGCAACCTTGATCCAGGAGGTACTTTAGTCTACAACTTGTTGAATCTTTGGTTGAAATCATAAATTGAATCATTCTAATTTTTTTGAATTCACATCAATTCATGAAGAACTGCATCTGGTGCATTTAGATTCCCATATTTCTCTAGGAATCTGTCATGGAATATTTGGAGAGAATTAATTGAGAGTGTTGGCAAGCTGTTGAACCAATCCCTAGCATCTTCAAGAAGTGACATCATAAATAGCCTCATATGTAAATCTTCATATGGCATACCTATGTCTTGGATGAACACATTGAAATTCTTTAAATGTTCTTCAGCAGTAATTGCATTACTCCCTATAAACATAGGTACCAAACTTCTCCAGCTGCCATCAATAGGGTAAAGGTATAGATGAAACCCTGTCAAATCAAACTGTCTGATCATTGCTATATACTGGTGAGGGGGAGGAAAAGGCGGGTACTGATATTGGTTCATATGATTGTTATATTGTGCATTATGTTGTGGGACAAAAGGTTGACCATGAGGTGTCTGCATATTTGTATGTTGTGTGGGAATATGAGGTGGATGATTTGGCTGATTATAGTGGTACATAATTTGGGGGGCAATCAGCTGTCTGAGAAGTAATTTGGGCCTTCAACAATGCAACCCTTAGTTCCTATATCTCCTTCCTTTGTGATTCAAACTGTGCTTTTACTTCCTTAGGAAGCCCATGATCAATAAATTCATTTTGGTTACCTTCCATCTTCTGATCATATTCATGCTAAATTCTGATTCGTTCAGCCTCCAGTTCAGCTCTAAACTCAGTATGTTTCTGAGGATCGAGAAAAGAGAAAGGATTTCTCTGATCTTCTGGAGTACAAGGCTCTACACTCGAATTGTTTCTCCATGTATCATAGAGATCATATGTTTCACAATGTGCTCTTGATACTTTGTCTTTATCTTTTAGGCACAAATCCTCACTTATCCCTTTTCCCTTATCAACCTAGTCATCTTTGTGTGTCCACTTACTGTTGCCAACAGGAACTCCAATATGACCTCCCCTGTGTTGAGATCTTCTTCCATTCATGTTTGAATAGCTGCAAAATTTATGTCAGATTCACCACTCACTTTTTATCAAAAATGAGAAAAAACTTGATGTTTCTTATTCCCAGCGGAGTCTGTATAAAGTTCCTGACTCTATGATTAAGGCCTTGATTCTGAATGTATCCCCAGTAGAGTCGCCAATTTGTTAGCTCTCAAAAATGCAGGCGGAATGCCTCAAGAGGCTACCAGCTCTTGATACGCTTTAGGGTAATAGACAAGGTCAAGAGAACTCAACCTTCTACTCTTTAGGTACTACTAAACCTAGGCAGGTGTACCTTTCTGAATGAAGCGGACTTGACTTATGGTTATCCTTTTTGCAATGATTTTTCCACAATGGCAGATGCAAGTGAACAAATGAATTCAAGCGCAATAGCAATCTTCTTAATCTAAATCCTAAAATACTCAATTAACATATATAAAGAGAATAAATGAATCTTAATGATGAAACTGCAAAGACCAGTGCCCTATTGGGTATGCGGATTCAAATGAAATCAAGATGAGCAACACTCTCTGGAGAAAACTCAAATTATCTAGCATACATTCTATTTACAACTTGTATAAACATGCAATATTGTAACTACTAAGCTCTACTTTAATAATATAGATGAATCTCTCTTATTATTGTGATCAACTAAAAGGATTTAATCTTTGCTTGAAAGAACCAATTGATTAATCACACAAATATAGCAAATGTGCATTGATAAACTAAACATAAACTTGTTATGTCAATTTAAACAACCAGAAAGCATCAATCTTGGAGACAACTTAGCAGTATTTTCATTGAATTCAACAGATAATTGACACCAAAAAAATGTAGCAACATCAACTGATTTCCATAAATACCTCCATTTTGAAAACATGCATCAATAGTCTTTGATCTGAGAATTTTATTCTACTCTATCTACTTGTTGTGTATCGAATATTTAATAGCTCATGTCCCTTTTACAATTACAAAATGCCTATTTATACACCAGCACCAGAAAAATATATCATATTCAGATCCCATGTCAGCCAACCGCTGAATTCGAGCTCATATCATGTCGGCCAGCAACATTTGAATTATATTAATTAACACTGGAACAGTCACCAAGAAATATCACAGTCTTGCCAAAGGAAATTAAATCATTGTTAGCTCGTGCTCAAGCTCTATGTTTCACCATGACTTATCAAAGTTGGGAAGATGTTATATAGATTACTTAATGTTTCCCCGAGACGTATTTCATCGTTCTACATGTATCGCTGTAACACTCTGATATCAGGGAGATGTCTTATCGGTTATATCTTTGTCTTACCGAAACACCCCGAGCACACTTTAGAATGCCAAGATAAAAAATTTCTCACGCTGATGCAACTACATCTCAGCGTGAGAAAATAGATTGGCCAAGCTGCAAGACCCTACTCTAATGACCATCGATATGACTCATTCATATTATCGGTAAGACTGGAGCCGTTCACCAAGATGTTACATCGATGCCCATTAGTCCTACCGAAAGCTATCCTTTCATCATGTGTCGCTGAGACAATTCAATTCTCATACTGACAGAAACCTTTTGTTCTATCGGCGAGACCCACCGTACTCACCAGGACCATACTCTGAAGTCACATAAGTCTTACCAAGCAACACCATCCATTCATGCATCGTCGAGACATATTAGTTCTCTCACCGAAAACCACCAATGAAATGTCAGCAAGACCAAAGGTCACTCGCCAAGACCTCACACCGATATCGCTTAGTCCGGCCGAAGTAAACCCTCATACGTTGTTCGGTGAGACCAAAAGGGTTTGCTATGACATTATATCGAATGCAACAACTCTTGCTGATGAACCTACAACAAACATATGTTAACACAAAAGCATCATGGGTCGAGGAGACCAAGATAGACTTATGCCGATACAGACCACAATGTGAAAAATGCATGACCCGATGGATTTTATGGGACCATATGGAAAAATATGGGTGAAAAATGCACACGGTAGGACCAATATGGAAATTTATGAGTGAAATCAACATGTGAAATCATCATATTTTTACAGTTCTAACGTACCCAAAAGTATCTATCAAGTTTAGCACCACTCAACATGCTCCTAGCTCTTTCCATCAAGGTTCAATTCATTCTTTCTGCTACCCCATTTTTTTGGGGTGTCTATGAGGTAGTCTTTTGTTGAACAATAAACACATGCTTACAAAATTCATCAAATTCTCTAGAGTAGTATTCACCCCTATTGTCAAATATCAACACCCTTATCTTATAATCCATTTTCTTCTAAACTAAGGCTTTAAATTCCTTAAACTTAGTGAAAACCTCATATTTTACATGCATAAAATAAATCTAGGTGTACCTTGAGACATCATCAATGAAAGTAACATAATAATGATATTTTCTAGAAGATTCAACATCCACTAGTCTAAAAACATTCGAATGAATGATCACTAATAATCTCTTAGCTTTATTAGTTCCATTAGGAAATGATGATCTTTTATGCTTACCAAACACACAATACTCACAAAAATCATTTTTTCCAATAGAATAATCAAAAATACCATCAACCAAATTTTTATTCAAAATAGTCTTAAGACTATTTTCACTTATTTTACCCAATCTATGGTGCCACAATATACATGTGTTTTTAGTGCCAGTTACATTGGAAAAGTTACAAAAAGTGGAGGCATTAATCCTAAACAAATTCCTAATTCGAGATCCTTTAACATTCATCAAACTCCCTCTTACCAACCTACAACTAGACTTGTTAAATTTCACATGCATCTTAGAATCATTCAACTTGGATACTAAAATTAAATTTATAGCAAGTCCTGGAATATGTAAAACATCATTAAGGGTTTTAACCCTTCCATCATTGAAACACAACTTTACCTTTCCCTTACCAACAATCTTCTTTGTGTTTTTATCAACAAGGAAAAGTTCTCCCCCATCATAAGATGAATATGAAGTAAAAAACTCCTTATGGGGAGTTGTATGGTAGGAGCAACCTAAATCATTAGGCCAAGCATCATTATTAATAGTGTTAGCAGAAATAAACAAAGCATCAGAATCAACATCTTTTGAGGTCTTTTTCATGGAAGTATTTGAACTCTTTTTCTTGTTTTTGCACTCCTTCATATGTCCTCTATTACCACAATTCCAAAAATTTACTCTACTCTTCCTGAGGGTTTTAGAATGTCCTTTAGAATTGTCTCTATTTTTGTCCTTTTTAGGCCCTCCTTTTTCTTTGGACCTTCCTCACACATGCAAGGCATCTTGGGAGCCCGCATTCATGGAATTTATTCTCATCTCTTCTGAAAGAATTATAGCAATGAGACTGTCCATCTTCGATTCTATACCACTACCACTTATGGAAACAATCAAATTTTCCTAAGCTTCAGGTAGAGAACAAAGAAAAATATATATTTATCTTCTTTTATCTTAACATCTACAAATGCAAGCTGGATAATAATCATATCAAAAGCATTTAAATTTTCTACAATAGAGTCACCATCCTTCATTTTCAAAGAATACAAACATCTTTTGAGATACAATTTATTTGTTAGAATTTTAGTATGGTAAATTTTACTTTTCCTCCTCCACAACTTGTATGCGGTAGATTCTTATGAAACATTCAGGAGGATGGAATATGCAAGACATAACCTAATGGTTCCTCACTATGCCTTCTTGTCCATTTTCTTCCAATCTTCAGAAAATGTCGATTCTGGTTTCTTTTCATTTGAAACTACCAACCACTAATCTCTCTCTTCAAGGAGATCCTCCATCTTCAACTTGCACATCTCATGACCAGTGTCATTGAATTTCTCAATATCTAGATGGGAGGTAGAAGCCATGGTTTCAATCTTCTTCAAAAATCTGCAAAACCCACTGCAACCAAAAAACCTTCAACACTTTAGAGAAATATGTCCCTCTCTCAATAGAATTGTTAGCTCTAATACCAAATGTCAAAAATTCAAGGTAAAAATTGCAACAAGATGAACTTAAGTATATATTTGTAAATCTGAAATTATGTATTCAAGATTACCAATACTATGATATGTGATTAGAAATTGCAAACATGAGAGAAAATCAACAATACCACAAGTTGAGAATCACAAGTGACACAAGATATACATGGAGAAACCATTGAAGGAAAAAACTCCACACCCAAAGAGATGTATTTTTTTATTAATCTTCAAGGAAGTGCATCAATACAACAATCCTCTCTGAATTCTAGTAGCACTTCATTACTCTAACAACTTATAAACAAACTCATGAAACCACCATCTCAATGCTCCAATATATAAAAGTTTGTGGGAGAGAATACCACATATGGTATCCCAAAAAAAAAGTAAAACCACTTGGAAAAACCCACACCCCCCTTAGTGGAAAACTCAGAAACATGGTGAAAATTATTATTTATGCTCACATGGCCTTCACATGGGAATTCAACCCATAGCCAATGAAAATTTTTCAATACCAAGTGCTTCATAACTCTTTGATGGCTCCAACAACGCAAACCCAAAACATGAAAACTTGGGCACCCAACCCAAGATAACATGCAAATAACATGCAAGATCATGCACTGCTAGGTTATCCCCACCCAAAACTTGGATGCTCAAAAGGAATATGCTCCCAGGATTCTCTATAACAATCACCATAGTGGGTACACCTCTATGAATGAAATTACAATTTATCATAGGAAAATAAATAATAAATATTTTCCCCTCATGTCTTGTAGAAAACTTTCCAAAGAATATGGAGATACACAATTATCAATTTAGGATAGCAATTATAATGTCACATATCCTAACAACTTGTGTGTATATTTCATATTCATTTATCATGATCCTTATAGTATACCATCCATAGCAAAATATGTCCTTCCATACCAATTCATAATAAAGTCAATCCACCTTCCATAATAAGCTATCCACAATCGATAATAAGCTTTAAACACATCATTATTCACCTTCCACAATAAATTGTCTCTTGTTGAGATTGACACTTTGATTAGACACAAACAAAACATAACATCTTGCAAAATATTGAGCTTAATAAATTTTGAAACAATAGGAAAACTATCAAACTAGACTTCAATCCTAACCAATAAATTATCTAAACAACATCATCTATCTTCATCAGCTATCATTTGTCTTATATAGGTTATTACAACATTGAAACCAAACTAAGCATCTTATACGAGATGTTTCATTCTTGAAACCATACAACATCCTTAAAATCTCATCAAGAAACACTTATCTTTGGCAAGAAGATCTAAATAGTTGTTGAATCATTTGGTCTAATAAGTCTTATCTTTTATCTGATTTATCTTTGGTCATGTTCGTATGCTACTTGATGATATCCTTAAGTGATCAGAGGAGTGATGATGGATCATGATTATTTTTATTTTTTATTTATGTTTGTAAATTTTCTTGACAATAATGCTAGGTAAACTAAGTTCCTTGTGTGTGATTGGGGTTCCATTTGGCATAATCAAAACATCTTATGAAATTCAAAGGTCATCTAATGCTTTCTTGCATCAAGATCAACATGTTTTGTGGTAACCCTCTCACATATTCTGATACGGTTATATTGTCACTAGTATGAGTCATGAAACTCCTTGTCTACAATGTGTTTGTCTATGCAAAGAGATAACATTTATCACCTTGTTCTTTCCCCACCTCAGTTTTGTTGACAACATGATCATGATGGTGTATGGTGTTGTCATTGATGTCAACCCATTGTAGAATTTATGGTGTATTGGTATGAATATAGTCCAAAGAAGACCAAGTGTTTTTGGGAGAATTGACTAAGTCTCAGACTGAGATAGTGTATTTTCAATGTAATAGAGGAACATTTTTATTGTCTGCATTGTTCCACTTTGCATTATTTTTTCATCTAGTTTTGAGGTAATAATGGTATATATTGAAGGAGCCCATATCCAAATTTTCAAGGTTTTATGTTCTTTGCAATAGAAGATATTAATGACAGAGTATTAGACTAAGTAGTGACAGAGTTACAGTTGTAGAGTTCATGTTGGCATGCTCTGCATTCCACTATAGATGATCATTGTGTTTTGTATATTTCAAGAAGTTTTTGGAGATGTTAGATGTGTGTATTTTGAGTTTCAAGTTGTTTGGTGATCCGTGTGTCAAGTTTTGGATGAGCAGTTTGTTCATTTAGTTGTTTCTTTACTAGTTTGTTTGTGTGGTGTTAACCTAAGGGCTTTGGGGTCATGCAGGACTGAATTGTGTATGGATCAAATTCATAAGAGTATCTATAGGTCATTCCAACCTATTTCTGTGAATAACACACCTTAGTAACTTTTACAAGGTATGTGTGTTGGAGTTTTAAGTTGATGAGTTTTTTGGGTCACACATTTCATCCAATTAGGCTGACCTAGTTGATGGTATGAATATTTGTGAAAGATATATATGTATAGAGAAGGACAATTCAGTGTGTGTGTGTGTGTAAAGTCAGTTTTCTAAGCAAAACAAGGAACTATATCTTTAGCATATAGTAGATGCATTATAAATAGTTCAAACTTTGGTAGTGAGCCATTTAATATGTCCATTTTTAATTTAGGAAGAAGTGATCTTCCTTCGGTAGTGAGCCCTCCTATTTTCTAGATAGTAAAAGTCCTTGGACAGTGAGTCCTTTAAGTTTTGATCTATTGTAACCGGTTATGATATAGAGTGAGTTAATCCTCACCATGGTTTTCCCTTTCAAGGGTTTTCTATATAAAATATAGTGTTCATGTGTTGATTGTTGTGGTACATACTTTACTTGTTTCCTTTCATTTCTACAAGTTTAATGAGGTTCTTTGTAATTCACTTTTAAGTTATTGAATTTTAGGGAATATTGATTCATGGTCCCCTCTCAGTATTCTAGGTGTTCAAAAATTAGTCTGAAACAAAGGTTCTTTCAACTTTAATAACAACTAAGGTAGATCTTGGATATTGAACACATGACAACTAGGAAGTATCATATCCCTTCAAAATAACTTATGATGGAAGGATTTACTGAAATAGATTGTGAAGTTGATATGGAAGGAGAACTCATATTTGTTGTTGATGACCTGGATAAAGTAGAATGTGAGAATACAGATCTAAAAGAAAATCTTAAGGAAGCATATGAGTGTATCAAGAAGTTGAGGAATCAAGTAAGGAAATTTAAAGATCAACTCAAGGAAACAAATGATCAAATCAAACAATCAAATGTGACAATCACTAATCTAAAAGTGCAGGTTGAAGAAGCAAATAGTGTTGAAGATTGCTTTAATGCAAAATTGAAAGACAAGTATGCAAAATGTTCAAAGATTGAAGAAGAGATTGTGTCCCTTAGGAAATGTCTAGAGAAAGAAAAAATTCAAGAAGAAAAATTCAAGAAGAGCTCCACCATGCTTGATGACATGCTTGTTAGTCAAAAATATCATAAGGAAAAAGAAGGATTAGGGTTTGAAAAAGGAGAAAGCTCAAAGGAAAATTAGACTCCAAACAATGCTAAAAGGAGAACAATGAAAAAGGGAGAATAGAGACAAGAAGAGCAATACCAAACATGTTGTAATGTTCCTTACCCAGTTTTCCCTAGAATTTTCTTGTAGATTTGGTTTAGGGTTTCTTCTTTTAATACAAATGTTCTCTTTAATAAAATGATCTTTGATTGAAATCTGCATTCACCATATGAACAAAATTTCCACATATGCATATGTCTAATAGCATTAATATCTATATATCCAAATATAAACAAAATCATAAATGAAATTAAGAAGACATATGAGGATTGGCATGGATGGATCCACCCTGAAGTCCTTTGCCAAGCCCAATAAATTATGCACCACAATATTCTCTTCTCAGTGACTTAGTACCTACATTCTCCACCCATGTCATCACCTTGGAAGACACTTAACTTATTGGGGATACTCAAGGGAGTGCTAAGAAGTCTAGGCCTACCACCCCTCCATGGCCGTAGCAAAATCTTAGGTGGGACCCCCACCCCTCCATGGCCCAACCCATGCCTTGGGACTAGTAGAACCTTAAGTGGACTTGCCACCCCTCCATGGAACATCCCTACCTTGGGTCCTAGGGGTGGAACCTTAAGTGAGGTTTTTAGGCACCACTTCCCTCACACCCTACCTCCTAATAAGTAGCAAACACTCATGAAGACAATCTTTAAACAATAAGATATATTTGCATTTACCCAAGATTTATTTCATTCCTATCATCAAATATATTTTCATTTATCACAGATTCTTTAAGTTCATCATTTCCTAGAATAATTTTCATTATGACAAGATTAAAGAAAACAGTCTATCAATAATCAAATTAGCAATATCTATTTCTTATATTCAAAATATGATAAATATTATTGTTAAGTGAGTACATCACCTGATCGTATGTGTCTTCCCATGACTCTTTATTCCTTAATCGCCTTCCTTCAATCTTACATTTGATTGATCATAGGATACAAACATATATAAATAAATATTAATCTATTCATTTTTATATTAAGATCGTAATTACTTATAAGGCTCAATAATTGTTGCAAGCATCATTATTACACAATCATGAATATATATATATATACAATTGCAGGCCATAGTGATTATAAGGTCTACCACAAATAATTATAAATAACAAAGATATAATAGCTATGACAGAATAATAATCATCAACGACTAAAACATACAATTACTATAAGGGAGCATACTACACTCACTATAAATTTGAATATGCCTTCTATAAATAATCCCTTGTTTCCCCTTTGTTCATAATATATCTTTATATTCTTTCTCTCTTTTCTTTCCTCCATAAAAATCCCCTCTTATTCCGTTTTTGAGGTATCCCCTTAAATACTTGTTGTGGTGAGGGTGGAACGTGACCTTTCTTATTCGTTGCCTTTGGGAAAAGACTTGTCCAATGGTTTTGATGCATTTCTTGGTAAATAGTGTTGACTAATTTATGTGTTTTATAACCACTGACCTTGGATTGTTGTTTCTTAAGTCTCTAGTTTTTATTATTTGGTATACTCATAAACAAATAAAATAATCAGAATTATCTATATTGGATTTTATAATTATCATGTATATTTTATTATTTGACATAAATAGGATAATATATATTTTTAATAAAATTATATATGTTGAATAATGTTATTACTAATAATTATAAATATATCTCAATCATATTCATTTTATTATTTGATGTTTATTATATATATTTTAATATTTCATATTTTAATCATTAAAGTATAATAATGAGAAATTATCAATATATTATTATTTTATTTCAATGTGTTACAATCTTTTATATTGATTTATTATGTATTAATATATTATAATGATTATAATATTTAGTATTTATATTTTAGTAATTACAGTGTTATTTAATATCTATAATTATAATTTTTTTTTAATAATTATAATTATAATAATATTAAATAGTTGATATTTTTAATATGTATTTTGTTTTCATCTTATTCACTTATTCCAATGTTTGTTATAATAGTGTTATGATTTTGGGGACATGACACATGTCCAGAACTAGAAAAAAATATTTTAAGAGATCTCCTCTTAGACAACCAATAGCACAAAGGTATTCATCTTTTAAAGGTCATTGTTATTCTTGCTATAAAGTTGGGCATAGAGATGTAGAATGTAAAAGTAGGATAAATTAGAATTTTCAATCATTTTCTAGTCAATGCTATGTATGTAGTAGATTCGGTCATAAGGCTAGTGAATGCAAAAGAAAGATGATGAATGGTTACAATAATGGCATGGTGTCTCAATCATTCTATGGCAACTGCTACTCATGCAATGGCTTTGAGCATAAA
>VDFB02168118.1:195400064-195733122 GCA_007258455.2 Sequoia sempervirens | reverse complement strand
GATGTAGTAGTGTACAAGTGTGAAGAAGTGTGTGTGTGTGTGTGTGAATTGTATTGAATTCCAATAGAGATAGTGCTAAAGTGTGTGAAATGAAAGTTCAGTTGTGCTTTAATACCTCAGTCAATAGAGTGAATTGTTGACAAATATTATAATCTCCTATAAACTCTCTATAAACTTCTTTGAGATAGTGAATCTCATTAGGTCCTTTGTATCTTGATCCTAGAGTTGGTTGGTACTTCAGTGCTGCAAGTCCTTTGTATCTTTCTCTAAGGAAGTGAGCCTTTATGTTGTGAGTTAACTCTCAATGTGGTTTTTCCCTCATTGGGTTTTCCACATAAATATGGTGTTCTCTTGTTCATGTGTGTTCTTTGATTTATCTTTCTTTTCTATTGATATGATTAGAAGTAGAAATACTATATCTTTCATTGTTGAGGATTACTAATCATATTGAGGGTTTAAACTACAATATTTGTTTAAGGATTTTAATAAGAGAGTTGTATTGTGTTGAAATTTTCAAGGTCTAGAAGAGCTTAAGTTTTTCAATAGAGTGATTCACCCCCATCTCAGTCTTCAGGTGTGTTCAACATCTACTTGATATGAGAACTCCATTGAAAAACATAAAACAATAAAAAATATGTAGTGAGTAGCATTGTCCATGTGATCAAAATAAGCATGAACTATGAGTTGATTTAAATTCTTAAGAAAAATAAGAAGAGAAGAGATGGAAAGAGAATTATACATATTTTGAAAGTAGTATGAAAATATTGCATCATGGTGTAGAAGAGTAATGAGAGTGCACGAGATGTGGCCTTGCAATGAAGTCCTTTGTAAGGTAACTCAATGTGATAAAGCTCCAATCAATGTGGTAATATAATTTAGTAAAAATCCACATCATATAGGCATGCCAAATTATAAATGATACAATTATATTTCAACATGGCAATGAATCTTTATGTAGAACAAGATGTCTAAAATTTCAACCACGAAAAGTGTCAATACAATATATGTCCCTCTTTAATTGGTTGTATCTAACAAATACAAAGAACTAAAGGAGGGGTGAAGGTAACATCATAATGATGTATATAAATATTATACAAATATCATACGTATCATGTGACAAAAAAGTAGTGAATATTGAATCATATATATGCATATAGAATCATTGGGTAAAATTATGCCCCTAATAGTGGATCAACTTTCATATCCTATAATAAATCATATATAGGCACAAAATGATACATGGTATATGATATAAGCATTGGGTAAATAACATATGTGTAAGGAATATAGAAGGAAAGATGCTATTAAAACAAGCATATAGAGTGGCAATGAATGAACTAGAGTATATATATATTTATTACTATATAAAAATTAAATGTAGGTGTTGTATGAAAATAGGTTTAAAGAACCTTAATACTCATGCAATGCCCTATTAATGATCAAGTAAGGTGCAAAAATAATCATCAAATTTAATAGTGATTAGTGTGGTGTAATAATAGGTAATGTAATCTTTGGTTCACAAAAAATGTATATGAGTTCACACTACTCTCCAAACTATTTTGGCTAATCAAATAAATGCAATCATTTAACACAAAATTAACAACTAACCTAGACAATAGAATTGAGTTAGATAATAGAACTAAAGAAGATGCATTAATTTAATAGGAGAGGTGTACTTAGCTTTAGAATCCATTATGGATAAATGATGATGATACTATTCTAGGATAATTTTTCATTGTCAAAAAATTAATCACCTATATTTGATGAATATCTTAGTCTAAATTGACATAAAAAAACTTTTCAAATTGATGCCACAGCTTGCACAATCAATATTATCTACCATGAAACTAATTTGACACATGAAATTGATCTAGTTTGTGCAAGAATATTTAGATAGGAAATAGGCCTTAGAATAATTTATTTTCCAAGTTGTCCTCTAGATATTTGAATATGTTAAGGTAATCTCTAGAGACATGACCGAGGAACTTTTCAAATTGATAGGTGAATGATTTCTCCTAGGTTAAACCCCTTGATGGACTTAAGTAATAGTAATGAGAAAGATGGAAGATATCATTCAAAAATAGGTATAGGGCCTATATGATGATGCATATTTGATTCCTTTAAATGTCATTTTAAAATTAACATATTCTATAGTAATCCCCCTTTGATATTTTCCCTCTTTGAAATTATTTTAAGTGCATAATGAGTGTATTTAAATACCAAGAGATAATGGTATGTCACATGAAATGTGTGCCAGGTCAACTTATAATAGTTAGTAAAAGGAGGTGGAAAATTTTAAATTTAAATTTTATAGCTTGAATTTCAAGAGTCATTTTCATGCTCCTCTAGGTTGATCTATATCAATCCTAACCACTAAAAAGTGACCTAAAAGGGTAAAATTCTAATTTCAAGGTAGGGAAATGAATGTATGAAAATTAGTGTAAAAGGAGTACTAAAAAAGATGAATAAGGATTAGGTTGTGAGCCAAGTATAACACAAGAGTATGTAACTCGTGAATATATTATCATATTAAGATGTTTCAATCAAAGTAGACACAAAATTAAATGGGAAGTAGCATGGATATGGTACTTTGATTATTAGGATATTTTTTAAAGAAGGTAATAGTTCTATTTGAAGAATTTTCTTTGTACGAATAATATATAATTGAAACTAGAAAAAAAAAGACTAGATTTAAAAGACCTTTAAGTATTCTTACTCAACTACCACAATCACAAATTAAAAAATCAAGCCACAAATATTCACATGTAGAGAAGGTGAGTGAAAGAGATTTCGAATCAATCTAATAGTAAAAGTTATTATGATAATGATGATGATGGTGATAATACTATTCACAAAAGGTAAAAATTGGTTTAAGGATAAAAACATTATAATGAGAAATAACAAGGGAGTGTAAGTACCAATGTAATAAAATTAAAAGAGAATAGAAAAAGAACATGCACCAAGAAGGAAAGTATATAAAAATAAATTACATTCTTTAATGTCTCACAATTCATAAACAATGAATATAAATTAATTGGTAAACATCAACATCAAATTCGTAGTTACTATACTCACCTCTAAATTGATAAAACATTCAATGTTTTTACCCATAAAAAATGACGCACTATTGACATAAATAGATCATACAAATACAAATGTAACATGACACTCTCACCATTATTTTTTCTTCACATAAAATCACCTTTCCACCATTTATAAAAACAAAAACTTAAGAAGCCACATTAATGTTTATTGATAAAAAAAAATGACGTACTATTGACATAAATAAAGCATACAAACAAAAAACGTTTTCCACCATTTATAAAAACAAAAAATTAAAAAACCCAGTAAAAACAAAAATTTAAGAAACTCACATCAATATTTACCGATAAATAGATGACGTACTGATGATGGATCATGTAGTATGATCCAAAATGATGTAAAAATTGGTATACAGTTTTAATCCAGAAATCTTTTCACAATATTGTCATCAACTGTGGAAACTTCATAAATTTAATTAAATGACGTACTATTGAGATAAATCGACCATACAAACAAAAACGTATCACAAGAATCTCACCATTATTTTTTCTTCACATGAAATCAACTTATGAAATCAACTTTCCACCATTGATAAAAACAAAATCTTAAGAAGCCCACAATAATGTAACTAGAAAGAGCAAATAACCAGTAGTAAAATTGGCACTAACGACCACTAATGTAATGCCCCCACAAAATTTATAAGATGTTATAAGGTAAAGTGCACGGTGAAATAATAAAAAAAAACTCAAGAACCAGGAAATATAAAAAATTTGGAGTTAAACCGGCATAGGAAAGAAAGAATTGGGTATTTAAGAGGGTTCTTCCATCCGCCATTACAAAGTTTAGATGAGAACGTTACGTAGCGTCTCAACCTTCTCACGAGCGCTCTTACCATCGCCGACAATATAGAGACGGTCAATATCAGTGTACAAATCTGTTTTTGTTTTGTATGCGAATTACCCCCGTGACTCTTGCTGCTGATTCATCCCATTTTTCTTCTTCATTCTATAGCACAATCTCAATCTCCCTATGATTTAAGGGCTAAGGGCAGGATCTTTTTATTCAGCTATGGAGCACTTAGAATGCTGTACCAATGGTCTTAACAAGCAGAGGTCCAACATGGGCAAGGGGAGACCTTACAGAGGAGTAAGAATGAGAAAATGGGGTAAATGGGTTTCAGAAGTGAGGGAACCCAACAAGCGGTCTCGGATATGGCTAGGGTCATATGCTACTCCTGAGGCTGCTGCAAGGGCTTATGATACTGCTGTTCTTTATCTCAGAGGGCCTTCTGCCTCCTTGAATTTCCCTGATGAGGTGCTTAAACAGGAGTATAGGGACCTCAAGCCATCTGAACTCTCACCTACTAGTATTCAGAAGAGAGCTCAAGAGGCTGGTGCTGCTGTGGATCATGCCATACAGCTGCAGAGGGGTTTGCCTTCTAAACCCAAGAAAAACAATCATGATGATTGTAAGATGAATAAGCTTGAACCTAGGAAAGATAGGGAGGTGGAGGAGGAAGAGGAGGAGGAGAATGGAGAATCTAATCGTCATGTGGTTTATAATTATGACTGGTTTGCTCATGAGGCAGAGGGGCCATTATCTTCCTCACCATCATCTACTACTACAAGTGTTAGTTCAGTAGGATCAAACAGTGGGCTGAATTCAAAGCAGTTTTTTATTTTTGGGTCCAGTAAGAGTTTTGGAGACCAAACACTGGAACTGAACAATCTGTACAGGCCAGAAAAAAGGGTCTGAGTATTTTCACAAGGAAATACAATAAATTTTTTTGCACTTTGTGGTACCTTGGTTTTTATTTTTTTGGTTAATGGAACATGAATATGGTTTTTCCTATTTTATTGATGGATTACAAAGTCAAATATGAATGTAAAAAATTTCACAATTTATTGGAAAAATATATTAGTCATTTTTATGGACTGTGAAAAATCATATCTACAATTTTTTTAGTCTCAAAATAAAAATCATGGAGAAGATTAAAAAACATAAACAGTTGAAAGAAAAAAACCAAATTTATTTTCAAGATTTTTGTAGAGAGCTGATCCTTGCTCATACTATTGTTCTTCGATAATGAGTTCTTGTTTCATGCCATTGCTGTTCTCTTTAGTTTTTGTTCATGCCTTTCTTGTTCTCTTTGGTTTTTGTTTCATGTCATTGCTGTTCTCTTTGGTTTTTGTTTCATATCATTGCTGTTCTCTTTAGTTTTTGTTTCATGTCATTATGTTCCTTCTATCACAATTAATGCAATAGAGAAGGCTCTGGATGTTACTAATGTTTGTTTTATTCATAAGATAACTTTTAGATTCAACTGTGTATATTTTTTTTGCTTTAAATGTTATAATTTTTTTCATAAAAAATAAAGATTAACTATCTTTCTTTTGATATACGTTATTGTTTTTTTTTTCAAACTTATTTTACATACACTGAATGATTATCAAATTTATACATGATCTTATATTGGATGCAAGGCAGGCTTGATTCTATATGTTTAAGTTAATGAAATGATTGAAAATATTTTGTGATGATGTTTATGCAAATAGGGTGATTGGAAATATTCTCTGATTGATATAATATTACTACCTGTTTGATTGCAAACTCCACTTTCCCTCTTCTGTGGCTAAATTTTTTTCAACCATTGAATAAAATATGTTCTCTGATACAGCTTTAGTTGTGAACTCAGCCTCCCATAGGTATTCTCTTTTGGAACTGAATAACTTAAAAACCATATCAATTGAAACTAAAGTAATCTGAGTATTAATGAATGACATGTTGTTATGGTCCTTGTTTGGCTGTGTGTGAGTTATTGGCAGGCATGTGCTTCCATCTTTGGGGCAGAATAATGAAGCAGAAGAGACATTTCAAAGTTTTTATTTTTTGGTTTCTTTGAAGCAACCATGGCTTGTATTCCAAGGCAAAATGCTGACATAAAGTATGGAATGAAATATTTTATAAAAAAAAGTTGATGGTGTAGAAAGCATGCATGTGATGAATGGTCGGTGGGGAATGCGGTGGGACAATTTTTTTATGAGTAATTTCTTTAAAATTAATGATAGGTAGTGGCCAGATGGAGATGGTAGATTAGGCAGTTATAGATGTCGGTGGTGACAGCCACTGAGGAGGTGGGGATCAATGGCGATGAATTTCTTCTCTTTTACTGAATAAATGGGATGAATGTGCAAACGCAATGTCGGTGGCAATAAAGGGCCCATCTTAACTTTTCAACTCCCTAAAAGTAGCTTTCTATGGTTCGTCGCTTCCATTAATTTGGCCACAAGTCATGTTTGGTGTGTTTTTTATGAGCCCACGTGCTCTGTTTTTAATGACCGTTTATACCAGTTGCACTCTAAATCTGAAGATGGCCATGTGGGCTGTGTACCAGGCACCCCTGCTCAGAAATTTCCGCCTGTAAATTCAAATTTAAGATGTACTTTTTAACAGTGTTTCGAAAATTTAGGAGTGAAAGGAAGGAGTTTTGTTTTTTTCTGTTTTTTTTTTAATATTTAGGTATGGTGCCATGAATCACCGAACAAGTAAATATACAATTAATCAATTATATTAAAAGATTATAGAAATAAAATGAGATGACAAGTAAATATAAGGAAGGTAAGACGTAACAAACAAGCAAATAAATATATTTATCTATAATCTGTCATTTTAAAATTAAGATGAGACAATGAGCAAGTAAATATAAAAAAAGTAAAATGTAATGAACAATAAGATAAATATATTTATATACAATTTATCACTTCAAAAATAAGATGAGATGATGAGCAAGTAAATATAAGAAAAGTAAGATGTAAGGAACAAGAAGATTAATATATTTATCTACGATCAATCAACTATAATAAAAGACTTCAGAAATAACATGAGATAACGAGCAAGTAAATATAAGAAAGGTAAGACGTAACGAACAAGCAAACAAACATACTTATCCATAATCAATCAACCATAATTAAAGACTTCATGAATAAGATGAGATGACAAACAAGTAAATATGAGAAAGGTAAGACGTAACAAATAAGCAAATGAACATATTTATCTACAATCAATCAACCATAATAATAGACTTCGGAGATAAAATGAGATGACAAGCAAGTATATATAAGAAAGGTAAGATGTAACAAACAAGCAAACAAACATATTTATCTACAATCAATCAACATAATACAAGACTTTAGAAATAACATGGATGTAATGAACAAGCAAATAAGCGTACTTATTTACAATTAATCAACCATAAGAAAATATTTCAAGAATAAGATCAAATGAGCGAGTAAATATAAGAAAGGTAAGATGTAATGAACACAAAAATGAACATACTTATTTACAATCAATCAACCATAAGAAAATATTTCAAGAATACGTTTAGACGAGCAAGTAACTATAAGAAATGTAAGAAATAATGAACAAACAAACAAATATACTTATCTACAATTAATCAACCATAATAAAAGACTTTAGAAATAACATGAGATGATGAACAAGTAAATATAAGAAAGGTATAATGTAACAAACAAGAAAACAAACATATTTCTCTACAATTAATCGACCATAATAAAATACTTCAAAAATAACATGAGATGCCGAGAAAGTAATATAAGAAAGGTCAAATATAAAGAATAGACAGACAAACATACTTATCTACAATCAGTTAACCATAGTAAAAGACTTTAGATATAAGATGAGATGATGAGAAGGTAAATATAAGAAAGGTAAAACATAACGACCAAGCAAACAATCATATTTATCTACAATTAGTTAACCATAATAAAAGACATTGGAAATAGCATGAGACAACGAGAAAGAAATGTAAGAAAGGTAAGATGTAACAAACAAGCAAACAAACATATTTATCTACAATTGATCAATCAATCATAATAGAAGACTTCATAAATAACATGAGATGAAAATCAAGTAAATATAAGAAAGCCAAGACATAATGAACACACAAATAAACATACTTATTTACAATCAATCAACCATAAGAAAAGATTTCAAGAATAAGATTAGATGAGTGAGTAAATATAAGAAAGGTAAGACATATCGAACAAGAAAATAAATGTACTTATTTACATTCAATCAACCATAAGAAAAGATTTTGGGAATAAGATCAAACAAGTGAGTAAATATAAGAAAGGTAAGACATAATGAACAAACAAACAAACATTCTACAATTAATCAACCAAAATAAAAGAGTTCAAAAATAACATGAGATGACAAGCAAGTTAATATAAGAAAGATAAGACATAACAAATAGACAAACAAACATATTTTGTCATAATAGGACTTTCAAAATAACATGAGAGAATGAGCAAATGAATGTAAAAAAGGTAAAATGTAATGAACAAGCAATCAAACATATTTATCTACAATCAATCAACCATAATAAAAGATTTCAAAAATAACATTAGACAACAAGCAAATAAATATAAGGTAAGACGTAGCAGACAAACAAACAAACAAACTTATCTACAATCAATCAATCAATCGATCATAATAAAATATTCAAAAATAAGATTAGATGAGCAAGTAAATATAAGAAAAATAAGACATAATATACAAGCAAACAAACAAATATATTTATCTACAATCAATCAACAATTAAAAACAAACACTTCAAAAACAAAATGAAGCTAGCAAGTAATAGTATATATCTGCAATCGATCAATCAATCAATCATAATAAAAATTTCTAAAATAAGATTAGATAAACAAGTAAATATAAGAAAAGTAAGACATAATATACAAGTAAACAAACAAATATATTTATGTACAATCAATCAACGATTAAGAAAACACTTCAAAAATAAGATGAAGCTAACAAGTAATAATATATATCTGCAATCAATCAATCAATCATAATAAAAACTTCAAAAATAAGATTGATAAACAAGTAAATATAAGAAAAATAAGATATAATATACAAATAAACAAACAAATATATTTATCTACAATCAATCAACGATTAAAAAAAACGCTTCAAAAACAAGATGAAGCAAACAAGTAAATGTAGATACTGCAATCAATGAAACATAAAACACATTTCACCTCATTGACATAAAAATCATGACAAGAGCAGACAAATATGATCTGTTACACAACCTTGTGGCCTACAAAGACGACCTCATGCGGTGCACTGGGCCTACCCTTCCATACAATTGCCTGCACATGATGCACAGCCATTAAAGTCCATTGAAAAGCTTTAACTTCTTCTACACCTGTCAGTCACGCGTGGCTTACCCAACACTCTACAACTCTATCAATGAGAGGATCATGTTCGACACCGTTCTTACCACGCATTCTCAGGAATTCAAAATAGACTACTGAGTATATGACGTCCCTCCATTACAACCAATGATGAATAATTTCGAATTTCAAACAAGATAAGCATAACTTTCAAGGTTATCAAGATGCTGACTAATGATTTTTTTTAAATAAATACCTCTCATTGGTTTAGACTTTACTTTCTCATTCAAAAGACCTAAAATATCTGCTTTAACCGTATTCAAGAACAAATCTAGTTTTCTAACGGGACATTAGTTGGTATGTATCTTTTGTTGCTTAAGCGTCTTTACATAGAATTGGACTGGTATGAAAATTCAGGCCCACTTTGATTACAATGTCTTAAATGAAATAATTAGCTATGAGTTCTTTCTTCAAATTTGGTTTATGATATTGTTATACATTTGATCTTTTTATTATTAGTTTTTAATTTTAGATTAGACATTTAAGCGTGAATTTGGTTGATGTCAGTTTTGTAGTTAGGAGAGCATTTATTGTAGTGCATCATCGTAGGTCCATTGCTTGCCTACTTAAGCATCTTTACATAGAATTGGACTGGTATGAAAATTAAGGCCCACTTTGATTACAATGTCTTAAATGAAATAATTAATTATGAGTTCTTTCTTCAAATGGTTTATGATATTGTTATACATTTGATCTTTTTATTATTAGTTTTTAATTTTAGATTAGACATTTAAGCGTGAATTTGGTTGATGTCAGTTTTGTAGTTAGGAGAGCATTTATTGTAGTGCATCATCGTAGGTCCATTTGTTTCTGAGTTTTTCACTCAATCGTATTCAATTAGTTTGTTAGGGGTTTGACTAGGGAGAATTTGATCCTTGAAATTTAGTAGACTCCCTTAAGGTGTTCCCAAGCACTATCTATTGCATGCCTACTTTATTGTAGTGCATCATCGTAGGTCCATTGCATGCCTACTTTTTGTTTTTGAGTTTTTCACTCAATCGTATTCAATTAGTTTGTTAGGGGTTTGACTAGGGAAAATTTGATCCTTGAAATTTAGTAGACTCCCTTAAGGTGTTCCTAAGCACTATCTATTCATACACACATCTAGACAATAAATCTTGGGGTGAAGTGGATTCTAACAATGCATAATCTAGTGGTTGAGATATACAAGTTTTAGTTTAGGTTTGTGCATAGGTTAGATTTCCACTCATGGAGATCAAATCTATAGCCATATAAATGATCCAAAGTAAAAAAAACCACACATCTACATAATATAACATCTTTATCTAAGTCAATCCTATTTTTTTTTAATATTAGTGAACCAACTTCTAACATCTACCACATCACTTCCTCATCATCAAATTTTGAGCAAAGTATCTCATTTAATTTATTTAAATTTCTACACTTTGTTTAGTATTTACTTCAATTATAGTTCTTGGGTCTAAAACCCTAAGCATTTATTATTATTTAATTATTTATCCTCAAAAAAGTATGTTTATCTTGATTAAATTATTTGGTGAATTTGACCACTCTTACACTTCCTAGGGTTTTGACTTTAGTATTTTGGGCCTTCTTCCATTAGGCTTTCAAATATTATTTTTTAATTTCTATAAGTTTAGAAATAAAAAATAAAGATGTGTAAAGCATAAGGCAACAACAAAACCATTAGATTTAAACAAAAGATCCTAATCTATCAATGAAGAACAAAAAGATATAACAAATAAGAAATTGAAACTGTGATTGTAATCATAGTAATAGCTAAGTACACCAAATCCATACAAATTTAAGCAATATTTAACCAACTAAGCTACAATCCTAATGAAATATTTGGAAACCATTAACCAAGAAGCCATTTAAACAAAACCATGAAGAAATGCATAAATGAAACCTAGCTAAATGCTCCAAACCCTATCCCATTGGGGGATTGGTGTTGCATTGATATGGAATGACAACCCTTTCCCAATCCCTTTGATAAAATGAGCATCTAATCAAACTCCATTGATGAAAACCAAGCTAATATTGATGAAACTATGCTAAAGATGGATGAAAAGCTAATAATGGATGCAAAGATAAATAAAGATAGTATTCAGAAATGCAACATAACTTTGCTTTGATGGAAGTGGATCCATTTCTCTCCAAAATGTGAGGTATTTATAAGAGAAAATGATGAATCAAGGGTCAAGATGCAATGTGAGGTGAAGGCATAGATCAAGGATTCTCATCAATGGATGAGAATGCAAGATCACATGGATCAAAGAGTCAATCAATGGTTCACAATGACTCAAGCAAACACACTTTCAAAGTTGTTAGAAGGTTTGTTAGGAAAGAATATTCCATTTTTGGAGCTCAAATGGGAGAATATTATGAGGGAATATTCTCATGCAAGTAGATGGGCAAGGAAAAATTAGTAATTAGTTAATTAAAACAAATTTTTAATTGTGCAAGTTGAGTGAATTCAAGATTATCATTAAATAATTAATTAATTTAATCAAAAGGGGTTCAAATGAAATTTAATTAAATAATTACAATTATTTGATGAAATGAGAGGACATAAGGGGGTTTAAATTGAATAATTTGCATTATCTAATTTAAACAAGATGAAATTTTAGTGTGAAAGGGGGTGAATTAATCTAATTAAATTAATTAGATTGATAGATGAGAATGATGCATTTAATTAAACAACTAGAATCATTTAATTAAACAATTAAAAAGGAGATGAATTTTAGGAAAAAAATGATGTTAGTAGCCAGATTCAAGTGTGTTTAATATCATTTGGGACAATTTTAAGTGTCTACATTTTGCCCCTCTTTGAAGCAAGGTACCTGTTACATTGGTTCAAAAACTGATGCTTTTCGGATTAATGTCGCCACTCAGATCAAAAATTTAAAAACTCATATTTTTGTGATGCCCCATTATTGCCCCAGTAGAAGGAATTACGCTGGTACCCTGCCCCCTTGAGAGATTGGATGAAAATTTGAAATTTTGGGTCAATGTCGTGAAAAAGGGTTAACATTGATTCAGGTGTCGAAATAGATTTCAGGATGCGAAAACAAGCCGAGAAACACAAAAAAATGTCTCAAAATATGCTCCATAGCTTAGAAATGAACAAAACAATATCAAACCCTAGTTTCCCCCTCAAGTTAGGGAAAAAATCCTAATTTTCATGCATAAATATAGGTGGGAGGGTCATTTCTATTTATTTGCACACTTGTCTTCTAGTGAATTGTTGCATTTTTGCTCTGACCCATAGACAAAATGGCTCACTACATGCTTCCTACACACCTTTCTTTGAACTGACAACCTCTAGATGTATGACCCCAGGTATGTGCTTCAAAACTTTCCTCATTTTTTGCACTTTTACTACATTTATTAGGGGTTAAACTAGGTCCTTAAATACTGTCGCTTCTGAAATGGTCAGTGACGCTTTTGATTTTATAGCAACACACTTTCCAAAATGTGACGTGTCATAGCATTTGGGTGTAGAGTCACCATTGAGCTAGGGCGACACGTGAAAAATAGTGACACATCTAGGTTTTAGGTTCCAATGACGCTATGAAAAATAGACACTTTCTTTAGATCGACGCACTAGGGATTTTGGTTAAAGCGACACATCACAATGTCGAATCGCTATTGAAATATAGCAACACGCCTACAAAATGGTAACACAATTGCAGAAGGATAAAGCGATGCTATTGAAAATAGCGACACTTTTGCAGATTTAGCACTTGGAAACTCAAATTCTAATAATTTTTTAGCCAAATTGACACTATTTGCTTCATGCATGTAGGAGGATATTCAGCCTCTCATGTCCTAGGAGCATCAGCTTGACATTCTTGTGGAGGCACATCATTTCACAATGGAGCAGTAGGAGCTCTTGGGAGTCATTGGATTCAGATTCATTACGTGCATGCCCGAGGTTGGGACCCACTTAGCTATGATGACAACGTTGGTGGAGCGCTAACATAGTGAGATTTCTTCATTCCACCTCCCTACTGGCAAGGCTACTATCACATTGGAGGAAGTATGGAATATTTTGCAGCTTCCCATCCACGAGGAGTGAGTCATCTATGGCACAGTTTCTAGGATGGATGCAACATGCTTCGAGATCTTGCGAGTGGATGATATCCTTCTAGTGAGCTCTCAGATTGACTTGGAGTAGTTCCAAGGATAGGTTTCAGACTTTAGATTAGTTTTAGGTGCCTTGATCTTTGGTTTGATTACCCCAGACCAATGTGGTAGAGGTTTCAGTCTAGGTTGGGGACTAGCGTGGCACGACATGCTATTCAGGATTACTCAATATGCATGGGGTCCCATTATGCTTGCATCATTGTACCATGATATGCATCAAGCTGTGTACTACCAGGGAAGGAGCATAGGAGTCGGGATCACAGTATTACATATATGGGCATAGGAGCAGATTGTTGTGTTGAGACCCATTTTTTCTTTAGTAGACATTGATCCAGATGAGCCAATTGTATATAGATACCGAGCAACTATGACCTTGTAGCACACATGACTGATAGGGATTCCATATTGGAGGAGGGTTATAGAAAAAATTACCATGTTTAGGTGGATGCCATGGCTTCAGGCACCACCATGGTACAATGATCACCAATAGTTGTTCTTTGCTAGGCAGACTCAATTCATCCAGGGTCGGGAGCACACTATGATAGAGCGGTATCTTCTAGATCGTGTGGCTTGCTAGTTCAGAGAGACAATATGTACCCCTAGATGACTACACAACCATTTTTTCTTGGGAACAAAGAGATAGTCTAGGGCCTATAGATTCAACCTTAGGTGGCTATAAATGATTTCAGATAGCTAGTGGCTCGGCCTTGGGTGTATGACAGAGGACAACTTGATGTAGGTACTACCCCAAGTTATGATGCATGGCAGGTGGCCCCTACATGCTTGATAGATTCAGTTGGAGGGTATCCATGGGGTAGACCCAAAGGCTGGGGTGTAGGCAGAGGATGACAACAGGATGATCAATAGCACCCCCATGATTAGGGTCATCAAGACCAAGCAGTTGGATAGGTACTAGGGACACCTCCACCACCACCACCACCACTGCATTAGCATCAGTAGCCTCCACCACAACAACAGCAAGGTCAGGATCCTCATGACATATAGATTCAGGCCCTTACAACTGAGAGAGATCAGTTGTGGCAGTAGTTACAGACTGTGACAACTGATAAGGACTATGAGTGATAGTTGTGGTAATAGTTGGATCTTCAGTTGGCCTAACAGATCGAACAACGGTATTAGTTAGAGGTTGTCATAGTAGCAACGTAGGGTCAGGTGGTTTCAACACGCATGTATAGAGATGTCATATAAGAGGCATCATACTAAAGGACAATTTATGATAGGGATGTCCCTTGAGAGCAACAACAACTGAACTACTCCCATAGGAGTAGGGTTGGTCCTAGCGGGTTAGGTGGTGTGCATTAGTCAGGAAACTTGGAGAGTGTAGTCAGAGACAACCATCTAAACATGGTCATCAAGACCAATCTCAATATATCGATTGACAGAGCAGGGGATAGACCATGCCCCTTTTGTAGACACTTTTTTGGATATATAACCCTGATTTTTATATGTATACACATTCATCGACTCATTTTTGATAGCCTCTTGTATATCTATTTTTTATGATATTTACACATTTACTCTGACTTTGTATCATGACATTTAGATTTTGATGATATATATGAGATGGCCCGATTTGATTATGATATGAGATTCTATCATTTTGATGTGATGTGATGTTTCGTTTATTTTATGTGTTATGATCATGTATGGATGCAAATGTTGATGTTATGGATGCATTTTTTTATTTATACCTTATGATACAATGTGATATATGATGTGATGGCTATATGATATATGTAATGTATGATATACGTTATGGATGCAATGTGATGGATGGTGTATTCTCTTTTTTAGTATCTTTCTATGACACACTATGAGATGGATGTATTTCATTTTATGTATTTTCCATATAATGATTTCATGCTTATGAGATTATATATGCAGATGAGTATGTTGTGATTATGCAGGATGCATGTATGCTGATGGTTTGTGGATGCAAGATGGATGCATTATGACTTTTGTTGACTGTATTGATACTATGTTAGTGTGGAAAGAAGATAGAAGAATAAGACGAATGGATTGACCATTGATTTTCAGATTTCTTTAGAAGTCCAACAAGTCTATGAGTCTTTGAGAATTTATTAGATATGGTGATGAGATTGATGATATGATCATTTCAGGGATTGGGATACTTCATCATTCCTTATTTTGATATAACACATGGAAACGATGCATCAATGTATTGATAACCAGGATGGTGTTGTATCTAGTGTGATGGACTTTGACTCTGCAAACATATAAGATAATCCTTGCTCACATCTTGACATACAAAAACCTCATTGGAATGTAGTTTAGAAGTTTAGAACATTTCAGACCAAAGCATATGCAATAGTCAACAATCTATTCAGAACAACCTCCCTACACACAACTAAGCAAGTATTCGCTAAGATTATTTTACAAGAACATCCTACAAGCATTGAAAATGAAAGATAATGATTGATGCCCCATTCCTTTCTCTCTAAATCATTTGCACATCATCGAGAGGTCCTCAGAATGGGTTGAGGTGATCCCACAATACTGGTTTACAATTTTTGGCCAAGCTGGACACTAAACTGATTTTTTCTAACTAAATCTTCACTTTTGGGAACCTATAGCGGCTAAACCGTGAGGAATTTGAAGATGATACAAACTAGTGATTTGTGACATTTTTTTTGCAGATTCTAAATATATTTTTTTCAAAAATTTTGGAATCAGATTGCACTTCTTTTCCATCTCTTTCAAAAACTAGTTTTTTTCAGTAAACACCATTTTTAAGGAGTGACGCTCACCATATAACACAACTTTTTTTCCATGAAGGATAAAATTATATTTTTTTCATTTAGATTTGTAACTATGATATGTAGTGCTTCCAATTGGTTTCATAGTGTTTTATTGAATATTTTTTCCTTAATCAAGTTTTGAAGTCAAACCAATTACAATTAGACATAGGCAGACTGTATAATATAGCTTTTTTTTGTATGTATCAAAATTCAATTTTTTTTTTTGTTGGATCAAGGACTTCAATATCTGGTGCACTCATATTTTCAATTTTTTTAATAATCTTCTATTTTTCCACATGTGCAGAACAAAGAGCTTGATTTTCATGAAAAACCTACATTCACAAGAAATAAAAAATAAATATAATAATAAAATTAAATTTATTTCAAATTATACTTTTTGGGAAGCTTATAATGAGGACTACATACTTATAAATAATAAATTTTAAATGAATTCATTTGATCCCCCAAAAGTTAAATCAAAAGTGGTTTTTTATCAGCATTTTGATAGGTGTAAAGGAGACTCTGTTATAGGTATGGTTTAAAACTAGCGAGGTTCTATCCAAGGGGGTTTGATCAAACTACCTTTGATCAAACCCTCTTCAATTGGAATGCTTTAAATGGAAATTTTTAAGGCTTAAACCATTATATTTTCTAAAAATATGTGATTTCAGCAAAAAATAGAATCTCCCAGAAATTGTAAACCAGCTTTGTGGGATCACTCGTCAACAAGATAAATCATAATAAAAGATCAAAACAAGCAGTCAATGTTATCTATATCTCTTGCCAAAGTAACATAGCTAAAGTGATTTATGATGATAATTCCCATCGTAGGAATGATGCATCCTAGGACATGTTTACCAAATGTTTTGACTAAGACTAAGTGTTTGATAAGCCGTTGATACAAATGTTACTAACTTGTTTACTTATGACCTAGACTTTAGATTTTGATATTTAGGTTCACACTTCACGAATTTTCCATACGTGTTTTCTACTTGTTTTACCAAAGGTTGATGATGATGATCAATTTATTATGAATGAAAGTTTATTGCGGGTGAAAGCCAAATGGGATGGGTGGTTTTGGAGTTTTTTGGAATTTTCAATGTTTTTGGTATTTTACAATGTTTTGAGGATTTTTTTGGTCTTTTTGAATGTTTATGCGAATGTTTATGTGTTCAAGTTATTTTGAGGTTGTTTATGATTTTTGAATGTTTTCCAATGTTTTGGTTTTTCAAGATTTTCAAATGTTTTTGTGTTTTCCAAGTTTTGACCAAGACCCAAAAGGAACTGACCTAGGGCCTTGGGGGCTTATCAAAGATTAGCCTTGCCTACGTTATACACAAAGAGACCACATAGTTCAACTAACTCTGACTAGTAACCATTTATTGATGAGATATGAACATCGATGGATTGTTAGTTTATTATGACATACTCTTAGCCTAAAGTGTCTCAGGGGTACATTGATGAGGACCTTGTCTACATTCAAGCTCAAAGACAAAGTAGTTCGACTTGATTTTGTTTTTTTTTTAATGTTTTAACCTATTTAGGGATTTTTTGATGTGTTTTGGATGTTTTTGGATTTTGGCTTTACAACTTTTCAAATGTTTTTGGATTTTGGCTATACAAGATTTTGATGTTTTTGGTTTTTTTTTAATTTTGCAAGTTTTTTTGAATTTTTTGATGGTTTTCAAATGTTTTGGGATTTTTTGAGAGATTTACAATAACTTTAAGATATACAAGAATCCAATCCAATACAAGCATAACAAATTTCCCCCAATGTGATGTGATAGACTACCTTGATATAGGAAGGAAAAACTGACCTTAGGAATGTGCTAGGTAGTACTGAAGGGGAATATGATAATTTACACAATATCCAACTATAATACAGATGCAGATGAGTTATGGAATAAATACGATCAATGGATGGGATAGATGGATGTGATGCGAAGCAGGGTAAGCTAAAAGAACCATTGATAGATGAAGGTGCTTATTTACACGAGGCATCTGTTTGCTAGGTTTTCACCAAGGTACTTGCCCAAAGTGCCATCAAAGTGGATTTCACTAGAGGACAATTTTTTTCTTTACTTTTTTCAATCCTTTTGCTTATTTTTTTAGATTTTGTTATTTTTTGATTTACACTCTTCAAGCCTAGGCATAATTTTTTTTGAGAAGTAGAATGTTGATTGGTTCTTGCAAGGGTTCTCCTTCAGGCATTGACAATTGATAAGCTCCTAACCCATAGCTTGTTTTGATGACAAATGGTCCCAACTAGTTGGGCTCAAACTTTCCTTTAGTTTCCTAATTTGGAACATTCTTTTGATTCTGCTTGAGGACAAGATCTCCCACCTAGAAGGACCTACTCTTGATCTTCTTGTTGTATTTTCATTTCAATTGATTTTGGTATTCCTACAAATGATTTAAGGCATCAAGATGATGCTCATCCAAGAATTCTAACTCCTTCATTCGAGACACCCTATATTATTCATCAATGATTAGATTTTGTAGTGACACTCTCTACGAGGGGAGCTTGACCTCAATAGGTAGGATGGATTTAGATCCAAAGACTAAGGAGAATTTTTTTGCAGCTATAGGTCTATGAATATTGGTTTGATAGGCCCATAAATCAAGGTTTAACTACAGATGCCAGTCACGTGCAACTTTATTGACCATCCTTTGTCTTATTTGACACCTCAACTTGACCATTTCCCTAGGGGTAATAGGGGGTAGAGAACTAGTGTTGGGTGTTGAATCATTGGCATATCTCTCATATATCTTGATTTTTGAAGGGTGTTTCATTATCTCAGATAAGGGCTTACAGGACACCATAGAGAAAAATAAGGTAATTCAAGATGAATTTGGAGATTTGTTTCCCCATTATGTAAGTCATAGGGGTAGCTTCCACCCACTTCATAAAGTATTCAGTGACCATGATGATAAATTTATGACCATTAGACATGGTGGGGGTAATATTTACTATGAGGTCAAGTCCACACTATGAGAAAGGCCAAGGCATAACAATCGATTTAAGCTCTTGAGCTTGAGCATGGATAAGGTCCCCATGCTATTGATACTATATACACTTCTTCATAAATTGATGAGCCTCATGTTCCATTGTTGTCCAGTAATACCTCATCCTCAATAGTTTCTTGGATAAGGTCATACCACTAGAATGTGATCCACAAATGCCTTTGTGTACTTTTGTTAACACAGTTAAGGCTTCCTCTTGGTTGAGACATTGTAATAATGTCCCCTCGATGCTTCGATAGTATAGGGTATCACCTAGGATAACAAATCAAGAGGATTTCTTGATGAAGGTTTTCTTAAGGTTGGAAGTGATGTCAATGGGAATCAGACCTTTGTTCAAGTAGGTAAATATGTCATGATGCAATGGGGAATCGAGACCAATGATTTCACACACAAATTCTAAGTTAGGGATCTCAAAAGTCAGTACAAGAAGTTTCTCTACAAGAAAGTTGCATTGAAGGGAATTGTGTGGCATGTCTAATAAGGACCCAATGGTTTCCATGGAATCAACTGCTCTATTGCTGACATGGGGGATTTTCTCAAATGTTATATCGATTAAGAAGCCTTGAGATCTTCCACCATTTTCTTGTAGGGTGAAATAGCTTATCATCATTGGTTTGATAATAATCATTGACCTAATTTATAACTAGCTGTGAATATCCATAGACCCTTAATCTCAAGATTTTTGATTGAGCTACAATTCTTAACCCTATTATGAGAGCTTCATACTCAACAATATTGTTAGTGCATGGAAAGGATAGTCGGTATGCTTTTGGAATACTGTTACCTTGTGGGGTGATAAAGAGAATGCCTACCCTTGATCCATGTTGGGCATAGGATCCATCAAAATACATCTTCCACTAATTTGCCACATCAAGGACAAACACTGACTCATTAGGAAACTCAGATACCAATGGATTCTCTACATAGATGGGTGCCTCAGCTAGTTGATTTGTAATTAACTATCCCTTGATAGATTTCCTCTCCACATACTCTATGAAAAACTTTGTTAAGATCATTACCCACTTAGCCATATGCCCAGTGAGAGTTTCTTTGGACAACAAATATTTTAGTGGGTCAATTTTAGCAATGAGCTTGATTTGATGTGCAAGTATATAGTGTTTGAATATTTGTGAAGCAAAGACTACTGCCAGACATGCCTTTTCGATGGATGAGTAATTCATTTCATACCCCACCAAGGTCTTACTGATATATTATATTGCTCTTTCCTTTCCTATTTTGTCATGTTGGGCAAGAAGAGCACCTAATGTTGTTGATGTGGCCAAGATGTATAAGATCAACAACTTGTTCGATATTGGTGGCATGAGGACTGGAGGTGTCAATAGATAGTCCTTGATTTGTTGGAAGGCTACATCACATTTCTCATCCCACTTGTATGTTATCCTTTTATGGAGAAGGTGGGAAAAGGGATGGATCTTGTTTGATAGTTATGTTATGAATCTCTAGATAGATTATAGTCTTCCTTGTAGGCCTCACATTTGTTTCAATGTTTGTAGGGGCTCCATGTCTATAATTTATTTTACCTTGGTTGGATCTATCTTGATCCCTTTGTGTGAGACTATGTAACCAAGAAGCTTGCTTGATGTGACCCCAAAGACACACTTTTTTGGGTTCAATTATACCTTGTATTCTTCAAGCCTATCGAAGATTAGTCCCAAGACCTCTATATGTCCTTTCCTTGTATTTGATTTAGCTAGGATACCATCCATATAGTCTTCAACCATTTTATGGATCATATCATGAAAGATAAGGGTCATTACCCTGTAATAGGTTGCTCTAGCATTATTTAGCCCAAACAACATCATATTCCAACAGTATGTTCCCCATGGAAACGTGAATGCGTTTGTGTTCATCCTCCTTAGCAATCATGATTTGGTTATAGCTTGAAAATCCATCCATGAGTGATAAAATTTCATGTCCTACAGTTAAATCAATAATGGTGTCGATGTTCAGAAGAGGGAAATCATCTTTCAGACATGCTTTGTTCAAGTCCCTAAATTCAGTGCATTTTTTATGCCCCAAGTGGGTTTGGATACTGGCACCAGGTTAGAAACCCACTCAGGATAGTCGATTGGTTAGATGAATCTGATGTCAAGGAGCTTCTGTAATTCTAGTTTAACTATTAATTCCATCCAAGGGTACATCTTTCTTATTTTATGTTTTACTAGTTTTGCTTCGGGATAAACTGCTAGGTGATGTACAACCACTTCAAGATTGAGCCTAGGCATATCTATGTAGGACCACGCAATTTTTTCCCTTTGTTCTTTAAGGAACACTACCAAGGTCTTATGTTCTTCATCTAATAATGATTCAACATAGAAGGTTATCTTAGATGCCTCCTCCATTCCCACATTCACTGGATTTTCTTTCTTTGCAAGGACCATTGATTTCTTTGGATGCGTTGCACTAAGGGGGAGATTGAATCCCTCATCCTCCGACACCTCAGAGAGGTTTTCACCTTTAGATGCATCCTTTATTTTTACTATTTTGTGACCAAAAAGTTCCACTATGTGGTTTTCACTTAAAGATCTACACGTTATCTACACCAGATCCATACAAATTTAAGTAATATTTAACCAACTAAGCTACAATCCCAATGAAATATTTGAAAACCATTAACCAAGAAGCCATTTAAACAAAAATATGAATAAATGCATAAATGAAACCTAGCTAAATGCTCTGAACCCTATCCCATTGGGGGATTGGTGTTGCATTCATATGGAATGGCAGCCCTTTCCCAATCCCTTTGATAAAACAAGCATCTAATCAAACTCCATTGATGAAAACCAAGCTAATATTGATAAAACTATGCTAAAGGTGGATGAAAAGCTAATAATGGATGCAAAGATGAATACAAATACTATTCAAATGTGCAACATAACTTTTCTTTTATGTAAGTGGATCCATTTCTGTCCAAAATGTGAGGTATTTATAAGAGAAAATGATGAATCAAGGGTCAAGATCAAATTGATCAATCAATGATCAAGATGCAATGTGAGGTGAAGACATGGATCAAGGATTATCATCAATGTATGAGAATGCAAGATCACATGGATTAAAGAGTCAATCAATGGCTCATAATGATTGAAACAAACACACTTTCAAAGTTGTTAGGAAAGAATATTCCATTTTTGGAGCTCAAATGGGAGAATATTCCCATGCAAGTGGATGGGTGAGGGAAAATTAGTAACTAGTTAATTAAAACAAAATTTTAATTGTGCAAGTTGAGTGAATTTAGGATTATCATTAAATAATTAGTTTATTTAATGAAAAGGGGTTCAAATGACATTTAATTAAATAATTATGATTATTTAATGAAATGAGAGGACATAAGGGGGTTTAAATTAAATAACTTGCATTATCTAATTTAAACAAGATGAAATGTTAGTGTGAAAGGGGGTGAATTAAGCTAATTAATTAATTAGATTAATAGATGAGAATGATGCATTTAATTTAACAATGAGAATCATTTAATTAAATAGTCAAAAAAGAGATGAATTTTAGGACGAAAAGATGTTAGTAACCAGATTCAAGTGTGTAATATTATTCAAGACAATTTTAAGTTCCTACAAAAACAACTGTTATAATTTCTCATACTAATATCATTTTACCTCAATCATTCTTCTCCATCTCACTTTGCAAGTTGGTAGTGTTTCTCTCATATTTGTGTGCACAATTATGATATGATTGGGACAATAATGATGATGAGATTTCAAAGTTAGTGGCTATGTTTAGAAGAGGATGAAGGCTACATTTATAATGGATATTGGCTTAATCAACAATATGGATTCAATAGAAGATCGACATATAAGATTGAATGAGAGTGTGCAAGGGAAAGTTGACCATTTCAAAAATGGCAGAATGAAAGAATTAAGTGGAGAAGGAAATAGAAAAGTGTAAGAGATAAGTGGAGAGAAAAGCGGAGGGTGGAAGAGTTAAGTGGAGAGAAAGGTAGGAGGTGAAAGAGTTAAGTGAAGACTGAAATAGGGTAAATTTGTACAAATGATAAAATTGGATTTTGCAAATATGTCATCTTTATATGATCGAAGCTATAACTGGAGGTTTTCTTATTGATTCTTTCCTGCTGGTATGCTCCCTAGAACCAAATTTTGTATTACCTTATTTTAATATATAATAAATATTAGTAGCTTGCCACCTTTGCCAAATATATATATATATATATTCACCCACACATGTGAATAATTAATTAAATAAAATTATTTAATTAATTATAGAGGAATTTAAGGATTAGAATAATTAAATAAATAAAAATATTTATTTAATTGTAGGCTAGGTGATGCAGGAGCATTTGGGTGTACAAGTAATCTTGCACAACTAAAAAGAATTACATTTTATTTTATTTGATTTTGTTGTAATTTTTATTTATTTTCAGGGTAGTTTTCATACATTTCTAACATATTAAAAATTAAATCCTAATACCTATTGGATATATGACACCAAAAGCTTGATTTTCATATGTTTTATGGCTCATAAAATGACTTTTTCCTCCACAAATTGGAGGAGAAAATTCCAATGCCTAGGCATGAGGAGACCATTTTTTGGTACCTATAACTCCTCTTGAATTTTAATTTTTCATTAATTAAATAGGCAGGAAGAATCTAGATGTGTAGAAGTGGGATAATGGAGTGAAATGGTGGAAGACAATTTCAACAAAGAATTTAAAATTCTTGCTAGAAATGAATGAAGGGGGATTAATGAGGAATATGGCAACATATAGGAAAGAGAGAGGAATGAAAATGTAGCTGGTTTAATAGGAATGACAATCTCCAAGTTAAAGAAGGGAAAAAGAAGTGAAATGCAAAAAAAATCAAGGAAATGAAAGGAAAATACTTGTGAGGCCTATTTGGGAGGCCCAGGGGTGATGCAATAGATATTTGTAGATGCATGTGCTACTGATTTTAGCTGATTTGGAGACTCTTTGGTATGATTTTCTAATGTTGAATATAAGATCTTGTCTGTGGAAATGTTTTAGTTGTGTTTGTTTTTCTTTGTAGCTTGTTGCAGACTATGCAAGTATGAATAATGAAAATTAGATTTATAAGTTTGAATTTATGAATTTTCATGTGATGATCAATCATTTAGAATGTTCTCTCTATGGTTTTAATTCATATTTTATTGATTGACCAATTTGGATGTTGTTGCAATTGTTTGTTGTTACCTGAAGCTAGTTCTTGAATGTGGGGGTTTATGGGTTTTTTGAGTTTTCAACTATAAAATCAGAAGGCTATTAATGGGGTAAAAAATGATGATCTATTTACTTTCCTAAAGATGAATGTGGGGATTTTCATTTTCCATTTTTTTAGTAGAAAAACATTACATTTGATGGTTCAAAACAATCCTCAAAATAGTTTGATGGTTTAAAATAATCTTCAAAATAGGGTCTATCATGAATTTTGAGTGCAATTTCAAAGTTGCATGAATGTTTTATGGGGTTGCAATCTCCATACTGATTTTTGGGAGTCTTGATTTCTTGCATCAATAGGTATTAGAGCCAAAAGATATTGAGAGTGCAGATTATGCACCAAGACCTATGGGTGAAGAGTGGTGAAGAGTGGAGCAGTGAAACTACGAAAGAGAGTTGTGAGAGAATAATTTTTTTGTTGTGGGTATAAAGAGGGCCTGTTACTTCTATCCTCCAATAGAGATAAAGCTAGGTAGAAGGTGTAGAGTTGCTCCACTAAGAGAGAGTGGGTAGAGGAAGCATCTTCCAGAGTCTTTGTTGGGTAGAGGGCAATGTGTTGTGAAAAAGTGTTTTGCAAAGCCTATGATGTATTGTGGCAGCAAAAGAGATGGGTATACACATGAGGAAGAAACCTATGATATGGGAAGGATGGAGAAAGTACCAAAAGAAGAGGATCACCTAGATGATTTTGGATATAAATGCAAGGTTGGATAGATTGGAGCTACTGCAACAAGGAGAGATAGTCAAGAGACATGAAGAGTTGAAAGGTGCAACAAAAGATGAAAGAGAAGAAACTGGGACAACAAAAAGAAATGGGGCATGATTTGATAATTTTGAGTTTGATTTGTTTGTGAGTAAAGAAAGTGAGACAAATGGAGGTGTGAAAGTGGGGCTCTTTGATGGTCCCATATTTGATGAGGAAATTGGTGAAGAAGATCTCCTATTAAGAGAGGAGATAAGAGGAATAGAAAGGTTATTAAGTGGAGAAGTAACATCTAATTTTTTAGAATTGTATGAAGATGAAATTGATAGGGATTTGTTTGTTGTTGAGATGGATATGAAGTTGCAAATAGATGGGAAGAAAATAAATGAAGATGCAAATTTGTATGCAACACATTCATGTGAAGAAGTTGTTGAAGATCTTACAATGGTTGAAGATACAAAGATCATGGTGAGAGTAGATGGGGTAGATGAAAACCTTGTTGGAAAGAGACACTGCAAATGTCTTCTAGTGTTTTCATTGATGGCAACCCTAGTTAGTAATTGGATCTGCATGGCACCATTTTCTCACATCGGTAGGAAGATTGAGGACTATCAAGAAGAATAGAGCATCCAATAGTTTGGTGTTCAATGATTCACATGTAGATTTCCAATTGTTATTTTGAGTTATGGATTTCATGAAAGGTGAATCAGTGTATTTCTTGTGTTACCCAAAAATCTTAGTGCCTCGTACCAAGTCATGTGTAAGTTTGGAGATCCAGTTGATACTTTTTTGTTTATTAGTATTTTGGGGCCGACTCAGTTGATAAAATGTGGTGCAGATATTCAAGGAATGTTTATTCAAATATTTTTGTGTTTGATCATTATGTTTTGGGTCCAAGCTAATTTGTGGATGACCGTTGTGGATGCGCATTGGATAATTCTTAAGATTTGAGCCGACAGTTGCTAATATTTTTAAGTTTTATTAAATTCGACTTGTTGCAATTAAATTGTTAGTCGTAGATATATATGTATGATCTATTACATCATTTTGATGTGTATGCATGGTGTGTCAATGTGTATTGTGAATATCAGAAGAGTGTTAGAGCAATTTTATGTATAGTTTCACTTGTGCATAAAGATTTTGTGGTTCAAGTCAGAGCAGAGCAACACAAGAAGTTCAGTATCAATCAAAAGGACAAAAGATCGACAATTGAGCCTAACCGGAACTGTAATCAAGCATTTTTAGATTCTATTCTTTCAGTTCATTCTCTTGGATCTAATCCAAATCTTAGTAAGGTAGTCTTCCTTCGTATTTTGAGCAGTGAGCCTGAATGCAAGTGCATTCCCATATTGTAAACTTATTTTTGAGTATACTCAAATTATATTTGGATTGGATTGCGTTTACACATAAAAATCCATTTCTATTTCTGTATATTTCTCTTGGTTGAATGTTTCAAGTGGGTTAATGATCAGAATAATAAAATTATTTTTTGCAGAACACTAATTCACCCCCCTCTCAATGTTGCTTGTTTCCAACAATTGGTATTAGAGTCATCACCTCGAAAGAAGTCTAACAACTTGGGGAGATCTTGGAAAGTGTTTTCAATGGATACAAGCAGTCTTCAGCAACAACTTATGGTGGCCTTGGATGATCTTGACCAGTCAAATTATGAGAACTGAGAACTGCGAGAAAGTCTTGAGAATGCAAAAAAATTCATCCAGTCATTGAAAGACAAAATCAATGAATCAAGGGAGAAAAGAAAGGAATTATGTGATCAACTCAAGTAAAAGAATAGAAGCATGGAAGATGAACAACTTAGTCATGCCTTGAAGGAGAAAACATAAGAGTGTGAAAAGTTTTCTAGAGAAAATGCTGCCCTGAAGCGTGAGATGGAATCCATCATGATGAAAATGACCAAGGAAATTGAAGATATAAATAAGAATGAAGAAAATATTGCTCAATCCTTGAAAGAAAAATCTAAACAATGTAGCCGATTGGACAATGAATTGGAACAATCAAAAAACAATGAGGAAATGCTTGTAAAACAACTTGATGATCTTAGAGATGAACTTACTGCTACAAATGAGTACAAGGAGAAATTCAAAGCCAGTTCATTCAAACTTGATGAATTGATTAAAGGTCAGAGGACTAATGGTGACAGGCGAGGTCTTGGATATGAAGGAGAAATTTCTGGATCTAGACAAAAGAAATATGGACAAGGGAGATTTAGGAAAGGAAATCAAGTGAATGGAGCTAGAAGAAATTTGGTAAGACAACCAAATGATCAAAGATTCAATGAATATTATTTTTCTTGCAAAAAATTTGGTCATATGGCTTCTTAGTGTAGGAGCAGGATGAACACAAGTGGACCATCATTCTCAGGTCAGTGTTTTAATTTCTATAAGTATGGTAATAAGTTAAGTGAATGCAGAGTTGTGATGAATAACTTTCATAGAGATATGGGATGCTATGCATGCAATAGACTTGGGAATATTGCTAACCAATGCAAATCAAGACAAAATTAGTGGAACAATTGGCCTGGACAGAGAAGTGTTGTGTGCTACAGCTACAACAAATTTGGCCACACTACTAGATTCTATTGGAACAAAAGAGGTCTGGTAAAACAAAACATGCAACAAGATGTTAAGGGAAAAGCTAAAGTCATTATTGATGTGATTAGAAGGAAGATGTAGAAGAAATGGGTAAAAAGAATCCCTTTGTTGAAGGAAATACACCAGCACTAGAATCTACTTATGGTAGTTCATCCGGAAATTAGTTTTAGGCCTTTGACTTAGGGGGAGCTGTTAAGAAAATCTCTTAACCCCCTATCGGTAACTGACACCAAAATGTGGATAGCTCCCGTTAGTACCCAGATGTTTTTCAAATGTTGTTCAACTGATTTGAGAAGGTATTGTGTAGTATAGGAGATCCACAAAAGAATTATCTATCCTAGTCCATGAAAATAGAGTAACCAAATGAACTAAGGTAAAAGCATTTATTGCGACAAAAGGATTAGTTGTGCAAATGATAAAAATCCACTTTTATCCTTCATTTGTCACTTTTCATTTTGGAGGAAAGCAATTTGAAGAGACTTGGAGTGAACTTTGCTGAATTGTGGAGAGATTCAAAGTGTGAAGAAGATTTTGCGATTAAAACCTAATCTGACGAAAAGGTATTTATTGAAAAGCCTGTGAATTTGTGATTTTGCAATCATGGCCACTCCATTGGTAGTAGAGGTTAAGGACAAACCCCATCCTAAATTCAAATGACAACCTTATAAGTTTGTTGAGACCGAGCCCTTAGGAATGTTTTCATCTGTACCATACGGAGTATTGCACGTAGAAGATATTAGGGCTTATATACATGGAAATATTGAATAATTAGGAAGCTCTCAAATAATGAATCTATATTCCCATCATATAATTAAAGAGGATCTTATTGTAAAGCCATAATTTCAAACCCTAGAAGAGAAGTTCATGCAGTTTGCAAAATTTCCCATATTTGAGGAAAGTGAATGGGTTAGATACATTTTGATTTGTGTTCATGTCGAGTTCATGTGGCTAAATATACCCTTCAAAATAACAAAAGAGGCTATATGTGTATTCACGGGTCTGAATTACACTGGTAGACTTCTAGTTTTGAAATCCATGAAGAATGAGAAGGTTACTGAGGCAACAGGTGCACAATGGGACAAAAGGGCGATGGCAATAGAAGATATTGCTGAAGTGGATGTAAAATTTGCATCAATGGTCATTGGGTACAAGATATACCATTCTAGCTAGGATAATTTTGTATTTGGTACAACCATCTATGCAACTTATGAAATGGTAAAGAAAAATGCAGAATATGACTTGTGCGAGTTGCTCAAAAGTTAGTTGATGGAGAATCTAAGTAAAATCAAGAAATATAAGAATAATACTTTCAAATAAGGTAATATTCTATTGTTTTTATTCTTCTATTTCATGGATGAGGTTCCGGGTGTTGGAAAAGTACATTGAAAAAATGATGAGCTTGTAGTTGTTCATATAAGGAACATGCTCTTTAGAATTGGTAATCGTCGGGTCAAGAATACTACCCTCTAGGGGTACATCAAAAATTTCTAGAATATGATGCATACCGGGGAAATAATTCCCACTTCAATTGTGGAACAGTGTAAAGATACTATCTGCTTCATGGTGGATATTGACCAATGTCATATGGAAGTTGTTGATCTCAGAACAATATGGATCATGCCTATGGGAACATCTTAGAGATGTATGCAAAAAACTTGCTGAGTTCACCTTTGGATCAAGGAGAAGAGAGGTTTGGAACGTATGTAGAGAAAAGTATGCAAGTTCATGAGGAATTGAAAAATCTGGTGATAGTTGGGAGAGTGAGGAAAGAAGTAGAAGTCTTTGCAGAAAGTATGGGCTTACCTGTAGAATCTTTGAGAGAAGAAAGAAGGAGGAGAGATGAGGCAAAAGCAGCAAAAGAGAAAGCAAAAACAAAGTCTGCTAGTCCAGGAGCATCTTCTGCCCTTACTAGATCTACAAGGAGTTCCCCATCCTTATCCACTCCTATAGCCAAGCCAGCTCAAGACAAGCCTTCTGATAAAAGGAAGAAGAATAAAAGCACAAGAACATATGAACCTATTTCAAAAGATGAGGAAACAAAATCAGAAGAAGTTTTGAGAGAAATGAAAGCTACCAGAACTCAGGCTATCAAGTTAAACAAGAGAAAATCTTCCAAAAAAGAAGAAAAATAAAAGAAGGAAAAAGTTGATAAACCTGGTATGTCAGTTGAGGAAGTTGAGAATGCAATTATCAAGGATGGTAATCTTAAGCCCCTCTGTGAATTGTGTGAAAATTTTGATAAATCAGGTCAAAGAATTCTTGAAGAAGCCACAATAAAAACATATGAACATTTTCAATAAAGTTTTTGTTGAGATTATGTATAGCTTACCAAAGAGTTTGTATGATATTTTGGAGTCAAGAAGATTAAGTGCTAGAACAAAAGAAGATAATATAAGAGAATTCTTGCAGATTTGTGTCTAGAAATGTCAATTGAGGAGATGAATTCACTCCTTGAAAAGGCTAAAAAGGAATTTAAGAGCAAGACAAGGGTGAATAAACTCATGATTAGTGAGAATGGTGCTATTTTTGGTGAAACCAAGGAGATTCTGGAAGAGTTCTTTTCAAAGAATAAGATTAATGTTGAGGAAATGAATACTGAAAATGTTCCAGAAAATGAGGAAGTGAATGTAGACGTTGAGGATTTTCAGATTCCTCCTAATGTGGAAAATACAAAGACACCTATGGAAACTAAATTTCCTAAGGTGGTATTAGCTGAGGAGAAGGAGGTGTAAAATGAAGAGGTTGAAGTGCCTAAAGGCAATCTAGAAACAGTCTCTGAAGAACCTAAGGTTGAAGAAGAAAAAGTTTAGGAAATCAGAGTGGAGGTAGGAGATATTGCCAAGGCAGTGAAGAGATCTCTAATTGAGCACCAGGAAGATTTTGATCCTAAATTGGATCAAATATTAATCAATCTATCCACTTTGTCCCCAATTCAGATGATGAAGGTCACATCAATTGCTCAAGCTAAGGCCAACAAGAAGATTTTGAAGTCTCACATAGAGGATAGTGAATTGCTAAGCCTTGCATTTGGAGTTCTATAGAAATTAATGCCTACTCATGTCATGGATCCATCTGGTTCCTCTTCCGGTGAGCTAAAGAAGATCATAAATGCTATAAGTACTCAATTCAAGTCTCTTGAGAAATCTGTTGAGGATAAAGTGAAAAAAGAGTTTAATGGTAAAAGACTTAGTTGGTTGAAGGAAGTGATTGCAAAGGATAAGAATCTGTTAGCCACCTACATGAAAAAAATTCAAGGTTCTATACCTTAAGCTAGAAAGGCCTATAAGGCATGTTTCATTTTGTCCAAGTTTACTGAAGGTAATGAGAAAAAGGTGAAGGATCTTAAAAATCAATTGGCTATCATTTCTGATACTTTTGATCCATTAGCTGATGATGTTGCTTAGCAAGAAGGTCAAGTAAAATCTCTACTTGAAAAAATAAGATGTTTAAAGAATGAATCTGACAAGATTGTTGGGAGAGTAAGTGAGCTCAGAGGACTAATTAGTCTGAAGATTGAGATAATGGTGAGTGCTTTAAAGTAAGTGAAAGTTGTTGTGGTAGTTAGTGACCCAGAGAATCTTGAATCTATAGGAGCTCAATCCTATTTAATGTGTGGTCACATAAAAGTTTTGGAGAGTCTCAAAAAGGTTTGCAATGACAATTTAAGAGTGCTAAAGCAAGACTTTGTAGATGTTTTCAAATCTTTGTAAGTTACAAGTTCATGCTTGTATAGTTTTGGAATTTTGTTTCAGTTTCCCCATTTTTTTCCATCGATGTCAAAGGGGGAGAAGTGTACATTGAAAAATGTATAGTCATCGTAGGGGGAGTTTCTTTTCTGAGCCGAGATTGAAGTTTCTTTTTGAATTTTTGAAGTGGCAATGTAATTCATGTTGGTTTTGATCCGACACTTAGTCATTTTTCATGAAGTGTTGCCATCAATGCCAAAGGGGGAGATTGTTGGCAAGAGACACTGCAAATTTCTTTTGGTGTTGTCATTGATGGCAACCCTAGTTGGTAATTGGATCTGCATGACACCATTTTCTCACACCGGTAGGCAGATTGAGGACAGTTAAGAAGAACAAAGCATCCGACAGTTTGGTGTTCAACGATTCACATGCAGATTTCTAGTTGTTATTTTGAGTTGTGGATCTCATGAAAGGTGCATCAATGTATTTCTTGTGTTATCCAAAAATCTTAGTGCCTTGTACCAAGTCATGTGTAAGTTTGGAGATCCAGTTGATACCTTTATGTTTATTAGTATTTTGGGGCCGACTCAGTTGAAAAAATGTGGTGCGGATATTCAAGGAATGTTTATTCGAATATTTTTGTGTTTGATCATTTTGTTTTGGGTCCAAGCTAAGTTGTGGATGACTGTTGTGGATGCGCATTGGATAATTCTTAAGATTTGAGCCGACAGTTGCTAATATTTTTAAGTTTTATTAGAGAAAAATTGTTGCGATTAAATTGTTAGTCACAAATATATATGTATGATCTATTATATCATTTTGATGTATATGTGTGGTGTGTCAATGTGTATTGTGAATATCAAAAGAGTGTTAGAGCAATTTTATGCACAGTTTCACTTGCGCATAAATATTTTGTGGTGCAAGTTAGAGAAGAGTAGAGCAGAAGTTCAATATCAATCAAAAGGACAAAATATCAACAATTGAGCCTAACAATAACTCTAATCAAGAATTTGTAGATGTTATTCTTTCAGTTCATTCTCTTAGATCTAATCCAAATCTCAGTAAGGCAATGTGATTTTCTATTTTGAGTAGTGAGCTCTAGGTAGTGAGCCTGAATGCAAGTGCATTCCCATATTGTAAACTTCTTTTTGAGTATACTTAGATTATATTGTGCATTGGCCATCCACCGTGGTTTTTCCCCTAACAAGGTTTCCACGTAAAAATCCTTGTGTTATGGTGTTATGTTTATTTTCTTTCTTTTTTTGTATATCTCTCTTGGTTGAATGTTTCAAGTGGGTTAATGATCAGAATAATAAAGTTATTTTTTGCAGAACACTGATTCAACCTCCCTCTCAGTGCTACTTGTTTCCAACAAACCTCATAGTGAAGGATGTGATAAAGTTTGTAGCTAAAGATAACATCAGAAACATTGTAGTGAAGAAAGAGGAGGTAATTTTTTTTGCATTTTGTGATTTTCATGAAGTTGTAGGGGTAGTTTTTGTGTATATGTTTTAGGTGTTGATGTGTATGATGAGGGAAATCGGTGGAGGTGGTCAAATTTTGGTGGGTTGGATCTCATGAAAGAGGTTAGGAAATGATAGAATCATTGGAGGAGGAGGATGGTTTGTGGTGGATACAAAACCATGAGACGAAAGAAGAATGTTGAGCAGAGATGTTTGAAGAAGAGGAAGAAAAGGAAAGAAGATGAGGAAGAAAAAAGATAGGTTCTTCAAATTTTCACAAGTTCTCACTCATGAAACATTTCTCTTACCTGGGTTGTTTGATGCAGGAGCATTTGGGTGTACGAGTAATCCATCACAACCAAAAAGAATTAGATTTTTTTTTTTTTTTTTTTTGTGAATTTTTATTTTGGTCTTATAGGCATGATTTCAAGGCACTTTTTACACATTTCTATTATATTAAAAATTAAATCCTAATACCTATTGGATATGACACCAAATGCTTGATTTTCATATGTTTTATGGCTCATAAAATGAATTTTTCCTCCCTAAATTGGAAGAGAAAAAATTCCAATGCCTAGAAATGAGGCCATTTTTTCTCACTTGTAACTCTTGAATTTTAATTTTGCATTAATTAAATAGGCATGGAGAATCTATATGCATAGAAGTGGAGTAGTGGAGTGAAACAATGGAAGACCATTTTAGCAAAGAATTCAAAATTCTTGCTGCAAATTAATGAGGAATATGGAAACACATAGGAAAAAGAGAGGAATAAAACTACAATTGATTTGATAGGAATGATAATTTCTAGGTTGAATAAGGGAAGAAGTGAAATGCAAGAAAAATCAAGGAAATGAAAGGAAAATACCTGTGAGGCCTTGCTGGGAGGCAAGGAGTGATGCAATAGAGATTTGTAGCTACATGTGCTACTAATTGTAGCTGATTCAGATACTATTGGGTTTGATTATTTTTATGTTGAATGTAAGATCTTGCCTATGGCAGTGTTTGTTTTATTGTGTAGCTTGTTGCAAACTATGCAAATATGAGTAACAAAAATCAAATTTATCCTTGAATTTATGAATTTTCATGTGATGATCAATCATTTGGAATGTTATCTATATGGTTTCAATTCATAATTTCTTGGTTGAATGATTTGGGTCTTGTTGCAACTATTTGTTGTTGCCTGAAGCTAGTTGTTGCATGTGGGGCTCTATGGGTTTTTGGAGTTTTCAACTATAAAATCAAAAGGGTATTGATGGGGTAAAAATCATTATCTATTTACATTACTGAAGATGATTGTGGGGCTTTCATTTTCCAATCTTTTAGTAGAAAAGGATTACATTTGATGGCTCAAAATAATCTTCAAAAGAGGGCATGTCACAAATTTTGAGTGTAGTTTCAGAGCTACATGAATTTCTTTTATGGGGCTGCAATCTCCACACTGATTTTTGGGAGTCTTGAGTTCTTTTTGCATCACTAAGTTAGGGATCAAATAATTAAAATGATTATTTAATCGAAAGAGGTGGATTAATTAAGCAATTACATTTTTTTAATTAACAAAAGAAGAGAGAGAAGAAGATTAATTAGATTATTTAATTAATCTTAGAAGAGAATTAAATAAAATAATTAAAATTATTTAATTATGATGGAAAGAGGAAGGGCATAATTAGGTTTAGAAAAAACTAAAGAAAGCAGAAAGAAAATATCCCAATTAAATAATAAAAAAAATTCAATTAGATTAGATGATAATTTGTAGGAAAATATCACCATAGGCTCAGGGACAATTTTTATTGTCTATATTTTGCCCCTCTTTGAGACAATGTGATTTTTAGCATTGTCTCAAATAAAATTTGAGAAGGTTTTGAATAGGCCTTGCCTCAACATGTTCCAAAAGTAGTGGGATAATATGGTGCCCCCTCGGGAAATTTGGCAAGAAATCTAAAAATTGAGCCAAAATTTCCAACAAGCCAAAAGAAAATCCTAGTTCATCAAGTAGAATAGGTAGTATAAGATTGAATGAAGTTGATCAAGATTGGAAATGGATTGATAGGTAGACTTTGAGCTAAGTTTATTTAGTGCAAAAATATCATCATAGAGCATTTTTTTTTTTTGCAAATGGATAACATACACTTGTTGAACACCCAAAATACTAAGAGAGGGGGGGTGAATCAGTATTACCTAAAATTCAATAACATAAAAGTGCATTACAAAGCATCTCATTAAGCTTGTAGAAATGAAAGGAAAAAACTAAATCATGCACCACAACAATCAAGATAGGAACACCAGATTTTATATGGAAAACCCTTGAAAGGGAAAAACCACGGTGAGGATTAACTCACTATATATCATAACTAGTTACAATAGATCACAACTTAAAGGAATCATTATCCAGAAAATAGGAGGGCTCACTGCCTAAGGGAGATCTTGATCATGACCCATGTCAAAACTCCAACACACATACCTTACAGAAGTAACCAAGGTGTGTTATTCACAAAAATATCTTGACATGACCTATATATGCTCCTAGATGAATCCACTCCATACATAATTCAATCCCACATGACACAAAACCCTTAAATCGACACCACACAAACTAACTAGTAAAGCAACAAATAAATTAATCAACTATTCATCCAAAAATTGACACATGGATCACAAAACCACTTGAAACTTAGAATACACACACATATATCATCTCCAAACACTTCCTAAAATATGCAAAACACTATGATCATTTGTGATGGAATACAAAGCATTCCAACATGAACTCGGTAATTATAACTTTGTCACTACTTAGTCTGATACTCCATCATTAATATCTTCTGCTACAAAGGACATAAAACCCTAAAAATTTGGATATGGACTCCTTCTTGATAAATACCATTATTACCTCAAAACCACATGGCAAGATAATGCAAGAAAAACAATGTGAACCACAAAATTGTTCCTCTGTTACATTGAAAATACATTGTCTCAGTGTAGGACTAGCCAATTCTCCCAAAAACACTTGGTATCCTCTAGACTATATTCATATTGATACACCATAAATTATACATTGGGTTGACATCAATGACAACATCATACACCATCATGCTCATGTTGCCACCAATCTCCCCCTTTTTCATTGATGGCAACACAGTTCTCTGCTTCACTCCCCTTTTGATATCAAGGGAAAAGGGTACTAAATTTGCATAACATCTTGTGCATTTTGCACACACACCCTATCTGAAATAGGGACCTCCTTTCTTTCCTAGTCCTTGTTGATGGAGTGTTTTTTCACTTCTCAACATAGACAACACACAAGTGTGGTGCCTCTCTTGAAAGGTGAAATTTTTTAACTAAGTTTCAAAAAATCACCCCAAGGTCTCTCGGGTGTCAGGTCATGACTCTGCAAAAATAGCTCAGTTGTTTGATGTGATTTGCTTGTAATCACAAGGGGCATTTATGGTTGACTAAGAATGGAAGTTATGGGTCCGTGGTGAAGTTTTAGAAGTTTGAAAATTGATGAAAGCAACTTTATGAAAGGAGTCTAAAACTTGTTTGAATCATCGGATTTAGGTTCACTGTGATTCTGCAATGGTATTTTTAACTCAGATTTAAAAGAAAATTCAAAAGGTTGAAGGGTTTAGAAGTTTTCCTAAGTATGAAACTATGTTGAATAGTAACAATGGTTGATGCTATAATAGACAGACTTCCAAATTGAGTTTTAATTAACCAAGGACAACCTATAGTGTCGCAAAACTAGTGTAATCTTCTAAGGCTCTTTGTAGATTTTTAGATTGTGCATTCACCTATTTAGTATGAATACGCAATTGAACTTAAGTGCAGTAGGAAAGGAAGCTCAAACTAATTTTACACAAAAAATTTTCATCAACAAATTACAAAAAGTATGAGTTGGAATTGCATCAAATACTACAACATGCAACCACCATTAAAGTTGAATAAGAACTACTAACTTAAATTTAAAAGAACAATGTTGAAGCAAACATTTGGAGGCTGAATCATGCACACATAATGAACAATACATAAGAAAACATTAACTCAAATGCTTCTCTCATATATTGCAGCAAAATTCCTTTACACAACAACTCATCTCTCCCTTTGAAAGTGAGAGGATGCCCCTATTTATAGTTTTCAAAAATTAGGATGAAGGGTCAAGATTGCTTTACAATGAATGACTCAGATTCATTCTAGTTTAGGGTTTTCACATCACCCAATGGAGGTACAAAATTTACAATATAAAAATAGACTATTTTATCTTTTCTCTATTTTGTCCTGTAGTATATTTTGTCCTCTAATTGACTTTGGATTTTTTAGATACTTTAACAAATGCTCATCATCTATAATGGGTTTTCTAGCTTACTTTTGCAAAGTAGCATACTCAATGAACTTTCCAATGATAGCTAACAACTTCCTTTCCTCAGAAAGATCAGATTTTGAGATCTAGAAGGAAATTCTCTTGAATCCTTCCACCATTTGTTCTCTATGCTTTATGCATTTTGGATTTTCTTTGACCACTTGTTGTGACTTTGAGAAGGATTTCATAGAAAAATCCATGAAATCTACTGACAACGTGTCATCGACCCCTTGCTCCATTCTTTTGTGGAATTCATGCTTGATGGCTTCCCGATCTAGCTCTAGGGTGGGCATCTCATAGCCTATCATCAGCTTCAAGAACTAATCACATTCAACCTGGTGATCTACAATCTTCCTATGATTGGCCTCCAATTCCAGTAGGGACCTCTCCAAAACTCCCTTTCTGTACTCAAAATTGAGTAGCCATTCCTTGAGCAACCAATGGTCCTCCTTTAGCAAGGATATCCCATTTTTTGAGGTTTCTTGGGAGAGCTTGAGAATGATCTCCAGCTTGGGGTTTGTAACTCAATAAAGCTCAGGGAATTCTTTGTAAATATCCATCACCTTCTCCACTTCCTTCTATAAGACCCTACATTCATTATACATCTTGGTCGCACTGGTTGCCTATATCAATGACTCTTTTGAACTAGTCGGAAGTAGACTTGGTCCAGTTCCTCATTTTCTCCATTTTATTAACTTCCTCCTTTGAGAGCAAGTCAGGTGTAGGAAATTCTATTAGAGCTTCTTCTCCTGATGTCATCCATTGTTGTATATAGGAAATCAATTCTTCCATTTGTGCCTTCATCTCTTCCTTGGTTGACTAATCTTTATTCATCCATTGGAGAATGGTGGAGACAAACCCTTGAAGTTCATTAATCTTTTGAGCTCAAGATGTCAAGCCCAAGTTGATGGTTGTTATTTGATAATCCTTTCCCTGAAGGGAATCTACATCCTTATCCACAACAAGAGTAGCTACTTGCAATATTCTGGACCCCAAAGCATCTATCGTGATATGTGAACTGAATTTAGGCTTCTCTTTAGGAGTCTTTACCTTTGTATGTTCCAGTATTGTTCTAGGTAGGTCGTGGATTCTGCAAGCACAAGAGCCTTTCTTTTGAGTTGTTGCTCTAGCCATGAGGGGACTTCCATTTGATGATTTGGGGATTCATTTTTCTCTCCTCCCTCTTGTTCCTATGATAGCTCTCCCTTCTCATGCTCAGGAGAATATTTAATGTTTTCCTCTTCTTTTCTTTGCCCCTCCTCTTGTGGTATGGCCTTCCCCTTGTCTAGCTCAACATACTCTACATTTTCTTCATTGGTGGTGCCTTCTTCTTGTGCTATCACTTTAGCCTCTTTGTGCTTAATTTCAATAGCTTTTTCGGGTTCAACATACTTTTCTTCTATGTTCTCTTCTTTATCTTTCTCTTTCTCTTGTTTTCCTTTCAAAGGAACTCCATGTTGTAGGCCCATATCTTGACTAGTTTCTTGAGGCTCATCAAATTTCTCAATATCAACACCTGTATCAGTTTTCCCTTCCTCAAAATGATGTTCCTCTAGGTTTACTTCTTTGTCCTTGTGTTCTTTGGGTTTCTCACCTTCAAGATCTTGATCAGAAGTCTCAAAATTTTCTACATCTCCACCCTTAGGCATTCGTTGCCCTTCTTCATCAGAGGCTACTTCATCTAGATTGACACTTATTGCTCCCTCCAGATGCTTGAAGTAATCCTTGTGATTAGAGTCCTCAGGTTCCTCAGTGATATCCATTGCTGCTTCTTTGGGCTGCTCCACACTTAGCATCTCCATTTCCTCAAAAAATTGCATAGTAGCCTCCATCTTGGGTGGTTTAGTAGAAGGTGGAGGGAGAGGCAAGGAAACAACAAGTTGGGCCATTAAAATTTTAACTTGATGATTAAGGATTACCTTAGAGAGCTCAAATGGTACATTTGGCAAGTACAAAACAAAGGTATGCCATAGGGTGAAAGGTGCCATGGAGGTTGTAGGAAGATAAGGTGGTAGAGTGGAGAGAGTTGGAAACATATGCAGGAGTGAGGAAGATGACAGTGGGGAAGTGGTGGAGGAAGAAGAATCTAGTACCACCACAAGAGCAGTCATGGAAGCGGAAGTGAGGTGGACAGAGATGTCCACAATGGGTGGAGATGAGATGGGCAGTGATTGAAGGGTGGATGGAGATGGATCAGCAATAGTGTCTATTGAGAGTGCAATGGTGGGTGGTGGTGAGCGAGGTCACTCAGTCTCTTCCTCCTCTTAAGGTGGAGATCCTTCTTCTTGTATGGTAGGTGTGTTAGGAACAAATACTCCCATTTTATTTGGTTTCTTTGGTAGCCTCTACCCTTTAGTTGATTTTTTAATGTAAACATTGTGTTTTGGCTACCACTTTGATGTATCTTTCCTCTTTCTTGATCTAGTGACAGGTGGAGACTTAGGAGCCTCACTTGAAGAGCCTGTAGCAGTGCCACTATCTATTTCACTCTCTAGATCATCCTTGATCTCTCCATAAGTTAACTCTCTACTTTGTTCATGTAGCTAGGCTCTCTGGTCATCTAGCCACTTCTTCATTCTTTGCTCCATTGGGTGAGTAACAATATCTAGGTTGGTGACCTCTGGCTCAACCCAATCAATTATGGGAAATGAAACATTGGTCATAGCATTATACCTCTCATTAAGGACATTGTCATCTTTGACAATCTGATCAGGGAATAGGTACATGTTGATGGATTTCACAAATTTGATAGTCATTCTCATATAGTTCCACCTCGGTACCTTGCCATCATCATCACAGTTGACCCAAAAATATTCAATATGTGGCCTATGGGAATATTGCTTCCTAACTTATTTTTTCAATTTCCCAAGAGGGTCTAAGCCTCCTCTTTCTGTGTGCATCTCCAAGTTGTATTCTTCAAGTTCTTTCTCTGAGTTCTCCATGCAAGGGGTGGTGGGGTAGGAATACATCCCTTGACCAAATTTAATGGGGTATGGGACCACAACATGATGTTTATTGTGCAGCAAGGTATGGGCAGTCTGCAACTACCGAGTAAGCTCCAACAAGATGATTTTGTCATTGGGATATTGGGGTAGCCTATATGGAAACCCCGAGAATCCTTCTACTATGATATATGTGAATTTAGGGAACTAGATAAACTAGTACCCAAAACCCTTCACCATCACCTTGGTGGTGTGTGACATCCTTTTGTGGTAGTCTCCTACCAAGGTCCAAATGAAGTGCTCGATGAAAGCATCATTAACCCTTCTATAATCTTTCTTGAAATTCCTATATTGAAGTTATGGGTAACAATCGTACGCCTGATTCTACCCCTTCTTGGTTCCCAGTGTCTTGACACTGTCTAATCCTTTATAAGGGAACTTAACAACTAGAAGGTACACTAGGTAGGAGGTCATGTAGAACTCTAAAGTTTTCTTTATTTCCACAAATTGATTATGCAAGTTCTCACTAATCATCTTGGCCCAATGGAATTTGGCACTGCCCTAAAGAATATGTCTCCTCTATAAGATAGAACATCCACTCCTCGAAGAGTGAGGAAGTGGGAAGGCCCATTACTTTTCTTAGAAGTGTCACCAAGTCATTGGTTTCCTCTACAAAGTCACTCTTGTATAATGTCTATAACACCTTGTTAGCACCACCCCTCTTATCAAGTAGCCATGTCTGCTTAATAGTTCATTTATAGCCGGTGGGGTCTTCCTTCTAGATTTTTAAGGAGAAATCCTTCTCCTCTTCTTCCATTTTATTAAATAAAGGGATACAAAACATCTTCCCAATAGACATGGGAAGCAGGTCTGCCAATACTCTTCCATCTCTAGTGAGTATCTTTCTGGTTTGAGGGTGATAGTAATCCCATAAAGCGAAAACCAATTATGGAGCAACTAAGGCAAGAGGAAATCCTGCGGCCTTTGTAAGTCCACTTTTCTTTATTCTTAAGGCTTCTTCTGTTTTAGGGTTTACCATGACCCTTTGTTAGAACTCATCAATGCTGAAATTCCCTAAATCTATATCAGTGACCTTATTCTAGTTGGATGTGACCTTAGAGGTGCACTTGACACCATGGAATTTTTACTTCTTCTTTTCCTTCTCTTCTTTTCCCCTTGGAATCTTTGTGATCTTCTTTCCTTTATCAGCCTTCTCTGTGGGCTCCCCAGCTGGTTCCATAAATCCTGCACACAAAATGTGTAGTAAGTTCTTTGATAGATGAGCAAGGAAAATGTTAGTTAAACCATTCAAACATATCATTAAATACATCCACATACCTTTAAAAGATCATTACATTCATCACATTTTATCATTTTAGGTTCATTTTTGTATTTTGTAGGAATGCAGGCCTAGAGGTGTAGGTTTCCACCCCACATAAGCCACCATGGTGAAATACTTAAGGAACAACACAGGGAAGATAAACTTCTGCAAGTGACCAATTGATTATGAATTCCTGAATGATTCACCATCAAGCAAATTCAGTGTAAAATCATTGGGCATGTGTGTAAATCTATGATGAAAGCACTTCAATTTCTTTCCCTTGGTCAGGGTGATACTTTAAGTTCATGCGGGGACTAGTGAGGAGAAATTTGTGAGGTAGGAGGCCATTGGAGCATTACCATTAGGAAGGGCCTAAGGTGGATAGCATACTACAAGCAGAGTTCCATGAAGAGAGACCCACAATAGCTCTTCACATGATCAATTTTTGTTCTGACTCCTTTGGCGTGTGTGGAAAATAAGGCTTGGATCATCTTTGTTTGAAAATTTCATCATTTATGTGTTGCAGAGATGGGGCATGCGGAAGTCGCATGACACATCTCCATTGAGTTTGTGCTACTAGAGAATGACTTAAAGTAGATAGTGGTATGCAAATGACGGTCAACATGAGTGGACCCGCCTAAAAATTTTGACTTGTGATTCTTCGATCAATTATGAGCTTTGTTATAGAGGGTGGAATTGATGAGTGAAAGGCCCACAAGGCAAGAAGGAAATAGTTTTTTTCCGTTGAGTAATGACCAAGGAAAGATGGCTTCCCATGGGTGACAGTCCATGCAGGTGGACCCGCAATGGTTCCCTAACTTGAATTTTTCATCACTTGGCTCAAAGTTTTTCTTTTGTTAAGCAAGGAATGTGGGACCGGCATAGCAAGAGGATGCAGGGGTCTCATCGCAGGATAGAGGCTGAGGGGACATGGAGGTCCCCATGCAGAGACCCATGAAAATGTGCATGTAGAGGACTTAGCCTTGGAGTTTTCAAAGTCATCACTGATGCATGGGAAACTCGAGGTGGGGAACCATGTGGAGTTGGCTACTAAAGATGGCCATGACAAAGCGGAGCCCCATAGATGATAGTTTTCATGGGTGGACCCACAACACTTCATGACTTAACAATTTTTTAAACCTTTTTCCCTTAAGCTACTTAATAGTTGCGGTAAAGGATGATGCAAAGGGTGCAGGGAAAAGTTCCATTAAAGACTAGCCATAGACAATGAATTATGTATGATAGAATCCCGACAAGAGCTCACCACCCTATGATAGAGACTCAGTTAATTTGTGTGGCCTGGATTCCATGCGATTTGGCAACGAGTGAGGTGGGAACAAAGGGAGCGGGGATGAGTGGTGTCATCGTCGTGTAGAATGGAATGCTAAGGATGAGTTTCCAAGATTGAGAACCCACGTAGCTCGGCGTGAATGTGCCAGCACCTAGGGTTCCATGGTCAAGCAAATTCTCACCGAACCAAAAGTAAATGACTCAATAGTCTAAAATAATCATAACGGAAAAGTAGGTTTGGAATAACCTTAAGTTAGGAAGATGAAGGGAATGCTTGAAGCCACAGTCCCCAAGTTTTCCCCTATGCGCATGATGGTCTTCTCAGCCCCTCAAATTTGAATTTGGTGAGTGAAAATGATAGCTAGGGGTCTTATATTTGTAGACGACTGGGCATTAATGACCACATTCAATAGTAGGTATGGAACAAGTGGGGTAGGTGGCCATGCGGAAACTTGATGGTCAGAAGGCATCAAGGTAAAGGTTACACAGAGTAATGGCATGTAGAAATCGGGTGTGGAAAGTCCACTATGGGTGGATGTGTGAGAAATTTTGTTGGGAACAACAAGACGAAGATAGAAATCCGCCAAGGGAAGCCTGTAGTGGCAGACCTACAAACAGTAAAGGATAGGACGACTTCTGCAAAGTGGAAATCTACAAGGTAATTTTTGAAAAAGCCTAAAACCTCCTGAAACTTGGGTGAATGAGTTTGGCCAAGATGGATTTGGAAATTTTAAGTCATGACCAACTTAATCTCAAAATAGCGGAACAAAAATTGAGGCAAAGACAAAACTGACTTGATGGAAGCAAGGAAAAACAAAAAAGAGGTGGTTCTCAGTCTGAATGGGGTGTGGGTGAAATAGGCACAACAATCTTGTTATAGGTTGCTACCTATTCCCCTTAAAGGATGCATCCTAAAAATTTTGATGTTATCATTTTCTCAAGCTTGTGAAGATAACTTAAATTGGAAAATGAGTTTCATTTACAATGAGTCCTTATGATCTAGATGGTCAAGAATCATCATTTTGAGCCCCTTAGTGTTTAAATGGTTTGTTTCAGATATTTCTTATCTCTTGAAAATGCCCAATAGTGGTTGTCCCATGGATTTCACATCCCTCAGAAATTCCTGGATTCTGATATGTTGAAGATTTCATTCCCTCATGGATCCTCAATGGTGCCTATCTATTGCAAATTTCCCATCTCCTTCAAATCTCTGGCAGTGCCTACCTATCAAAGATTTATCATTTCTTTGAAATCTCTGATTAAACCTTGGTCATGAGTTTATTGATGGTATTAAATCCTTGGGGTTGTTTTTCCCAAAAAATTTCTTGATTGGATGAAATCCTTGGTTCTTCGAAAAAGTGTCATTTTGATGAGTTTAATTCATTTAGAAGTAGGGTGAGGGGAGTTTGGTTTGCATTAATGGCGATAGAAGTGAGATTTAAAACCATTTTGAGTCATTATATTGCCATTTTTTTCATTGTTGCAAACATTTGGTTGGGCATTTGTGTGATTTGGTGAGCTAGGTTTCCTGTTGATCAGGTGAGTGAAGTCTCGAGGGATTTGGGAGACAGATCAAAGAGTGTTGACAACTGGAAAATGTGCTTTATTTCCTTCATCCTTTGGTTCCAAAGGTTAGTTGGATTTTCCATTTGACTAAAAGTTAAATTTAGGGTTTGATATTGTTTCACCAGTTGCATTTTTTTCATCTTAAATTTCTTCCTTGGTTTGCAATGTAATATCTTTGAATCTTTTTGTCCATTTTGAAGCCAACCCAAGTTTAGGGCATCCCATTTGTATGAATTATCAATTTTATTGAATTTATGTCAGACCATAGTTCAATCCATGTTGTGCATGAGGTTTATAAATGTGTATATAGGTGATATGGGGGATGGTAAAATTTAAAAGTTGAATCAAAACTTGGGGTTCTATAGTTAGGGTTTGGCTCCATACATTTTGGCACCCATGGTTTTCCATTTTAGGGCTAGGGTTTAAACTCTAGGTAGAAACAATGACTCATGGTAGTTTTTTCCAAGCTTGTACTGTGAAGATTATTTAAAACTCTAGGTCACCTTAGTGGAGATGAATTCTTAGATCGTGTGAGTGAAGAATGATTGGTAAATGATTGTTGAAGTGTGAATTTCTAGGGGAAACATTGAAATAATATTCCACATTAGTCTTTAGTTACCATCACCCATATTTCACCTACTAAAATCCAACCATTTTGATGGAGTTTCTTTCAACTCTATTAGTCATGAAATTCTTGGTTGAATGGAGCATTTTTGGCGCTCCCAAAATTCCCAACGAACCCGTAAAACCAAGTTGAAACATTACTGAGTCATTATGGGAGTCAAATCTTTTCCATCATGAACTTCTCACATACAAGGAATCCTCAAGACCTCCCTTAGCCGTGAGATTCATAACCCTTTGAAAATCTTGAAAAATATTCCATCGCTAATTTCACATTCACAAGAAATTCCTGATGAAGTTGTCATCATGAAATTTTCCTCCTAAAAAAATTGATAGCTTCATCATTGTGGATTTCACATCTAAGTGATATTTTTGACACACTTTTCCATGGTAGATCTCATGTCTACTTGAAATTTCTTGATCCTTGGTTCTCATAGAATTTTCATCCTTACAAAATCCCTGATGGATCTCTTTCTTTGTGAATTTATGCCTATCATGAAATGGTTTCTTGAGGACTTGTTTTTCCTGGGGGTTTTTAGGGTACTTGGTGGTGATTGTAATTTGAATGTAGCATGTTAGGGTGAAGTGTATTAATATAGTTTTGATGTCCAATTGCTCCAAGTGATGAAAATTTACACAACTTGGCTTTACCCTGCGTATTTCTTGAGCCTCAAAAATCCCCCAGATCTTTAGTATCATGGATTTCTCAACCTTGGGAAATCCCCAATGTCAAGCATCATTGATTTCTTGAACACCTGAAATCCTCAAATTTCTTGAAGAGGCTAAATACTCAAATTTCTACATGAGTGTAAAACCTGAGGCTAGTCTTTTGAGATGAATTTAATGGTTGTATATGGGTTTTTAAGCATGTTATTCATGATATCATCTTATGCATTGCTTAATGTGGGTGTGGGTGTTTTATTCATGATTTATTTATGATGACAGTCCTATTAGACATTTGTTCATTCTTTCCACATTTTTCCCTACTTTTCAACTGATTATGTTATTTTCTAATAGATGTAGACTAAGTCTAGCAAAGCAAAAATAGGAAAAGGAAATAAAACTACAATAGAGAAGGAGGAACTATCCAGAGTAGAAAGGATGAAGTATGATTTCAAGAGTGTGCTATAGAGTTGAAGATTTCCTCCTATTGGAGAGAGGTTGGAGACACCAACCTTGGGAACATAGATTTGGAAGATTTCAAGAAAAGAATGAATTCCTCAACCCCCACTGAATTGGCAAGGAGATTGGTTAGAACTGGATTGGCACAAGTTGTAGGATTCCCTCCCCCCATTCAGTGTCCTCAACTAACTATTGAGTGCTCCAAGCACTATGATTTTCAAAGGAATATTATTGGTCCACAAGGGAGAGTTATGGAAAACCTCACAAAGGAGGTATTGGATGGAGCATTTGGAATCCAATTCCATCAAAAGTTAACTATGTTCACTCTAGAAACAACAAGGAAGATCTATATAAACAACCCTGAGAAGGCTTTGGAGATCATAAATTTTGCATGGATTGATAAGCCTAGACAACATTAAACCAAGTTTCCTTTAAGGTGTTGCATAGAAATGACTTCAAGGTGGAGTACAATGACATGATAACTCTCTTGAGAAGAGTGATGGGATTGGATAGATCACCCAATTTGACGATTGGATGTTTTATATCATGGAAAAAATAACAAAAGGGACCAATTACCACTAGTCAAGATTGATCAGTGACAACTTAGAAAATAAATTCAGAGAGGTCCAGGACACCAAGAAATTCACTATGACATTTTATGTTGTGTATATGCTAGCTCAGAGCTTCAAATATAGAGGGTTAACCTGCAAAGGAATAGTTAGAGAAGATAAGGTGTATGAATGCTATCCCCAATTTCACTTATCAAGTACTTCTCACTATAGAATGGTTAATGATGCATTCATGATGTACATCACTAGGACATTGCAAGAGGCCTTATATGTTAGGTTATTTGTAGACTCCATGGAGTTGGTGAAGAAGTATGGTTATTGGTTTTTATAGTTTCAAAATTTTTCTTATATCAAAGTACATGGGTGTCCCCTCAGACCATATAGGCTGCCAAGGTATCCCACTAATAAGTTGGTCCTAGTGGAGGTCACCATGCAATTGGATACCATTGATAAAGTGTCAAAGAGTTTGCATAAGACTGGCATACAGGGTGAATTCCCCATTAAAATGAATGGATGGGAAGTTTCCCCTTCTTTCCTCAATACCCAACATTTAGAAACAAAGATGGAATATTTTAATTTTCCCAATCATACAGAGAGAAGTTACTTTGATCCTTATGGGGTTGCTCAAAAGGCTATAACCAAGAATTATAGGCACAAGGCACACACTGAAGACTATTGGGCTAATTTCTGAGATAAATTTGAAGTCTTCAAAAGGAAATTCTCCTGGCTATCTCTAAAAATGGTTAGATTGTATAGAATCATGGATGCTCTAGATTAGGTAGGGGATGAGGAGGATGTAATTCAACATCATGATTACATGGAAATTACAAACAAAAACCTTCCTTTAATTGATTGGGTAGAAGAGGAAGTAGTATAATTGAATGAGGTCACTTCTCCTATGATCAAGTACTCCAAGCAATAGGCCAATCATAAAATTTTGGAGTTGGAGGCTAATGAAGTGAATTTTTCTTATGATTTGATGGGTAATATTGAATCACAATCATCCTTCAAGGAAGAATTAGATGCTAAAGAATAGAGGGAGGTGAAGAAGATGAATCTAGGGAAGAGAGGCCTCTAATAATCAAGATGGCTAAAGATAACCAAAAACCAAAGGTGAAGATAGAGGAGGTTGAGAGAAAGCCCATCCCCAAGGAAAGAAATCCAACAAAGCCTACTACAAATTAGGGAAGCCCAAAGAGGAGAAGGATTACATTGGATAGGAAAAATGGTGCCTTTGTGGATACCACCCCCCCATAAAAGAAGAAAAACTGAGCAAGAGGAAGAGACCCCTCTGGATGTAGCAGAATGAGAAACAAAGGAAGAAGCCATAGACATTGAGAGTTTCAAGTAGAAACCTTGGGTTGTATACCAAAGGAAGGATTATCCAAGGAGTGGATTCCATTTCCTAACTTAACCAATATTGATATGGTTTCTACAAGATTAGAAAAGGCTACAAGTGAAGGATCAGTTTGAAAAGGAGGAAGCTATTGATCAGGATACACATGTAGAGGACATAGTTCTGGAACAACTGGATGAAAATCATCCTTTTGATGTAGGGGAAGGTGTTAAAGGGAAGAGACAAACATTTGAAGATGCTTGCAAAGGCCCACAATCTGAGGTCAGTTCTGAAGAAATAAATGTTGAAAATCCTGAGCAATCAGTAAAAGATGATAAACAACAACCTAAAGATGATGAGCTACACCAACACATAAATGTCAATGAAGAAGAACATAATAAATATATATATGCTAATAAGGGAAAGGCTGTTCAAGAGGAGCAAGAATAGGAACAACATGAATGGACATGAATGTGGAAGCATCCTTAGCTCTTGGTTGGCTCAAAGGGAGCCTTAATCCCAAACCAATTGTTGAGGTGATAGTCCTAGATTGGGAAAAAAAATTGGCCACCATGAATAAGCCTAAAGAAAAGAAGAAGGAAAAGGTTATCTCAAGGATTGTTAAGGATGATTTTAATGATAGGGTGGTGTACATTGCAACACCTATAGTTGAAAAGAGTAAGGAGGATATTACTCTATAAGAATATAATGTTACATCTATTAATTTGGGCCCTTCCACCAAAAAGAAAGAGGTTGAGGATTTAAGGGGATCAATAGAGACTATTGTGCATAGATTAGAAAAGGAGGCAAGAGCCAAGGAGCAACTAAAGAAGCAAGTGGATGAACTCCAAATCTATATTAAGCACTTGGGTAGCCCTCTTCAATCTGAGCCCAACTCTTCTTCACAACCCTTTATTTTATCAAAGGATGTTACCAATGAGCTTGGAAAGATGAAGTCCTTAGCCCAGGTAACACAAGGATGGGTCCCAAGAGTCTATGGAAAGAGAATTCCTATGATTGCAAAAGTTGTGCAACTATATGAAAAATGTTCAACTTGTCTGGACATAGTGCAAAAAATTACAACTGAGTGCAAGGATATAGATGACAAGTCCATAGTGAGGTTGAACATATTGGTTGATATTCTTGAGAAAGTACTAATTGAAGAGTAGGTTCTCACTACAAAAAATATTGATAGAACCAAGGATTGGATAAAAGCAGTTAAACTCAAAAGATAAATTATGGACAAGGTGTTGGAGGAATGCGCAAAGATTGAAAAGGATATATGTGAAATTTTTGTAGGGTGTGTATTATTCTTGGAAGCTATGAATGGAAAGATCCTTACTAAGGAATGCATCAAGTTAGACTCACTGAAACAATGGCAAAATGTCAACTTTATACATGTTGAATATGGTAATGCTACTGAGGATCATTTGGAAAATGTTGCCCTATATGTCAGCCTAATGTACAAATTTCAAGAGTCTAAATTTGATTGGGATAAGATACTCTAGAAGCATGAAGCTATAGTGGCTTCTACAAATTATAAGATAAAAATTATTCCAATTTCTAGCTAGGAAGAGTTAAATAATATTCTACATAAATTCCAAGAATTTACAAAGAGACAACAAATGGAAAAGGGGACATAATAGGACGACTTGACCTTGGAGTTAGTGCAAATAATTTTTGGAGACCATAAGACAGCCTGAGTGACAATGGTATTAGTTCTAGGAGTTTTTTATTTTAAATGTAAAATGACATTTAATGTAAAAATGAGATTTAGTGATTTTAAATATTAAATTCAAATGGGCATTAGAATCACATGAGGCTAACCTATTTTTGTTGACCTAATTAGGGTGCCCAGCTTGATGTAATCTTGGCCATTGATTTAGAAACCCTAAACTTATGAACTCTATAAATATGAGGTTTTCCCTCATTTTGCAGCTGGATATGGAATTGTTGTAAGCACTTTTGGAGCTAATATAAGAGGAAGACATTGATTCTGGGTGTTCTATTCTTTGTTGCTTCATATTATTGCATGGTTTCTACTTTCCAAATTATTTCAAGTTATTAGTTTCATGTTCATTCCAAGTGTTGAAGAATATTGGATAAGCTTATTGCTCATACCATTTATAATTTGCAACTTGTAAGTTACAATGCTTGGTTTTTCTGATGCATTTTTAATGCAATAGTTTAACTATGAATGTTTATTCATAATATGTCAAAATATAGGTATGTGTTTGAATGATTTGTAGTTTGAAAATATTTTGAATTCCTTGGAAAATTACACCATTTATGTGGAGTTGTAGAGTTTCCCTTGATTAAGAAAAGATAGGTTTTTATTGGGGAATTTTCCATCTAAAGTGTTTTTTGTTTACATGATTGTCCTTATGTTTTAGATTAGATCTCTTCAAACCCCTTTAATATTTTGCATTTTTCTTTGAATCTAAGTTAGTATTAAGGAAAATGAATCACTCAATTCATTATATTTGATGCGATATAGGATTTCTAGATCTCAAATCTAAGAATAAAATTAGGGTTTGCATTTATCTTCAAATTTCATAAAGCCCTTATTTGAGCCTTACAGCTTTCAGTTTTGTAACCATAAATTCCCTTTGTGATTATCAACAAATCACATCAACCACTGAGCTAATTTTTGCAAGTCAAGACTTGACAATCCTGAACCTTGGGGTCATTTTCTAAAATTTTCCTAAAGAAAGTTACCTTTCAAGAGAGATAAAACACTTGTGTTTCATCTATGTTATGTAGTGAAAAACACTCATCAATAGAATCAACACTAGGATGGTTGCTTAAACAAATCTAGAGTGTATAGGATCATTTTCTCTTGGAAGATTTCATAGAATACTAATGTCTGCATGAAAAAAGGGAGAATTTTAGGAGATTAAAACCCCTACATGAGTTAGGAGAGCTAGAAAAGGGGAAGGTTCATCTTCAACTCCACCTGCCACATTGTTTTCACCTCCACCTTCTCCATTTTCCAGTTCTACATCATTTGCTTCTCCCACTTCATCCTCATCTTCTTCACATATTTTGATTGTTGTACCATAGCCATTACCACCCTCACCTCCACTAATCTCTTGGCTGGCTCCCAACCCATCAACTCTCACTTTCAATGACTATCATGAGATGCCAAAGAATCCGAAAACTTCTAATCCAAGTTCTTTACTAATAATCCCAATAGAACCACAAAGGAAAATATTAGAATCTTTGAAGAACCCCTTAAAGACAAAGTGATTGACCATCAAGATGTGGCCTGCAGACTCTTTCCATATTCTTTGGGGAAAGAGGCTTTCTATTGGTTTGATCATTTACCATATGGGTCGACATGGTATGAAGAATACTTTTCTACAAAATTTTAAGGTTCCCATTAGCCCTACATAGTTTTACAAGCAGTCCATTTTGATCAAGAGATGGGAAAATGAGCCCATAAGTTCTTTAAATAATATATTCCATGGAGCCCACACTAGGTTATATGGTCCTTATGTTGTGAATGATGCATTAGCTAAGTCAATTTATTATGAAGCGTTATATAGTCTTATCTCAACCTCATAAAAAAAGCAAACCCTACCCCACAGAACTTAATGGTCACATATGCTGAGCCAATTATTGCAAGTGCTAATTTAGGACAACATATAAAAATTCCACTTCCTCCATTAGGCATGATTGTAAATCCACATCAAATCCAAGGCTTGACCCATGCATTAGCTAGCCACACTCTAGTGATGAATCAAATTCAAAAAATGTAGATGGTACCTCACTTGGGAGCCCCATTAAATCAAAACCCTTCCAAAGTCACTTCCTAATTGTAGAATTTTAATACACCATCCTATCTGCAAAATTCTTAAGTACTTGCTTATTTACAAAACTTTGTAGTAGCCTAGCCTATATATCTTCAAAATTTTAACCCTACTCAAACCCCAACTGAAAATGATAAAATTGATGAGTTGATAGAGCAAGTCAAGAATCTTTCTACTGAGGTAACTTACCTCAAAAATTAGAACAACCAATTGCAAAATTCTTAGAGAAACTTTCAGGCTAATTATAACAAGGATTAGGGCCAAAGTTCAGGCCAAAACCAAAATTATGATGGTAGACAAAATCAGAATTCTCAAAGGAAGAATAATACCTGGAACACATGGCCTAACAATGGAGGATTTCCTACTCCACTTGATCCACCAAAATATTTTGAGAATTCTCTTAGAGGAGTTTACCTAGCTGAGGTGGCATTATTAGGTTGGTGTAGGTTTCACAATACAAATCAACATTCAAAACTTAATTGTCTAGAATTCTAGATCACAACCAACATATTTCAGTTAGAGGTGCAAAATGTCGAGAATGTAGATGATTCATCTGGACATGAGATAGTTGCTTCCAATCAATATGATTCTTTGATGGTGGCGAATTAGGCCCCATTTCCTAGAGCAGAAGAGAATGAACATGAGATCAAAGAGCCCACAAAGGTTACAACTATGTTAGAGGATGTATGTAATGAGGATTCTCTTTCTCAATTGTTTGATGCAAATTCTAATCACACTAAAGGAGATAATGTTCAGATGTTTAATCAAATAAAGATGCCATATGACCTATGAAATAGAAAGGCTGGTGGTCCATTCACCACCTCAAATCTTCCAAATAACCTCAATGTCCTTCCAGATCCTAATGTGACTAACAACCCTTCATTTTTAGAGGCATCAACACATTATTTTGCAAAGGTAGATCAATCCAAGTCTTAAGTTTCCCAAATGGGGGAGTATGTAGTAGAGGATTTGAAGAAAATTTAAAGGTAGGTCTCTCAAATTTTGAATTGTTGAAGGTTCCTAAAATTAGGAATTCTTTTTTTAATTCAATGCATGGGATTGCTCAACCAAAGGCATCACAAGACATAGTAGTGAGAAAAGTTCCATCTAATACCATGGATAATGAGCTAGTGATTAGGAAAATCCTAGACAAAGGTAAAGAGAAAGAAAAGGCTCAAGTCTCTTAGGTGGATACTTTGATAAGTTTTTTATAAGAAAAGCATGCAACCTCTCCTTTCTTGTTAACTCTGAGTATATTTGGGAAAAAATTGCATAATTGTTTACTCAATTTAGGTGCTTCCATGAATGTTATGCCTCTTGTAGTATGTAAGGTTATTAGCCTTACTCCCACCCCAACTTGTTGAAAAGTGATACAACTAGATAAAATAGAGGTGAATGTTGTTGGAGAATTAAATATAATTCCCATACAAATGGCATCGAAACCGAGGGTTCAATAAGTGATTGACATACATGTGCTTGATATTCTAGATACTTATGGTTTAATCTTGACCAAGGATTGGACTAAGATGCTGAATGGGTATATAAATATTGATCATTCACACATGTGGCTCCATTGGAAAGGAATGTTGAACCATATTCATATTGAATGAGAGCCTAGAATGAAGGCTATGATCACAAAATACAACAAGACAAATGAACTATTGTTCTTTAAAACAAATTTAGGAACCTATATTCTTATTGTTGTAGCAGAGGAGTAAATACTTATGTTCCATGATGTGTCTAGGGATTTGAACTATATTCCTAGCATAATAGAGGCATGTGTTGAGATAGATGATGATGAGTCTCAAACTGATAGGGAAATCAGACTGTTTGAGGGATTTCAAGAATTTATCAAAAAGGTGTGTACATGATCAAATCAGCTTGGGAAATAAAGTAGAATTTGAGGATTTCTTGCTACCTTACTGGTGTAGGATCTATGATGTGTCTCATTCAAATTTTGAGTGTTGCTTGTGCCAAACCATGTAGTAGAGGAAATTAAGAAGTAGATTAATCCTTCTGGCATCATTGCAAAAAATCAAAAAAATTAGGAGGAACCGTCACTTGTACAGAAAGATCTTCCTGAGAAAACATCTTAGAAAAAGATTAAAAAAACTCAAATAATAAGGGGAAAATGCATCAGACTAAGTTCTAGACTTTAATATTTAATGGGTCCAAATCCAAGCTAGGAGCTAGAGCAAGATTCGAGATAATTAGCCCTGCTAGAGAGACCTTTTTTGTAGCTCATAGATTACAATTATATTGCACTAATAATGTCATATAATATGAAGCATTGGTACATGGTATTTTGATGGCATTGCATAAGAATGCCAAAGCACCTCAAGTGTTTGGAGATTCTGAGTTGGTGGTGAAGAAATTTAGGAAACAATACTCTTGTTATGATAGGAGAAAGACCAACTATCGGAACCACATCTAGGACTTGATAGAGGGTTTTGATGGCTTCAATATCTAGCTGATCCCTCACAACAAGAATCAAACTACTGATGCATTGGATCAAGCAGAAATTACCTTACAACCCATCTCATTGTCAAGTTTAAAGAAATTCATTGTTGAACTAACTCCTACTCCATCATTGCTAGATAATGTTACTAACTTCCAAGTTTTTGAAGATGATAAGAACATACTTAAATTCATCACTAGCTCTGATGTATTTGGTACACAAATCATTGATGAGGTAGAACCAAAAGAAGTAGAGTTGGACCTAGTGGGAGTGATCAACTTGAAAACAAACACTATTTTGAGGGGTATGGTGTGGCTATAAAGAATCTTTGATTTTGATTAGTTGAGAGAATAGGGTCAACTAGAAAAGAAGGAGGTCATAGAAAGTCAGTGTGATGCATATAACATGGGCACTTCAGAGAATGTGAGGACCATATTTATTGGTAAAGTGTGTACTCTTGAGGAGGAGGGGATAATAAAAGCATTGCATGTATATCAAGATGTGATCTCATGGAGCTATGAGGATTTGAAGACATATGATACCTCCATCATTACACACATTATTCCCATTAAAACTGATGTAAAGCCATTTAGGCAGAGGAAACGACTTGTTAATTCTTTATTGGAACCCATCATTCATAAAGAAGTACAAAAACTACTACCAGCTCAAATTATTTTTCCTATGAGGCACTCAACATGGGTCACCAAATTGGTACTAGTTAGAAAGAAGAATGGGGAGATTCACCTAAGTGTGGAATTTTACAATCTCAGCTGAGATGTAGAAAAGGAAAATTATGCCATGCCTTCTTTGGATGAAGTTCTACAAGTCATAAACGACTCTCAGATGATGTCTTTCTTGGATAGGTATTTAGGATACAACTAGGTAGTGGTCCAACAAGAGGATAGGATGAAGATTACGTTCACCACTGAGTGGGGAACCTTTGCTTATAGACATATTCCATTTTGATTAATTGATGTTGGAGCCATGTTTTAGCATGCAATGGACACATCCTTTAGGGAACTAATTGGAAAATGAATCATTATATATGGATGATCTAACAGTGTTTTCCAAGAGAAGGGGAGATCACATTTCATACTTATGCAAAATATTCCAAATATTTTAGGAGTTTGGTATGTCACTTAATCCAAAGAAGTGCATCTTTGGTGTGACTGAAGGAAATCTACTCGGTCATGTAATCTCAAAGTACGATATATCAATTGATCTAGATTGAATTTAGGAAATACTAAAAATTTAGCCACCTCCGAGAAAAAAGGAGGTGAAGTCTTTCTTTGGCATGATTAAATTTGTAAGGAAATTTAACATGAGCTTTGTTGAGATTGTGAAACCTCTAAATTCCATGCTAAAGCAAGATGCTAAGATCAATTGGACACTAGAATCAAAGTGTATGTTTGAAGAGATGAAATAGGCAATTGTTGATGCCCTTGTTTTAGTAAGTCTTGACTACACACAACCCTTCTACATTTACTCCTTTGCCTCAAATCATTCATGCACAAGAATGCTAATGCAGAAGAGAGAACAAGTTGATGAGAAACTTATTGCCTTCATGAGTGCTCCACTCAAATATTTTGAACTACATTATCCAAGTGTGGAGAAAAAATCCTATGCATTGGTACATAGTTAAGAAATTTAGGCATTATATTCTAAGAAATAAGGTATTTTCCATTGTACCAAATCCTGCAATGAAGATTCTTCTAATGCAGAATGAGTTGGGTGAATGCAAAGCCAAGTGGGTAATCGTGCTCCAAGAGTTTGATATGGAAATACAACCCATGAAGTTGGTCAGGGGGCAAGCATTGACATGTACAATGGCCAAGGTTGATCTAGATTTAACAACACAATAGGACAACCACAAAGATGTGTCTTTTGATGGATGGTATGATGATATTTTCTACTATTTACTTAACTAGACCTACCCACCACATGTAAATCTATCCAAAGTTATGCTCTACGATTGAAGAGTGGTGGTTATATGATGAAAGGGGTGATATTGTCCAAGAAGAATCATGAAGGAGTTTACCTCCTATATTTGGGAAAAAAAGAAGCAATGACAATACTAAAAGAATTTTATGATAGATTCAGAAGTGGTCATGATTCTGGACCTTCAACTGCAAATCAAATATTGAGGGTCGAATATTACTATCCCACACTATTTAAGGATGCACATGCACATGTTTTGACCTATCACACTTTCCAAACTATTGCCATTAAAGAAAAGCATGATGCTCTCCCATTATAGCCTGTCACCAAGGTGTACCCATTCGCATAGTGGGGACTTGAATTTATTGATATGATTAATCCACCATCCTCCACCGGTCACAGGTATATTCTGATCACTATTGACTATTGTACTTGATGGATATAATCTATTTTGTGTAAGAAATGCACAATTGAGGTAGTAATTAAATTTCTAGAAGAGCATATTGTCACTCATTTTGGATGTCTATTTTCTTTGGTATGTGATAACGGTCTTTCATTTTCTTCACTAAAATTCTCAAGGTGGGTATTCAACTATGGAATTGCATTGAAATTTGCTTCTAACTACAATCCGTAGGGAAATGGGTTAGCTGAATCCACCAACAAAAACCTCGTAATTGTCATTTACAAGTTATTGGATAAAAAATCCAAGGATTGGCATACCCAGTTATGGTTTTCTCTGTGAGAAAATCATAATCGACAAAAGGTTGCCTTGAGAACCTCTCCATATCAACTATTCTATGGTCAAGAACCCATCTTTCCCATCCACCTAAAGATCCCTACATTACAATTTATCAGACAATATTATGATGAGGGAGAGAAGATAGAAGTCTGTCTTTCCCAACTCCTCCACTTGGAGGGAAAATTTGATGAAGATATTGAATTTTTTTCCAAACACTAGGGCATTGTAAAATGTTGGTTCAACCAGAAAGCTAAGGTCAAGGCCTTCAAATTTTTTTTATTTGATTTTATATTGGGATAAGGCCCATGAATGAAAGGGGGAGCACAAAAAAATTGACAAGATTTGGCTTGTCTCCTTTCCAATTTCTAAGATACTTGGGGAAAATTCTTATCACCTAAATATCCTCACGGGTGAAGATGTCTCACTGCCCATCAATGGGAAATATTTGAAACATTATTTCCTGTCTTGAGCTTTTTTAGCTCAGACCCCCTGTAAATAGTTAGTTTAGGTGGTTTGTTGTAGGGTAGGTTGCTTTAGGATAGTTTTATTTTGGTTTTCTTTAGTTTTTCTATTTTTACTTTGAGTGTGGGTTAGTTTTTTGATTTTGTATTTGGGAAATGACATATTGCATAGTCAGAGGGTGTTCTATTGAATGTTCATGTCTATTTCTTTCATAAATTTTCATAAGTCATCTAGGGATATTTGGTGAAGTCCAATAATTGAAATTCGTAGACTAAATCCTCACTTGAATAAGAAGGGAATCATTATTTGAATATTCTTGCACTTGTCTTGTTCATCCAAATGTATACATCTTTTAATGTTTCCTATGAGTTCTATGGTAGTTATCAAGATCTCATGCCAAGTAAAAAATATAAAGTCCACTCTAGTGACCACTACAATTTCCAAACCCAGACTAAGCTTCATTTCTTATCAACAAATGATATAAAATTAGTTGATAAAATGAATCTCAAAAGGAGTATTTAATTTATGGCTCGATGGGTGTGTGAATAACTCTATCAGGGCTATAGACGCCTGGCTGGTAATAGAGAAATGTTAGTGGGGATTGTAGTAGCAACCTCACCAGGGATATGGATGCTTGAATGACAATGAGGAAATTTTTAGGTTCCTTTTGGAGTTGGAATATCTATGTATCCTACTTAGTTAATTGATTGATTACTCTAGATCTTCTAGGGAAAGGAATGAACTCATAGAGCACACACTATTGATGACCTAAGAGGGGAGGTGAGTTGATTCACCTAATGAATTCATTTCTCTTTTAAGTAGGTTTTCCTTTATGAAGTTTTGATTTAAGGGACTAACCAAGAATTCTGGGTTTTAGATGGATTTTTATCCTTGAAATGTTTAGGAACATTTCCTAGCAGAGTCCCCATTTGTTGTGCATTTTTCACACACTCCCCATCTGAAATAGGGACCCCCTTTCTTTCCTCATCCTAATATAGGTTGGTTCCTTCTCCCCTTGAGGGATGGGTCCTCAAAATTTTCATGATATCATTTTCCTGAGCTTACAAAGATAACTTAAATTGGAAAATGAGTTTGATTTAAAACAAGTCCTTATGATCCAAATGGTTAGGAATCATCATTTTGAGCCCCTTAGTGTTTAAATAGTTTGTCTCTGAGATTTATTATCTCTCAAAAATTCTTGATAGTGGTTGTCTCACAGATTTCACATCCCTCAGAAATTCTCGGATTCTGATATGTCAGAGATTTCTTTCCCTCACAAAATCCCTGATGGTGCCTACCTATCATATATTTTTTGTCTCCTTGAAATCTCCAGTGGTGCCTACCTATCGCAGATTTCTCACTTCTTTGAATTCTATGAATAAGCCTTGGTCATGAATTTCTTGATGGTATTAAATCCTCGAGGTTTTCTATCCTGTGAATTTCTTGATTGCATGAAATTACCAATGCTTTAGAAAAGTTTCATTTCAATGAGTTTAATTTGTTTTGAAATATGGTGAGGGGATTTTGGTTTGCAATAATGGTGATGAAAGTGAGAGGTTTAAAAGAATTTTAATTAATTATTTTTCCATTTATTTCATTGTTGCAAACTTTTGGTCAAACATTTGTGCAATTTTCTTAGCTAGGGTTTCTTGTTGATCATGTGAGTGAAGTATTGAGGGATTTGGGTAATGGATCAAAGAGTTTTCGTGACTAGTTTTTGCTTTATTTCCTCCATCCTCAGCTCCAAAGGCTAGTTGCATTCTCCATTTGATTGAAAGTTAAAGTTAGGGTGTGATATTGTTTCACCATTTGCATTTTGTGCATCTTAAATTGCTTCCTTGGTTTACAACATAATATCATTGAATCTTTTCATCCATTTTGAAGCTAGCCTAGGTTTAGTGCATCCCATTTGCATGAATTATTGATTTTATTAAATTTATGTCAGCCCCTAGGTCAAGCCATGTTGTGCATGAGGCTTATAACTGCATATATAGGTGAGATGGGGGGTGGTAAAATTCAAAAGTTGAATCAAAACCTAGGGTTATGTGAATAGGGTTTCGATTTGTACATTTTGGTGCCCATGGTTTTCCATTTTAGGGCTAGGTTTTAAACTCTAGGTAGAAACAATGACTCATGGTAGCTTTTCGAGCTTCTACTATGAAGATTCTTTAAAACCCTAGGTGATCTTCTTGGAGATGAATGCTTAGATCACATGAGTGAAGAAAAAATGGTAAATGATTGCCGAAGCATGCATTTCCAAGGGAAACATCAAAATAAGATTCCACGTCAGTATTCAGTTACCATCACCCATATTCCACTTGCTAAAATCTAACCATTGTGATGGAGTTTCCTTAAACTCTATTAGTCACAAAATTCTTGGTCAAATGCCCTTAGAAAAACCAAAAAAACATGTCATTGCTAATTTTGCATTCACAAGAAATGCTCGATGAAGTTGTCATCACAAATTTGTCCTCCTCATGAAAAATTTTGTCTATGCAAAATCACCAATACACTTTGTCATCACAGATTTCCCATCCACTTGAAATTTTTGGACCCTTATTTCTCACGGATTTCTCATCCTTAGAAAATCCCCAATGGCTCTCCTTCTTTGTGAATTTATGCCTATCATGAAATGGTTTCTTGAGGACTTTTTTTTTCCTGGGAGGTTTTTAGGGTACTTGGTGGTGATTGTAATATGAATGTAGCATGCTAGGGTGAAGTGTCTTAATATTATTTTGACATCCAATTGCTCCCAATGATAAAAATTTACACAACTTGGATTTACCCTGTAGATTTCTTAATCCTAAAAAATCCCCAGGATCTTTGGTATTTCGGAATTCTCAACCTTGGGAAATCCCTGATGTCGAGCATCATTGATTTCTTGAACACCCGAGATCCTCAAATTCTTGAAGAAGCTAAATACCTAGATTTCTTGTATGAGAGTAAAAGTTGAGGCTGGTCTTTTGGGATGAATTTAAATGTTGTATATGGAATTTTAAACATGTTATTCATGATATCATCTTATGCATTGCCTAATGTGGGTGTGGGTGTTTTCTTCATGATTTATTTATGATGATAGTCCTATTGGACATTTTTTCATTCTTTCCACACTTTTCCATACTTTTTAAGTGTTTATGTTATTCTCTAATAGATGCAAGATGAGTCTAGCAAAGCAAAAAAAATAAAAGGAAGGAAAACTATAGTTGAGAAGGAGGAACTATCTAGAAAAAAAAGGATGAAGTATGATTTCAAGGGTATGCTACAAGAGTTGAAGATGGCCTCCTATTGGGAAGAGATTGGAGACATCAACCTTGGGCACATAGATTTGGAAGATTTCAAGAAAATAATGAATTCCTCAAACCCCACTAAATTGGCAAGGAGATTGGTTAGAACTGGATTGACACAAGCTATAGGATTCCCCCCTCCATTCAGTATCTTTAGCTAATTGTTGGGTGCTCCAAACACTATGATTTGGATCAAAGGAATATTATTGGTCACTAAGGGAGAATCATGGAAAACCTCATGAAGGAGGAATTGGCTAAAGCATTTGGAATCCCATCCCATCAGAAGTTGACTATGTTCACTCTAGAAATAGCAAGGAAGTTTTGTACAAACAACCTTGAGAAGGCTTTGTAAATCATAAATTATGCATGGATGGATAAGCCTAGGAGACATTACACCAAGTTTCCTAAGGTGCTTCATAGAAGTGACTTCAAGGTGGAGTACAATAGCATGATAACTCTCTTGAGTAGAGTGATGGGATTGGAGAGAGCATCCCAATTTGAAGATTGGATGTTTTATATCATGAAAGAAATAACAAAAGGGACTAATTACCACTGGTCAAGATTGATCAATGAAAATCTAGACAAGAAATTCAAAGAGGTCCAGGACACCAATAAGTTCACTATGACTTCCTATGTTGTGTATATGTTGGCCCAAAGCTTCAAATATAGAGGGTTATCCTACAAAGGAATAGTTGGAGAAGATAAGGTCTATGAATATTTTCCCCAATTGCACATGTTGAGTACTTCTCACTATAGAAGGGTTAATGATTCCTTTACAATGCACATCACCAAGAAGTTGCAAGAGGCCCTACATGTTAGGCTATTTGCAAACTCCATGGAGTTGGTGAAGAAGTATGGTTATTGGTTTTTGTAGTTTCAAAATTTTTCTTCTATCAGAGTACATGGGTGCCCCCTCATACCATATAGGTTGCCAAGGTATCCAACTAATAAGTTGGTCCTATTGGAGGTCACCAAGAAGTTGGCTTCCTTTGATAAAGTGTTGAAGATATTGCATAAGACTAGCATAGGGGGCGAATTCCCCATTGAATCAATGGATGGAAAACCTACCCTTCTTTCCTTAGTGCCCAACATTTAGAAATAGAGATGGAATATTTTCATTTTCCCACTCATATGGAGAGAAGGTACTTTGATCCTTATTGGTTTTCTCAAAAGGTTGCAACCAAGAATTACAGACACAAGGGACACATTGAAGACTATTGGGCTAATTTTTGGGATGAATTTGAGGTCTTTAAAGGAAAGTCTCCTGGCTATCTCTAAAAATGATTAGAGTGTATAGAATCATGGATGTTCTAGATCAGGTAGAGGATTATGAGGATGTAATTCAACAAAATGATTACATGAACATTGACAAAAACACCCCTTGGACTCTGATTGATTGGGTAGAAGAGGAATTAATAGAATTGAATGAGGTCACTTCTCCTATGATCAAGTACTCTTAGAAATTGGCCAATCATAAAATTTTGGAGCTAGAGGTTGATGGAGTGAAGTTTTCTTATGCTTTGATGGGTGATATTGAATCATAGTCATCCTTTGAGGAAGAATCAGATGGTGAAGAAGAGGAATCTAGGGAAGAGGGGCCTCTAATAATCAAGAGGGATAAAGCTTAGAAAAAACCAAAGGTGAAGATAGAGGAGGTTGAGAGAAAGACCATCCGAAAGTAAAGAAATCCAACAAAGACTACTACAAAGGGAAGCCCAAAGAGGAGAAGGATTACACAGGATAGGAAAAAGGGTGCCTCTATAGATACCACCCTTGCACCAAAGAAGAAGCAAACTGAACAAGAGGAAAATACCCCTCTTGATGTAGCGGAAGGAGAAACAAAGGAGGAAGCTATAGATATTGAGAATTTTAGGGAGAAACCTTGGGTTGTATACCAAAGGAAGGATTCTCCAAGTAGTGAGATTCCCTTTCTTCAATTAACCAATATTGAGAGGGTTGTTGTAGAATTAGAAAAGGATACAAATGAAGGATCAATTGAAAAGAAAGCTATTGATCAGGATACACATGTAGAGGACACAATTCTGGAACAAATGGATGACAACTAGCCTTTTGATGTAGGGAAAGATGTTGAGGGGAAGAACCAAAAATTTGAAGATGCTTCCAAAGGCCCCCAATCTAAGGTTGGTTTTGAAGAAATAAATGTTGAAATCTTGAGCAATTGGTCAAAGATGACCAACAACAACCTCAAGGTGATGAGCTACAACAAGGAAATGTCAATGAAGAAGAACATAATAAATATAGAGATGCTAATAAGGGTAAGGTTGTTCAAGAGGATCAAGAACAAGAACAATAGGAAATGGAGATGAATGTGGAAGCATCCATAGCTCTTGATTGGCTCAAAAAGTGCCTAAAATCCAAACCAATTGTTGGGGTAGCAATCCCATATTGGGATAATTTTTTTGGCCACCATGAATAAGCCCAAAGAAAAGAATAAGGAAAAGGTTATCTCAAGGATTGTTAAGGATGATTCTAATAATAGGGTGGTGCACATTACAACACTTACAGTTGAAAAGAGTAAGGAGGCTATTACTTTAGAAGAATATAATGTTACATCTATTAAGCTGGTCCCTTCCACCAAAAAGAAAGAGGTTGAGATATTAAGGGGGTTAGTGGAGACTATTATGTAGAGATTGGAAAAGGAGGTAAGAGCCAAGGAGCAACTAAAGAAGCAAGTGGACAAACTCCAAAGCTATATTAAGCACTTGGTTAGTCCTATTCGGACCGAGCCCAGCTCTTCTGCACAACCTAATATATTATCAAAGGATTCCATCAATGAGCTTGGAAAGATGAAGTACTTAGCATAGGTAGCACAAGGTTGGGTAGCAAGATTCTATGAAAAGGGAATTCCTTTAACTACATAAGTTGTGTAACTATATGAAAGATGTTCAACTTGTTTAGACATATTGCAAAACATTATAGCTAAGTACAAGGCTACAAAAGAAAATTCTATTGTGAGGTTGAACATCTTGGTTGATATTCCTAAGAAAGTTATAATTGAAGAGTAGGTTCTCACTGTAGAAAAACGTTGATAAATTGGAGTCTTAGATAGAATCATCCAAATTCAAAAGAGAAATTATGGACAAGGTGTTGGAAGAATCCACAAAGATCAAAAAGGATATAGGTGAAATTTATATAAGGTGTGTGTTAGTCTTGGAAGCTATGAATGGAAAGATCCTTACTAAGGAATCTATCAAGTTAGACTCATTGAAACAGTGGTGGAAGGACAACTTTATACATGTTGAAGATGGTAATGTTACTAAGGATCATTTGGAAAATGCTGCCCTATATGTCAGCCTAATGTACAAATTTCAAGAGTCTAAATTGGATTCAGATAAGATACTCAAGAAGCATGAAGCTACAATGGTTTATACAAATTATAGGATAAAAATTATTCCAATTCCTAGTGAGGAAGAGTCAAATAATATTCTGCACAAATTCTAGGAATTTACAAAGAGACAAAAAATGGAAAAGGGGACAAAATAGGATGAATTGGAGTTAGTGAAAATCATTTTTGGAGACCATAAGATAGCTTGGGTGACCTGCGAATCAGTCCGAGGAATGTTTTATTTTAAATGTAAAATGGCATTCAATGTAAACATGAGATTTGGTGATTTTAAATATTAAATTCAAATGGGCATTAGAATCACATGAGATTGACCTATTTTGGTTGAACTAATTAGGGCACCCAACTTGATGTAATCCTATCCATTGATTTAGAAACCCTAAAATTATGATGAACTCCATAAATATGAGGTTTTCCCTCATTTTGAAGTTGGATCTAGAATTGTTGTAAACACTTTTGGAGCTAATATAGGAAGAAGACATTGATTCTAGGTGTTCTATTCTTTGTTGCTTCATTTTATTACATGGTTCCTTCTTTCCAAATTATTTCAAGTTATTAGTTTCATGTTCATTCATGTTTGTGGAATTTTTTTGAAGAATATTGGATAAGTTTGTTGCTCATACCATTTGTAATTTTCTGCTTGTAAGTTATAGTGCATGGTTAGTTTGAGTCATTTTTAATGTGATAGTTCAATTGTGAATGTTTATTCATAATATGCCAAAATTTGGCTATGTGTTTGAATGATTTATAGTTTTAAAATATTTTGAATTCCTTGGAAGTTTGCACCATTTTTGTGTTGTATGGTTTTCCTTGATTGAGCAAAGATAGGTTTTTATTGGGGACTTGTCAATCTGAAGGATTTTCCATTTACATGATTGTCCTTAGGTTTTAGATTAGATATCTTCAAAACCCTTTTATCTTTTGCATTTTTATTTGAATATGGGTTAGTATTAAGGGAAAGGCATCACTTAAGCTACTATATTTGATGTGATATAATATTTCCAGATCTTAGATCTAAGAATATAGTTAGGGTTTGCATTTATCTTCAGATTTCACAAAGCCCTTATTTGAGCCTTATAGATTTTGGTTTTGTAACTATAAATCCACTTTGTGATTATCAAAAAATAACTTCAACAACTAAGCTATTTTTTTCAAGTCAAGACCTAACAATCCTAAAACTTGGGGTCATTTGCTAAAAATTTCTTGAAGAAAGTTACCTTTCAAGAGAGATAGAACACTTGTAATTTATCTATGTTGTGTAGTGCAAAAAAGACTCATCAACACATCCCCTTACTAATATATCTACATGATAATAGCTCCCCCTCACTATGTTGTCTATCAAGAAAAGAAAAAAATTGTATCACACACCATCTACTAACTTCGCAAATGTACATTGAGATAATTTTTTTTTAATAAAATTCAAACAAAAATATGCACCTTAATTGGATGATGTTGCCTTTAATTTTGCAAGGTGTGTCTCCCAATCCTTCTTGGAAAGCTCCTAATCCTTCTTGGTGCATGCAAGCATGTAGCTCTGGTTCTCAAACTGTACATAGAGGTCTTCTCCTTCTTCCAAAGAGCTAGACACTATTGACTTTCACACAACCTTTTTTGCATTGGCCAAAACTTTAGTTTAAGATGTAAGTCTTAGAATTTACCATATCTCAGAGTTGTTTGTACTGCATTATATTTTTCTCTTTTTTTTCCTTCTATAAAAAGAATTGAATGTGTAAATTTTCAATGACCATTCTATTTTCTCCATACACATCATTCACTAGATCATACACACTTGAGGCCTAAGAAATTTGGGACTCAATTGTGTCCATCTGATCCTTTATACTTTTTGTGGAAAATGGTCATTTCAAACAAAATTGGAACAATATTTTGGCTTCCTCCAAACTTTTTTGAACATCCTCCAAGTTTCCTTGCAACTCTGCATGTGTAGTAGCACATTTATCTAAGGAATTAGTTAGCCTCTTATCATTCAATCTCTTTCCCACTTCCCTCTCTATCTTCTATTCCATACTTGCAATGTGAACTCCTTAAAAGAATATAGTAGTAACTTCAATTAATGTACATATGTCAAAGAAGTATCAATGGATACTATGAGAAAGATTTCTTGCAAAAATTTGACAACCTCATCGACTAATTTTGTCCCTTTCTGGTGAGTTTGCAGTATCTCATTTCTTCCAGAGGCATGGAAAAAATCACCAAGCTGCAACTTATGGAGAGGAGAGATGTTGTCCATATCCACTTGACCTTTTTGCATTGGAATTTGTAGTCGTTGTTCAAACACCACTAGTTGGAACTACATTTGCATATCTAGAAAATCTTTGAATGAATCTTTGAAGGGTGCAGAGGATTCATGTCCTATTTTTTTTCTTTCTTCTACATTTTTATCATCCTTCAACTTTTGTCCACTATCAGATCACTTTTCTGCAATCTTTTTAACTTTGGGAGGAGGCACAGTTTTTTCCTTTTGAGCTTTTGTCTTCTCTGGAACTTCTTGTTCATCTTATTTTATCTTCTCTATAGTTGTCTTCACATTCAAAGGGGTGCTATATGTCATCATTTCTTCTTGATCATGCTCATGCTCATGTTTCTCTTTGTCAGGATCATTGCTTTCTAGTAGGGATGTGTCTTGATGCATTTTGTCTTCATCATCTGGAGAGGTTCCCAATTCTTTAAGAAGTATTTTAGTTGATTTTATTGTTTCTTCCCTTAGCTTCTCTATTGCATCCTTATCTCTACCCATAAGAGTGTTTACTCTCTGCTTTATTCTTAATTCTTGTACTTGCAACTGAGACAACTTAAATTTTTATTCTTAAGTTAATGATGAACCAATCTTCTCCAAGGAAAAAGATTTCATCTTTTCATATTCTACAACAACCTCTTGTCTTGTTGCACTCAATCCTTATTTCAGCTCATTTGAAAACTAATCCACTATCTCACCTAGGAAAACATTAAATGTCACCATGTATTTGACAATGACCTCTTAAATTGTTTCCTTATCTACATTATTGAAATTTGTATACATTTCAGTTGTATCCTTCAGGATTCCAAACTCTACTATAGCATTGAACAGTGCATCAAGATTCATAGGACTATGCTCACAAGCCAAAGGGGTCTTCTCTTTCTCATTTCCCCTTTTTGTATTGGTCTCTTCCTAATAGGCTTTTGATTTCTTTTTGCAAAACAATTTTACTTCTTCCTCTTCATCTTCTTCTTTTGAACTGATATACTTTTCCATTTTTTCTCTATCTTTCTTTCTTCTCTTTGAAGTTTTTTTTGCTCAAGGAGGCTATATGTGCCTATCTTCTTAGAGCCACTTGTTTATTTTGTTTTGGAGGACTTTGAAACACCATGTGTGGAGGCTAGGGTCTTGTCTGAACTTCTTGATCTTAGTATAGTTTATAGAGTAAAAAATGTTCCTTTATACCCTATTGTAGGGTTCATAGGGGTACCAAACTCCTTTTCCAACTCATCATTCATTTTTCCAACTTTTTCTTTAATATTTTTCTTTTATTTTTCCAGTTTCTCTTTGTTATCTCTTCATATGTACCAAACTTGCATATTGTTGAATATATAGGTTTTCCCAATACAACCTCTACAAGGCCAATCTAATCAGATTCAACTACCTCATAAGGTAGCTCTAGAACCTAAATAGTCTTGGGTTTAACTACTTCAATATAGCAATTATTTTTGCTAACCATAAATTTTATTTTATTCTTATACTTCTTTACAAATTTATCCAAAATTATTACTCTCGTGTATCTGTGCTTGAAATGGTTTGAAAAAACCCCACAACACTGAATCACAAGACTTAATATCCAAAAATCTCCTCAAATGATCCCTAATTTGAACAACTATAGGGATATTGTCTTTCCATGCTATATTCTTCACTCTGGGAAGCTCATTGAGAAAGTAAAACATTAAGCATATAATGAGAGTAATGTAGCTAAAGGGGCACCTATTCTCCTTTGTCATCTACAAATTTTCCAACAATTGCAATTGCACGAGCTCACATAGTCAAAGTCTTTACCTTCTTTCACCATTTGATATGCCATGTGTATTATGGTGGTAGTGGTAGATCCTTCTCTATTTGTGTAGAAGATCTTGTAAGAAATCATCATTGAGGCATATTCAACATCCAAATATTTTATATCATCCACTATTAGGACACGCTTGTCAAACTTGGATTTGGTAAGTTTCATCATCACTTCATTCTTTACAACCTTCATTGTCGTGATAGGTCCTATGGAGCTCAAAATAGTAACAACTCTTATTTCTTCTTTATTAATCATATGCAACATGTCCAACCAAATAAATTCATTGTGAATTTAGCTCAAAAAAAACTTCAACCACTTATATTCAAAATAGAAATTGGGAAACTCTTTCCATACATCCAACTTCTTCTCTAACAAGCTAGCATACTCTAGTTTCAACTAGAAATCATATCTAGTTAGCACATTTTCCCTAAACTCTGATAGCTTTAAATGATTATATCCGTCCACCTTCGAATGAATGTAAATTCAAACATCTTTTGTGTGTAGAACATTTATAGTAACCCTAGAGAATGCACCTTCCTTATCTATTTCCATTGATTTGTGCAAGTGCTTCTTAAACTTAGGTCTTGGCTTCTCAGCCACATCAACAACCTAAGGAGTAAACATTATGAACTTATCTAAACTAGGGTTTTCAAGAGATTGTAAATACCTTATGGAATTTCACCATTAGGGTTTAGTTCAACACTCTAGAATCACTTTAGATTGTGTGTTATCTACTCTTCTCTTCTAAATGCTAAAAAAAATGCCTTTAGAATATACAAAATAAACTATAAATACTTTACCCATGACCTAAAATGTGCAATAAATGCAACATTGAAAACTTAGGTCAAAATATTGTCAACTTCCTTTGTATCAACACAAGCACTTCTAAACAATCAACAAATCTCTACATCAAGAGATTTCTCACCGGAAATTTCATCAATGGATCAAGCATTTCAATCAATTCATGGGCCAGTACACTAAAGACACCAAAAGCTCATCTTTGGTAGGATTCTGGAAAGTTTTCTTTTAAAACTCCCCTTGAGCCAATGCTTCCTATCTAGTTTTTAGAGGAAACATCTACACCAAAATTTGGCATAGATTCATTCTTTACACCATACTCTTCTTTTTTCTTCCAGATTTTGTTCATCTTCTTATTTTGTGGAATTGAGGGTTTCACATTCTTTCCTTTGCAAAACTTAGCTATGTGGCCTAGTTTATTACATTTATAGCATATGACACCTTGCAGAGAAAATTTACTTCTTACCATTTTTAGATTTTCATTTAGAATCTTTATGCCCAAAGCCATTGCATGAGTAGTAGTTGCCATAGAATGATTGAGACACCATGCCATTATTGTAACCATTCATCATCTTTCTTTTGCATTCACTAGCCTTATGACCAAATCTGCTACATACATAGCATTGACTAGAAAATGATTGAAAATTCTAATTTATCCTACTTTTATATTCTACATCTCTATGCCCAAATTTATAGCAAGAATAGCAATGACCTTTAAAAGATGAATACCTTTGTGCAATTGGTTGTCTGAGAGGAGATCTCTTGAAATATTTTTTTCTAGTTCTGGACATGTGTCATGTCCCCAAAATCATAACACTATTATAACAAACATTGGAATAAGTGAATAAGATGAAAACAAAAGACATATTAAAAATATCAACTATTTAATATTATTATAATTATAATTATTAATTTTTTTTTATAATTATAGATATTAAATAACATTGTAATTACTAAAATATAAATACTAAATATTATAATCATTATAATATATTAATACATAATAAATAAATATAAAAGATTGTAACACATTGAAATAAAATAATAATATATTGATAATTTCTCATTATTATACTTTAATGATTAAAATATGAAATATTAAAATACATATAATAAACATCAAATAATAAAATGAATATGATGAGATATATATTTATAATTATTAGTAATAACATTATCCAACATATATAATTTTATTACAAATATATATTATCCTATTTATGTCAAATAATAAAATATACATGATAATTATAAAATCCAATATAGATAATTCTGATTATTTTATTTGTTTATGAGTATACCAAATAATAAAAACTAGAGACTTAAGAAACAACAATCCAAGGTCAGTGGTTATAAAACACATAAATTTGTCAACACTATTTACCAAAAAATGCATCAAAACCATTGGACAAGTCTTTTCCCAAAGGCAACGAATAAGAAAAGTCACGTTCCACCCTCACCACAAGTATTTAAGGGGATACCTCCAAAACGGAATAAGAGGGGATTTTTATGGAGGAAAGCAAAGAGAGAAAGAATATAAAGATATATTATGAACAAAAGGGAAACAAGGGATTATTTATAGAAGGCATATTCAAATTTATAGTGAGTGTAGTATACTCTCTTATAGTAATTGTATCCGTTGATGATTATTATTCTGTCATAGCTATTATATCTTTGTTATTTATAATTATTTGTGGTAGACCTTATAATCACTATGGCCTGCAATTGTATATATATATATATATATATATTCACGATTGTGTAATAATGATGCTTGCAACAGTTATTGAGTCTTATAAGTAATTACGATCTTAATATAAAAATGAATAGATTAATATTTATTTATATATGTTTGTATCCTATGATCAATCAAATGTAAGATTGAAGGAAGGCGATCAAGGAATAAAGAGTCATGGGAAGACACATACGATCAGGTGATGTACTCACTTAACAATAATATTTATCATATTTTAAATATAAGAAATAGATATTGCTAATTTGATTATTGATAGAATGTTTTCTTTAATCTTATCATAATGAAAATTATTCTAGGAAATGATGAACTTAAAGAATCCTTGATAAATGAAAATATATTTGATGATAGGCATGAAATAAATCTTGGGTGAATGCAAATATATCTTATTGTTTAAAGATTGTCTTAATGAGTGTTTGTTACTTATTGGGAGGTAGGGTGTGAGGGAAGTGGTGCCTAAAAACCTCACTTAAGGTTCCACCCCTAGGACCCAAGGTAGGGATGTTCCATGGAGGGGTGGCAAGTCCACTTAAGGTTCTACTAGTCCCAAGGCATGTGTTGGGCCATGGAGGGGTGGGGGTCCCACCTAAGATTTTGCTGCAGCCATGGAGGGGTGGTAGGCCTAGACTTCTTAGCACTCCCCCGACTATCCCCAATAAGTTAAATGTCTTCCAAGGTGATGACATGGGTGGAGAATGTAGGTACTAAGTCACTAAGAAGAGAAGATTGTGGTGCATAATTTATTAGGCTTGGCAAAGGACTTCAGGGTGGATCCATCCATGCCAATCCTCATATGTCTTCTTAATTTCATTTATGATTTTGTTTATATTTGGATATATAGATATTAATGCTAATAGACATATGTATATGTGGAAATTTTGTTCATATGGTGAATGCAGATTTCAATCAAAGATCATTTTATTAAAGAGAACATTTGTATTAAAAGAAGAAACCCTAAACCAAATCTACAAGCAAATTCTAGGGAAAACTGGGTAAGGAACATTACAACATGTTTGATATTGCTCTTCTTGTCTCTATTCTCCCTTTTTCATTGTTCTCCTTTTAGCATTGTTTGGAGTCTAATTTTCCTTTGAGCTTTCTCCTTTTTCAAACCCTAATCCTTCTTTTTCCTTATGATATTTTTGACTAACAAGCATGTCATTAAGCATGGTGGAGCTCTTCTTGAATTTTTCTTCTTGAATCTTTTCTTTCTCTAGACCTTTCCTAAGGGACACAATCTCTTCTTCAAGCTTTGAACATTTTGCATACTTGTCTTTCAATTTGGCATTAAAGCAATCTTCAACACTATTTGCTTCTTCAACCTGCACTTTTAGATTAGTGATTGTCACATTTGATTGTTTGAGTTGATCATTTGTTTCCTTGAGTTGATCTTTAAATTTCTTTACTTGATTCCTCAACTTCTTGATACACTCATATGCTTCCTTAAGATTTTCTTTTAGATCTGTATTCTCACATTCTACTTTATCCAGGTCATTAACAACAAATATGAGTTCTCCTTCCATATCAACTTCACAATCTACTTCAATAAATCCTTCCATCATAAGTTATTTTGAAGGGATATGATACTTCCTAGTTGTCACGTGTTCAATATCCACGATCTACTTTAGCTATTATTAAATTTGAAAGAACATTTATTTTAGACCAATTTTTGAACACCTAGAATACTGAGAGGGGACCACGAATCAATATTCCCTAAAATTCAATAACTTAAAAGTGAATTACAAAGAACCTCATTAAACTTGTAGAAACGAAAGGAAACAAGTAAAGTATGTACCACAACAATCAACATATGAACACCATATTTTATATAGAAAACCCTTGAAAGGGAGAAACCATGGTGAGGATTAACTCACTCTATATCATAACCAGTTACAATAGATCAAAACTTAAAGGACTCACTGTCCAAGGACTTTTACTATCTAGAAAATAGGAGGGCTCACTACCCAAGGAAGATCACTTCTTCCTAAATTACAAATGGACATATAAAATGGCTCACTACCAAAGTTTGAACTATTTATAATGCATCTACTTTATGCTAAAGATATAGTTCCTTTTTTTGCTTAGAAAACTAACTTTACACACACACACACACTGAATTGTCCTTCTCTATACATATATATCTTTCACAAATACTCATACCATCAACTAGGTCGGCCTAATTGGATGAAACGTGTGACCCAAAAAACTCATCAACTTAAAACTCCAACACACATACCTTGCAAAAGTTACTAAGGTGTGTTATTCACAGAAATAGGTTGGAATGACCTATAGATACTCTTATGAATCTGATCCATACACAATTCAGTCCCGCATGACCCCAAAGCCCTTAGGTTAACACCACACAAACAAACTGGTAAAGAAATAACTAAATGAACAAACTGCTCATCCAAAACTTGACACACAAATCACCAAACAACTTGAAATTCAAAATACACACATCTAACATCTCCAAAAACTTCTTGAAATATACAAAACACAATGATCATCTATAGTGGAATGCAGAGCATTCCAACATGAACTCTACAACTGTAACTTTGTCACTACTTAGTCTAATACTCTGTCATTAATATCTTCTATTGCAAAGGACATAAAACCTTGAAAATTTGGATATGGACTCCTTCAATATATACCATTATTACCTCAAAACTATATGAAAAAATAATGCAAAGTGGAACAATGCAGACAATAAAAATGTTCCTCTATTACATTGAAAATACACTATCTCAGTCTGAGACTTAGTCAATTCTCCCAAAAACACTTGGTCTTCTTTGGACTATATTCATACCGATAAACCATAAATTCTACAATGGGTTGACATCAATGACAACACCATACACCATCATGATCATGTTGTCAACAAAACTGAGGTGGGGAAAGAACAAGGTGATAAATATTATCTCTTTGCATAGACAAACACATTGTAGACAAGGAGTTTCATGATTCATACTAGTGACAATATAACCCTATCAGAATATGTGAGAGGGTTACCACAAAACATGTTGATCTTGATGCAAGAAAGCATTAGATGACCTTTGAATTTCATAAGATGTTTTGATTATGCCAAATGGAACCCCAATCACACACAAGGAACTTAGTTTACCTAGCATTATTGTCAAGAAAATTCACAAACATAAATAAAAAATAAAAATAATCATGATCCATCATCACTCCTCTGATCACTTAAGGATATCATCAAGTAGCATATGAACATGACCAAAGATAAATCAGATAAAAGATAAGACTTATTGGACCAAATGATTCAACAACTATTTATATCTTCTTGCCAAAGATAAGTGTTTCTTGATCAGATTTTAAGGATGTTGTATGGTTTCAAGAATGAAACATCTTGTATAGGATGCTTAGTTTGGTTTCAATGATGCAATAACCTGTATAAGATAAATGATAGCTGATGAGGATAGATGATGTTGGTTAGACAATTTATTGGTTAGGATTGAAGTCTAGTTTGATAGTTTTCCTATTGTTTCAAGGTTTATTAAGCTCAATATTTTGCAAGATTTTATGTTTTGTTTGTGTCTGATCAAAGTGTCAATCTCAACAAGAGACAATTTATTGTGGAAGGTGAATAATGATGTGTTTAAAGCTTATTATGGATTGTGGATAGCTTATTATGGAAGGTGGATTGAATTTATTATGAATTGGTATGGAAGGACATATTTTGCTATGGATGGTATACTATAAGGATCATGATAAATGAATATGAAATATACACACAAGTTGTTAGGATATGTGACATTATAATTGCTATCCTAAGTTGATAAATGTGTATCTCCATATTCTTTGGAAATTTTTCTACAAGACATGAGGGGAAAATATTTATTATTTATTTTCCTATGATAAATTGTAATTTCATTCATAGAGGTGGACCCACTATGGTGATTGTTATAGAGAATCCTGGGAGCATATTCCTTTTGAGCATCCAAGTATTGGGTGGGGATAACCTAGAAGTGCATGATCTTGCATGTTATCCTGGGTTGGGTGCCCAAGTTTTCATGTTTTGGGTTTGCGTTGTTGGAGCCATCAGAGAGTTATGAAGCACTTGGTATTGACAAATTTTCATTGGATATGGGTTGCATTCCCATATGAAGGCCATGTGAGCATAAATAATAATTTTCACCATGTTTCTGAGTTGTCCACTAAGTGGGGTGTGGGTTTTTCCAAGTGGTTTTAATTTTTTTTTGGGATACCATATGTGGTATTCTCTCCCACAAAATTTTATATATTGGAGCATTGAGATGGTGGCTTCATGAGTTTGTTTATAAGTTGTTAGAGTAATGAAGTGCTACTATAATTCAGAGAGGATTGTTGTATTGATGCACTTCCTTGAAGATTAATAAAAAAATACATCTCTTTGGGTGTGGAGCTTTTTCCTTCAAGGGTTTCTCCATTTATATCTTGTGTCACTTGTGATTCTCAACTTGTGGTATTGTTGATTTTCTCTCATGTTTGCAATTTCTAATCACATATCATAGTATTGGTAATCTTGAATACATAATTTCAGATTTACAAATATATACTTAAGTTCATCTTGTTGCAATTTTTACCTTGAATTTTTGACATTTGGTATTAGAGCTAACAATTCTATTGAGAGAGGGACATCTTTCTCTAAAGTGTTGAAGGTTTTTTGGTTGCAGTGGGTTTTGCAGATTTTTGAAGAAGATTGAAAACCATGGCTTCTACCTCCCATCTAGTTATTGAGAAATTCAATGACACTGGTCACAAGATGTGCAAGTTGAAGATGGAGGATCTCCTTGAAGAGAGAGATTAGTGGTTGGTAGTTTCAAATGAAAAGAAACCAGAATCAACGTTTGATGAAGATTGGAAGAAAATGGACAAGAAAGCATGAGGAACCATTAGGTTATGTCTTGCATATTCCATCCTCCTAAATGTTTCATAAGAATCTACCGCATACAAGTTGTGGAGGAGGACAAGTAAAATTTACCATACTGAAATTCTAACAAATAAATTTTATCTCAAAAGATGTTTGTATTCTTTGAAAATGAAGGATGGTGACTCTATTGTAGAAAATTTAAATGCTTTTGATATGATTATTATCTAGCTTGCATTTGTAGATGTTAAGATAGAAGAAGATAAATATTTTTTTTTCTTTGTTCTCTACCTGAAGCTTAGGAAAATCTGATAGTTTCCATAAGTGGTAGTGGTATAGAATCAAACATGGACAATCTCATTGCTATAATTCTTTCAGAAGAGATGAGAATAAAGTCCATGAATGTGGGCTCCCAAGATGCCTTGCATGTGTGAGGAAGGTCCAAAGAAAAAGGAGGGCCTAAAAAGGACAAAAATAGAGACAATTCTAAAGGACATTCTAAAACCCTCAGGAAGAGTAGAGTAAATTTTTGGAATTGTGGTAAGAGAGGACATATGAAGGAGTGAAAAAACAAGAAAAAGAGTTCAAATACTTCCATGAAAAAGTCCTCAAAAGATGTTGATTCTGATGCTTTGTTTATTTCTGCTAACACTATTAATAATGTTGCTTGGCCTATTGATTTAGGTTGCTCCTACCATACGACTCCCCATAAGGAGTTTTTTACTTCATATTCATCTTATGATGGGGGAGAACTTTTCCATGTTGATAAAAACACAAAGAAGATTGTTGGTAAGGGAAAGGTAAAGTTGTGTTTCAATGATGGAAGGGTTAAAACCCTTAATGATGTTTTACATATTCCAGGACTTGCTATAAATTTAATTTTAGTATCCAAGTTGAATGATTCTAAAATGAATGTGAAATTTAACAAGTTTGGTTGTAGGTTGGTAAGAGGGAGTTTGATGAATGTTAAAGGATCTCGAATTAGGAATTTGTTTAGGATTAATGCCTCCGCTTTTTGTAACTTTTCCAATGTAACTGACACTGAAAACACATGTATATTGTGGAACCATAGATTGGGTCACATAAGTGAAAATGGTCTTAAGACCATTTTGAATAAAAATTTGGTTGATGGTATTTTTTGATTATTCTATTGGAAAAAATGATTTTTGTGAGTATTGTGTGTTTGGTAAGCATAATAGATCATCATTTCCTAATGGAACTAATAAAGCTAAGAGATTATTAGAGATCATTCATTCAAATGTTTTTAGACTAGTGGATGTTGAAACTTCTAGAAAATATCATTATTATGTTACTTTCATTGATGATGTCTCAAGGTACACCATCACTGAAAGTAACATAATAAGGGTACACCATATATGAGGTTTTCACTAAGTTTAAGGAATTTAAAGCCTTAGTTTAGAAGAAAATGGATTATAAGATAAGGGTGTTGAGATTTGATAATAGGGGTGAATACTACTCTATGGAATTTGATGAATTTTGTAAGCATGTGTTTATTGTTCAACAAAAGACTACCTCATATACACCCCAAAAAAATGGGGTAGCAGAAAGAATGAATCAAACCTTGATGGAAAGAGCTAGGAGCATGTTGAGTGGTGCTAAACTTGATAGATGCTTTTGGGTATGTTAGAACTATAAAAATATGATGATTTCACATGTTGATTTCACTCATAAATTTCCATATTGGTCCTACCGTGTGCATTTTTCACCCATATTTTTCCATATGGTCCCATAAAATCCATCAAGTCATGCATTTTTCACGTTGTGGTCTGTATCGGCATAAGTCTATCTTGGTCTCCCCGACCCATGATGCTTTTGTGTTAACATATGTTTGCTGCAGGTTCATTGGCAAGAGTTGTTGCATTCGATATAATGTCATAGCGAACCCTTTTGGTCTCACCGAACAGCGTATGAGGGTTTACTTCAGCCGGACTAAGCGATGTCGATGTGAGGTCTCAGTGAGTGACCTTCGGTCTCGCCGACATTTCATTGGTGGTTTTTGGTGAGAGAACTAATATGTCTCGATGATGCATGAATGGATGGTGTTGCTCGGTAAGACTTATGTGACTTCGGAGTATGGTCCTGGCGAGTACGGTGGGTCTCACCGATAGAACAAAAGGTTTTTGTCGGTATGAGAATTGAATTGTCTCAGTGACACATGATGAAAGGATAGCTTTCGGTAGGACTAATGGGCATCGATGTAACATCTTGGCAAACAGCTCTAGTCTTACCGATAATATGAATGAGTCATATCGATGGTCATTGGAGTAGGGTCTTGCAGCCTGGCCAATCTATTTTCTCATGCCGAGATGTAGTTGTATCGGTGTGAGAAAGTTTTTATCTTGGCATTCTAAAGTGTGCTTGGGGTGTTTCGGGAAGACAAAGATATAACTGATAAGATGTCTCCCTGATTTCAAAGTGTTACAACGATACATGTAGAATGAAGGAATACGTCTCGAGGAAACATTAAGTAATCTATATAACATCTCCCCAACTTTGATAAGTCACAGTGAAACACAGAGCTTGAGCACGGGCTGACAGTGATTTAATTTCCTTCGGCATCACTGCAATATGTCTTGGCGACTATTCCAGTGTTGATTAATAAAATTCAAATGTTACTGGCCGACATGATATGAGCCCAAATTCAGCGGTTGGACGACATGGGATCTCAATATGATATATTTTTCTGATGCTAGTGTATAAATAGGAATTTTTTAATTATAAAAGGGACATGAGCTATTAAATATTTGATACACAACAAGTAGATAGAGTAGAATAAAATTATCAGATTAGAGACTATTGATGCATGTTTTCAAAATGGAGGTATTTATGGAAATCAGTTGATGTTGCTGCATTTTTTTGGTGTCAATTGTCTGTTGAATTCAATGAATACTACTAAGTTGTCTCGAAGATTGATGCTTTCTGGTTGTTTAAATTGACATAACAAATTTATGTTAAGTTTATCAATGCACATTTACTATATCTGTGTGATTAATCAATTGGTTCTTTCAAGCAAATATTAAATCCCTTTAGTTGATCACAGTAATCCAAGAGATTCATTTGGATTATTAAAGTAGAGCTTAGTAGTTACAGTATTGCATGTTTATACAAGTTGTAAATAGAATGTATGCCAGATAATTTGAGTTTTCTCTAGAGAGTGTTGCTCATCTTGATTTCATTTGACTCCGTATACCCAATAAGGCACTGGTCTCTACAGTTTCTTCATTAAGATTCATTTATTCTCTTTATATCTATTAATTGAGTATTTTAGGATTTAGATTAATAATATTGCTATTGCGCTTGAATTCATTTGTTCACTTGCATCTGCCATTGTGGACAAATCATTGCAAGAAGGATAACCATAAGTCAAGTCTGCTTCATTCAGAAAGGTACACCTGCCTAGGTTTAGTAGCACCTAAAGAGTAGAAGGTTGAGTTCTCTTGACCTTGTCTATTACCTTAAAGCGTATCAAGAGATTGGCAGCCTCTTGAGGCATTCTGCTTGCATTTTTGAGAGCTAACAAATTGGTGACTCTGCTAGGGATACATTTAGAATCAAGGCCTTAATCATAGAGTCATGAACTTTATACAGACTCCACTAGGAATAAGAAACATCAAGTTTTTTCTCATTTTTGACAAAAAGTGAGTGGTGACTCTGACATAAATTTTGCAGTTATTCAAACATGAATGGAAGAAGATCTCAATACAGGGGAGGTCATATTGGAGCTCCTGCTGGCAATAGTAAGTGGACACACAAAGATGACAAGGTTGATAAGGGAAAAGGGATAAGTGAGGATTTGTGCCTAAAAGATAAAGACAAAGCATCAAGAGCACATTGTGAAACATATGATCGCTATGATACATGGAGAAACAATTCGAGTGTAGAGCCTTGTACTCCAGAAGATCAAAGAAATCCTTTCTCTTTTCTCGATCCTCAGAAATAGACTGAGTTTAGAGCTGAACTGGAGGCTGAACAAATCAAAATTTAGCATGAATATGATCAGAAGATGGAAGGTAACCAAAATGACTTTATTGATCATGGGCTTCCTGAGGAAGTAAAAGCACAGTTTGAATCACAAAGGAAGGAGATAGAGGAACTAAGGGCTGCATTGCTGAAATCCCAAATTACTTCTCAGACAGTTGATTGCCCCCCAAATTATGTACCACCTCATAAGTAGGGTAATCATAGTGTAGGGCCTTCTAATCCACTTGTGTCTCCTCACCATCAGATAGGAAATCACTATAATCATCCAAATCATCCACCTCATATTCCCACATAGCATACAAATATGCAGCCACCTCATGGTCAGCCTTTTGTTCCACAACATAATGCACAATATAACAATCCTATGAACCAATATCAGTACCCGCCTTTTCCTCCTCCTCACCAGTATACAACAATGATCAGATAGTTTGATTTGACAGGGTTTCATCTATACCTTTACCCTATGGATGGCAGCTGGAGAAGTCTGGTACCTAAGTTTACAAGGAGTAATGCAATTACTGCTGAAGAACATTTAAGGAATTTCAATGTGTTCATCCAAGACATAGGTATGCCATATGAAGATTTACATATGAGGCTATTTATGATGTCACTTCTTGAAGATGCTAGGGATTGGTTCAACAGCTTCCAACACTCTCAATTAATTCTCTCCAAATATTCTCAGGACAGATTCCTAGAGCAATATGGGAATCTAAATGCACCAGATGCAGTTCTTCATGAATTGATGCGAATTCAGAAAAATCAGAATGATTCAATTTATGATTTCAACCGAAGATTCAACAAGTTGTAGACTAAAGTACCTCCTGGATCAAGGTTGCCAGATTTTGTGGCATTGAGTGTTTAATTTAATGCATATGATCCTAAAACAGGGTATGAACTAAGAAATAGGGTCCCAAGAGATCTGGCTGAAGCTCAGAAGATAGCACTGACAATTGAAAACAACAGGAAGGCTACAGGTATAATCAATAAAAGAGATAACCCTAGGGCTCCTCAACAAAGCAATAATTATCAGTACAGACAGGAAAGCACATACAAAAATGAAAGGCCGAGGTTGAATGACATGCCATATAATACAGACTGGAAGGATGGAAAACCTATAACAGCTAGGCCAAGAAACAAAGAGACTCTTGATCCATTGAGTAAGAAGGGAACCTATATGGTGAGTAACAATTACTTTTGTGAAGCTTGTGATAAGCCACATTCCCCAGACTATTATGTTGTAACTCAAAGGATGCAAGAGGAGGGAATGTTGATGGAAAATAATGGAGAAGATCGCACAGTGTATTTGACTTCAAATACCTTTCATCATGTTTAGGAGAGATACTCATCTTCAGAAGATGAAGATTATGAGTATGATGTTTCAAATTAGAGATACAATGTCCATATGGCTGAACAGTAGGTTCTTTCTGATTTTGAAGAAGATTATATAGAGCCACATTCGGTTGAGGTGCCTGCTGAATGCAGTATGAGGAGACTCACCAAAGATGAAATAGAGAGACTAACTGTTGTTGTAGTTGAGGAAGCAAGGAGTAAATATTGGTTGAGAAACAGAATAGTAAATGAGAAGGAAGGCATTCCTAGGGGAATCTCTATGAAGGATCAGAAGGAAACACAAGGAACTATGAAGAAATCAGAAAATAAACATCATGATAAAAGTGAACATAAGCCTGTCCAAAAAGAGGAAGTGAAGGAATTACACAAAGAGATACAAAAGCCTGATCAGCCTAGTAAAAGAGAAGGAAGAAAACAAAGGAGAAACATTGGAGCAGAAGAAGATTGTTAAGGCGGAGGGCTCTTCTTTTGACTTCACTCAGGCATTATCTCAGGTAAAAATGTTTGTTCCACTACTTGAAATGATGAAAATTAAGGAGTACAAAGATAGTACTGTTCAATTGATAACAAATGGAAATGAAAAACATGTGAATTTTGAAAGTAGAGTAGCTATTAAATCAGTCAATAGGCAAGAGAAAGTAAATATTTCAGAGGTCTGCTTGAGTGATGTGTTAGCAACTCCCCCACAAGTGGATCCTTTTTTCACTACATTACTCATAAATAACAAACTGCTGAGAAATTATATGATAGACTTTGGTGCTGCTATAAATATCATTCCAGTAGGAGTTATGAAGTAGCTTGGCATGTGGGTTGATACATGTGAATGTAGGTGCTATGCAATGGATAATATACCTATACCTATGTTAGGTATTATGAGAGGTGTTGAAGTCAAACTGGATACTTATCCACAGCTGGCATATAATATAGATATAACAGTAATTGATACTCTTCCATAGTTTGGGATGCTTCTATCAAGACAATGGACAAAAATAGTTGGGGGAAACATCTAGTTTGATTTATCTTATGCAACTATTCTAGTGAATGGTTAGGAAGTCAAATTGTATAGAGAGCCAAGAATGAACCAACTTGTTGACTGTGTGCCTCAAGATTAGATCAATTGTTTTTGTGATGTGGATCTTGGAAATTTTAAGATAGAACCAACCCAGGTAGAATTAACCAATGGTAATCCAATTGAAAAGCATGTGGCACAAAATTGCAATGAAGTGTGGAAAATGTATTTTGATGGAGCATGCAGCTAGGTTGGTAATGGAGCTGGGATTGTATTTGTTTCACCTGAAGGTATTACATTTAAATATTCATTCCTGTTGGCATTTGAATGTACAAACAATATGGCAGAATATGCTTTATTGACAGGTATGAACATAGCTGTGAAACATAAGATCAAATTGCTATCTGTTCTTGGAGATTCTGAGTTGGTTGTTTCACAAATTAAGTCAAAGTATGTAGCAAATCACAAAAGATTGAAACAATATAGGAATGCTATATGGGACATAATTGAGTTGTTTGATGCCTTCTCGATTGAGTGGATTGACAGATCAAAAAAACAAAATGGCTGATTTTTTAGCAAATGTGGCACTGAAAAGAGATGATATCACATTGGCTAGGGTGTCATAGATTGAGTTCAAGACAAGGCCTGTTGTTCCTGATAAGATTTATAGTTGGTAGGTCTTCAATGATGATATTGACCTTTTGAATTTCCTTCATTGCATAGATCAATATGAAGTCCAAAAAATTGACTTCAATGCTTTTGTTGAAGTGGATGGAAAGCAAATAGTGTTTGGAAAGGAGATCTTACAACTCAAAACAAATAAGCTTCCTAAGGGCTTAGTGGCATTAGAGAGAGTGTATGATGGAAATGATCAGTCCCTCATGAAGCAAACACCAGTTAAAAGAGAAGATGTTGAAGAGATTAACTTGGGGATTGAGATAGCACCAAAAAAGGTACATAGGAAAGAAGATAAGCCCTACAATTAGAAGAATGTTGATAGAGTTGTTGAGAAGGTATAAACATGTCTTTGCTTGGTCTTATGAAGATATAAAATCATACAGGGAAGATTTGTTTCAGCATGAAATACCATTGAAGCTAGATGGTAAGCCATTCAGACAAAAGTAAAGACCCATAAATCCAACACTGGAGCCTAAGATGCAGGAGGAATTGGCCAAGCTCATAGATAGAGGAATCATTAAACCAATCAGACATTCAACTTGGGTCTCAAACTTGGTCCCTGTGAGAAAGAAGAATGGAGACATCAGACTATGTGTAGACTTTAGGAATTTGAATATGGCATCTCTCAAGGACAATTATCCTCCGCCCAATATGGAGGCTATATTGCATAAGGTGATAGGGTGTGAGCTATTTTCTATGATGGATGGGTTTTCAGGGTATAACCAGGTTAAAGTAAAAGAGTCTGAGCAATATAAGACAACATTTACAACTCCTTGGGGAATGTATGTATACATAAGAATTCCATTTGGTCTCACTAATGCAGGAGCGGCCTTCCAAAGAGCTATGGACATGGCATTTGCAGATTTGATCAATGCTATCATGGTGGTGTACCAGCATGACCTATCTGCTTATTCAAAGAAGGTTGAAGATCATGTACAACATCTGGAGAAGGTATTTATTAAAGCCCTAGAATATTGTATCAACTTGAACCCTAAGAAGTGTCATTTTGTAGTCACATAAGGTAAGCTATTAGGACATATTGTTTCAAGGGAAGGGATTAGGATAGATCTTGAGAGGGTTGAAGCTATTGACAAAATTCTTGTTCCCAAAACTGTTAAGGCTATACAATCATTCTTTGGACAAATTAATTTTGTTAGGAGATTTGTTTCTAACTTTGCTGAGATCATTAAGCCCATATCAAAAATGTTGAAGAAAGGACAGAAAATGGAATGGACTGCATAAGCCTTGGAAGCCTTTATATCTATCAAAAGGGCCATCAAGGAGGCTCATGTCCTTAAATATCCAGATTTTGCAAAGCCTTTTCAGATATTTTCTTTTGCTTCAATGCACACAATTGTTGTTGCTATGTTATAGAAGAATGAGGATGGTCATGAACCACCCGTTTCTTTCTTCAGTAAGTCATTACAAGGGTCTGAATTGAAATATGATATAATGGAAAAACAAGCATTTGCATTAGTAAAGGCTAAAAAAGCTTTCAGGCCATGTCTTGTCGGAGCAAAGGTGATTGCTTATGTCCCTCATGTTGATGTCAAAGATATTTTGAGATAGTCTGAAGTAACAGGAAAAAAATGCAAATGGATTAACAAGATCCAAGAATTTGACATGGAGATACAGATTACCAAATTAGTAAGAGGTCAAGGCTTGGCTAGGTTGATGGTAGAATCAAATATTGAAGCAAATCAAGTTTGTAATGTAGAAGGGATTGCAATTGCAAGCATTGAGCACACTCCTTGGTATACTGATATCAAGCATTACCTTAAGAACACAAAGTGGCCAGAGGGATTGAGTGATAGTTAGAAAAGAACTTTGAAGTTGCAGGCATCTAAATATGTTTTCATGGATGGTGTATTGTTATTGTGTTTGGACGAGTCTCAGGCCAAGCATGTTCTAAGTGAAATGCATGAAGGAGTTTGTGGAGGACATTATTTAGCAAAAAAATTGCACACAAAATTCTCAGGGCAAGTTACTACCTGCCTAAGGTTTTTAATGATTCTTTCACACATGTAAGAAAATTTGAAGCCTGCCAGAAGTTCTCTAGAAAGCTGAAATATCAAGGAGCCTTGCCACTTCGACCCTTGTAGGTGATGCTCCTTTTCATCAATGGGGAATTGATTTCATTGGAGAGATATAGGAAAAATCAAGTGGAGGACACAAGTGGATACTGGTTGCCACTGATTATTTTACTAAATGGGAAGAAGCAATCCCAACTAAACGGGCTACAAGCAAAGTGGTGAAAATTTTCTTGATGGACAACATTATCACCAGATTTGGTACACCACTGAGGATAATCACAGATAATGGGATGTGCTCAGGTCAGATGAATTTAAAGGTTTTTGTGACACATATGGCATTACCATTTCTTATGCAGCTCCTTACCATCCACAAGCTAATGGTCAAGCAGAGTCCAACAATAAGAGTCTTTTGAAGATTATAAGGAGGATGTTAGGATAGAACAAGAAGGCTTGGGATTCAAAATTAAAGCTGGCTATATGGGATGATAGGATTATTGTGAAAAAGGAAATTGGAAAATCCCCATTTGAACTGGTGTATGGAATACAAGCCAGGATGCCTTTGCAGAATTTATTACCAGTCTACAAGTTTTTCCTTCAAGAAGATTTGGATATTCTTGAACCGATGGAGGGAAGACTAGAGCAACTAGCTGAACTTGATGAAATAAGGAGAGTTTCCTAGAACCAAAACATGAAATTACAGACACAGATGAAGTATCTATTTGAAAAGAAGGCAACAGATAGAAAATTTGAAGATAATGACTTGGTGTTGATGTGGAACGCATGGTGTCAGGAGAAGGGTAAGCATGGTAAATTTGAAGCTTTGTGGCTGGTACCTTTTGTTATTATTGAGAAGAGAGGTGAAGATTCATATTATCTATAGAATATGGCTGGTGAAAATCAGGAGTTTCCTGTTCATGGGCAATTCTTGAAGCATTTTTTCTCTTGAGCAACACAGAGGATTAAGGGTTGCCAGTGCATGGAAAACTCTTGATGGTCCTCTTTAAAATTCTTTTCCATGCAAAGTAGTTTAGGGTTCTGGTTTACCTCCATTTTGCATTCATTTTTCCATTCATCTCCATTTCCATTTTGCTCACTAGGTCATCATTTTGTGTCTAGTCTTCTCACCCAAAGTTTTGGATCCTTGTAATGATCTTACTATCATTCATCCCCAGACGTAGCCATTGTTAGAACTATAAAAATTTGATGATTTCACATGTTGATTTCACTCATAAATTTCCATATTGGTCCTACCGTATGCATTTTTCACCCATATTTTTCCATATGGTCCCATAAAATCCATCGGGTCATGCATTTTTCACGTTGTGGTTTGTATCCACATAATTCTATCTTGGTCTCCCTGACCCATGATGCTTTTGTGTTAACATATGTTTGCTGTAGGTTCATCAACAAGAGTTGTTGCATTCGATATAATGTCATAGCGAACCCTTTTGGTCTCACCGAACAACGTATGAGGGTTTACTTTGGCTGGACTAAGCGATATCGGTGTGAGGTCTCGACAAGTGACCTTTGGTCTCGCCAACATTTCATTGGTGGTTTTTGGTGAGAGAACTAATATGTCTCAACGATGCACAAATGGATGGTGCTCTTCAATGAGACTTATGTGACTTTGGAGTATGGTCTTGGCGAGTATGGTGGGTCTCGCTGATAGAACAAAAGGTTTCCATAGGTATGAGAATTGAATTGTCTTAGTGACACATGATGAAAGGATAGCTTTTGATAGGACTAATGAGCATCGATGTAACATCTTGGTGAACAACTTTGGTCTTACAGATAATATGAATGAGTCATATCGATGGTCATTGGAGTAGGGTCTTGCAGCCTCACTAATCTATTTTCTCATGCCGAGATGTAGTTGCATCAGTGTGAGAAAGTTTTTATCTTGGCATTCTAAAGTGTGCTTGGGGTGTTTCGGTAAGACAAATATATAACTGATAAGACATCTCCCCGATATCAGAGTGTTACAGCGATACATGTAGAATGATGGAATACTTCTCGAGGAAACATTAAGTAATCTATATAACATCTCCCCAACTTTGATAAGTCACGGTGAAACATAGAGCTTGAGCATGGGCTGACAGTGATTTAATTTCCTTCGGCATGACTACAATATGTCTTGGCAACTGTTCTAGTGTTGATTAATAAAATTCAAATGTTGGTGGCCGACATGATATGAGCCCGAATTCAGCGGTTGGCCGACATGGGATCTCAATATGATATATTTTTCTGATGGTGGTGTATAAATAGGCATTTTGTAATTGTAAAAGGGACATGAGCTATTAAATATTCGATACACAACAAGTAGATAGAGTAGAATAAAATTTTCAGATCAGAGACTATTGATGCATGTTTTCAAAATGGAGGTATTTATGGAAATCAATTGATGTTGCTGCATTTTTTTGGTGTCAATTATTTGTTGAATTCAATGAAAATACTGCTAAGTTGTCTCCAAGATTGATGCTTTCTGGTTGTTTAAATTGACATAAAAAGTTTATGTTCAGTTTATCAATGCACATTTGTTGTATCTGTGTGATTAATCAATTGGTTCTTTCAAACAAAGATTAAATCCTTTTAGTTGATCATAGTAATAAGAGAGATTCATCTGGATTATTAAAGTAGAGCTTAGTAGTTATAGTATTACATGTTTATACAAGTTGTAAACAAAATGTATGCTAGATAATTTGAGTTTTCTCCAGAGAGTATTGCTCATCTTGATTTCATTTGACTCCGCATACCCAATAAGGCACTGGTCTCTGCAGTTTCATCATTAAGATTCATTTATTCTCTTTATATCTATTAATTGAGAATTTTAGGATTTAGATTAAGAAGATTGCTATTGCACTTGAATTCATTTGTTCACTTGCATCTACCATTGTGGATAAATCATTGCAAGAAGGATAACCATAAGTCAAGTTTTCTTCATTTAGAAAGGTACACTCGCCTAGGTTTAGCAACACCTAAAGAGTAGAAGGTTGAGTTCTCTTGACCTTGTCTATTACCCTAAAGTGTATCAAGAGATTAGCAACCTCTTGAGGCATTCTGTCTGCATTTTTGAGAGCTAACAGGGTAGAAGTTATAAGTACTACATGTTAGTTGGTTAATAGATCTCCTTGTACAGGTCTTATTGATAAAACTCCTTATGAACTGTGGATAGGGAGAAAGCCTTCTATTTCACATTTAAGGGTCTTTAGTTGTGAGGCTTTTGTTCATATTCATCAAGATAAGCCTTCTAAATTACATCCAAAATCACATAAATGCATCTTTATTGGTTAAAGTGAGAATTTAAAAGGTTATAATATTTGGAATCCACTAACCCGTAAAATGGTTTTCTCTAGAGAAATGATTTTTAGGGAGTTTAGAGCTTACTCAAGTGAAGAACAACCAAAGGAGAAAGATAAGACAAAAACAATGTAGTTTGAGATAAAGATAGAAAAGCAGAAAGTTGCACATGTGGAAGAAAAATTAGATGAATTTGAGGATGTAGAAGAGAAGAGGGTTCAAAGAGTTTAAATGATGTGAGTATGTGTAGGGTCATCATGGAAAAAATAGGTCCTTAAGTGGCGAAAAATTCAAAAAAAATAGAGTTAGGAAACTTGACGTAAAAATTTGAATAAGTTATCTATATTATTTCAAAAATATGTAAGAACATAATTTGTAGCAAATTGAATGTAGTTTCTAAACTACTAGGTTTTTTTTTTTTTAAATCTATTTGGTGAAAATTTGAAATTTCAATAGTACTTAAATTTCAGGGAAAAAATAATAGGTGTATGCCGACCACCCTAACCACAATAAAATAATAATATATTTTATAAGATTTTAGATATAAGTAGAGACTCATGTCCCAATGTGATGCATATTTTTGTAATTTTTTCCAATTAAATAATTAATTATGAATTTTTTATTACAACTTTTAAAAAATATAAAAACTCATATGTCTGACCACCTTAACTTGGTCAAAACTTCATAATTTTTATTTTTTTTAAATCCTATAGTATACAAAGCATAGAATGTGACACATGTTTCGTATTCAAAAAATGTGATACCGTTTGAAAGCTATATATGTTTTCCAATTAGCCTATCAATCAAGACTTTAGTCATAATTCAAATAGAAAATGAATAATAATTATTTATTAAATTCAAAGTAAAGCATAATTTATATTGGTGGAAAGTTGAGAATCTCCTTTAAAAATATTTTTCATTTCATCAATTTTGGGTAAAAAAACATTTGTTAGCCACATACCCCACACATACCCATCAGATTACCACTTTTTGGCCCATCATGATCGTACACATACCCATGCACAAGATGAGCATATAGAAGAAGAAGAGTAGCAAGAGCCCCTTACTCCTACCTTGAGACGATCTACAAGACGACAAAATCCAATTGAAAGGTATAGCCCATATAATTACTATTGTGTATTTTATTTGTTGAGTACTGACAATGAACCTAGATCCTACATGGAGGCTCATTCTTCAAATGAAAGTGAGTATTGGATGCAAGCCATGCAAGAGAAGATGATGGCTTTGGATAGTTGTGATACCTGGGATCTTGTGAATTTACCCAAAGGAAGCCCATTGGTTTCAAGTGCATATTTAAAAAGAAACTTGGTGCAGATGGTCAATTAGAGTAGTACAAGGTCAGATTGGTGGCCAAGGGCTACTCCTAGAGAAAGGGAGTTTATTTTGGTGAAATTTTCTCTCATATTGCTAAGTTAACTTCTATTAGATTTATATTATCTATTTCTCATGTTTATGATTTTGAAATAGAGTAAATGGATGTTAAAAATTATTTCTTGTATGGGATCTTGAGGAAGAGATTTATATATGATAGCCTGATGGTTTTGTTGTGAAAGGAAAACAACACTTGGTTTATAGGTTAAAGATATATTTATATGGTTTGAAACAATCACTCAGGATGTGGTACCAAAAGTTTAATGATTTTGTATTGAATTTTTAGTTTTGTTAGGAGTGATGAGGATCATTGTGTTTACATTAAGGTTATTGATGATCAGATACTAATCACTATCTTGTATGTTGATGGCATGTTGTTTATGGGTAACAACTCAAGGTAATGATTAGGGAGTTTAAAAATTGGATTTCTGGTATGTATGATATGAAGGATTTGGGGGCTGCAAAATATATCCTTGGGATGGAGATCATTAGGGATTAGGTTCATAGAAAGCTATGGCTAAGTTAGAGTAAGTATGTTGATACCATTTTGTAGAGGTTTAGTATGCATGATTGTAAACTAGTAAATATGCCATTTTTTTTGGTACTGTAGGATCAAGTTAAAATCTGGTATAAAGTAAAAGATCAATAGTAGCAACCACAACTACTTAAAATCTAAACCCAAATGACCCAAATCCAAACAAGAAAGCACAAAATAGAAAAGGAAATCAACAAGAACAAAGCTATACTAAACTTCCCATACTAAACTCAATCCATCTTCCTTGCATCTCCTCCATTTTGTTGTGTATGCAAGCTTTCCCTCAAATTTTGTTGTATGCAAGTACCTGCAAGTGACAATGATGTGATAGTGACTAGCAATAATTTTGGAGATTGTGGTTGTAAGGTTGGAATGAAGGGGACAACTTTCTTTTATAGAAAAGCTATTTGAATGGACAATCAAGATCGAAATCCAAAATGATTCCAAGATCAATGGTCAAGGTTGCTTGCACCATGAAATGGTAGGCTTAGGGTTGACTAAATATGGGCAGTCAAGATTGAAAGAAGACTGAAAGCGATCAATGGTCGAAATTCAAAAGAGGAAGTGGGGGAAAAGTGGAACAAACTAAATAATAAGATTATTTAATTTGGGGAGAGGATGTGGGGAATTAAATAATCAAAATGATTATTTATTTATGGAAGAAGAGGGAAATGGGGGTTTTAATTAAAATGGTTAATATGCAACCATTTAATTAAACATGGGGGAAATGGAATAAAAATATCAAATAATTAAATTAGATTAATTATTTAATAATGGAGGGAAGAGTGATAGGAATAGTTAAATAATTGAAATAATTATTTAAGTTACAAAAGGAGGAAAAGGTTAATGAAAATTTAAATAATTATTTTAATTATTTAACTATAGATGAAAAGTGAAGAGTGAATAATTAAATAAATGATAATTTATTTAATTAATTTTGGAAAGAATAAAGAAAGAAAAAGTGAATTAATTAAATAATTAAAATTATTTATTTAATAGAGGAATGTGACCTTAGAAGATAATCAAATAATTAAATTTATTCAATTATGTCGAGAAGAAAGGAAATCGATGCAAAAAAATGGCATTTGTAGGCTTAGGATATTTTTCAGTGTCTAGAGGTACTAAGTTGAGTTTAGACAGTGTCCTAATTCTAATGATGATTTTGAAGAGATGTTTAGCATTCCTTATGCTAGTGCCATTGATAGTTTAATGTATGCAATGGCTTGCACTACACTAGATATAGCCCAAGTTGTGTGAGTTTATGTCAAGTTTATGTCTAACCCTAGTAGAGATCACTAGACTTTTGTTAAGAGGGTGTTTAGATATTTGTGTGGTATTTCAAATTAATATATGGTTTATCATGGTATTGATGATGTAGTTAAGTTATTGGAAATATAGATATTTGTTGATGCAGATTGGGCAGGTAACTTGGATAGATGAAGGTCCACTAGTGGCTATGATTTTACTTTTTTTGTGATGTAGAGCTAGGAGGATTCAACAAAATATTTCAGAAATCTTCAACAATAATTCAAAAAAATCTTTGTATAACACATGCTATTAGGCATTCTATATCACATTGGAAACATAGCCATGGCAACCCACAATTTAATGCAATGAATAGTCATTAATAAATTTCACAAAAAAAAATAATGAAGACAATATCTTTGGTGAGATTTAAGACAACATACTTATAGACATGTCTTCCAATTTTTATGAAGATCCAATGGTGGAAAAGAAAGTTATTGCATTTTTCCTAAAACTGCAAACCCTAGGTAGGGTTCATACATGTCCTCACAAAAATGGTCATAACTTATTCAACTATTAATGAAATTTGATGAGACTTGAAGCAAATGAAAGTAGTTTCACATGGAAAAAAAATAAAAATGGTTTCAGATCCAAAATATAGACTTTACAATCTATACCATCACATTTTTCAAACTGTAAATTTCGTACAATTGGTTAGAATAGGAAATCTCACCAAAATAGTCATATCTTCCACAAAACTAAATAAAATTCAATGAGAAATTTTTTTTGGAAACTAGAAACAGATATATTTCAATCCATATATGATACTTCATTATTTAATTCCATACCAGGCTGTACAAAGCACAACTTCAGCCTAGAAACAATGTTAAAAAAAAAAACACACAAAACTTGAGGTTGCCATTCATCAAACTTCAAAAATAATTTCTCCAACCCCCAATTCGAGTTTTGGAAGGTGTATTTATACATTTCAAACCAAAACAAGCTATTTTAAACCACATTTTGATTATTTTATTGAAAAAACACCTTAATGACACTTCATCTACCTAATTTTACAGTTTTGACATTTTTTACAATATGGAACAACTTTAAAAATTATTTGACAAATGACTTAAAATATGACTTCCTAAGACTCAAACACCTCTAAAATTGTTTGGTGAACCTTATTGTAAGACCCAATACACAAAATAGAGAAACTATTTACAAATGGACTCATGGAGGCAAGAAATCAAACAGGTGCTCCTGCACCAATTTGGAGGTGTAGTTAGTTGGATGATTAAAATATAACCTACCATTGAATTTTCCATTAATACAGTAGACTATATGGCTGCTACACATGCCTCTAAGTAGATGGTATGGTTACAAAGACTTGGTAAATGTATTGGTTTTGAGTGCAAGATAGTGAGGATTAGATGTGACAAACACAGTGCCATATGGTTAGCCAAAAACCCTATGTGTCATGCTTGTACTAAGCATGTTGATATTCAATATCACTTTGTGCAAGAAATGGTTGAGAATGGTAAGGTCTTAATTGAGAAGGTTGAAAATTTGGATAATGTTACATATTCTATCATGAAGTTGGTGACCATGGATAAGTTCTCTTGGTGCAGGAAGGCCATGGGCCTTGATCAGTATACTTGATTATAACTTTTTATGTATCTCATAGATTTAATTACAATATATAATGTCAAGTGGGAGAATGTTGGGATATGTGACATTATAATTGCTATCCTAAGTTGATAATTTTTTGTCTCCAAATTCTTTCAAAAGTGTTCTAGAGGACATGAGGGGAAAAATATTTATTATTTATTTTCCTATGACAAATTGTAATTGCATTCATAGAGGTGGACCCACTACAGTGACAATTATAGAGGATCCCAAGAGAATATTCCTTTTGGGAGTCCAAATTCTAGGTGGGGACCACTTAGAAGTGTATTCTCTTGCATATTATTTTCATGTTATCCTGGGTTGGGAACCCAAGTTTACATGTTTTGGGTTTGACCCATTAGAGCCACCAGAGAGTTATGGAGCATTTAGTATTGACAAATTCTCATTGGCTAGGGGTTAGGCGACCATGTGAAGGCCATGTGAGCATTTAATAATTTTCACCATATTTTTGGGCTACCCACTAAGGGGGCATGGGTTTCTCCAGGTGGTTTTACATTTTGTTTAAGGATACCATATGTGGTATTCTCTCCTAGAAACTTCTATATATTGGAGCATTGAGATGGTAGTTTCATGAGTTTTTTTGCAAGTTGTGAGAGTAATGAAGTGTTGCTAGAATTTAGAGAGGATTGTTGTATTCATGTACTTACTTGAATATTAATTTTAAAATTGCATCTCTTTGGGTGTCAAGGTTTTTACCGCAAGGGTTTCTTAACATATAACTTTTTTCACTTGTGATTCTCAACTTGTGGTATTTTTAATTTTCTTTCATGTTTGCAATTGCTTTAATCATATAGATCATAATATTGGTAATCTTGAATACATAATTTTAAATTTTCAAACACATACTTAATTTCATATTGCTATAAGTTTTACCTTTAATTTCAAAAAAAAGCAAGCATGCAAACATGCACAAGGATACAAAGACAAACATAATCTTACCCCTAGTCAAGCTAAAAACCAATTTATTGGTGATGATGATGATGATGATAACATTATTGATATGGGAAGGACACATCCCAAAAAAATGTGAGGATTAGGAAAGACATATCCTGATGATGATAATATGACTAAAGGATCAATGTTTATAGCAAGGCTAGGAGAAAAACCAAGCAATGTTTTGGATGATATGCTAGATAGCATAGCAAGTTTTTATGGATTGTTGGTGTAATTAATTATTTAATTACACTAGCATAAGTTTACTTAAGTGTTTTATTTAATTAATTAAGTCCTAGGTTGCATTATTAGGAAATCATTAATAATGGAGTGATTACCCTTTCCATGTATTTAGGAGATAAGATTCCTTCTAGAATATCATCTAGAACTTATCTCAATCACTTCATCATTTCCTAGGTAGTTAGTTAAGGTTTTCATGTTGTCACATGTTGTTAGATCAAGACACATGACAACATCTTAATGGATCTTACATCTCACCTTGCCTTTATAAGCAAGGTATCTCATCTAAATTTGCATTGAAGATTATTCAAGCATATTCAACCAATATTCAATATTGCATTGTTGAATCAAGCATTCTTGCCATTCTCTCTCTTGTGGAAGTTGTTTTGGTCTAGAAACTATTCTTGGGGGTGTTGGGGAGTCACCATTTACTCCCACATGCATAAGGATTGTTGCATTTGGAATGAATTATTTTTAGGATTGGATGAGATTATGGAGGGATGTTAGATAAGTGGATTGGAAGCTTATAACCATTGACAAGGGAAAATCAAGTTCTTTGATAAATATGAAAGGAAAATGGATTACTTTGGTAAAGGATATGAGATGTGAGGATTATTGGATGGGGGATTTAATATATGATCTCCAAGGACTATGTCAATAGGAATAACTTTTTTTATCCAAGATATGGGTTTGATAATGTTATATAGGAAATTGCATGATTTTTATGGTGCATGGACAAAGGATTGACATGTCAAGAGTTTTCAAAGGCATGAATTATGTTTGTTCCCTATTCATTATCAAGATCAAGGTAGGTAGGGAAGATGGATGGAAACAATATATATTGAATAGATGGAAATGTCATGAGAAAGGTATGGAAGATGAGATAACTTGCCCCAAAGTGTAATGGTATACATAGATAATTAGTCTTACACATGATTCTTGTTTGTTAGGTTTTCATCATGGTACTTATCCAAAGCACCATAAGAATAGTTTTCACTATTAGATGATTTTTTTCTCTTTACTATTTATTTTTATTTTAGTTTTTTTAATTTCATACAAAATGCTTGTTTGGCAGGTTTTCACCAAGTTGACAAATTTTTACTTTTTCATATTTTTTTCATATTTTTTCTTTTTTTTTTAAAGTATTTTCTAGAAGGGCTTAATGTTTTGGATCATAACCAAATTTTCTAAATCCTTTTATGGTGCTTATTTAGTTGTTGGTGTCATGATATGCTATTAGTGACTTCTATGGAGGATTTTCCTTGTCAGGATCATGGTGCTTGCATATAATTGATGGATGTCATTGTGATCTTTTTTGATACTAGGGTTGGACTTATCAGAATACACACACTATGATAGAGTTCCATTAGAGTCCTTATGGTAAAGTGTTTCTTCCAAGATGCAATAGATTTGTCATGTATGATTTTTGGACTTTAGGAAAGATGTTGGATTATGATGGATGATGGTAGATGTGGATGAATTGTTTGGAATTTTGGATGTAGGGATTTTTATTTTCCAAACTTGGGATGGTGGATGATGGAGTTTATATTTTGGATAGGCATAGTGTTTGGAAAAAAATGTTTTTATATGGTTTGTGTGATGACCATTTGAAAGAGGTGAACATTTTTTATATGTGGGAGACATCTTTTCTTGTGGCTCCATATTCTGATTGGATATTGGATTTGGAATCTTTTCTTTACTTGATCTATTTTTATTTGGGATCCATTTTAACTTCATTTTTCCACTTTGATTTTTATTTGATTCAATGGCCTTTGACATCTAATTTTGGACTTTGGATTTATAAGAATTTTCTTTTTTTTTTGGTTCCAATTGATGGGTTTTAATTAATTGGGAATGATGGTTTATGGTGTGGATGGAAGAAGTGTTGGAAACAGCCTTATGATAAGGACTATTCATGACCCCCATTTTTATGTTTGTAATGGATAAAGTTTCCCCAATATCATAGAGGTATCACTAACATTATTTTATTTGTTGATTGAATAATAACCAAGACCTTGATGTCAAATATTCTCATGAAACTTTACTGGTTCTAGAATTCCTTGCTCATGTAGGCCTAACCCTCTTCCTTGATATTTCATTCTTTGAAATATTATATTTGTGATGGAGTATTTATTGTATTGGAAGCAAGATTCTAACCCATCATTTTGTAGATAGAAACCATTAATGCTTGGTATTTTCTCATCTACAAGAAAGCCTGATTTGACAAAAGTAGATGATCCCACTTGATAGGATATTTTGGCTTTAACATTCATCATGCTTGTTGCTTCTTGATCATTTGGCATGTTGATTTGGTCCATGATATATTTTATAGATCTTCTTATTTGATTTGATCCATAGTGGCTTCTTTATGTTCTTGTTTGATTTGATCCATAGTAGATTCTTAATGTTCTTTGATGTTATCCATGCCATTTATTTGATTATCTGTGTCCAAGGGAGGCAAGTGTATCATCTTGGTAAATAGAGGTGGTTGGGGTTTGGATAGGCTAGAATTTAAGTTTTTTATCATTGATTTTGTGTAGGTGGATGAGCGGATCATCTAGGATTTATTGATCATAGGTAGATTCTTGATCAATTATAGGCTTATCCTAGATGACATGATTAGGAATAAGATATTGATTAGAGATTAGATTAACTTGGATATCATGATCATCTAGAGGAGTTTCTTGGATACTCAAGGATAGAATCATAATCAAGGATTGGATTATTATGGATGTCATGATAATCTAGAGGGGATTTTTGGATAGACTCAAGGATAGGATCATGATCAAGGATTGACTTATCCTAGATGCCATGATCATTTAGAGGGTATTTTGGGATAACTTGATCTTTATTTATCTTTGAGTCCATTTCATCATGCTTTGGACTTTTCTCTTGACATGGATCCAATGGTTTAGAGAATGGAATGTGATTTTGGACAATGATAGTATTTTCTTGAGTAGACTTAGGGTTTCAGATAGGAAGCTCATGAGTTATCTTGATAGGTGATGGAGGGAATGATGGTGGAAGGTGGTTGGATGGTGTAAGATTAGAAATGTGATGGGATTGCCTAACTTTATTTTCATATCAAATTTTTCTAAGAACCTTTGCTATTAGTCCTCAGAGACCATTTTTATATCTATCTTTATTGAATGAATTTGTGTATTGGGATGGAGTGGATTGCAATGGTTTAGTGGATGAAGGATTGTGAGAGGAGGTGAAGGCCATAATACTTTCTTAGTTTGGTAAATGGGATGAAAATTTGGGAAGTGCTTGGGAGATAGGGATTTGTGATACTATTTTGTGTTGAGGGATACTTTTGATGGAAGATTGGTTTCCCTTGTCAAGGTTAGGATAAGGATGACTAATTGATTTATGTTGGGGATTAATAGTATGGATTGTGTTAATTTTTTTTTGATATTGAGGGTAGATGGATATATGACTAGGGCTTATGGGTTTTCGGTAAGGATGTTGGAATTTTGGTGGTTGTTGGTATGGATAAGAGATGGAGTAATTTATAAATAGGAATGGATAGTTTTGTTCATGCTTCAACAAGGCATCTTGATATATGCCAAATTTATCATTATTTGAGGTAGAGATATTATTAATGTGATTATTTTTGGATAGAGTTTGAAGACACTCCCCAACATTAAGTGCACCTTAGTCAATAAGGTCTTGTATAAGGTTCTTGAGTTTAAAGAAAGTAGAAGTTTTATGCCCCTTGGTCCTTTGGTATTCACAAAAAATATTTCCATTCCACTAGGATGGTTTGTAGAGTCCTAGTTCATAATATATTACTTCTGGAAGTTTGATAAATTTTCATTAGATTAGCTTGTTCAACACTAACTCTATTGGTTCCCCTAAGGGAGTGTAATCACTTATTGTGGTGTTGTTCTTAGGTTGTTGGTATAGATAAGAGATTGATGTATGACTAGGGATTGTGGATGATTAGTATTGAGGATTGATGGATGGGTCACCATGGATTTTGGTTTGCTAGTGATGCAGGAGCATCCATTGGTGTAGGGAAATCTTGCATCACCCAATTTTATTTTATTTTCCTTATTTTATTTAGCTATTTTGAGTGCCATGATGGCACTTAAGGGATGTAAGACAGTCAGGAGTCAAAAATAGCAAAAAATAGTCACTTACTATTTTTACTAAGTCGGCCTAAATAGGCTCATATGGACCTGAAAATTTACCCCAAGGAGCAGAATTGAAAAAAAAATTGATCACAAAAGAATCATCTCAATACCATGCATGGTTTGGGAGATATTAAGGTTTTGTCTTGGGAAATTTCTCCAATGAAGCTTCAAATTCAGATATGAAGACTTTAGAGGCCCTGAAATAGCTCAAAAAGTTGATGAACTGACCTATGGTTAGTTCGTACATTGTAGATCTCTTTGACAGCTTTCCAACGACATGCAATAATAGAAAATCAGACACCCAGATCAAAATTTATGGCCCCACGAAGTTGCCCCTCTAAAAAGTGAATTTCACTAAAATATCTTCCTAGGACATAAATCAATCAGCGAGACTCTTAGCACCAAAAAAAAAGGGAAAGTTGAACTTTCTAGAACATTCTAGTGTAGTTATTGGGGTAAAATAAAAAGGGTTAGTTGGGGGTTGTAGAAGGTGGCTCCATTAGTGTAGATTGTAGCTTCGAACAATTTTTTTTTTGAGATTTGATTTTGCTGTAATGAATCAAGCCCATGAGGCTGTAGCATGTAATTTTTGAATCTATAATTTCATTTTTTGAAAATAATTGAAAGTGAGTTTTTCTTTTCTATCTCACATCTTCTGTGTTGGTATCTATGGTTGTGATTTGTGTGGGTTTCAAGTGGTGTAACCCTCAATAGCTGGTATTGATGATTGATGGATAGGTCACTAGGGATTGTGGTTTGTTGGTATTGATGGAACATGCTTATCATATTTTCATTTTGACTAAGGAGACTATCAAGGTAAGATGAAGACATAGTTCTAATTTTTTATTAGGATTGACAATGAGATGGTTTGGATGGATAAGTTAGTGGATAATGGTTGGCTTCTAAACCCTATTGCAAGGTAAAGCTAAGCAATCAAAGACCTTTTTAGTTTGTTAGTTTTTCAAGTTTTTTTTGGATATGGTTTTTTTTCAAACGTTTTTAGATTTTGGGAATTATGAATTCCTATACTGCTAAAAAGAGAAGATTAAAAGAAAGTAAGCCTCAATCTAAAGGATAAATCCCCTATTGGGTTTCAAATGTGGAGGCTTTATTCTAACCAAACTAGAGACAAAAAGCACATGAACAAGCCTAAATTAATTGAGTGGGAGTGTTAACTTAGTCTAGGCTCATTGCAAAAGCACTAATACCCCAAGATTGGTGTGAGACACCTCTCCTTGAAGAGTGGATAGCTATAGTTCCAGTGGTATAGGCCCAATGTGATAACATGCTCACCTTTTCTCTCTTTGTGGGAGGCTAGATAAGCCAAACCCAAGAATTTTTATCTCAACTCAATGGATTACATGGTGAGTAGCTTCAGGCGTGATACTATGTTAGAAACCAAGATCATATTTGCAAACTAGAATATCCTTCCACAGAAGAGAAAAATAGAAAAAGCAAAGATTTTTAAGAAGATGTGCAAATAATTATTATTCGAGAATTCAATAATTACATGATAATGATTTGCTTTATAAAAGCAAAGATGCATAACCCTAAGCTCAACAAGATAAGGATGACAACTAATTAACCTAGGAATTAAATAATCACCTAAGTAAAATTATGTAAAGTGTAATTAAATATTAATTACACCAACAACCCCCCATAAGTGCAACTTAGGGAGAAGCAAAATTATTATGCAAATATGAGTCCCGGAAACAAGGCCTGATCAGGTACTCATTTAAAAATGCAATGAAGAGGTAGAGAAGGAAAACCTAGTGGGACAAAACCCCCCTACAATGAGATGACTACTACAAGAAGCATTGGAAGAACATTGGAACCGCAATCTGAAAAGCAAGGAAAGATACTTCTATCTACAACTGAAACCAAAACCAGAATCATGATAATGTGATAATAGCTCTAATACCATGTTAGAAACCAAGATAATATTTGCAAACCAAAATATCCTTCCATAGAAGAGAAAAATAGGAAGACCAGAGATTTGCAAGAAGATGTGCAAATAATTATTATTCGAGAATTCAATAATTACATGATAATGATTTGCTTTATAAAAGCAAAGATGCATAACCCTAATCTTATCTTGAGCAACAAGATAGCTCAAAAAGATAAGGATGACAACTAATTAAGCTAGGAATTAAATAATTACCTAAGTAAACTTATGTAAAGTGTAATTAAATATTAATTACACCAACATACTATACCTTGCACCACACTAAGCAACAGTTGAAAGGTCTTAAACTAGGCTATATAAGATTTATAATGGAATCCTCTATATTCCTCAAGGGAACATGAGGCATAATCAATGAATTTGAAAGTGTAAGAAATTAAAATAGTCAAGAGAAGAGTGTAACCCACCCTTCTCTTTCACTTACCCAAGGTATAAAGTTCTTGGGGGCTTAGCTCGAATGAAAAACTCACAACTTCCAAGAGGCATGTCTTTGGATTCACCCCCCACTATTTATACTTTGTTGAAACACTAGATTTTGAGTTCATCCTCTAGGGTGATTAAATCCCTAGATATCCCCCCAAAAATAAAAGGAAAAGGTGATGTTTTTATTCTCAAGATCATGCAAAGTGTGCTAGAGAAGAGCATACACACACTCTTTCAAGATTAAAAGACATTTGGTCTATAATTAACCAAGTCAAAATATGAATTGTTATTTTTAATCCCATAAAGAAATTGTTTGAAAAGACACACAAAACAAGCAAGGCACACAAAAAATAAAATGGTCTATAAAAATTTTCTTCTTAATTTTGTCCTACAAAACCAATTTCATTAGAAGTTTATTTTTTTGAATTTGTCTTGCAAAAAGGATTGTTTATGTGTTTTTCTCTTTCATGGTGAAAAAGTGTTGCATCAAATTATTAGTAAAAACAAATAAAAAAATAATTCAAATTAGAAAAGTAAGCACACAATTAGAATTCTTGTCAATTTTTTATGAAATTTTTAAAAAAATTAAAAAGTAAATTCATGCATGTGCTCTTTTGAAGTTTGAAATTGAAACCTTCACTTTGTCTAATTATACGTAATTTATAGTTACTAATATAAAGAAAAGACTCGATTCACAACATACATATTAGAACCATCTTTCCAACACCTAAAAAATCTTGATAATCTACTTAGTACTTTGAAAGTTATGCCTATTTACTCTAGGTTGGTATTTTCAAAAATTGTGAAGAGAGTAAGCTATCTCACCAATTGATTAAACCTCTGTGAATTAATTTTTAATCAAAAAATGAAAAAAAATTAGGTACCAATAGAATTTTAAAATGTGCAACAAGAAAATTGTAGTCCAAAAGTGGAAATCCAAACAAATGTATGGCTTGACAAATAAAGTGACTGAAAAATGCATTTTTTCACTTTAAAATGTTATCTTGCACCAAAGTATGGACTATTATATATGAAAAATCATTTCTTAGCCTATCCAAACACAACTATGATGTCTATTTCTCCTCAAAAAGATCCTAAAAAGTGTGATTTTTATAGCCTCTTGAAAGTACCTACAACCGTCAAGACAAAAAACACTAGAAACTCACAAACAACAATGTTAGTCAAAAAAGGTTAGTCTTCACATTAGGTTCACCAAAATACAAGATCAGAAATAAAAAATAAAGATGCATAAATCATAAGATAACCACAAAACCATTAGATTTAAAAAAGATCATGATCTATCAATGAAGAATGAAAAGATATAAGAAATAAGAATTTGAAACAACTATTATACCTTCTCAGAATAATATCATTTTACCTCCATTGTTGTTCTCCATCTCACTTTGCAAGTTGGTAGTGTTTCTCTTAGTATGTGCACAATTTTGATATGGTTAGGATGATAATAATGATGAGATTTCAAATTTTGTGGCTGTTTTTAGAAGAGGATGAAGGTTGAATTTATAGTGGATGTTTGCTAGATCAATGGTTTGGATTTGATAAAAGATTGGAAAACAAGATTAAATGAGAGAATGTGCAAGGGAAAGTTTCCTATTTAAAAAATGGTAGAATGGAAGAATTAAGTGGAGAAGGAAATAAAAGAAGTGGAGAGAAAAGTGGAGAGAAAGGTGGGAGATGGAAGAGTTAAGTGAAGAGTGGAATAGGGCAAGTTAAATTAAAATAAATAATTAAAATTTATTTATTTTCACCCACACATGTGAATAATTAAATAAATAAAATTATTTAATTAATTATAGAGGAATTTATGGATTAGGTTAATTAAATAAATAGAAATATTTATTTAATTGTAGGCTATGTTAGGGATTAAATGATTAAAATGGTTATTTAATCAAAAGAGGTGGTTTAATCAAACAATTAAATTTGTTTAATTAAAAAAAGAAGAGAGAGAAGAATATTAATTAGATTATTTAATTAATCTTAAAAGAGAACTAAATAATTAAATAATTAAAATTATTTAATTATGATGGAAAAGAAGGATGAAATTATGGTTAGATGAAACTAAAGAAAGTAGAAAGAAATTATCCCAATTAAATAATTAGTTTAAACAAGAATTGGTAGGAAAATGTCACCACAGGCTCAAGAAAATTTTTAGTGTCTACAATTTGCACTATATATATCACATTTGACTAGGGTTTATATTCCCTCTTGTTTATTCTTTATAACTTTATCCTCTATATATTTGTATTCATTATGGGATCTTGTTTTTTCTCACCCTTGATTTTTCTTCTATGGTTTTATTTCATGATTCATTTAGATCTAAGTGCTCAAGTTATTTTTTTGAATAATTTAAAAAATATATTTTACTTCTTATTTGGATTTTGAGGTTTTGAAATGTTGCTTGCATGCCAAGATCTCATTCTCATCCTCACATTCCCTCAAGAAGAATTCCTTATATGAATCCTCACATTGATAAATCTATTAATAATGGTGTTCCCATAATCATTATCATGAATCCTATTATTGAAAATGAGGCTAAATATTATGATCATAAAACATAATTGGAATGTCAGCAATTTGCACACGAGATTGCTAGTTTATTTGATGTGGATAGTCCTAAAATTTTGGTTCAATATTTTAATGATTAATTACTCACTAAAAAGTTTGGGTATACAATACATCAAGGCATTTGAATGCACAAGAAAATTGATAGGTCGGGGGGGGAGGGGGGGTGAATTAGTTGTATATTGAAACATCAAACCCTCATTAACATTCAAATCTACATCAATCCTTAAACACTTAACAACCATTAAATACTTATTATGCATTAGAATAACATAAACATGAGAAACAATAATGCAAACACATCCAAACACATGAGAACAACAAATTTACATTGAAAACCTAAGAAGGGAAAAACCATAGTGAGGATTAACTCAGAATATAAAGTAATTGCAACACCCAATACAATAGGCTCACTACCGAAGGGCTCACTTCCCAAAAGAAAAAAGGTCTCACTACCAAAATAGAAAGAAGAATATATAAGATTGTTACAATGAGAAATCCATCTCAGAGCAACAAAAAAGTTCCACCTTTGCACCACCAGTGCACACACACTCTCTTTGAAGAATGTAGACACCTTTTTCTCAATGCTTCCATTAGTCTTAAACGTAAAAAATCTCACACTACACTTTGTACTTTCACAATTAAAATCATACATTTCATACAAACCTCCTCCATCAAATCAACACACATATATACCCATCACAACCCTGAAAAAAACTTAGCTATGCACCTCAAACGTGCAAATTCAAATTAGGTCAACACCAAAGCATTCCTATAGTGGAGAGGAATGAAGGAATACCACATCACACCTTAATTTGGACTTAAATCCATTCATGCATGCCATGCTACACTTCCACAAACACCAAATCATTTCTATAATTAGTGTAAACACCCAAGGTCAACCAAACCTATGTAAACACCATTAAACCTTTGAGTACACACTTCACCAATTCCAAAGATGACTCACAAATCACACACAACACTTAAATGCAATCTAGAATATTCCATCGACACCCTAAAATCCAACAAATTACTTTGTAACAACTTTCAGCTAAAGAACACATTCATCATGTACACCCAGTTAACCTAAAGAACACATACTATAACACTTGAATCCAACCTTGCAGAGCACCAAATCACAAAAAAATTAGACTGAAGATAGATATGAGAAATGTAAGCACACCCTTAGATTTTCCAGACCAAAAACCATACTATGGAGTAATGTAGAGAAAAACCATTTCTCCAGACAACACTGCTTTCATAATTCACACACTCATGAACACCACTTTCTCTACACAATGATCCAGAACCTAAAACTCTAAATATAACACTCCTAAACACCTCTAATTAACATATCCAAATCATATAAGCAGATCTTCAATATAGATGAAATGCAAAGAAAACATTGAAAACTACTTTGCTAAATTGAACACTCTTTACCACATTGTTTCTTCTTTTATTCAAATTTTCTCAAAAGTACTTGGAATCCAAGCACTAAAAATGTTATCGCATCATCTATAACACCTCCTATCACAACCAAACTAGCTTCAATACAACAACTCAACCACACACATTCTTATCAAGGAAACACTAGAGGTTGACATCAGTGAGACTACTAATGACAACATAACGCAAAAAATCAAAGCATCTCCATAGGTTGACATCAATGCAACATCAAATATCTGTTGACATCAATGAAAAAAAATTTGCATAGACTTCCAACAATCTCCCCCTTTGTCATTAATGGAAAAAAAAGAAAATACATCAACACCAAAATAACAACCAACAACTCTAATCACCAATATATGCACCGCACATTAGTGCATGTTGTTCCTCCTTACACCAACATCAAATATTTCCAACACTTTGTCTTTCTCTCCCTTGCTTCATAAGGTTTTTCAGTTAAATCTCTCCCCTTTTGACATCAATGGAAAAGGGAAACATCCTCTTTGATATCAACCACACATTTATCTGCTCCACAAATTCCTTTTCTTCTACTACACTCTATTTTCTTCACACCTTCTGATCTGCACACTCCCCCTTAGGACTACACAACATGCTACGCCAACCAATAACTACTACACATATAATTTGACATAATTGACAAAGGAAAACACTTGTATACCATAGAATGAAAACACTTACTTCCCTTGACTACAACAACCAACAATACTTCTACCTACTCCTGAGAGGTAGCCACCAATGTCAATCAAGAATAAGGAATGAATCTTGAAATCCACTTGATTGATGCATATCGTTATGCATCTAGTTGAAAGGAGGGTCAGCAACCTCTAATTTCTCTTGGAGATACTCAAAAGTATCCTTAGGAAGATCCTTCATGGAGATATCCACAATTTTATCCTTAGTAGGCACATATTCCAATTTCACCTCATTCTTTGCAACCTTCTCTCTCAAAAAGTGATACTAGATTGTGATATGTTGTCCTTAAATTCATTACCAGATTCTTTGAAATGTTAATAGAACTTGTATTATCACAAAAGAGAGAAATAGGTTCATCATATACCACTTTGATATTCTTGAAAGTTTGCTTCATCCACAACATCTGTGTGCAACAATGTATTCTAACTATATATTAGAGAATGAGATTGAATCCAGTTTCTTGCTTAGCCAAGACACCAACCTACTTCCAAGAAAGAATGAATCATCACTTATAATTTTTTTGAAATCCACATAGCCTACCTAATCTGCATCAGTATAAGCACTCAGACAGAGATCGATATCCTTTGGATACCACAAGACATATTTTAGAGTGCCCTTCAAGTATCTAGATATTATCTTCACTGCAGCCACATGTGACTCTTTGCGATCTTCTTGAAATATAGCCAAAAGAAAAACTACATGTATGATATCAAGTCAGGTAGCAGTTAGATACAATAGCACTCCAATCATTGATCTATATTTGATTTGATCAGCCTTAGGAGATTCATCATTCTTTCTTAACTTGCAACCAATAACCATAGGAGTACATACCAATTTAGAGTCTTCCATTGCAAACTTGTTCAAAATTTCCTTGACATACTTTGATTTCAAAATTAAAATACTTTTTTCTATCTGATTGATTTGTAGTCCAAGAAATAAATTCATCTCCCCAAAAATTGACATTTAAAACTCATTTTGTATATGTTCTACAAATATCTTGCACATACTTTCATTTCCTCCAAAGATCATATCATCAACATACACAACTATAATCAAGATTTGATCTTTTTCAACCTTAAAATAAATATTTCTATATGTAGTACCTTTATTGAATCTTTATTGCAACAAGTACCTATCTAATCTTAAATACCAGGATATAGGAGCTTGCTTGAGTCTATATAATTCCACCTTCAATTTGCAAACCATATTAGGATCATTTGATAATAGAAATCATTTTGATTGTTCAATGTATACTTCTTCCAATTCGCCATTCAAGGATGTATATTTCACATCCATATGATAAAATTTGAAATCTTTATGTGCTCCAAAAGCCAAAAACATCCTAGTAGATTCCATTCATGCCACTAGAGAAAAGTTATCCTCAAATCTATTCCTTCCACTTGTGAGTAACCTTTACACACAAGCCTTGTCTTGTTCCTAAAAACTTCTCCACTCTAATTTATCTTGTTTTGTAATACCCTCTTAGTTCCAATCACATTCTTGTTTGCTAGTCTTGGAACAAGTTCCCAAGCCTGATTCTTCTCAATTTTCATCAATTCTTCTTCCATAGCCTTGATCCAATATTCATCTTTACATGCTTCACCCACTATTTTAGGTTCAACTCTGGAGAGTAAAACTAATTTTACTTGTTCTTTTTTCATAGGATTTTTTTTTCTTGTCAATATCCCTCTACTTTTGTTACCAATGATTTTATCTTTAAAATGATTCTTCTGCACATACTTAGGAGTCTTAGGGATCCTTTTTGGAGCTACTTCCTCTTCAACTTGCACTTCTTTTTCCTTACCTTCATCCTTCTCTTATTCTCTATAAGAGGGCTCATATGATTTATATCCATCTATTAGTAGTGATTTTTTATTTAAGTCTTCATCCACTTTGACATTTTCACTTTCAACAATCCTTTTCAGCCTCTTGTTGTAACACTGATAAACTTTGCTTTTTATAGAATATCGAAGGAAGATTCCTTCATCAGATCTTGCATCAAAATTTCCTAAGTTATCTTCATCTCTTTTAATATAGAATTTTCTTCCAAACACTAAATATTTGGAAATAGGAGTCCTTCCATACCATAACTCAAAAGGAGTCTTTGAGCTATTTGTCCTTGCTTGTGCTCTGTTATGTATGTAGACTGTAGTATGAATTACTTCTCTCAAGTAAACTTCTGATAGGTCTACTTCTTCCATCATTGTTATTGTTGCCTCTTGAAAAATCCTATTCTTCCTTTCAACCACTCCATTCTACTAAGGAGTCCTAGGAGTTGTCAAATACCTCTTTATTCCTTGAACTTCACATAAACTGTTAAAATCATTGGATGTGAACTCTCCACCTCAGTCAAATTTGAAACATTTGATTTTCATGCCCATTTCATTCTCAACCATAGCTTTTAATGCCTTAAACTTGTCTAGAGCTTTTAATTTTTCTTTGAGAAATGTAACCCAAGTAATTCTAGAGTAATCATCAATCAATAACATGAAACACCTATCACCTTGAAAACTTCTTGTTCTTGTAGGTCCACAAAGGTTTGTATGCACCAAATATAAAGGTCTTGTGGTAGAATATTATTTTACATTCAACCTTTTTTATAGCTTTCTTCCCAATCTAACATTCCATACAAACTTAATTTATAGGATTTGTAATCTTTGGCAGAACTCCTACAACTTCAATTGAACTAATCCTTACTAGGCTATAAAAATTGATGTGATATATTCTTCCATGCCATAGCCAATTGGTGCAAGAGCACCTAGCCTTCACAAAAAATCAATATCTTTTGATTATGGTCAATGTTCAAGTCATGTTCTTATATTCTTTGAGACTCTATGATGCCATTGGAAGTCATCTAAAAGTCCTTATTTGTAAAATGAAGAAATATTGTATTGATTGTCAATATTGTATCAAGGAAGGCATGATATTGCCATTAGGTCCTGTTAGATGGATAAAGTGAATATGGGGGTCTAAAAAGATATTATAAGTCATAGGAGTTCATTTCTAAGGGTTATGAGTCATTCTAGGTCATTGGAAAGGAGTTAGAAGTTGAATAGATTAAAAATGCAAAAGTTGTCATTTATGTAAAAAGTTGTCAAAAAGTTGTAATTTAGGAAGTTGAAGGGTCAAGGAGTTTCAAAAGGTATTTATAGACATTTGATAAGTCAGAAAATATTATATATACTTGTATTCCATCTACCAATGGTTGGATTTGGGGGATTGTAAGTTGTATTTTGATGAAGAGGTAATAAAAGAACATTGTGTATATAATTTTGTGACTATAATAGTCAAAATAATGGTATTTATAGAGCACTAAATGGGTGAAATAATGAATTTTAAGAATTGGGAACGTGAATACACTTTATTACCTTTCATTTGAATCAATTTTCATCAATTTTTATGAAGTATTGTGGGAGTTATGGTGGTTTTATTGACTATAACTTTCCAAATTTTTCTGTAATAGTCATGTTGCAGTGAATTGTACATGTAGGTATGGCCTCCAAATGAACTAAATATTATATGGTTGGATAGAAGAACCAGTTAGATTTCTTTTGGTATTGGTTTGAGGTCATTTCATCAAATATCAAGGGAGATATGAACAAAGTACTGAAATTGGATCTGAAATTAAAGCAAACAAGGGTTTTGACACTAAATTGGTGATAAATTCCCATTCCACCATGGGATATTCTAAATCTTGGTGAAATGTTAGTTTTCCCAGTCCTTTCAATGTTCTAAATGGTTTCAGAGTGGAACATATAGTTTGGAGGGAGAAAAATGATGCCCTAGGCGGGTTATTCTGTGTGTTTTAGCCTTGTTGACATGCTAGTAGTGAGGGTTTCATAGTTTGATGAAAAAGTGATGGTTCCAAATCTTGGAGATTATTGAATTAGGCCATTTTTTTCATGTAGAGAATGTTGGAGCAGAATATTGGGTTAGAGAATAAACTTGGTTGTGAATTCCTTTATGAAGGTGATCTAGTTGGTCTTGTAGGACAACACAAGAGTCCTAATTTGAAGCGTTGGTTCAAGGAAACCTAAGGAGATTTTGAGATATGTGTTAGAAGGTCATGATGTGGACCTGATACCATAATTAGGAGAGTAAATTGGTTTGGTTTTGTGTTTGATGACCCTATTCTGCATCACCAACTTTCATTGATTTGAGTCATAAAGCACATACCATTATCACCCTTGTTTAATATTAATCTTAGTGTTTGTATGTTCCATGTTTGATGTGTAGTTGGTGATTGTTAGTGTTTATACATATTTAATTTTAAAAAATTGGTGATTGTGTTTTCTTTTGTTGTGTAAAATTTGGGGCATGACACTTCCACAAACATCGAAGAATTTTCGCAATTAGTGTAAACACCAAAGGTCAATCGAACTTGTGTAAAAACCATTAAAACTTTGATTATAATCTTCACCAAGTCCAAAGATGACTCACAAACCACAAAAAAAACTTAAATTCAATCTATAATATTCCATAAACACCTTGAAATACAACAAATTCCTTCACAACAACTTTCACCTAAAGAACACATTCATTCTATACACCCAATTAGCCTTCAACATACCATAACACTTGAATCCAACCTTGTATAGAACCAAAACACAAAAGAATCATGCTAAAGATAGATATGAGTAATGTAAGCACACCCTCAGATTCACAAGACTAGAAACCACACTACAAATAAATACATAGCAAAATCATTTCTCTAGACAACTCTGCTTTCATAGTTCACACACTAGTGAACACAACTTTCTCTACACAATGATCTAGAACCTAAAACTTCTGATATAACACATTTGAATACCTCTGATCAACATATATGAATCACATAATTATATCTTCAATATAGAAGAAATATGGAGCAAAACACTGAACACTACTTTGTTACATTGAACACTCTTTACCACACTTTTCTTCTTTTATTCATATTTTCTCAAAATTACTTGGAAACCAAGCACCAAAAATGTCATCTCATTATCTTCAACACCTCCTTATCACAACCAAACCAACTAAAATACAACTCAACTACACACATGATTATCAAGACAACACTAGAGATTGACATTAGTGAGACTACTAATGACAACATAATGCAACAAATCAAAGCATCTCCATAGGTTGACACCAATGCAACAACAAATATATGTTGAAATCAATGACAACACATACTACATAGACTTCCAATAGTTATTAGTGTTAGGAAGGTTTACTAGTTATTTGAATGGTGTATCCTCTTCATGGTTCCTCTTGATTTTGTCCCTAATTATTTTATGCCTTCTAATTTTTTTCCTCCCATTATACCTACTTCCCAATAGAGTTCTTAAAATACAACTCCTTCCCATGTTACTACCACATCACCTACCTTTATGTTATTTGGGTACTAGTGTGATCATTACATATGATTCTAGTGTTCCTTTTACTCTTGATACTTGCACTACTATGACTTCCTCTTCTTCAAATCTTTCTTGTATCATCCATGTGTCTACCATGGCCACCCCTATTTTCATCACATGTTTCATTCCTAGCTCCACATACCCTTCCATACCCTCTTTCATAGATTATTTACCACACTCTACCCCTTCCTACCATGGGAATGCCTTTAACTTAGCACTCCTTTTCTCATCGTCATCTAGATACATTTCATCCATTATTCTCCATGCATCTTAGATTACTATTCAAATTTTATCACTACCTTGAATACACCAATCAAAGACTTTTATAAAATTAAGAAATTGATGTTATTCCTACTAAATAAGATTCTATTATGTACAACCCTCCACATCACATACCAAATATTTTAAGGTCATTACATTTCCATTGTATACAAGGTTTTTGTCACATACATTTGAGTTGTATTGTTGAAAAGAAGAATTTCATGTTCATCTATGAGATTTTAGTGATGAACATTTATATTTTATAGATAATGATAAATTATTAACTAAATTATTTCCATAAACATGAGTAGTTATGCTATTCAATTTCTCTATCTCTTGGTTCCATTGATACCTTTGATGGGTTGGCCATGAATTTCTTGAGACTCTTTCACGAGTTTTAAATATTGGATTTGATAAAATAGTGACTAATTTAAATATTCCAAAAGAAGTAATAAGCCTATAAATGACTAAATGATATTTTCTTACTATAATGTAGAGTAGAAAAATGGATCCTATATTCAACTAATAAATAAAGCTAGGATTAACTCCTTTTATTTGACTCCACATTCAAACACAAACCAACTAGGGTTTGATGACTAGCTAGCTACCATGAGGGAGAGCCAATCTCCTCAAGTTTGGTTCTCTTGAGTTTCAAAGAGGAGAAGTTTGATGTGTGTTTTAACAAGCCTATGACATAAAACCCTAAATCTAAAAATTTAATTTATCACATAGAAAAAATGGAAACTATCAAAATAATTACAAATATTCAAAGGATATATAGACAGGAACCTTCTATTAAAAAATGGGCCTAAATTTGAGGGTCAAGGGAAATGACACCCTTGACTAGAGATGCTACTTTTTTGAGATCTGAAAACTCTAGGTGGTATGTTACAACCTATTCTATGTTTTTTGTGACTTGATCCTTATGAAACTTTTTAATTTGACCACACACATGTAAAGAGGGGGAAAAGGTGTGTTATATAGGGGCTTTCCTATTTCAAACCCTATTTTAGTATTTCTACATTCACGTACAATAAATGATGATGACCAAGAGGGCATGCCCTAGGTCGAGTAGAGGCTAAAAAAAATAATTTATTGAAATGATAAATGGTAAATGATAATGTTACCATGATATGAAATATTTTTTGAAGTGATGTTCTCACCATGTGTTGCCACAAAAGGTTGTTTGATGGATGCTTGAATGGCTTGAAGACCTATAATAGGTTAGTCTAAAAAATAAGGTAGACTGTTGTAGCTAACATGTAAAGGATAACTCATACATCCTCATAATAATGAGATAATTGATCGTGATGGATCCTTGTTCATAATTTTTTCCTTCTTTATAATGTCTTGTAAACATGATCTTGATTAATGAAATTACTATAAAATATTGTTTATTCTACCCTTGAATTACCTTGACTGCTTTTTATGTTGCTCAATTGATATTCAAATTACCTTCTAGTTTCAAATGGTGAAAAAGACTTATATTTATATGAATTTATTTATTTCCTACTAAAATAATTATGAAATTTTGACAAATGAAATTGGATTTTCAAATGTAAAAATGTTGACAATAACATATTCAAATTTGGGCCAAATAGGTTGGTCAAGGGTGGTGGTCTTAGATTGGACCTATTTTGGGGGTTTTATTATAGTTAAATGAATAATTAATATTAATTCCCAATTTCAACTTGATTTCTTGAAAATGATAATAAAAAAGGTAAAGTATAAGAATAATTATGTCCAAGCACATAAGGGGGAGCTAAACATAGTGTGAAATTATTAGGGGTGATAATATATGATGCTACATTTAGCCCCAATTTAGTGAGAGTATGAAATTACACTCATCTCACACTAAAGTAAGCATAAGATAGATTTTTTTACCAAGACTCTGAAGAGGCAAGATGAAACCAATTTGAGGGGTGTGCAATCCCCCAAACATAGGATCTCATAAATCCACAATGTCAAAACAAAGATGAAACATATTTATTGTATGCAAGATAAGATAAGATTTATTCATAAATAGATAAATCTATGGAGTACACATAAAATATAATACACAAAATATAAATAAGGTAAAAATGATGCATACAAAGAATACGCAAATAATACAAGGAATGCGTGGGGAAAAAACACGAAATACACAAAGAAAACATGTGAAATACATAAAGGGACAACACGTACAATACACAAAGAAAACAAGATATGCACATAAAGAAAACATACATGCACGTAGAACAACAAATATTAGTACACAACAACTAAAGATTTGACTCAGCAAGGTAAAAAGGACTCAATATGTAAGGTTTTCTCACTTACCAAGATCCATCTCTCAAAAGCACAACATACACATTTAAAATGCTAAATTGATGAGTTACATAGATCTACTAGCTAGCAAGTTGTGTTATATTCTAGGTGTGTTGGGATTAGGGTGTCTCGACCTTAGTGAGTCTTGTTATGCCTTGCATAACTATCCCATTTTTTTTTGGTCAAAATGGGTCCTCGTTTGTTTCTTTTTGTCATTGGTGTTCTTTTTTGGGTCTTAAGAGTTGTTTATTTTTCTCCTAAGTCCTAGTTTTCTTTGCTTTTTGAGTTCGAGTTTTGGACTGACACTAACACTTGTTACTTTTGAAAGGTTCAAGTTCCTCTTCAAGTCTCGATCCTGACCCCATGCTTTTCCTTGTGTTTTTATTTGTTCTATCAGAGTTGGGTTTCATATCAGAACCATTACCTTTCACCCTTCAGGGTGCAAGTTTTTGTTCTCATCCCAATCCTAACTTCCACTTTTCTCCTTGTGTAGTTTTTCTTGTGTTGGAATTGAACATCGGACTATAACCATCAACAAGAACTTTCTAAAGTTCTTGTTCCTATTTCCATCTCGATCCCAACTTTTGACTCTCTTTTTCAAGGTCAGACTTTGGGTTGGTACCTGCACTAAGAACTTTTCAAAGTTCTTGTTTCATCTCTTGACTTGATCTCGATTCCCACTTGGTCTTTTTTGTTTGTCAGGTTTTGGACCTCAGACCTTCGCTTGAACTTGGAACTTATTGAAATTTCAGTGTGTTAACAAGTGCAGGACAATTGAGAGGGGGGGTGAATTAGTTGTCACCAAATTTAAACTCAAAACTTCAACACTTATCAATTTCACAACTACACTATTTTGTTACTAAGCATGAGCATGAAATGTAAAAAAAAAAGTAAAATCAACACACTAAACACCAAATTTTACATGGAAAAACTAATGAGAGAAAAAACATGGTGAATATTAACTCACAATATAAAGTAGTTCCAAAACCTAATGTATAAGGCTCACTACGAAGGGATCACTGCCCTAAAAGGACTCACTGTCCAAATACAAAAGCTCACTACTTACAACAAGGCTCACCGTCTACAAAAATATTTACAAAGAAAAATTGGGCTTTATAGCCAAAATGACCTAAAAAGAGTGCACCTAACAAGTGTTGATATAGTTTCGGTGATGCTCAATAGATAGTCTTAGCACACTTCATCATTTTTGGTCTTCTTCAACTTCGCATTCACAACTGCCTCATCGATTACAATTTTTAATCTTCAACCCTATCCAATATATATATACTCGATTCATCCACAAGCATCAATTAGGTCAGCCTAATTAGATGCATTTCCTTGTTTATAAAAAAAAATACCAACTTGTCAGCTACAAGCATCCACAAAATATTTCCAAAAGGAAATACAAATGTCCAACACACTACATCATGTCAACATGGACCTAAGATAGGTCGCACATATATCCACATAAGAAAAATTAATTCACCATATCACGACTTATCCAAGAAGTCAGCCAAAAATAGACTTAATTGCAAAAAGTAATCAATAGAATAATGTCAATACATCGTATGAGTACCAGAGCACTAAGAGATTATGAACATACATGCTTTCAAAAAATCATAAATTATTTCCCAAAACTGCAAGCAACAACAATCAACTGCAGAGGATTGCAGACTAGAATACCAGAGGGTGCAACTTGAATACCGATTCAGATACTAGACAAAAATACCGGATCAAACACTGAATTAGACTTGCAATCACAACAAGGTGACATCAATGACAACACAAAACTATAGAGATGGCCATTCTTCTTCATTCTTCCAACAATCTCCTCCTTTGTCATTGATGGCAACATGTGCCAAAATTTTCAAAACACAACATTCTCCTAGCTCACATGACTCTCTCCCCATAAATTTATACTCTAACTCTCTCCCCCTTTGACATCAATGGAAAAGGGGGATCAAAAAGGCATGATGCATATGATGACACAAGAATTCCAGCTTCCCATTTCAAACATTCAAACAAGAATGACACTTTTTACATGAAATGTTTTCTTATATTTCTCTCTTATGATGGGAAGAATTCTTTTCCAGGAAAGTACAACCGAATTAATTCTTGCACTCATACCTTCCAACAAAGATAACTACGTAAAGGAGGATGTCTAATCAGAAGATAGAAATAGTTGTTCACAATTTTCAGCATCAAAGAGGATTCCAGAGAGATGATCTAACCGAACCTCAACAACTTCCTTAACCAACTAGAAGGTTCTAACCATATCTTATCTTTTCCTTTGAGTAGTCAGCAATTCTACTTGTAGTTCTCCAACTCTTATTCTCTATTTTTCATCCTTGTATTTGAAGAAATCAAAGTTCTTTCCAATACTATTCATCTTAGCTTCAATAGCTTCAATCGTACTTCTAAAATTATCAATAGTTGTTGGCCACTGGAGGCAATACCTATAAATGTCAGATATTTCTTTGATGCATTATTTTGTCTCATTCATATGTTTAGATAGTACTTACTTTTTTTTGTTACACCTTCTTTCAAGCATAGCTTTGAATTTATGTCCTTTGGGTCCTTCAAGCAATGTTTTCTCTTCAACAATCTCTACAAGATCATCTGGTAAAGAATCTGACACATCTAAAACTAAAATAACTTTATTCAGCAAATAATCAACTAGCACATCATCAATTTTAAGTTTCTCAACCAAAGAGAATGCATTTCAAATTTCACCAATCTTCTTCATCTCATCCTTATCTAATAACATATGTATATCATCTATATCAGATCCAAACAAAACTTCTACATTTTTCTCTTTTGGGACACCTGTTACAATAGTTTCCTCTTTTCTAGTTTTGGAGGAGACTCGCCAATTGTAAATTCCAACTCTCTCTTACCGGAGGATGAACCCACTTCAAACTGACTCAGTATTGACACATTAGAGCATAGATTAGTTCTTAATGATGTGAAATATGATCTGCAATCACTTACATTATCTGGCAACAATTCCAAGTATCTATAGACTTATTTCCTAATAGGAATACTGAATTCCCACACTACATTTTCTCTTCCCAGTAGGGAGTTCAAAATTTAAAAGGCCAAGTACACAAGGAAAAATCCAAATAGAAAGGGATAAACCTCAACCAACAACATTCAAACATTCTCAGTTAGATTTTCAAGTAATAGGCTACACAAATCAAACTTCCTATTTTCCTTAACCATCATATGTGCAATATATACAACAATAGTTGATGTCGAGCCTTCACAATTTCTGAAATAGATTTTATAGGAAATTCCATATGCAACATACCTTACAACTAAATCTACAAGAGTGTTTATCAATAGAGCTCAAGGATCTTATTAATGCCAATAATTTTCTCCACATCTTTGTATTTCACAATTTTCTTTCCAGGGAGATCCCCAATACTGCATAAGACAATAATCACTTTGATTGCTTCCTTTGTGATTAGGTAGGGCTTTTTCAATACAATGTTTGCATTCTTGAAATGAATCAATAAGAACAAGATGAAATCTTTATTAGTAAACCAAGGAAATTCTCCCCATAAATCCATACCTAGGGTTTTTATGCCCTGTAATTTGTTTTCCTTCAGCCCTAGTTCAATTTCTTTCATCTTCCTGTGATCAAATTCTTCCAATTCAACTCCTTTCATCTTTAGTGGAATGTCTCCACTCGATCCTTTGTCCATTGCCATGCTTAACTTTCTTGAATTTGTTAATGTTCAACCAAGACTTCTTCTTTTCATTTGTAGAATGAATAATAATTCATGTGTATTCATAATAGTTTCTTCAAATTTCTTCAAAAATGCTTCAAATCACTTTGAGATCACTCCAAGGAACTTTTCAAACTCTTCAAATGCTCAACTAATAAAAAAGGCTTAAAATTTTTATCTTATACACCATCGATTTTCCCTAAAATGCATTAAATGCGATAGACATAAAAAAGTTTCTAAAAACATTCTTCTCAACACATAAAACCCTAATTCAATCCACAAATTATCATGTCAACAGGTTTTCTTCCGGTTCCTTTTCCAAAACCTCTAATTATTCATTCTTCATATTACATCCTCATGCTAGCCTCTAACATGCCATTCATCCAGGGGGTTTTTCCAAAAAAATTCTAATACTCCCCCTAAGACCATGTTAGGTCTAATTCTCGAAGGAATTGTCTATACTGAATGAGGACACATGCACATCAGTAGTTTCAATTTTTTCATCCTATTTATTCTTCCATATCTTATTCATCTCTTGCTTCATGTCTTCTTTGTTAATCTTCTTTACCTGTTCATTCTTCTCTACTGGAGCAAACTACTTTCCCTTCTTACTTCTACAAATCTTTGAGCTATGCCTAGGTTTGTTACAATTATAGTAGACTACACCTTTCTAACTAATATGACCTCCATTACTTCTTGATCTACATTGATTTACTTTGTGTCCAAATTTTTTATAGGTATAGTAGTAGCCATTAAAAGATTGATTCATCTTGCCTTCATTAAATCTATTCATCATTACCTGGCTGATCATTCTCACCCGAGACCTGCATTCAGTAGCTTTATGTCCAAATTTCTTACATCCAAAGCATTTTCCAATGAAAGGACCAAAAAAATGATTCATCCTACTCCTACATTATGTTGCCTTGTGACCATATTTATTATAGGAAAAAACAAATACCATTGAAAGAGGGATACCTTTGTGCATTAGGTTGTCTCACAGGCAGTCTCCTTGTAAACTTTATTTTTTGCTTCCCTTTGTCTTGAGTCATTTGATTATCCTTAGAACTTTCACCTACATCATTTCCCAAGCCACCTTTGTCTTTACTTGGTTTTTGTCCTGCAAGTAGTTCTCCAAGCTTATCAGAACTAGATCTGAAATTATTCTCATAGAGTTTTTCCTTCTCCAGTTCTACTCTCAAGTTTACTACCTCATGTTCAAGTTTACAAAATTCATCAAATTTTTTCTACACCATTGTATTCAGACATTCTCTTCTCTTCTTTTCTTCTACAAGCGCTTTCAGTCCAATGATCTCTTGTTTTGGTGGTCACTTACTTCTCTGTGTCTTTCCTTGAATATTTTTAATTGTTCTTTCAGCTTTTGGACACATTCATTAGCCTCATCTATATTTTTTTCTAGTCTTTGCTTTCATTTTCTTCCTTATCAAGATCTTCAAGTGCAGTTCAGAGTTCTTCTTTATCATCCATCTAATCAACCTTTAGGATCTTCCTCAAGTAGTTAAGCTCTACGCCAAGGAACCAAAGCTCTGATACCAATTGTTAATAGGTGTAAAACAACTGAGAGGGGGGGTGAATCAGTTGTCACCAAATTCAAACTCAAAACTTCAACACTTATCAATTTCACAAGTACACTATTATGTTATTAAGCATGAGCATGAAATGTAGAAAACATAAAGTAAAAACAACACTTTGAACACTAGATTTTACGTGGAAAACCCAATGAGGGAAAAATCATGATGAGGATTAACTCACAATATAAAGTAGTTCCAAAATTGAATGTATAAGGCTCACTGCCAAGGGCTCACTTCCCTAAAAGGACTCACTATTCAGATACAAAATCTCACTACTTACAAGGAGGCTCACTGCCTACAAAAAGATTTACAAAGAAAAATTGGGCTTTATAGACAAAATGAATTGAAAAGAGTGCACCTAACAAGTGTTGATACAATTTTAGTGATTCTTAATAGACAAACCTAACACAATTCATCATTTTCATTCTTCTTCAACTTCACATTCACGATTGCCTCATCAGTTACTCTTTTTAATATTCAACCCTATCCAATATATATACTCGATGCATCTGCAAGCATCAATTAGGTCGGCCTAATTATATGCATTTCCTTGTTTATTAAAAAAAACCAACTTGTCAGCTACAAGCATTCACAAAATCTTTCCAAAAGTCAATCCAAACATCCAACATGCTACATCATGTCAGCATGGACCTAATTTAGGTTGCATGTATATCCGCATAAGAAAAAATAATTCACCATATCATTACTTATCCAAGAAGTTGGATAGAAATATACTTAATTAAAAAAGTAATCAATATAATAATGCAATATGTCGTACAAGCACTGAAGCACAAGATATTTTGAACATACATGCTTTCAACAATCATAAACTGTTTCCCAAAATTGCAAGGAACAACAATCAACTACAAAGCATTGTAGACTAGAATATCAAAGGGTGCGGATTGAATATCGATTTAGATACCGGACCAAAATATCAGATCAAGCACTAACTTAGACTTTCAATCACAACATGATGAAATCAATGACAATTCAAAACTATAGAGATGACCATTCCTATTCATTCTTCCAACATGGTGTCATTTCGTGTTTTGATCCCGACTCCTGCTTACCTTCGTTCTTGCAACCCACATTTATGACTTGTGCCTTGATCTTGAGGTCCAACCTACCCACATTGAATGTATAACCATTCACACACGTGAACAAGTTTTTATTCTGCCACTCCTCAGTTTCCATCCATTATGTCTTGTATAGTTTGACGAACTGAACCAGAGCGACACTAAGAGATAGGGTTTGAGGAGGTGCTTGGATTTGTCGTCATGCTATCAGAATTCTTGGTTGCATTTGGAGGTAGGATTTTTTTCCACCCTACATTTTTCTTTGTTCTTGGTTTTTTAGTGTTTGCTATTGCTCATTGTTTCATTTCATTTTTTTGTGTTTTGGGGTTTCCCCTCACTTTTTGTTTATTTTTTTGTTCACGATATTTTTTTTCTCGTCGTGCCCTAGTTCTATAGGGCTTTTCTATACCACTGAGTCACAAATATGTTTGAATTGATGAATTTGAAGTTTCAACCATTTTAATCAAAATCTTGATCCCAACAGCTTGATTATGAAGGTATAGTTATAGGATATTGTTACATGTATTTATTCCTTCATTTATTGTTGCTATGTTAGTCCCAATTCTTGCATGTGTTTTAGAGTAAGGAATCAAAACTGCACTTAGGGTTTTACCATTCTCTAAGTCTAGCTCCCTCACTCTAATTTTGACTTCCGATGTATTATTGGTATTAGGTATCAAATCATCACCATATGTTAAAAGGTTTTTGACAAAGTACCACTCCATGTTCTGATTCTAATCCTCACATTACCATCAAGATCAGGTATCAAATTGATACATAAACTTTGAAATATCATTAAGTACCATTACCTAGTGTCAACCCAATTTTGACTTCTGACATAATGCCAAGATCAGGACTTGGAACTGACCTTTTGCACTACGCATACTTATGGACTAGTCCATAAAAAAATCTCGATGTTGATTCTCGATATCTCATCAGGATCGAAACTTAGGAAGTTACTTTCACTCAATGCTCACTATGGGTCTAGTTCAGAACCACAATCCAATTCCTACTTCTGATTCATCATTGGGATTAGAACCTAGACAAAATCCTTCATTCACTCTATTTATTAACTACCACTACTTGGTGTGGACCTGATCGCAATTCCCAAATACATTGCGGGATTAGACCACGAAATTACACTGAACTTGTTTACCACTATAGGTGTGGGTGTCGAGTCATGACCCGATCTCGAATTTCAATAGAGTTCAACTATGTGCTTAAAATGATCAAGTTATTGGTTCTACCCCAAACTCAAAACCCAAAGATGCTTAATTAACTTACTGAATGGGACTTTATCTTGAATTAATGCTGGTATAATTTGAATGCTTGTGCTAAATTCCTCTTCATATTTCTTTTCTTTGCCTAATAATTTTTAGTAGTGCATGTGTGCCATAGAAAAATGGGCCCTTATCATTTTCATGGACTTTTAGTTCTTGTTTCATGGTTTTGGAACTATGTTGCTTTGATTTTATGTTGCAACATGGCTTGAACATGCTTATTTAGGTACTAAAACTCAAAGAACAGTGTCTTGTGAAGGTTTTGTAAAGTGTTATAAGATATTTCTATATTCTTCTAGACTCTATTAATTATAATTCACCTAAAAATCACCTTTTTATTCATCAACAAGTCCTATTTTGAAGTGTTGTAAAGTCTTGTAACAAGCTTTCATGCTTTTCTAGGCACATCTTCACTATTTATCCCTTTTTCATGCCTTATTTGGCCCATTTATGCTCTCATATGCTTAATTAAGTGTATTTTTTAGTATTATCTTGACAAACAACATTAAATACAACATATTTCCAGACACTTGTGTTTAGGTCCTAGGTGGGACCCATTCGCCATTGGTGGCAAATGAGTCCCCCTTGGCCCCAAAATAAAAATATTTTAAATTTCCTTTCAGGATTTTCTTCAAAAACACTTGATGTCGGCCTATGATGAGGTATGAATGGGTAACTAAGGAACAAGTGTGTATAAATAAGTGATTTTCACCTCATTTTACATCTCCTACAATCCTCATTCATCAAGTTCATTTATCTACCTATTCACTCAAGCATTCAAATATTTTACATCTTTTCAAGCACTATTTAAGCAGTTTAAAGTAGCCATTGAAATTACTTCATATTTACATCATCAAGGGTTTGGTAAGTTGATAGCAACTTCATGTTAGTTTATCATTCCTTTGCATTTCATTATTTTATTAAAGGTTTGATTACCAAAAATGGGGTTTGACCAAGTCAAACCCCTATTCACTAACCTTAAAACATTTTCCCCTATTGCATGTTTGTTTGCAGAAAACATTTTCCCCTATTGCATGTTTGTTTGCAGACCTAGGTATGCAGATTTGACAAGATTTTTTGTGTTGAAGATTGGTTTACAAGTCAACTAGGTGCTTCAATTCAACTTAAATCTATTTCAAACTTGGAGAAGGTTTTCTATCAGTTTTCTGCAAAATTGACTTTGACAACCCGACAAGCAGTGATTTCCAGATCTGGTGTTGCAGAGTTGTCTCCTAATTTTTAAGAAATTTGGGAGAGGAATAATTTGACACCTATGGTGAATGAGTCCCACCTTAGGACTGAAAATCTGAATTTTGCTAGATTCTAGATTTCGACAGATAGAAACTTGTTCCCAACATTTTTTCACCAGGAGGGGGACTAATTTGCCACCCTGGGTGAATGAGTCCCACTCTGAAAAATCAATAATTTCAACCAGCATCCAAAGCATTCAAGATTCATCAGATTTTTCCTAGGTGCACTCTGATTTAACTCATTCCTTTTTGTTCTACATATTTTTTTCATTTAGTTCATTGTTGCATTACACAATGTGTTTTCAAGCATAGCTTAAATTTCACTTTTGCATTCATTATAATTCATTCAGATTAGTCTATTGCATTTAGTTAGCTTCATTTAGGTTATAAAATATCACACATAACATTATTTGAATGAACCATTAGCATTTTTGCTCCAATCTCTCTCCTTTTAGGTGAAAAACCCTAGAAGTGCAAGAGTTGTCCATAGGAGCCAAAAATCAATGGTTCAATAGGATAATTAACAAATGTATGAATCAGAGGGGGAAGTTCCCACTAAAGGAACATCAAAAGGAACAAAGTAAAAGAGGTTAAATCCAAAACAAGTTCCTCTCACAATTAAGTATAAGTTCCAAGGAACCCCAGTACCATCTAAGTTCAAGTTTGATGTCATGAATATCACTGATACACTTATCAAGCACATTGATTTGGACCAGTTTCATGAAGATACCTTTTTAGAGGATTGTAGTGTCTGGTTTAGCTCATGTAGCTAGCTTTCCTATTGATGTGCAATATCTTGAGCTCATCCTAACTGCTGCACATACAATCTTACTCAAAGAGAATGCATTGATGCACAGGGCAATGTAATATTTTATTTAACCCCAACCATGATCAGACATGTTTTTGAACTTCCTCCTTATCCCAATCTCAATATTATGACTAAAGTTGAAGCACTTCAACTATGGGAAAAGGATGTAGAAGGGAACAAAAAACTTATCAACAAAAGATGGCTTAAGACAGAGAAGAAGTCACTAAAGAAGTTTCCAACTAATCTCAAGAGGTTATACTTTTTTGAGGATATAGGGGACACTATCACATTGCTGGCTAGAGTATTTGGAAAGGAAAACTCTTGTGTCTTTGAAAACTATACATTCCCATTCATTCAATTGATTATGGAAGGGACACAATTTTTGTATTGGGGACAAATTATTTCAAATAACATTCATGATCAACTCCTGAAGGTAGCAGAAACCAAGACATTTTATATGTCTTTATATGTCTTATATTGTGCTGCAAGGATAGGATGATTTCCTTGGTTGAATATATAAGGGTCTATGGATCATGGTCCAGATCAAAAGAAGGTCTGGGAATATTATAATCAACTAGAGCTGAAGGAAGAGAAACACTTCAAAAGAGTCAATGATGCATTTTTGTATGCTATTATAAATCAGCTCACAGGTGACATTGATTTTAGATTATCACAAGATGCTATGGAATTCATCCAAGAGTAGGGATATTGGTTTATTCAATACCCTAAGTCCACTTATTTCAATTTTTTTGGTTATGATGGTCACCCTTTCAAACTTCGAAGGTGTTGTGGTGATAGATGGGTCTTGGTGGAGTTCACTCGTCAGGCCACTGAGGTAAATGCCAAAATTTCCACACAACATAAGACTATTTGTCATTCTTTCCCAATGAAATTTGGGTTTTATTCTTGTTCCTCTTTAATAATGGCTAAAATAGCAATAGAGGAATTTCAATTCTTGAATTTCCAGCAACATGCTTCTAGAATTTTTTTTATACAAATAGGAAAATGTATGGTTTTTGTGCTTCTCAGTTTCCCCTTCACCAACCACTTCTCAAGGACTTTTGAGCCAACCTTTAGGATTAGTTTGAAGTGAGAAAAATGGGGTATGAAAGATCAATAGTTCCCCAAATGAAATATTTTGAGGTCAAAATGGATATTTTGAAAGGCACTACTGATGATGGGATCACACTTGAACCCTGATATGAAATGGATAAAGTGGCCTCTATGGATTTGGAGCCCATCATTTGGATGGAAGAAGAGAAAACTAAGATCTATAAAATATCATGGGTAGTGGTGGACAAAAGTTTGAAATGGACTAAGCTTTGGTTAAAGCAACCAAGAATTAAGATTCAAAGAAAAGAGGTTCTAGCAGTGAACCTACTTCCTCCACAGAGACAAAACAATACAAGAGATTAAAAAAATGTGTTGTAGCAACATAGGCAGCTATGAAAGAGCATTCCCAAATAGAAGTTTCATTGAAATAGATTGATGATGCTTTGAAGAAAGCTAAAGTCACTTATGAAGTGGCTATTGTTGGGGTTATTTCAGGAGTGGGTGTCACACCTTTGGTTGTTGTACATCCTAGGGAAGAATTTTATGAAGAAGCTCCTTCTGCTATCCCTCCACAAACCAAGGATACTACTCCTACTGTGCCATCAATATTAAGAACAAAAACTATTGAAGAGGATATCCCTCTCGTAATTAATGTAGCAGATTCACCTCCTTCCTCAAATTTTGAGAGAACTCCATCTTAGGTAGGAGAAAGAGAAGAATGGAAGGAATACCTAGAGAGGTTTGAAGAAGAAATTGGAGAAGAATAAATTGGATTTGAACATGGAAGCCTCTATGCTGAAGAATTGGAATTGAATGAATTTTTTACTAAAAAGGAGAAAAATGAAATAATGGAAAGTTCCCAAAGATTAGTGGCTAAATAGTTGGATCGAGAAGAAGAAGAATAGAGAAAGAAAATTGAAGAGCTAGCCCAAGAAAAGGAGGTTGTTGAGGCACAAAGGAAAGCTGAAGAAGAGGCTCTTGCAAAAGAATTGGAACTACAAAAAAGGCTAAACAAGATAAAGCTGTAGAGGAAGAACTATGTGCAAAAGAGTTGGAACAAAGTTTGAAAGATGAGGAGGTTGGCATAGAAAGAGGAAGAAATGAAAAAGATAGAAGATATTAGAGTCCAAAATGAGAGAATGGAGCAAGAACAATTATAAAAATAAAAAGAGGAACGACAATTTATGCCTCTTTCCAATAGACTGTTGAGGTAATTTCTTCTACACCTCCGTTAGTAACACCTCCTAGTGTTTAACAAGTGACTACTCAACTAGCTACTCCCACTTGGCTCAAGCTAAATATGGAAAAGAGACAAAAAGTGTAGGCTCAACCTATAGCATGGGATGAATAGGAAGTAGATATTGACAAAGTAAAAACAAGGAAGAAACCTCCTATAGTGCATTCCACAAAGTTAATTGATGAGGGAGATTTGATAGTAGAAATTGCCACCCCTATTGCTAACAAGGATGATAGAGAATTGTAGGTTGAAGATTACAAGATAAACAATGTCAACCTAGAAAAATAGAAAATAAATTAATAGAAATTAATCTAATTGATATTGTTGCCACCACCACCAATTCAAGGTTAATCAAGGATAAACCAGACAAAGATGAGCTTAAGGCTCAAGTTGGAAAAATGAAATATTTTTTGAAGGAGTTGATTACATCCAATCATAAGTAGCCAACACCATCAAAGATCCCTGATTTGATGAGCCACAAGGTGGTGGATGGAATGAATGAGATGAAAAAGAAGGCCACCTAGTTTGATAATTGGTTCAATGTTTTTAGGTTTGACATGGATAAAAATATGGATGAAGGTATTAAACACTATCATGCAGGCCCTGATTTGGTTAAAATAATCAAAGAATATATAAAGAAATGGTGGGAAGAGGAAGAAAAGCTTAGGAAGTACTTGGGAAAGCTAAAAGTTTTGGTGAATAGTTGATCCAATCACAAATTTTGGGTGATAAGAGCCCTAAATATGCTTCAAAGGCCATTAATGTGTCTATTTTCAAAACCAAAAATGTCATTGAACAAAGAATAGCTATGCTTAAAGGAATTCATGAGATATGGGAACATGAAAAAATATTTGAGGAGATTGTTGCAAAACTCATGGACAAAACTTTACCTCTGGATCAAAGACTTGAATCATTGGGAGAAATAAAAGATGCATGGGAGGTAAGACTTAATAAAATAATAAAAGAAGGAGACACTGCTAAGTTAACACCATGGATAGGCTACTGGACATCAAGTGTGACATGTAGTTGGAAATCACAGACATCGTTCAGATGAAGGAAGTTGTCGCTATAGTAAGAAAGAGGTTTGAAGATTCAAAGTTTAAAGTTAACTAGGTCGATGGACCTAATGATGATACATTGAAATAGATTTTTTGGAATTATGATGAGTATCATGGGATTCCTCATGGAGACAATAAGTGAATAAGAATATTCTATTTTTTGAAAATGGATGAAGTCAAATGTATCAATCAGTTTCAGATACATTTTTGGATAGCAACACCTTCAGATCATTTTTGAGATAGAACTCCAGATCCATTTTGATGAGTCAGAGATTGGGCATGTTGATCAGTAGAAGACAGAGTCAGAAATATCAATTAGATTTTGGCTAAATGGACATAGGGCGTACCTTTCAATACCTACAATTTTAGTAGGGAGACAAACACTTGGAGTTAACTAGGCATCCCTATAATTCTGGATCTAGGCCCTAGATTGTGGATGTTGATTTTGATAGGAGAGATTGGTGCTAATTTTGTCTATATTTTAGAATTCTCTCCTCATTGTAAAGTTCAACTAATTGAAGTTAGATTGGATACTTAGAGAGACTAGATAGTTTTTAGTTTTTACAACTTGTATGCAGGATACTCAAACACTTGTAGTTTTAAATATCAGTAGTTTTATTTTTAGAAGTTGTTAAGTTTAACGATGATGTTGATAAAAAATGGTCATTCATATGCCAGTGCATCTTGTTGTGCATATATGTTTCTTATTTGATGGAAATAAATAGAAGACTTTGAGTTTGAAACCATTTTACTGCATTATCTGTGGATGATATTTCTTGATATTTGTTGATCTATTAATTCTAATAATGAGCTTGTTGTATTTCGTTACTGAAAAAGTTAAAAAAAAGTGATGATGAATGGTTGTATGCTCTAAATATGCACTGTGAATGGATGCAATAGTATGGATTATTTCATAGATTATGTTGTTCTATGGTTTTAGTTAATTAGGAAAATGGTCATTATAATAATTTCATGTCTAAATTAAAAGAAATTTGTGTTCATGTTTGTTGTCCCAAACCTTGATCAATATTTTTTTGTTTATTTAAACCACCAAATGTTAAATTTCTTTGCACCGTCTAGTTTTTACTCATTTCCCAATAGGCCCCTTGAATATTATGCTTGCATGGACCACTAAATGATAACAACACAGTTGAGAACCAACTACATAGACCTTGGAAGATAGGTTGTTTTAGATCATTTGTCTTTTTTAGGAGAAATAGAGTAGAAATATTTTGTTTTAATATTGTTATGTTACTTTTGACCATCAATAGAACTAGCACTAGTAGGGCCCAAAAGAGGAAATTAGAGTGAATTGGGTCCTTTTCACCAGATAGGTTTAATAGAGTTCTCAGATCTGCTACTAATCCAGAACCGTGAGTTGAACTCCAAACCCTGATTAGACCCATGGATTGTAGGGTTTTGATCCTGCCACCATTAATACCACCACTCACTCTACCTAGATTTCCACCAATACCACAGTTGACACAACCAAATACACCATTACCCATGGCATTCTTTGTGAATAATCCTACACCACTTGGAATTATTCCTAGTGGCATACACGAAATGCCTAATAATATAGAGAAATTTTGTCCTAGATACGCCCATGGAGAGACATGAAGTGCTGAAGAGAACATACAAGCATTCAAATATTCTTGTACCTAGGCTTAGATAGATCATCATGATGTTGCATCTAGACGATTCCCCTATTCACTAGGAGATATGGCCTATAATTGGTATTTGAACTTGCCTACCTGATCTATCCAAAGTTGGAAAAATTCGTAGGATTCTTTATCAACCAATTTTGAGTTTATCTTGACCCTGACATCTTATACCACCAATTTTACACAAGTAGGAAGGAACCACATGAACCATTTCCTCTATTTAACACACAATTCCAAAGGATGTACAAGTGGTTACAAGAACCGTATTTGGTCATCGAGAATTGTTGGGAAACGTGCCTCAAGCTTACTGACATGAAACTCCTAAAAGAGAAAAATTGGTGAGACCCTTAGAATGTCTTACTGACTAGTAGTTGTGTTCTAAACTTCTGAAGAGCTCAGATTGGCATGACTTTGGAACTTTCTTTCCGACAAAATTCATTAGCAAGACATGTTTGTTGGTGTGAAAGTTATAACTCTTTCCATCCTGGAAAAACTCTTGCCGATGGGTTGATTCGTAGTGGTTGTCGAAGAGATTCTAGTCGATGAACATATCAGAGTAATATGAACTATCGGGTATGCCTTCAGTGTGATCTCCTGCTGATGACTATGGTCTTGCCGAAAAGTTCACATTCGGTATGATATCTCACCGACAGTGTTTGTCTCATCGACAGGTCTGTGTTTGGTGAGAACTCTTGCCAATGGATGTGGTCTTGTCGACAAGTTTGCATTTGGTGTGAGCTCTTGCTGACAATGTTTATCTCACTGATAGGCTGGTGCATTCGGTATGACCTCTTGGCAATAGAGTTTCTCTCGCTGACTGTTTTGTGATCACTGTGAACTCTTGCCGATGGAGGATATCCCATCAATGGATTTTTGTTCGCTGTGAACTCTCAGTGATAGCTAAACTCTTGCCGATAGTTCTGCAATGGACATCGGTGAGATTTCTTGTTGATGGTTTTCTTCTTGCCAACGAGTATGATTTTAGTGTGAACTCTTGCCGATAGCACTTGTATCACCGACAACTCTACACGATGAACATCAGTGTGACATAAAGGTTCTATAAGACTCTTAGTGACAGTGATGGTCTTGCCAATAGTTCTACTATGGACATTGGTGAGAAGTTTTATCAATGGAGTGAGTCTAGCCGATGGTTTTGCATTCAATATGACTCTTTCTGATGGTGGTGACTCTTTCAGATAAGGAAAGTTGGGAATTGTGGCATCGGGGAGACACAGTCTAGTGTCTCACTGACATGCGATTCAATTGAACATTATTTGACTGAACATTTATCCTACATGGTTTGTTCTGAGCCAATGAGAGAAGCAGAATGTGAACCGTTGGCAGTTGGATTGCTGTGACTGTTCCTGTGTGGAAGATGAATAGTTTGTGAGGAAAATGACTATCTTTTGCAATGGTCGACGATGGTGAATAGTTCGATGGCATAGAGTTTCTTGATGGAATACAGATTGATCTAAGTGAATTCATTGTATTTTTTCTGAGAGCTATTTTGTACAAGATTGATCAGTGAATGTTGCTCTTGTAAATTGACATCAGAAAGTGAAGTTTGTACTCTATATGTAATTTTGTTTAGTGTAATACAAAGAGGATTTTCTTGGTGTGGTGGGTTTTTATCTTGTAAGGGTTTTCCCACGTAAATCTGGTGTCCAATTGTGTATGTGTCCATTTCTCTATTATGTTATTCTTTTTGTGTGTATCTTATTGAGTTGTAACTGCAAAATTTAAAGTCACCTCTACATTCTTCCCTGAGGTTTTGGCATTAGGAGAGTTTGTTCTGCACCTAAACTTTCCTTACAAGTGGTATCAAAGCCTAGCCAATTGTGTTATCCTTGTGGGTATGTTGGGTTTTTTTGTGTCAATTTTGTTTAGTGGGAGTCTTGTAGAAGTCTGGTAATTCAAATTACAGATTAAGATGGAAAGCACGTCAGGAAAGATTGAAATTGAGAAATTCAATGGTAGTAATTTTGAGTTTTGGAAACTCAAAATGGAAGATTTGTTGGTTGATCATGATCTTTGGCTTGCTATGTTTGGAACAAAGACTATAGGAATTAAGCAAGAGGATTCAAACCTTGCAAATCAAAAATTAAAGGGGCTGATAAGGCTTTGTTTAGCAGACTGTGTTCTTCTAACTGTTCATGAAGAAAAGACAACATCCTTTTTATGGAAAAGACTGGGAGCTATTTATCAAGGAAAGTCCTTGGTGAATAAGTTGTTCTTGAGGAAGAATTTGTACTCTTTGAAAATGTAGGAATGAGCATTTGTTGCTGATCATTTGAAGGCTTTCAATATGTTGATTGCTCAGTTAGAATTTGTGGGTGTGAAGATTGATGAAGAAGATCGTTGTATGCTACTATTATGTTCTTTGCTAGATTCTTGGGATCACTTGGTGATGGATATTGGGAGTACTACTTCCTCTTTTAAGATGGAAGATATTGTTGCTTCTTTGTTATCAAAAGAGATGAGAAGAAAATCTTCTGAGATGGCAAAGGAGGCTCTTGCTGTTAGAAGCAGATCGAAAGAAAAAGGCAAGAAGAAAGACAAGAAGTCCAAATCCAAATAAGGGAGATCAAAGTCTCCTAGTAAGAAGTCCAAGGTAAAGTGATGGAATTGTGGGAAACTTGGTCATGTCCGAAAGGATTGCAAAGAGGAGAAAAAGAAGAAGTATTCTTTTGACAATGATTCTTCTCAGAGTGATGCATATGCTTTCATTGCAACCTTGGCTACACAGGCATCAGATGATGTCTAGTTGATTGATTCTAGAGCATCTTTCCACATGACATCTCATAGAGACTGGTTCACTAAGTATGAAAAATACAATGGTGGAAGGGTGTATTTGGCAAGCAATTCATCTTTGGAAATAGTTGGCCATGGAAGAGTCAAAATTCAGTTCCCTGATGGAAGAGTGAAGGGAATCAATGATGTAATGGATATACCAAGTTTGGCTCAAAATTTACTTTCTGTTAGTAAGCTAAACGATGTTGGAGTGCAAGTCTCATTCTCTAGAAATGGCTGCAAGATGATTAGAGACTCAATGGTGCTAGCTAGGGGTTCTCGTATTGGTACCTTGTATAAGTTGGATGCACATGTGAAATGCAATAGTGTCTCTGTAAAGTCACAGAGGCTACTCATGGAGAAAAGGAGAAAAATGTTCCTAATAGTGTAAACTCTATGGAAGTTAAAATTCCAACAGAAAAGACTATGCTCTGGCATCATAGGCTTGGACACATTGGAGAAAAAGGTTTAAAAACCTTGAAGAATAAAAACTTGGTTGAAGGGCTTGATGACTATAACCTTGAATTCAAATTTTGTGAATATTGTATATATGGTAAACAACACCATGTTTCATTTTACTCCAATCCTCACAAATCTTCTGGTTTACTTGATTATATACATTATGATGTTTTTGGTCTAGTAAATGTTCCTTCTTTGTCTAAATCAAGATATTATGTATCATTCATTGATGATTATTCAAGAAGGGCTTTTTTTTTTTTGAAAATTAAAGTAGAAGTGTTCAGTTGTTTTAAGGAATTTAAAAACCTTGTGGAAAATCAAACTAGAAGAAAAATAAAATGTTTAAGGACTAACAATGGTGGTCAGTTTTGTTTTGATGAGTTTGAAAGGTACTGTAAAGATCATGGGATTAAAAGAAATAAAACCACACCCTACACTCCATAACAAAATGGAGTTGCTGAAAGGTTCAACAAGACAATGATGGAAAGAGCACGAAGTATGCTAAGCAGTGTTGGCTTGGAGGAGAAGTTTTGGGCTGAGGCAGTTGCAACAACACGTTATTTAATAAACCGTTCTCTAAATTTTTCTCTTGTTGAGAAAACACCTTTGGAAGCATGGTCTGGAAAGAAGCCCTCTGAGACACATTTGTGTCTTTGGCTGTGAGGCATATGCATATGTTCCAAATGAAAAAAGGTCTAAATTGGAAAACAACGTTGTTAAATGTATTTTTATTGGTTATAGTGCTGACATAAAAGGATACAAGCTTTGGAATTATGATACGAAGAAGGTTCTATACAACAAAAGTGTTATTTTTCATGAGCTGAAGCCTTCTACTTTGGATCTGCAGTCAGAGACAAAATCAAAAAATAAAAAGGATGTAGTTGAAATTCCTCCAACACCAGATAAAGAGGAATTGAAAATTCAAAATGTACTTGAAACTAAGGAGAGCTCAAGTAGTTCTGAGAGTTCTGAAGAAGAAGATCAATCTCAGCCTTAGCTTGTGAGGAGGTCAAAATGCGAAAGAAAGTAACCTGATAGTTATTGGTTTTCTTTGTTAGATTCTACTTGTGCCTATGCTTTAATTTCTAGCATTGATTAGCCTAGGACTATGAAAGAGGCATTTAGAATTTCTGATTCAAACTCTTGGTTGGAAGCCATGAATGAAGAAATGACATCATTAGAAAAGAATGATACTTGGAGTTTGGTGCCCTTGCCTGAAGGTAGAAAAGTTGTTAGCTACAATTGGGTATTTAAAAAGAAAATAGGTCTGGATGGCAGTGTGGAAAAGTATAAGGCAACATTGGTTGTGAAGGGATATTCCTAGGTAGAAGGAATTGATTATGGAGAAATTTTTTCTCTTATAGCTAAGCTGATGTCTATCAGATTTCTTTTGTCACTTGTAGCAGCGTATGACTTAGAGATTGAATAGATGGATGTGAAGACAACATTTCATCATGGTGACCTTGAAGAAGAAATTTACATGTCCCAGCCTGAGCACTTTATGGAAAAAGGTAAAAGAAAACTAGTTTGCAAGTTGAAAAAGTCTTTGTATGGATTAAAACAATCTCCTAGAATGTGGTACCAGAAGTTTGACATTTTTGTTTTATCATTGGGATTTGTAAGATCAAAATTTGATCATTATGTGTACTACAAAGCTGAAAATGATTGTGTTCTTATTATTTCTCTCTATGTTGATGATATGTTGTTCATAGGCAATAGTAAGTTAATGATTTCTGATCTAAAATCTCAGTTGTCTGCAAAGTTTGAAATGAAAGATCTTGGTGTAGCCAAGTATATTCTAGGAATGGAAATAACCAAGGACTGGAAGAGTAGAAAAATTTGGCTCAATTAGAGTAAGTATATTAATAGTGTTATAGAGAGATTAAGTAGCTTTGTTATGCTCTGGAGGTGTCAGTAAGATCTTCATCAAGTGGGAGATTATTGGAAAATGTGCCTCAAAATTACTGACATGAAACTCATGAAAGAGAAAAATCAGTGAGAGCCTTAGAATGTCTTACCGACTAGCAGCTCTGTTCTAAACTTTTGAAGAGCTCAAATTGGTGTGACTTTGGAACTGTCTTGCCAACGAAAGTCATCAACAAGACATGGTTGTTGGTGTGAAAGTTCTAACTCTTTCCGTCCTGGTAGAGCTCTTGCCGACCAGTTGATTCCTAGTGGTTGTTGAAGAGACTCTGGCCAATGAACATATCGAAGTAATATGAACTGTTGGGTATGCCTTTGGTGTGATCTCCTGTAGATGATTGTGGTCTCGCCAACAAGTTTACATTCAGTATGATCTCTCATTGACAGTGTTGGTCTCACCGACAGTTCTATGTTCAAAGAGAACCTTGCCGATGGATATGGTCTCGCCGACAGGTTTGCATTTGGTGTGATCTCTTGTCGATAGTGTTTCTCTCACCGATAGGCTAGTGTATTCAGTATGACCTCTTGGAAATAGCATTTCTCTCGCCAACTATTTTGTGATCGGTGTGAACTCTTGTTGATAGAGAATATCTCATCAATGGATTTATGTTCACTGTGAACTCTTAGCGATAGTGAAACTCTTGTTGATAGTTTTGCAATGGAAATCGATGAGATGTCTTGCCAATGGTTTTCTTCTTGCCAACGGGTACAATTTCAGTGTGAACTCTTTCCGATAGCACTCATCTCATTGACAGCTCTACATGATGAACATCGGTGTGGCATAAAGGTTCTATAAGACTCTTAGCAACAGTGATGGTCTTGCCGATAGTTCTGCTATGGAAATTAGTGATAAGTCTTGCTAATGGAGTCTGGCAGATGGTTTTGCATTCAATATGACTCTTGCCAATGGTGGTGACTCTTGCTGATAAGGATAGTTGGACATTATGGCATCGGGGAGACACGGTCTAGTGTCTCACCAACATGTGATTTAGTTGAACACTATTTGACCGAACATCTTTCCTATGTGGTGTGTTCTGAGCCAATGAGAGAAGTAGAATGTGAACCATTGGCAGTTGGACTGTTGTGACCATTCCTATGTGGAAGATGAATAGTTTGTGAGGAAAATGACTATGTTCTAGAATGGTCGATGATGGTGAATAGTTTGATGGCGTAGAGTTGCTCGATGGAATACAGATTGATCTGAGTGAATTCATTGTATATTTTATGAGAGATATTATGTACAAGATTGATCATTGAATGTTGTTGTAAATTGATATCAGAAAGTGAAGTATGTACTATGTATGTAATGTTGTTTACTATAATACAAAGAGGCTTTTCTTGGTGTGGTGGAATTTTCTCCCGTAAGGGTTTTCCCACATAAATTTGGTGTCCAATTGTGTATGTGTCCATTTCTCTATTCTATTATTCTTTTCATGTGTATCTTATTGAACTATAATTGCAAAATTTAAAGTCACCTTTGCATTCTTCCCTGAGGTTTTGGTGTTAGGAGAGTTTGTTCTGCATCTAAGCTTTCCTTACAAGAATATCGCCATCCAGGCATACCTAAAGGCCATAGACCTGCTAATCAACTTATTTCTATAAAGAACCTACCTTGCGCCAAACATTGATTCCCCATCTAAGGTGTATCACCTGACCATAAAATTGTAGTGGTAGATAATTTCACCATCAGGTGGTTTAAGAGGGGTTTTCCCTCCCCTGGGATATCCTCAGATGCCTAATCTAACCCCTTTATTCAATACAGTCCCAAAGATGTCCCACTCCACCTATGGAACTTTGGTTGAGTTACAACCTCCACCCCCACAACAATGGATTAATGATGGGACTTTAGATTCCTCCTAGCAAACTCAAAATTCCCATAATCATGTTGGAGGGTCTAACCCCATGACTCACCCATCAACTGTAACAACTACAGAAAGTGAGCGTACTGCTCATTTGACAATAGAGTTAGAATCTATGAAGAAAAATTTATCCCAAATGACTAATGAGATGGCACAATTCAAGTTTAACCCCCATAAAAAACAAAATTAGAATCAGAATTATCAGAATCTGGGAGGGTATTCCAACCAAAATAACTACTCTAACTAGAATCAAAGGAACTTTTAGAATCAAAACTTCCCCAACCAAAACTATTTGAACCAGAATAGGGAGTATAACCAGAGACCCAGTCACAATAGACAATGGAACACTGGACCAAACAATGGGTGAGTTCCCCACAACTATGAAGCCAATGAAGATAAACCACATACTGCAAATGTTGCAAATTTGAACTTCATGACTAACTAGTGTAGGTTACATGACATTGCAACCTATTATGAAGTTAACTATCCAGAGATGGAAAAAATGGTTAAGATTGTACAAGTTGATTCTCAACCACTATAAGGTACTCCGAAAAAGGTGGTTGATCTGTGGATACAACCATGAATTTTGAGACCTATGAGAGGGATCTCCCTTCTCTAAAAAAGGGGAAAACAAACTAGAAGTGGATACATATGACACTCAGGCTTTCCAAACCAAGGGAGGCCATTTTGTGAGAAATCAGAACAAGGGGCCATTTACCACATCCGCACCTCCCAACAATATGGTTCCACCTAATCAAAATTTTGACAACAATCTACCTCCACCGAAAGGCCCACCTGAGTTTCTAAATAGAGGTAATTTTGCATTCATTCCTAACTATCAGATGAATGATAACATGGAATTTGATTTCATTTCAGAAATACAAAAAAAAAAAGACCTCTCTATCATTCTTTGGCATTCTAAAGCAGTACCCCCCAACAAGACATCATATTGAAGGCCTTGGAAGAGGCATATTGGTTGAAAGCAAAGAATAGGGTGAATCCACCTACTGATTTGAACACAGTCCTATGTAGAGGTAATATAGGGACACCTCCATTCCTTTTGAGTTTGAACATTTTCAAAAAGAATCTACATAATTTCCTTTTGGATTCCAGAGCCTCAGGTAGGGTTATTCCTTTCTCTATTTGCAAAAAAATGGGTTTAATTCCAGTTCAAACTCATAAGAAAGTAATACAGTTAGATAAATCTGGGGTTAATGTTGTAGGGGAACTAAAAAATGTGCATGTGCAGATTGGATCGAACCCACAGATCCAAAATTATACGGATATTTAGGTTGTTGATATCCCTAAAATGTATGAAATGCTCTTAAGCTGGGACTTGATGAAAATCATAAGAGGTTATCTCTCCCTGGATTTCTCACACATTTGGTTGCCATGAAAAGGGGTAGCAACTCAAATTAGGATTGAAAGCAAACCCCATTTGAAACATATGATCATAGAGTATGACTACCTTAACAAAGTAAGTTATTTTGAAACCAAGATAGGAGTGTATAGGAGGTAAGAAATTATGACCTTTTTGATGTTTAATCCTATCTGACCACAACCTCTAGAGCATAGTGACCCTATGACCGCTGTCAACCAATAAGTTTTAATCCAAAAATTACAATAGGATAAGCTAGTTTTGGGGGAGGAAGTTGATTTGTGGAGTTTTTTACTCCTAAAATGGTGTAGGGTCCATTACTGGAACCATTCTCAGTTGATGTGTCAACCCTGTTTAGACATTTTGAATTAGGTCTACTAGTTAGGAGAGACCTCTAGACACAGTCCCAAAACATCTCCAAAGCAGTTTCCATTTGAAGCTAAGGACGCGACTGTTCTGACAAGGACAAATAGTACCAAAGAGGAAGTCTTACCCCTAGTTGGTCATACTCAAATCCTACATTTTGATTCATGAAATAAGGTTAAAAACATCAAAATTTATCCAACACACCCACCCCTGCTAACCTTCCAATTCCCAGGGAGTTGCTCAAGAAGAAAATCAACTATAAAACTATTGATCAAGATGAGATGCAAGGAATAGTTTTTGCACATGTTTTAAATCTTAGTGAAATATCTGATGATCATCATTTACAACAGTCTCTCGATCTTGATATCCTAAACCAGTCTAAGCCACCACCTATTTCTCATAAACAATCTCCCATATATGACTCAAAGAAATAAATCCCAACCTAAGATCAGTCGTGGATCCTCAAATTTGATGGTTCCAAGTCTAGAATAGGGAGTGGAGTTGGAGTTGAACTAACAAACTGAAAAGGGAAAACCTACTTTGCTTCTTACAAGTTCAGTTTGGCAACACTAACAATGTCATAGAATATGAAGCACTTGCTAGAGGACTGATGTTTGTACAAGTTAGAAGAAAGTTATAGCTCTGACATACATAGGATATTCTAAGGTGATCGTCAAGCAAGTTTGCAACCAATACACATGCCATAACAATGGATTGGCTACATACAAGAACAACATATGGAACTTGATAGAAGACTTTGATGCATTTAGAATCAAGTTGATTCCTAGAGAATATAACTAGATTGTAGATGCACTTGTTGTTGCTACTACTACTTTGGAACCCATGCAAGATTCCAAGTTAAAGAGGTTCTCTATTGAATTAGTAACAATCCCAGCCATCCCAAAAAAGTCTGAAATTTCCAAGTTTTTGATGACGATCAACATATACTTGCCTTTTTGGTGAGTTCAAATGTTTTTTAGGGAAAAATCATCAATGAATCTAATAGAGATCAATGAGACTTGGATCCCAAAAATTGTGACTCAAAGGGAATAATTAATCTAAAAACCAACAACATTCCTAAGGGAATGGTAGCATTGGAAAGGATCTTTGATTTTGAGCCTCGAGCTCGCAAATGACTTTCTACAGATAGTGATGGAGGGAAGTATGAATCATACAATTTGGCAGATTTGGGCCTAGAGAAAAATATATTCATTGGAAAAACTTGCCTGAAGCAAATTCAAGATAAAATATTAAAAGTAATGAAAGAAAACATTGTAGCAATCACGTGGGAGTACGAAGATCTGAAAACTTTTGATACTTCAGTAATAATTCACATTATCCCTTTGAAACCTGAAGCAAAGCCCTTCCATCAAAAGCAGTGCCCAGTGAATGCCTTGATTGAACCTTTGATTCTTAAAGAGGTATAGAAGTTGTTAACAAGAATAATTTTTCCAATAAGGGATTCGACCTAGGTTGCAAATCCAGTCCATGTTCATAAAAATCATGGGGAAATCAGATTATGTGTTGACTTTAGAAACCTCAACAAAGCTCCAAAGAAAGATACTTACCCACTTCCTTCTCTTGACGAGGTGTTGCGGATAGTTAATGACTCGTAGATGATGTCATTCTTGGATGGCTATTCAGGATACAATCAAGTGTTGGTTAGCTATAAAGACAAAATGAAGATAGCTTTCTGATGTAGAGCATCTACCAAAAACCAAAAACCAACAAGGGTAACTCCTAACAAAAAACATAACTGAGAAGATCAATTAGCAAATCACCAAATAAACTCTCTTTTTCTTCAACAAAATCCATCGATTTCACTTGCCATCCACAAGGCTACCAATCAGCCAAATCATTCATCAGTATTCCAGACCTTTATCAGACTCAAATATACTTTAACCAACATCAAATTGATTGAACCAAAACAATAACACCATTGGAAAACATTGTACCACCCAAACCATTCACTATTCATTAAATTACCCTTTGTTTTGACAAGGAAAAGAGACATTATTCACCCAATCTTGCTTCAATCATGTTACCAGACCTTGAACACCTTTGAACAATCACACTTTGTCAGAAATAGACTAGTAACATATCTTCATAACACTAGACCATTATATTCTTTAACTTTTCTCGTCAAACACCACTTTGCATATAAGGTTTTACATGGCTCAAACACATCAAATCTACAAGTTTTGTATCTAGTCCTTTCCCAAACCATTGATACAATTTTAACATCATTGTTTAAGTAGTTTCAACACAAAACTAGTCACTTATAAGTAGTTTTATCATAGGCCAAAACCCTAGTAGTATGGCAACATGCCTAAATCAGGTGCATCATTCAATCCACTTTGAACCATCACAAACTATTAGCATATTCTGGGACCCATTTTGACAAACAATCACATACTTTAATATCAGATAAACTTGTTTTGAAGTAAACATCAGAAAACTTTACTGTGCGCTACAAATGTGCCTTAACTAGGCCAAAATCATAAAGGAAGTAGTCTCAAATCACCACCAAAACATCAAGACTTAAAATAGTCCTTTAACAAGTCTAAAAACTCAAGATTCAACCATTTTTAGGGGCTAACAAGCTCTATAAAGAACTAATAACTTTAAGAAACCCTCCCCTTAGTGAAAGTGTAAAATCCTGGCGAATCTTTCCTTTTATTTCAAAAAAAATATTAATTTTCCTGGCAAATCTATGCACATTATTAAAAAAATTGTAAAATCCCGGCGAATCTTAATGAATAATTGGTAAAAATAATAATCATAGTGGCGAATCCTAGCAAATAATCACTAAAAATATTAATTACAATGGAGAATCTCTCCTTTAAAAATTTGCATAGTTGGTTTACGTAATTCTCCCATATTTTTTTCTTTTTTTGTAATATTGAAGTAGGGGCCCGAGGGTGGAAGCCACCAGCGGGGTCAAGGGGAAACAACCCTTGTGAGGGTCAAGGGGGAGGAGCCCCCTTGTGGGGGTCGAGGAGGAAACACCCCCTCATGGGGTCTAGGGATAGCAACACACAAATTAAGTGTTTTTTAAAAATCTCACTTTAAAATTAAGACTAAATGAAAAGTGAAAATGTTACCATCGATTAGATTTTTAATCGTCTAGTTGTAGGTTAATTCTGTGACCTAATACACATGTGCCTTTTAAAAGGCTTGCTGAGGCCCAAAATTTGTTTTGGGCCACATGATTAAATCTAATCATGTGGCCAAAAACAAATTTCGGGCCTCAACAAGCCTTTTAAAAGGCACATGCGTATTAGGTCGCGAAATCAACTTGCATCCATCTGATTAAAAAGCTAATCGATGGAAATAAATAAAAGCCCCAAAATTAAATGGTAATTTATTATTAGTGGTGAAATTATTTTCTTGTAAAAACCTGGCGATTTAGCATCCTTTTTAGTTTGTAACATTCACCATTTTTGGAGGTCCCAATTTCAATTATTCGCCAATTGGCAAAGATTTTCCACTAAAGTTTTCCCTGCTAAACAATAAAACCTTTAATTCTAGGATCCACAATGCTTAAAGGAATGAGGGTTTGTTGAAAAAGATCTTTTCAAACCTCAAATCCATCTACCACCTCTTCAAACATGTTATATTATGTCGTCCAAAGATTCTTCAATCATCACCAAGCTCATACACTTGTTTCTTCATTACCATGCTTGTAACCACCATTTTCAAGAGGAAAACTCAGAATTTATGTTAAAGGAAACATCAAAACTTTGCACCATTGCTTCCCCTACACCTGTACACATTCACAAACCAAAAAAAATCCTAAAACATTCCATTCCACATATCTAATTAACCTCCATTGGTGGAATGGTGGTTTAAAACTCAAGAGACTCTCAAAAACCCCATTTTAAGGGTTACAAACAGTTATGAGAAAGATCCTTGCAACTAACCCTTAATTTCAGTTACATCCTCTCAAAGTCACTTTATTTGAAGATTTCAAATTTTATTGAATTCAAATCAATAGAAAACAATGCTTGAGGATGTTGTACAGGCCCTAAAAGATTGAAAAATCATAAAGAAGGCATTGTTTCCAAAAAATGGGGTACTCTTTATTTCAAAATTAGTTACAAGATCTCAAGACTGCCTCTTCCTCACCTATTCCCTACTTTATAATTATTTTTTTGGTCAGTTAAACTAACTTCCTTTACAAATTCATCGACCAAACATTCTATTTTCCCACTCGACTCTTCATATTCTTGCCTTTTTTTCTCATTTTTTCACTTTTCCCAATTTAAATACTTTGTAATTTTTGCAAGTTTTACATTTTCCTTCATTTTTACCACCTAAATATCTATTTATGACTCAATTACATTGAAAATGACCTTCACATGACCTTTCCTCATTATTTTACATTTGAAAACTCAAATTTTACATTTTTTCCTTTTGAAGGCATTCAAAGAACAAGGTGCTCCTGCACCATACAACCAACCTACAAAAAAATTTCAAGTCCCTTTGGAAACATGTGGTATCAACCTTGCTTGTTCTTTCACCTACATATCAACTTCAAATTTATCTTGGCCCGCTTCTTCTTCACTTGTCTTGAATTTTTTCTCTTGTCTTTGTCTTGGTTCCATCCTTTCTCTTTAGCTTTGTCTTCATTTATCTTCACTTATATTTTCTTTTCCTTTTTCCATCTCTTTCTCTGCCCATCAAGTTCACAATCATTCTTCTCATTCAAAAGGACACATGACTACCCTTTCACAACACTCATCATTCCACTGACTCTTTGTCTATGAAAGGACACAAGACCGCCCTTTGTCATTTCCTTTTTTCAAGAAATCTTTCCACTTTTTCCATAATTCATCCTTGACCTTCTCTAACCAATCATCTTTTCATCTACTACCATCAGTGGAGTACTCTCAAACTGACTTACAATTCTCATAAAGTCTACAAAATCAAGTGCTTCTTTAGATAGGTATCCATCTCCCTTACTGCCTCACAACACCAACTCAACAAACCATCCATCTTACCCAACAGTAGATCTTGGAAGATTCCTCACTCTCCTTACTTTGCATCTTCTACCTAGCTTAATCTCCTTTGGACAATGGTGACCATAGGCCTTAGCTTGTTTTCCAACACTCAACTTCTTAGAATCCATCCTCTCTATAGCTTAGATGGATCAAGCACCTGCAACCAACCACAACTCAACAATAGCTCAACCAACTATCAAAATCAGCTAGCTCTGATACTAATTGATGCAGAGAATCTACCATAAAACACAAACCAACAGGGGTAACTCAGTCCCAAAAACATAACTAATAAGATCAATTAGCAAATAGCCAAATAAACTATCTTTTTCTTCAACAAAATCCATCAATTTCACTTGCCATCCAAAAGGCTACCAATCAGCCAAATCACTTCATTAGTATTCCAGTCCTTTATTAGACTCAAACATACTTTAACTAGCATCAAATTGACTGAACCAAAAAAATAACACCATTGGAAAACATTGTACCACCCAAACCATTCATTATTCACCAAATTACCCTTTTTTTTTACAAGGAAAAGAGACATTATCCACCCAATCTTGCTTCAATCCTGTTACCAGACCTTGAACACCTTTGAACAATCATACTTTGTTAGAAACAAACCAATAACATAGCTTCATAACACTAGACCATAAGATTCTTTAACTTTTGCAGTCAAACACCACTTTCCAATAAGGTTTTACATGGCTCAAACACATCAAATCTACAAGTTATGTATCCAGTCCTTTCCCAAACCATTGATACACTTTTAACATAATTTTTTAAGTAGTTTCAACACAAAACCAGTCACTTATATCTCTATTTTCTCATATTTACACTTTCTTGCAATCATAGGCCAAAACCCTAGTAGTATGGCAACATGCCTAAATTAGGTGTATCATTCAATCCACTTTGAACCATCACAAAATATTAGCATATTCTGGGACCCATTTTGGCATACAATCACATACTTTAATATCAAATAAACTTGTTTTGAAGTAAACATATAAAAACTTGACTGTACGCTGCAAATGTGCCTCAATTAGGCCAAAATTACAAAGGAAGTTGTCTCAAATCACCACCAAAACATCAAAAGACTTAAAAAATTCCTTTAACAATTTTGAAAACTCAAGATTCAACTATTTTTAGGGGCTAAAAGGCTCTATAAAGCACTAAACAGTAAAACCCTTAATTCTAGGCTCCACAATGCTTAAAGGGATGAGGGTTTGTTGAAAAAGAGTTTTGAAAACCTGAAACCCACCTACCACCTCTTCAAACATGTTATATTATGTCTATGAAAGCTTCTTCAATCATCACCAAGCTCATACACATGTCGTTTCTTCATTACCATGCTTGTAACCACCATTTTCAAGAGAAAAGCTCATAATTTTTGTTAAAGGTAACATCAAAACTTTGTACCATTGCTTCCCCTACACATGCACACATTCAAAAACAAAAAAAAAATCCTAAAAAATTCCATTCCACCAATCTAATTAACCTCCATCGGTGGAATGGTGGTTTAAAACTCAAGAGACTCTCAAATCCCCTGTTTTAAGGGTTACAAATAGTTATGAGAAAGATCCCTGCAACCAGCCCTTAATTTCACTTAGATCCTCTCAAACTCACTTTATTTGAATATTTTAAACCTTATTGAATTCAAATAAATATAAAAAAATGCTTGAAGATGTTGTACAGGCCCAAAAAGATTGAAAAATCATAGAGAAGGTGTTGTTTCCAAAAATAGGGTACTCTTTATTTCAAAATTAGTTACAAGATCTCTAGATTGCCTCTTCCTCACCTATTCTTGCTTTATAATGATTTTTTCAGTTAGTTAAACTAACTTCCTTTACAACTTCATCGAATAAACTTTCTATTTTCACACTTGACTCTTCATACTCTTGCCTTTTTTTTTGCATTTTTTTACTTTTCCCAATTTGACAACTTTGCAATTTTTTTAAGTTTTACATTTTCCATCATTTTGACCACCTAGAGACCTATTAATGACTCAATTACATTTAAAATGACCTTCACATGAACTTTCCTCATTATTTTACATTTGAAAACTCAAATTTTACATTATTTCCTTTTGAAGGCATTTAGAGAACAAGGTGCTCCTACACCACTTTCACTACCAAGTGGGGGACATTTTCCTATCAAAGGACGTTGTTCGATCTTATTAATGTTGGATCTAGCTTTCATTGTGCAATGGATGTTTCATTTAAGGACCTGGTAGGTAAATGTATTGTCATTTACATGGATTATCTAACTGTATTTTCCAAGAATAGAGAAGACCATGTTGCAGATTTTTCAAAGGTTCTTGGAAAATGCATAAGCTATTGCATATCCATCAACCTGAAGAAATGTTTGTTTAGGGTTTTAGAAGGGAAATTATTGGGTCACATAATATTAGAAAAGGGGATTTCGATCGACATAGAAAAAGTGGAATCCATTCTAATATTGACCATGCCAGGCAGCAAAAAGGAGATGAGGTCTTTCTTCGAGAAGATAATTTTTGTAAGAAAGTTCATAACCAGGTTTATGAAGATTGTCAAACCCCTCAATGGAATGATGAAGAAGGATGAAAATATCAAATGGATTAATGAGGCTAAGGCTTCCTTCTTGCAAATCAAACAATCTATTTCAGAGGCACCAGTTCTAACCAGTCTCGATTATCTAATGCCTTTTTACATTTTTTCCTTTGCATCTTATCATTCATATACTATTGTTTTAACATGGTGGAAGGGTGAAGGGGACAAAATTTCAATAGCTGTAATGAATTCTCCATTCAAAAATGCTGAAATTAGATATCTACCCTTGGAAAAATAGGCCTTCACACTGGTACAAGCAGTCAAGAAGTTCCAGCACTACATTCTCTATAGTCAGATCACCACCATAGTTCCTCAACTTGCAGTGAAGTCCCTTCTTATGTAGAGTGAGCTGGGAGAAAGAAGAGGAAAGTGGATGGAAATTCTACAAGAATTCGACCTTGAAATCCACCTGATGAAGCTGGTTGGAGGACAAGGCTTGTCTAAGGCTATGGCTGACATTGACACCAAGATTACTTGTCAATATTACACTGTACAATCATTCACAGGTGATCCTTGGTACACAGATCTTATTTTCTTGCTCCTAAATAATAAATGTCTTGATGGAATGAGTACCACTTAGAGAAGAGAATTGAGACTAAAGAGTTCCCATTATATGCTCAAAGGAGGAGCCTTGTACAGGAATTTTTTTGAAGGTGTCTATCTATGCTGACTCAATCAACATCAAGCAAAATAGGCCATTGTTGAGTTTCATGGAAGACCTGGTACTGGGCATGGTTCAATTGATTCCATGGCACATCATATTTTAAGATCGGGTTATTATTGGCCCCATGTGTTTCATGATGCTTGCCAAAATGTTAGGACATGTCATACATGTCAAACTTTAGCATTTAGAGAACACAATCCAGTGATACCCCTACAACCAGTGTATGAGGTAAGATCATTTTCCCAATGTGCATTAGATTTTTTCAAGGTGATTAATCTAAATTTGTCTATAGGTGACAAGTTTATTTTGACAGAAACAAATTATTGTACACACTGGACTGAAGCTCAACCTTGCAATAACAACACCACTGATGTTGTTATCAAGTTCCTTAACAAATATGTTGTTACTAGGTTTGGGGTACCATTCGCCCTAGTATGTGTTAATGGGCCTGCCTTTTCTTATGAAGAATTTATTCAATGGGCATATGAGCATAAAATTATTTTGAAATACTTTTCTAATTGATATCCACAGGGGAATGGAGTAGCAGAGTCTACTAATAAAAATTTATTGGAAGTAATTAAGAAGTTACTAGAAAGTAATCTTAGGGATTGGCACACACAGTTGAGATTTGTCTTATGGGAAGATAGGACTAGAATCAAAGCCACCTTAGAAAAATCACCATTTAAGTTAGTCTATGGACAAGACCCAATCTTCCCTATTCATCTACAGATACCCATTCTCAGATTCATGAAAGATTTTTAGTCTAACATGATGATAGGATAGAGGTCTGATTAACTAGTCTACTCAATCTGGAAGAACAAAGGGATGCTTCTTTGCAATAGTTTTATAAGCATCAGGCTATTGTCAAATGTTGGTTTGACAAAAGAGCCAAAATTAAAGCCTTCAAAATATCAAACCTTGTGTTGCTATGGGCAAAGCCAAAGAGAGGAAGGGTGATCACCAAAATTTTGACCAACTTTGGTTGGGTCTGTATCAGATCGCTGAAATCCTTAGTGGGAATGCCTTATAGTTAAGCAGCTGAACAAAACCTGTCCCATTGCTTATCAATGGATAGTTTCTAAAACCTTATTTTGGCCCATGAAGGTCTGATCGTCCGTCTGATTGTATATATGTAATTATTGGTTTTCTTGGTTTCTGGTTTGTTTGTTTGTTTGTTTGTTTGTTTGTTTGTTTGTTTGTGTTTCCTTTGTTTTTTTGTTTTTTGTTGTTGTTGTTGTTTTTTTTCTTTTCTTCTTTTCTTTTGTTTTGAAGGACCTTCATTTTTCTCCATTATGAATTGAATGGGTTGTTATTCAAAGTATACTAAGGGTACTATGATAGAGAAATTGAATTAAGTATTTTTAGGTATGTCTGTCGGGATCTTTTGTTTCAACACTTATACATTTTAGGTCCATTTTAATAATATTCTGAAAGGTTAGGAACAAATAGGTACATTGTAAGTGATCTCATAAACCACAATTGAATCCATCACATAATAGATAAAAACATTTTTTATCATAAGGGCCTATTTGTCTTAGGGTGACTGTATTCATGATTCAGGTGAAAAATTTGAGTCCTAAACACTGTCATGAGACCCACCATAGTTCTCATCCTAAATTTCAGGTTACCACATCAGTGTATTGAGAAGAGATAAGAAAATAATTTCTCCAAATAAAGCCCATTCAAAAGAAGAGAAAAGAGAAGCATAAATGATGGAAAACTCAATATGATAAGGGTAATTCAAATATCTCTGTTGGGGCTATACATGCCTAGCTAGCATTAGAGCAATGTTTTGAGAGAACTAGAGGTATCTTCGTTGGGGCTATAAATGCCTAGTTGGCAGTGGAGCAATGCACAGGATATCATTGCACGACAACTAAAAAAGGCTCAACTCACATAGCTTGAATCTTATTACAATTTTTATAGGATAGGTAGAGTCTTTAGGGAAAGAGATGCACCATACATGCACACACTTAGATTTGAAGTTGTTATTGCTGATTTACGTTTGAGATTCCAGCTCAACCTTGTTTGTTGTAACTAATCATACTTGAGTTAAAACGTTCAGAAATGAGAGGTTCTAGATGACTATATTTTTTAGTATCTTGAAAATGCTTAGAGCATTTTCCCAGCCAAGTCTCCAATTGTTATGCCTTGCATAACCACCCCACTTTTTTTTGGTCAAAATAGGTCCCCCTTTGTTTCTTTTTGTCCTTGGTGTTCTTGTTCAAGTCTTAGGAGTTGTTTCTTTTTCTCCTAAGTCCTAGTTTTCTTTTCTTTTTGGGTTTAGGTTTTGGACTGGCACTACCACTTATTACTTTTGAAAGGTTCAAGTTCTTGTTCATTTCCTGATCCTAGCCCTATGCTTTTCCTTGTGTTTTTCTTTGTTTTGTCGGAGTTGGGTTCAGATAAAAACTATTACCTTTCACCCTTTATGGTGTAAGTTTTTGTTTTCATCCCAATCCTAACTTTTTCTTTTCCCCTTGTGCATTTTTGCTTATGTCGGAATCAGACATTGGACCAGAACCATCACCAAGAAATTTCCTAAGTTCTTGTTTTTGTTTCCATCTCGATTCTGACTTCCGACACTCTTTGTCTTTTTCAGGGCTAGACTTCGAGGTGGGACTTGCACTAAGAACTTTTCAAAGTTCTTGTTTCATCTCTTGACCCGATCTTGATTCCCACTTGGTCTTGTTTGTTTGATGGGTTTTAGACCTTGGACCTTCACTTGAACATGACACTTATTGAAAGTTCGGTGTCGTTTCATGTTCTGATCTTGACTCCTGCTTACCTTCATTTTTGCAACTTGTATTTATGACTTTCACCCTGATCCCAAGGCCCAACCTACCCACATTTAATGTCTAACCATTCGCATGTGTGAACAAGTTTTTTTTCCACCACTCCTTAATTTTTGTCCATTATTCCTTGTATAGTTTTATGAAGTGAACCAAAGTGATGCCGAGAGATAGGGTTTGAGGAGGTGCTTGGATTTATCGCCATGCTGTCAAAATTCTTGGTTGCATTTTCAGGTAGGGGTTTTTACCGCCCTGCATTTTTCTTTGTTCTTGGTTTGTTGGTGTTTGTTGGTGCTCATTTTGTTTTAGTTTTCTACGATTTGGTGTTTCCCTCACTTTTTTTTTTTTTCTGTTCACGTGATTTTTCATCCCATCGTGCCCTAGCTCTCTAGGGTTTTTCCATACCACAAAATCAAAACTAGGTTTGAATTGATGAATTTGAAATTTTGACTATTTTAATCAAAATATTGATCCAGACAAAAACCTAATGTAAACGACACAATTTCAGGATATTGTTAAATATAGTTATGACTTTGTTTATTTTTGTTGTGTTATTCTCGATTCTCACATGTATTTCGAAGTTGAGAATCAAAACTACACATAGGGTTCTACCATTCTCTAAGTCTATCTCCCTCACTTCAATTATGACTTTTGAAGTCTTATTGGGATCAAGTATTAGATCATCACTGTAAGATGTTAAAAGGTTTTTTAAAAAGTACCACTCCATGTTTAGATTTTGATCCCCACATTACCATCAGGATCAAGTATTGGATCAACACCTAACATTTGACATATCATTAAGTATCGTGACTTGGTGTCAACCCGATTCTAACTTCCAACATAACATCAAGATCAGGACTGAAAATTGTCCTTTTCTAGTATGCATACTTATGGACTGGTCTATAGTAAAATCTTGATCCTGATTCCTGATATCTTATTGGGTTTGAAACTTAGGAAGTTACTTCCACTCAATCCTCACTATGGGTCTAGTTCCGAACCACAACCCGATTTCAACTTTTGGTTCATCATTGGGATCAAAACCCAGACAAAAACCTTCATTTACTCAATTTGTTAACTACCACTACTTGGTGTAGCCCTGATCCCAATTCCTAAATACATTATAGGATCAGACCATGGAATGACATTGAACTTGTTTATCACTATCGGTGTGGGTGTTGAGTCACGACAAAATCTCGACTTCCGACAGAGTTCAAATATGTGCTTAAAATGATCTTGAGTTCTTGGTTTTGTCTAAAACCTGAAACCCGAATATGCTCAATTAACTTGTTGAATGAGAATTTATCTTGAATTAATGCTAATATAATTTGAATTATTGTGCTAAATTCCTCTTCATATGTGTTTTTTTTTCCTGATAATTATCAGTAGTGTAGGAAAATTAACAAATTTATGAATCAAAGGAGGAAGTGCCCATTGAAGGAACACCAAAGGGAACAAAGGCCAAGAGGTTAAAGCCAAAACAAGTGACTCTCATAATGAAGTGTAAGGTCCAAGGGACCCCAGTACCATCTAAGTTCAGGTCTAATGTCATGAATATCACTGATACACTTATGGGAAACATTGATTTGGACCAGTTTCACGAGGATACCTTTTTTAGAGGATGCTACCCTAAGGGAAAAGAGGATTGTAGAGTCTAGTTTAGCTCATGCAGCTAGCTTTCCTATTTTTGTGCAATGTCTTGAGATCATCCTAACTGCTGCACAAACATACAATCCTACTCGAAGGTAGTGCATTGATGCACAAGGAAATGTAATAATTGATTTAACCCCAACCATGATTAAACATGTTTTTGACCTTCCTCCTTATCCCAACCTCGAGATTATGATTGAAGCTGAAGTACTTCAACTCTAGGAAAAGGATGTACAAGGGAACAAAAAACTTACCAACAAAAGATGGCTTAAGACAAAGAAGAAGTCAATAATGGTGTTTATTCTTGTTCATCTTCAATAATGGCTAAAACAACAATAGAGGAATTTCAGTCCCTGAATTTCTAGCAACATACTTCTAGGAAATTCTTTGATCTAAAGAGGAAAATTTATGGTCTATATGCTTCTCATTTTTCCCATCATCAGCCACTTCTCAAGGACTTTTGGGACAACCTTCAGGATCAATTTGAAATGATAAAAAGGGGGTATGAAAGATTAACAATTCTCTAGATGAAAGATTTTGAGGTTAAAATGGATATTCTGGAAGGAACTACTGAAGATGAGATCACACTTGATCCCATATATGAAATGGATAAAGTGTCCATAATGGATTTGGATCCCATCAATTGGATGGAAAAAGAGGAAACTAAGATCCATAAAATATCACAGGTAGTGGTGGGAAGACGTTTGAAATGAATTGAGCTTCGGTTAAAGAAACCAAGAGTTAAGGATTCAAAGAAAAGAAGTTCTAGTAGTGAACCTATGTCATCCATGAAGAAAAAAGAATACAAGAGATTTAAAAAATTTGTTGCAGTAATGGAGGTAGCTATGGAAGTGCTTACCCAAATAGAAGAAGTTTCATTGAAACAAATTGATGATGCTTTGAAGAAAGCTAAATTCACTTATGAAGCAACTACTACTAGGGTTATTTCAGGATTGGGCATCACACCTTTTTCTACTGTACATCTTGGGGAAGAAGCTTCTGAAGAAGTTCCTTCTACTATCCCTCCACAAACAAAGGATACTGCTCCTACTATGCCATCAATCTCAAGAACAACAACTATTGAAGAGGAGATCCCTCCTATAATTAATGTAATAGATTCACCTCTTTCCTCAGATTCCAAGAGAACTTCATCTCAGGAAGGAGAAAGAGAAGAATGGGAGGAATACTTGGAGAGGGTTGAGGAAGAACTTGCAGAAGAAGAAACTTGATTTGAACCTGGAAGCCTTTATGCCGAAGAATTGGAATTGAATGAAATTTTGACTCAAATAGAGCAAAAAGAAATAATGGAAAGCTCCCAAAGATTAGCGGCTGGACAACTAGCTCAAGAAGAAGAAGAACAAAGAAATAAAATTGAAGAGCTAGCCCAAGAAAAGGAAGCTTGTGAGGCACAAAGGAGAGCTAAAGAAGAGGCTCTTGCAAAAGAATTGGAACTATAGAAAAAGGCTAAACAAGATAAAGTTGCAAAGGAAGAACTCTATGCAAAAGAGTTGGGAAAAAGGTTGAAAGATGAGGAGGAGGCTGCATAGAAAGAGGAAGAAATGAAGAAGATAGAAGAGATTAGAGTCCAAAATGAGAGAATGGAGCAGGAACGGTTACAAAAAAAATAAGAGGAATGACAAAAGGCCTCTTCCTAGTAGATTGTTGAGGTAATTTCTTCTACACCTTCATCAGTAATACTTCCCAGTGTTCAACAAGTGAATACTCAACCAACTACTCCCACTTGGCTCAAGCTAAATCTAGAAAAGAAACAACAAGTGCAAGCTTAGCTAGTTGCATGGGATGAAATGGTAGCAGAGATTGAAAAACTAAAACCAAGGAAGAAACCTTGTGTTGTGCATTCCACAAAGTTGACTAATGAGGGAGATTTGATAGTAGAAATTACTACCCCTATTTTTTCCACGGATGACAGAGAATTGTAGGTTGAAGATTACAAGATAAGCATTGTCAACCTTGGAAAACATACAAGAAATTAACAGATTAATCTGATTGATATTGTTGTCACCACCACCAAATCAAGTTTAATCAAGGATAAACAAGCCAAAGGTAAGCTTAAGGCTCAAGTTGGAAAAATGAAATATTTTCTAGAGGAGTTGATTACATACACTCTTGAGCAGCCAACACCATCAAAGATCCCTATTTTGATGAGCCACAAGGAGGTGGATGGGCTGAATGAGATGAAAAAGAAGGCCACCTGATTTGATAATTGGTTCAATTTTTTTAGGTTTAGCATGGATAAACATCTATATGGAGGTTTTAAACACTATCATGCGGACCTTTCTTTGGTTAAAATGATAGAAGAATCTATAAGGAAATGGTGGGAAGAGGAAGAAAAGATCAGGTAGTACTTGGGAAAGTTGAAAGTGATAACTAAAAGATCTAGTGAAGAGTTGATCCAGTCACAAATTTTGGGTGATGAGAGCCCTGAATATGCTTCAAAGGCCATTAATGTGTATGTTTTCAAAACCAAAAATATCATTGAAAAAAGAATAGTTATGATCAAATGCATTCATGAGATATGGGATCATGCAAGCATCTTTGAGGAGATTGTTGCAAAACTCATGGACAAAACTTTACCTCTAGATCAGAGACTTGAATCATTGGGAGCAATAAAAGATGCATGGGAGGTAAGACTTGATAAATTAATGAAAGAAGGAGACACTAGTGAGTTAATAGTCATGGATAGGATATTGTACATCAGGTGTGACATGTGGTGAGCAATCACAGACATCAATCAACTGAAGGAATTTTTTGTTGCAGTAGAAAAGAGGTTTGAAAATTGAAAGATTAAAGTTGATTGGGTCAATGGACCTGATGATGATACATTGAAACAAATTTTCTGTAATTATAATGAGTATCATGGGATTCCTCATGGAGATGATAATTGAATAAGAATATTTAATTATTTGAAAAGGGATGAATTCAAATGTATCAAATAGTTTCATGGGCCTTTTTGGATAGCAGCACCTTCAAATTAGTTTTGAAATAGACAGACAACTCTAGATCCATTTTGATGAGCCAAAGATCAGGCATGTTGATCAGTAGAAGAAAGAGTCAGAACTGTTAGTCATATTTTGGCTAAATGGACATAGGGCGTACCTTTTACCACCTATAGTTGCAGCAAGGAGACAAACACTTTGAGTTAACTGGGCATCCCTATAATTGTGGATCTAGGCCCCAGATTGTGGATGTTGATTTTGATAGGAGAGATTGGTGCTAATTTTGTCTATATTTTAGAATTCTCTCCTCATTGCAAAGGTCGGCTAATTGAAGTGAGATTGGATGCCTAGAGAAACTAAATAGTTTTTAGTTTTTATAGCTTTTATATAGGATACTCAAATAATTTTGCATTTATAAGTATAAGAAGTTTTATTTTTAGAAGTTGTTAAGTTTAACGATGATGTTCATAAACAATGGTCATTCATATGCAGTGCATCTTGCTATGCATAAATGTTTCTTATTTGATGGAAATCAATAGAAGACTCTGAATTTGAAACCATTTTATTACATTATCCATAGATGATATTTCTAGATATTTGTTGATTTGTTAATTCTGATAATGAGCTTGTGGTATTTCGTTATTGAATTTTTTTTAAAAAAAAGTGATGATGAATGGTTGTATGCTCTAAATCTGCATTGTGAATGGAGTAAATGGTATGGATTGTTGCATAAATTATGTTTTTCTATGATTTTAGATTATTAGGAAAACACTCATTAGAAGAATTGCATGTCTAAATTAAAAGAAATCTTTGATCATGTTTGTTGTCCCAAACCTTGATCCATATTTTGCTATTTATTTAAACCCCCAAATTTTAAATTGCTTTGTGTTGTGCATGTTTTGCACACACACCCCATTGTAGTTGGGGACCCCCTCTTTTAGCTCCTAATGGGTCATTCTTGCTCTTGTGTGGGCTGTTTTTCCCTCATCTTGCTTTGTGCACCCCTGTTTCTAAGCCTATGTTGGTCATGAGCCTTAAAATGATTAAAATACCATTGGCCAAAATCACGAAGCTGAGTTTGACCAAGTCACTTCCTTCTACTGGATTAATCCTATGGGTTTCCCCTTGGTATTTTCCCCCAGTTTTTGTTGGCCCTAGTGGGCTCGCGTTTGTAGGTTTCCCTTTTTCGTTCACCATTTCTGTTCACTGTTCTCCTACGGCCAAGCCTTGACATCCACTCGACATGAGGACTACACACTCAATTTTTCCATTGCACCCTTCTTGCTTTGTGGACCTACAGTTGCAGGTCTCCCTATGCGGATCTTCATTCCCATTTCACCGTTTTCACAATGGCTGACCCTTGACTTCCCCCCTCCATTCTAGACTCTACACTTGTTGCAGCCCTTTCACTATCAATTAGCAATGAAGCCTTCATGATGGTCCCAATTTGTGCATTTTGTTGGAAATATGTGCCTCAAAAAATGAAGGCTAAAACCTCCATGAGTGCCAAGTCAGTGTGACAGATTCCATGTTTGGCTGACTAGCAGTTTGCTTTATTCAGTTTTGACCAGGTCGTTGTGACCTTGTTACTGTCTTGCCAATTTGTACACTAAGAATTCTATCGCTATTACATAGTGTGTTCATTGTGACCTTATAGCGCTTGGGAGACCTCTGGCTGACAAGCCATTCAATCGTGAATCAGAGTGACTCTTGGCGACTACAGACTTCAGGATAACTGAACGTTCTCGCTAAGAAGTATCAGCGAAGTGTTAATCTCTTGCTGACAGTGTATGTATTGAAGTCTTTGGGGTAACTCTAATGATCCAGGAAGATGTCTTAGCAAATAGTGGAAGTCTTGCTGACGGGGACTCATCCAAGCATTCTTCAAAATAACTCAAAGTGATCGGAGAAACGTCTCAATGAGCATTGAAGGTCTCACCTAAAGAAACAACTTTTGGAATTCTTTGGTGTAACTCTCGTCGAATGGTGGTAACTCTGATGAGTCTTGCCGAAGATGAAGAATCTTTAGGGTAACTTAAAGCTATTGAAGAAACCTCTTAGTGATGGTGAATGTCTTTCCGATAGCCAATGGCTATCGGGGTAGCTCTCAGTGACAGTTGGTCATCAGTGAAACATATGGATCTTGGTATGATGTCTCAGCAAAAGCCGATTGTTTAGCCAATAGGTGTATGTTTTTGGTGTAACTCAAGTTGTTCTATGAGACCTCTTGGTGATAGACAAAGTCTTCTTGACTATCCTTTGGAGCTCGATATGATTTGTGTCTTCGGTATAACTTTAGTGACTCGCTATGACCTTCTAGAAAAAGTGATAGGTCAGGGCGACTATGCGATAACTTGGTGTATCTCTTGTAGCTCGATATAACATCTTGGAAACTACAGAGGCTCTTGGTGACATCGAGTGCATTGCGAATTATGTTAACTGGTTGACCGTCCTATGTGGAGTCTTGTGGACGAATATGAGGTGTCGAAGGGGAACAGTTGGAAGACAGTCAGTTGTGACAGTTCTATGAGGAAGTTCTATAGACAGATTTCAACATGGATATAGTTGGAAGTTGTAGATGCTTGGGGGTTGGATACTAGTTCGATCAACAGTGAATTGTGAAGAATTAAAAACTGTATCAGTAAAGGATTTAAATATTGTAAAGGCTATAACTTGGATGTTTTCTTTTTGAAGAAGGTTCATGATGAATGTTGTTGTATAATGACACAAGAAAGATAAGTCTAGAATTGTATGTAATTTCAATTACTATAATACAAAGTGATTTCTCTTGGTGTGGTGGGTTTTTCTCCTGTAAGGGTTTCCCCACGTATATCTAGTGTTCATGTGTGTTTTTCTAATACTCTATTTCTATAATTTGTTTCATAGTGCATCTCAACTTTACTATAATTGAAAATTTAAAAGTAGTTTTGCATTCTTTCCTGAGGTATTGATGTTAGGAGATTTGTTTTCCGCATCTAATTTTCCTTACAAGTGGTATCAAAGCCTAGCCAGTTGTGTTATCCTTGGGGGTAGATTAGGTTTTTTGTTTCAATACTATTCAGTGGGAGTCTTATAGAAATTGTTATTTCCAATTACAGGTTAACATGGATAGTACATCTGGGAAGATTAAAATAGATAAATTCAATGGCAGTAACTTTGAATTGTAGAAACTCAAGATTGAGGATCTCTTAGTAGATCAAAATATTTGGATTACTGTGTCTAGAACTAAACCTACAGGCATGAAGCAAGAAGAATGGGACCTTGCAGATAGAAAAGCTAAGGGGCTGATAAGGCTCTATTTGGCAGACGTAGTTCTTCTCAATGTGCATGAAGAGAAGACAACTTCTCTCTTGCGGAAGAGACTGGCATCTATTTATTAGGGGAAATCTTTGGTGAATAAGTTGTTCCTGAGAAAGAAGCTCTACTCTTTGAGAATACAGAAAGGAGGGTCTGTAGCTGATCATTTGAATGCATTTAACATGTTTTTCACACAATTAACATCTATTGGTGTAAAGATTGAAGAAGAAGATCATTGTATGATTCTATTATGTTCTTTGCCAGACTCTTGGGATCATCTAGTGATGGCTATTGGGAGTACAACATCCAGTTTCAAGATGGAAGATGTTGTTGGTTCTTTGCTGTCAGAAGAGATGAGAAGAAAATATTTTGAGATGGCTAAGGAGGCTCTTGCTATCAAAGGAAGGTCAAAGGAGAAAGGAAAGAAGACGGACAAGAAGTCCAAATCAAAATCAGAAGAGAAATCAAAATCTCCTTGCAAGAAGTCCAAGGTGAAGTGTTGGAACTATGGGCAACCTGGTCATGTCTGAAAGGATTGTAAAGAGGAGAAAAAGAAGAAGGGCTCTTTTGATAATGGTTCTTCTCACAGTGATGGTGACGCCTTCATTGCAGCCTTGGCTACACAGGCATTAGATGATGTCTGGCTGATTGATTCTGGAGCATCTTTCCACATGATATCTCATAGAGAATGGTTCATAAAGTATGAAGAATACGATGGTGGAAAGGTGTACTTGGCAAGTGATTCAACTTTGGAAATTGTTGGTTGTGGAAGAGTCAGAATCCAATTCCTTGATGGAAGAATAAAGGGGATCAATGATGTGATGCACATACCAGGTCTGGTTCAAAATCTTCTTTCTGTCAGTAAGCTTAATGATATCAGAGTACAAGTCCTGTTCTCGAGAAGTGGCTGCAAGATGACTAGAGGTTCAATGGTATTGGCTAGAGGTGCTCGAATTGGTACCCTATACAAGTTGGATGCACAAGTTGTTCAATGTAACAATGTCTCTTCGAAGTCACTGAAAGTTGCTCATGAAGGTAAAGAGGGAACTATCCCTAATTATGTAAACTCTACAGAAGTAAAACTTCCTACAGAGAAGACTATGCTTTGGCATCATAGGTTAGGCCACATAGGAGAGAAAGGTTTAAAAACCTTGAAGAACAAAAATCTTGTTGAGGGGCTTGAAGATTGTAATTTGGAATTTGAATTTTGTGAACACTGTATATATGGAAAGTAGCATCGTGCTTCATTTTATGACAGTCTTCATAAATCTTCTGGTTTGTTAGACTATATTCATTCGGATGTGTTTGGTCCAATAGATGTTCCTTCTTTATTTAAATCAAGATACTATGTGTCATTCATTGATGATTATTCGAAAAGAGCATTTATATATTTTTTAAAATTAAATCAAAAGTGTTCAGTCAATTTAAGGAGTTTAAAAATCTTGTTGAAAATCAAACTGGTAGGAAAATAAAATGCTTAAGGACTAATAATGGCGGTGAATTCTATTTTGATGAATTTGAAAGATACTGTAAAGACCATGGAATCAAAAGACACAAGACTACACCTTATACTCCACAACAGAATGGAGTTGTAGAAAGGTTCAATAGGATAGTGATGGAGAGAGCACAAAGTATGCTTAGTAGTGCTGGTTTGGAGGAGAAGTTATGGGTTGAAGCTACTGCTACTGCATGTTACTTAGTTAATCAGTCTCCAAACTCTACTCTTGTTGATAAGACACCTTTGGAAGCATGGTTTGGTAGGAAGCCCTCTCTTAGACATATTTGAGTCTTTGGCTGTGAGGCATATGCACATGTGCCAGATGTAAAAAGATCAAAGTTGGAGAACAAGGCTATCAAGTGTATTTTTATTGGCTATAGTGCTAACATTAAAGGATACAAGCTTTGGAATCCTATTACAGAGAAGGTTGTATACAACAGGAGTGTAATCTTTCATGAGCTGAAACCTTCCACCTTGGATCTATAGTCAAAGATAAAGTCAGAAAACAGTAAGGATGTAGCAGCAATTCCTCCTACACCAGAGAAAGAGGAATTGAAGATTCAAAACGTACCTGAAAATGAGGAGAGCTCAAGTAGTTCTAAAAGTTCTGAAGAAGATGAACCTCAACCTCAACCTGTGAGGAGGTCAACCTAAGAAATGAAACAACCAGGTACATATGGGTTCTCATTAATTGATTCTACTTGTGCCTACGCTTTCATTTCTAGCACTGATGAGCCTAGGAGTTTAAAAGAGGCAATTAAAATATCCAATTCAGATTCTTGGTTGGAAACCATGGATGAGGAAATGGCATCATTAGATAAAAATGAAACCTAGAGTCTGGTGCCCTTGCCTAAAGGAAGAAAACCTGTGGGTTGCAAATGGGTATTTAATAAAAAGATTGGTTTGGATGGCAGTGTAGAAAAATACAAGGCAAGACTAGTTGCAAAGGGATATTCCTAGGTAGAGGGAATTGACTATGGGGGAATCTTTTCTCCTGTAGCAAAGCTGACATCCATTAGATTTTTATTGTCACTTGTAGTAGCGTATGACTTAGAGGTTGAACAGATGGATGTGAAGACATCATTTCTTCATGGTGATCTTGAAGAAGAAGTCTATATGTCCCATCCTGAGCACTTTGTTGAGAAAGTTGTCTGCTAAGTTTGAAATGAAGGATCTTGGTGCAGCAAGGTATATTCTGGGGATGGAGATAACTAGGGACATGAAGAATAGAAAGCTTTGGCTCAATCAGATTAGTTGTTCCAGTCATGCAGGGAACAAAGCTATCTATTGAGGACTATCCAAAATCTCCTATTAAGATCGAGGACATGACCAGTGTGCCCTATGCTAGTGCTATAGGCAGTCTTATGTATGCAATGGTCTGTACAAGGCAAGAAATTGCCCAAGCAGTGGGAGTACTTAGTCGATTTATGGCTAATCCAAGAAGAATACATTGGGATGCTATGAAGAGGTTGTTTAGATATTTGAAGGGAACTTGATATTTTTCTTTGTGTTATCATGGGAATTCAGATGAATCATAAAGGACTCTTAGCATTCAGGGTTATGTAGATTCTAATTGGGCAGGGGACATTGATAGTAGGAGATCCACGAGTGGATACGTTTTCATGTTGAATGGTGGTGAAGTGAGCTGGATGAGCAAGTGGCAAGCTGTAGTTGCTTTTTCCACTAGGGAGGTTGAATACATGGCAACTACTCATGCTTGTAAAGAAGCTATATGGTTGAAACATTTGTGTTCTAACATTGGTTTTGATGCAGGGGAAATAAAAATCTTATGTGACAGTCAGAGTGCTATTTGTCTAGCAAAGAATCCAACTTTCCATGCCAGGATGAAACATATTGATGTATAGTACCACTTTGTATGAGATATGGTTGAGGATGGAAAGGTCAATTTGGAAAAGGTTGATACTCTGGAGAATGTTGCAGATGCATTGACGAAGCCAGTGAGCACAGACAAGTTTAGGTGGTGTGCCAGTTCAATGGGCCTTAGTGCCCATGTTTTTTAGTAAGTATTATTTGTGCTTTGGAGGTGCCTGTATGATCTTTGTCAAGTGGGAGATTGTTGGAAATATGTGCCTCAAACAATATAGGCTGAAACCTCCATGAGTGCCAAGTCGGTGTGACAGGTTCCATTTCTGGCCAACTAGTAGTTTGCTTTATTTAGTTTTGACCTGGTCACTGTGAGCTTGTTACTGTCTTGCCAATTTGTACACTAAGAAGTCTATCACTATTACATAGTGTGTTCAGTGTGACCTTATAGTGCTCGGGAGACCTCTGGTTGACAGGCCATTCAATCATCAATTGGAGTGACTCTTGGCGACTATGGGCTTTGGGATAACTAAAGGTTCTCGCTAAGAAGTCTCAGCAAAGTGTTAATCTCTTGCAAATAGCATATGTATTGAAGTCTTTAGGGTAACTCTAATGATTTGGGAAGATGTCTTAGCAAACAGTGGAAGTCTTGTCAACGGGGACTCATCCAAGCATTCTTCAGAGTAACTCAAAGTGGTCAGAGAAACGTCTTAGCGAACATTGAGGGTCTCACCGAAAGAAACACCTTTTGGAAGTCTTCAGTGTAACTCTTGTCGAATGGTGGTAACTCTGACGAGTCTCGCCGATGTTGAAGAATCTTTGGGGTAACTTAAAGCTATCAGAGAAACCTCTCAGTGATGGCGAATGTCTTTCCGATAGCTGATGGCTATCCGGGTAGCTCTTGGCGATAGTTGGTCATTGGTGAAACATATGGATCTCAATATGATGTCTTAGCGAAATCTGATTGTCTGGCTGACAGGTGTATGTTTTCGGTGTAACTCAAGTTGTTCTATGAGACCTCTTGGTGATAGACAAAGTCTTGCCGACTATCTTTTGGAGCTCGATATGACTTGTGTCTTCGGTATAACTATAGTGACTTGCTATGACCTTCTAGTGAATGCGATAGGCCAGGGTGACTATGTGATGACTCAGTGTATCTCTTGGAGCTCGATATAACATCTTGGTGACTATAGAGGCTCTTGGCGACATCGCAAGACACTGTTAGTGTCTCACCAAGATGCCAGTGCATTGCAAATTCTATTAACCGGTTGACCGTCCTATGTGGAGTCTCGTGGATGAATATGAGGAGCCGAAGGGGAACAGTTGGAAGACAGTCAATTGCGATGGTTCTGTGAGAAAGTTCTATAGATAGAATTCGACATGGATATAGTTGGAAGTTACAGACACTTGGGGGTTGGATAGTAGTTTGATCAACAGTGAAGTGTGAAGAATTAAAAACTGTATCAGTAAAGGCTATAACTTGTATGTTTTATGTTCGAAGAAGGTTCATGATGAATGTTGTTGTATAATGACACTAGAAAGATAAGTTTGGAATTGTATGTAATTTTGATTACTATAATACAAAGTGATTTCTCTTGGTGTGGTGGGTTTTTCTCCCATAAGGGTTTTCCCACATATATTTGGTGTTCATGTGTGTTTGTCTAATACTCTGTTTCTATAATATGTTTTATAGTGCATCTCAACTTGACTGTAATTGAAAATTTAAAAGCACTTCTGCATTCTTTCTTGAGGTATTGATGTTAGGAGAATTGTTTTCCGCATCTAATTTTCCTTACACATTTCACAGATGTTATCAATGATCCAATACTCGAGGTTCAAGATGGTAAAACCACCAGGTCAAGCAATTAAGAGTCTACCCCTGCAAAAGGTTGTCTATTGTCCATCATCCACCATCCACCATCCATTTTCCTTTCGTCCATCATCTGCCTTCCATCCACTGTTCTTTGGCTGTCCGCCATCCACCGTCTGTCCGCTGGCCATTTGCTGTCAGTGCTACGCCCTAAATATTATTGTACATCAGGTTATGAATAGTCGGCTTGTGGCTATCTTAACTCTCTATTAAGTCATATTATCATTATTATATTGTTATTTAGTTGTTTAGGTCGGCCTAAGTCTTATATAGGTGTGTCTAAGTTGGCCTAGGTGATATCCTTGGCATAAATAGGTATATATAGGAGGTTGAGTCTTATTTCATCATCAAGTTGAAGTGTGTTCTCATTAGAGATATTTGGAGGTTTTCCCCCCTCAAATGGCTTGTTATTCTCAGTTATTATCAAGTATTTGCAGCATATTTCATATCATATTCTTCTATTGTGCAAGTTATTTCCTAACAAGTGGTATCAGAGCATGATCTTGGCACCATAGAGGCAAGGTTTTTCTCAATTTTGGAGGCGATTTTGGGAAGAGCATATCTTTCATATTTTGGTGAATTTTTTTCTGATTTTTAAAGGGTTTTTGAAGAACATATTTAAGAAGCTACAGTCCAAATTTCAGAAGAATTGGAGTAGAATTAGTAGAATTATTATAGAATTAGGGTTTCTACACTATTTTTTTAGAATCTACATATCTTGCACATATTGTTGAATTGGAGTCTAATTTTTATTGGGTTTTTGAAGACATACTAAAGGAAATTACAGTAAAAATTTGAGAGAATTTAAGTTTAATTTTTGTGATTTATTTCAATATTAGTGGTTTCCATCATGACAGGGCCTGCAACAAGGGGTAAAAAGAATGTTGTCAGTCTGGGGAAGACTCCTGATAAGGATAGTGAAAAAATCAAGGATATTACTCATAATGAAGAAATCAATAAGGTCAAGGAAGAAATTTCCTCAATTAAGATGGATATGTCAGACATGCGAAACATGTTAAGCACCTACATAGCTGAATCAAGAAAGGAGTTCTCAAGCGGCCAAGGTGAAAATTCTAGGTCAGCTACTAATGACACAAGCTTTAGTACTCCTATGGGATCTAGGAATTTATTTCCAAAGTTGGATATGCGCAAGTTCGATGGTAAGGATCCTCTAACATGGATAAACCAAATGGAGAATTTTTTTGAAGTACACCAAATCCCAAATGGACAAAAGGTCACGATGGCTTCCTTATATCTAGAACCAGATCAATTCATTTGGTATCGTTAGCTTTGCACTCATCGAAGAAAAAGGGGCTCCATCTCATGGTCAATTTTTATAGAGGAACTCCAAGCACAATATAGCAATAGTGTCCCGGACAACTTGTAACCCATTAGCTAAACTTCAACAAATAGGATTGGACATATTCCAGCAATTCCAAAATCTATCATAAGGGTGGATACAATTCACGGAGGAAAACTTGAATGACATTCTGGGTGGTCTCGGGATCACATTCAACATAAGTCATGTTTTTAGCCTAGTTCCATAAATGAGTCTTTTATCTTAGCAGGAGGTAGAGGAGAAGTGTTTGATTCCTAGAGAAGCAAGGGCTAATGTGACAAGAGGAAAGGATATTCAACACAGCCTAAAGTTGACTCACAAAAATTGGGAGAAAGAGCAAAACTTGTGTTTTCAATTGTGATAGCAAATCGATCAGGGACAAATGTAGTGAAGAAATTATTTTATTGAAGGTCTAATGAGGAAGAAGGAAGACCCATACTAGAAGTTGAAAGAGAGTCAAAGGAGGAATCGCAAGATCCCCAAATCAATCATTTCTTGTCATGCACTCTCAGGTTTTAGCACCTCGCAAACTCTCAAAATAGTGGGTTTCTTAAAGAAAGAGAATAATAGTATCAATATACTCAGATATCACTCATAATTTCATCAACAAAAAGTTGGCTACTCGTCTGGTGCTGTATATCCAGCTCCAGAGTTTCAAGTTTTGATTGCAGATGGTGGTACAGTTAGTTGTTTAGGGAAGTGTCATAGCATTAAATTATCCATGGGAGATTATCAACTTGATACCCCAATGTATACGATATCCATGGGTGCAACAGATATTGTTTTGGGAGTACAATGGCTTACTACATTAGGAACAATTGAGATGAACTTCCAAGAACTATTCATGAGATTTCAATCAGAAGGAAGGCTAGTAGAGCTAAGGGTGTTGAAGGAAAAATCTCCACAAATGGTAAGCTCTCATCAAATGCAAAAGTTGCTTAAGAAAGGAGTGGATGGATTTGTGGCCCAACTATATTTCATTAAGTCTCTCAATCTGTGCCTATATCCGGTTACAAGCTATAGTGATCGTCACTGATTGTTCGGAGATATGCCTAAAGGACTTCCTCCTAAGAGGATGTGATCATCCCATCAAGTAGTCTTGAGGCCAACCACCGAACATCAGGCCTTAGGGTATCCACACATACAAAGAGTGAGATAAGAAAAATTGTTGAAGAGATGCTAGGCGGGAATCATCAAAAGCATAGCCAAAGTGCTTACTCCTCTTTGGTGGTGATGGTACGTAAGAAGGATGATACTTGGCACATGTGTCCAAATTATAGAGTGCTCAACATGTACACTATTAAAGATAAGTTTCCAATTCCAGTCATTGATGATTTGCTAGATGAATTAAATGGAGCTATGTTTTTTACCAAGTTAGATCTTAGATCTGGTTATCACCAAATTCGGATTAAGGAGGAATATATTTGTAAGATAGCATTTTGGAATCATGAGGGTCATTATGAATTTTGGTGATGCCATTTGGTCTTACCAATGCACCATCTACATTCCAAACTCATGAGGGTCATTATGACTTTTTGGTGATGTCATTCGATCTTATCAATGCACCATCTACATTCCAAAGTCTGATGAATTCCATTTTTAAGAAGTTCTGGAGAAAGTTTGTGTTTGTATTCTTTGATGATATATTGATTTATAGCAGGACTTGGGAAGAATATTTGCAACATGTGGGACTGGGCATTACAAATACTTTAAGATCATAAACTCTATGCTAAGCCATCCAAGTGTACTTTTGGTATTACAGAGGTGGAGCATTTGGGACACATAGTTTCACATGAAGGAGTAAAGGTGGACCCTAACAAAATTAAGGCTATCATGGAATGGCCTATTCCAAAAACCATTAAGAAACTGAGAGGATTCTTGGGATTGACAGGGTACTATAGAAGATTTGTGAAGAATTATCATAGTATAGCAGCACCTCTCACCACTCTATTGAAGAAGGATTCTTTTCATTGGAATGAGTTTGCCAATACAACATTTGAGAGATTGAAGGAGGCTATGTGTACAACTCTATTACTTGCCACTCCTGACTTCACCAAGGAATTCATTGTGGAATGTGATGCTTCTAGAAATGGGATAGGAGCAGTGCTCATGCAAGAAGGTCAACCAATTGCTTTTGAGAGTCATCAATTAAAAGGTAAGAATCTACTAAAACCTATTTATGAGAAGGAAATGCTAGCAATACTCCATGTAGTGAAACAATGGCGGCCTTATCTATTGGGTAGAAATTTCAAGGTTAAGATAGATCATGATGGCCTAAAATATTTTTTGGAACAACTACTATCTTCCAAGAGCAACAAAATGGGCTACTAAGATGTTAGGATAAGGACTTCTTTGAGATTGTATATAAGAAAGGGAAAGAAAAATATTGTCGCAGTATGCACTCATTGGCGAAGGATGAGAAAGATGAAGCCTTTATTGTGTGCCCTCAATATTACAAGCAAATTGGGTGGAGGAAATGTACAGAAAGTGGAAAATGATGCCATGCATGCTAACTTCATCTATAAATTAAAAAAGGATCCTAGTAGTTCAGATAAGTTTTGTTGGAAGGGAGATACTCTTTGGTATAAAGAGTGTTTGTATCTCTACAAGAATTCCAACCTTAAAATCAAGATTCTCACAGAGTTGCATGAGTCTCCAATGGGTGGTCATTCAGGATTTTGGAAGACATATCATCGAGTCAAGCAAGATTTCTTTTGGGAGGGGCTAAAAGGTGATGTTCAAAATTTTGTGGTTGAATGTTTGGTGTGTCAAAGGCATAAAGAGGAGACAATTAAGACACCAGGTCTCTTGTAACCCTTATCTATTCCTAGCCAGTGTTGGGAAGAGGTATCCATGGACTTCATCATAGGGCTTCCCAAATCTAAAGGTCATAATGTCATCATGGTGGTAGTTGATCGGCTCACTAAATATGCACATTTCATTGCATTAGCACATCCTTTTATAGCAAGTGCAGTGGCTAAAGCTTTTTTGGAGAATATCCAAAGCTACATGGTACACCTAAAGTTATTGTTAGTGATCATGATTCTATCTTCACTAGTCACTTTTAAGATTTTATTCTCATGTTTGGGTAATCGAATTGGCTCTAGCTCTTCATACCACCCTCAATCGATGGGAAAAATAGAGGTTGTTAATAAGGTTTGGAAGGATATCTATGTTGTTTCACTTCAGAGAAACAGTCTTAGTGGGTAGATTGGCTACCACTTGCGAAATGGTGGTATAACACTTTTTTTCATAGCTCATAAAAAATGTCTCCATTTTTGGCACTTTATGGATATCATCCTCCTTCCATCACATCATCAATTAAGGTGTCCCCAAGAGTTCAGGCAGTAGAAGACCACTTGCTTCATCAACAACAAGTACTTTCAGGACTCAAGGAGAATCTAGCCATGGCACAAAATCGAATGAAACAACAGGCAGACCAACATTGTAGTGAAAGAAGTTTTGAAGTTAGGGATTGGGTCTTCTTGCGATTGCAGCCTTATAAGCAAATCTCACTAAAGCAGCAAAGAAAGAATAATAAGTTGTCTCCAAAGTATTATGGTCCATACCAAATCATGTAGAAGATCGGTAGTGTTGCTTACAAGCTTGAGTTTCCACCAACAACAAGGATACATCCAGTTTTTCATGTTTCATGTTTGAAGGAGGTAATTGGGCATAATATTCCACCTCACACTCGAAGTTGATGAAGAAGGGAGAATCATTTTGGAACCAGAGTGAATTACTAAACACGCATTGGAAGAAGTCGAGGAATAGAAACTACCACCGAAAGTATCTCATCCAATGGAAGAATTTATCACTTGAAGATACATGGGAAGACGAGTTCATCTCAAAAAGTTTCCAACTTGATTAGCATTGAGGACAATGCTTCTTTGAAGAAGGGGCATGCTACACCCTTTAATATTATTGTATTAATCTAAGCTATGAATAGTCACTTGTATATCTTAACTCTCTTAAGTCATATTATCATTAGTATATTGTTATTTAGTTGTTTAGGTCTGCCTAAGTCTTATATATGTGTGTCTAAGTCGACCTAGGTGATATCCTTGGCATAAATAGGTATATATAGGAGGTTGTGAGTCTTATTTCATCATCAAGTTGTGAAGTGTGTTCTCATTAGAGATATTTGGAGGTTTGCCCCCTCGAAGTGGCTTGTTATTCTTAGTTATTATCAAGTATTTGCAACATATTTCATATCATATTCTTCTATTGTGCAAGTTATTTTCTAACAGTCAGCCTTCCATCTACCATCCTTCTACCACTTGTGGGTCTGCCCCTATAGAAGGTTGTTTTCCATTAGCCGATCGTCCACCATCTACCTTGTGCCTTTTGTTCATCATTCACCATCTGTCTACCTTTCATTTGCCATCCTTCTTCCCCTATGAAAGGTTTTCTTTCGTCCATTGTCTGCCTTCCACCTTCTATCTATCATCCACCCTCTTTCATCCATCTGTTGGTCATTTGTCATTTGCCTTTTGTCTGCCATCCTTCTATTGCTTGCAAGTTTGCCCTTGCGCAAGGCTATATATCGTCTGTCATCTGTTCACCTTGTATCTGTTGTACACCATCCCTCCACCATTCACCATCCATTCACCTTCCATTTTCCTTTTGTCCATCTTCCACCTTCTATCCGCCATCTGCCAGCTATTCACCATCCACTTTCCATCTCCCATTTTTTGTCTATCGTCCTTCCTCCCTAGGGGAAGCCCTCATTTATGGTTATGGCCCAAATGAGCTCCAAACATGAATTTTATGATATTTTGGTAAATGTATTAATGGATCTAATGCTTGACTTTTAGGATGTGATTAATATTCACTTGAATTTATATGTGAATGCACTTACTGCATCTTGTGCATGTAGGATTTATGGAACCTGCTGAGGGTCCATCGGGGAGGCCCATTGAGAAAGCTGAACAAGGAAGGAGCACATTGCTCTAGTCACCATTCATCCATTTCTCACCTCTCCTACTAGCACCCATCAATAGAGCTGGCATTAGAAGAAGGCATGTGCTGAGGAAGTGAATGACAAAAATGCAAAGGGTTGGCCTTGAAGAAAGCAGAAGGGAGTTGTCCTACTTTTCACCAGATGATGATGATCTTTAAGGAGTTGTCCACCTGGATCAAGAGCATCTTATCTATCTCATAGTGACACAAATCTACAAACAGGACCTGCTTGATTGACTAAAAAGGTCTTCAAATACATCAGATAGAGAGCAGCCTTTGAAAGTTTCAGCTACAACATAGAAGGTTGTCACTACAGGACAAAACAACTATAGTGCCAAGGTCACCAGATGACAAAATAAGGAAAAAACAAGAATGTATTTTAAATTGTGAAATATTTGGGGGTAGGTGAAACCCTAACTTGTAATGAATCTAGGCCACACATTGTCAATTAATCCTAGCCATTCATTTGGGATTTGGAAAACTATAAATAGGGGCTTGCCCCTCATTTGTAAATGGTTGGAGAACTTGTGTAAAGGCATTTTGCAGCAATAGAGAGCTACATTGCATGATTTATGGATGTTTCTCTTGTGTTTCTTCATTATGCATGCATGGTTCTACTTCCCTATTAGTTTAGTTAGTTTCTTGAATGGAAGTGATGATGGTGTTTGTTGTTACTATATTTGATGAATTTCCAGCTCATGCTTTTTGTGGTTTTTTTATGATGAATCACTTTGTAAAGCTAGTACGAGCTTCCTTACTTTATTGTTGCAACTTAGTTCAATTGCATGTTCATGATGTGTGTATGAAATCTGAAAATCTGCAGTCCTTAGAAGGTTGCACTGGTGTTGTGTAACTGTAGGTTCCTCTTGGCCAAGAAAAACCCAGTTTAGGGAGTTTGTCTACTGTAGTAGTCTCCATGATCACTGTTCATTCATAGTTTTAGGTCTAGGAACTTCCTCTCTTCCCTACCCCTTTTCCTTTTTTTTTAATAAGTAACCTAAGCTAAGGTTCATTGCACATTCTAAAGCCAAATCTAAAGCTAAAATAGGAGTTATAGATCATTGTTTGAACTTGCAACAGCTGACCAACAATTTTTGCACTTTAAGAACTACATTTGCAAACCTAACTTCCCACACTTTGTAACTTATTTGTAAGTCCACCTTGTGATTCCAACAAATCACATGAAACAACTGAGGTATTCTAAGCACTATCAAGACCTGACATTAGAGACCTTGGGATAGTATTTTGCAATCTGATTGTGGAAGATTGTCTGTTAAGAGAGGTGGTGCACCTATGCATTACCTATGTTGAGAAGTGCATACAAAACACATCAACAAAACTGGCACTAGAAGGGGGGATGGCATGTTGAGGCTACAAAGATGAAAGTTGGAAGTTGAAAAGAGAACATTCAAGAATAAATATGAGATAAGGAGATCTCTTTTAATGCTAAAACTTAAAATCAAAAAATTATGAAGGAAAACAAAAGCTGAGTTGAAATTGAGCAACGTGCGCAAATCAACATCACTCAGCTACATGCATATTTGAATAGAAGATTGAGGAGACCATTGCAGTAGTTTGCATTGGCAGACAAGTGTAGAATCCATGGTACATGTAGGCACAATGACTTGGGATGTTTGGCATTCTTGAACAGGATTGAAAGAGTCTTGCAAGGAGAAATTCCTTTCTGGGAATTATATCAACCTTTAGCCCTCACAAACCCAAAGGAAGAGTTGACAACCATGGTAGCTAAGGAATTCAAGGGGTTGATCCAAGAATTTTTGGGAAGTGAAGATGGATTAAAATTGGAGGAGGTATTGATGTCAAGTTGGTGTAGATTTCACAATGCACCTCATTCAGAAGTTACTTGCCCATCTTGAGTAGGCATCATCACCCAAGTCAAGGGTGGTTTGAATGAGTTGGAGTAGCCACCTTTCAATAAGGAAAAGTCATCCCATGAGGCAGAAGAGTTGTCAACACCAAGAGGAAAGCATAATGAAGATGCACAAAATAGCCCCAAAGGAGTTAGTGCTGGAACAACAGACACTAAGGTCGGAAGTCAAGAGGAAGGAGTTGGTTTCCTTGGGGCAACAAAAAGTCTTGATGAAAGTTCAGCTAGAAAGGAATCAAAAGGCCTTTCCTCTATCGAAAAAGGGCAGCCCTCCACTCAAGAAAAAGAACCGCTGGAAGTTGAGGATGGATCAACAAACTCTACAACAACAAATGCTAGGAAAACCAACAAAAATGTTGAAGAATAGGAGAAGAAGAGGCTAATAGCCTTGGGGAAGTAGAAAATGATGACGCAGGTGTAAGTGAACTCAGAATAGAAGACCTCTCCTTCATGAATGACAATGACCAAGCATCCAAAAATGAAGATTTGGGGGAGTGGGAACAATCATATGCTAGGTTGTCCACTATTCGACTTCCTTCCCAAGTGATGATGAAGACCTAATAATGGAAAGATACAACCAAATCGTCTCTAGATTAGCAAGAGATTGGTCTGAGCTAAGATACCAAGTGGATTTGGACGTTTTTCTACTTCCAAATTGGTGTAGACTTCATGATTCATAACATTCATAGTTCATGTGCGAGCTATGCCAAGAGGCCATCAAGCAAGTTAAAGAACATGTGGGGTAGCTAGGTGCATTGCTTCCTACAGTTGCTTCAAGGATTGAACTAGAGGACCAAGAGTTGGAACCAAACGATAACTTAGCTAAAATTAGTCCTCAAGAAGGTGCTAGGACAACAACATAATAGGAACAACATATTCCAAAGCCTTCAAATGATGAAGCAAAACACATGGGAATGTTGTCTATAGATCACCAAGAGTGCTTCCCTCTTATAGAGAATTTGTACGCAATAGATGATAAGCTTATGGAGGACTTGTAGAGACAGATCGCTCATCATACATTGATCATCTTGATGGGCTAGTGTCCCTTGCCACTTTCTTCGCACTTGGAATTGTGCCACAAAGGAATAATGACACCGAGGAAGAGTACATTACAGAAGATGATGTGGATGAAGACATACTACCTGAACCTCCCATTGATGAACATTGGAGCCTCTAAAGTGGGAGAGGGGTTCCTTCTCCATCTATAGCAACAGTGAACAAGAGGAGACAAGTGAATGTTGTGATGAAATACATGGACTGCAAAGAGAAGAAGACAAAGGTGGGGGTGTTTTGATGGCTGCCAAAAAGTATGACAGACTTTACCAACCATAAGAAGCAACTAGGAGTCTAGCCACATCGACCGTTGTTGATCCTCTTTTGCATTCTGAAAGCTACAATAGGAAAAATTTGTGCACATCATGACATTGGACATCATAAAAATAAGGTCAACACTTGGAAAAGAAGATGGGAAAACACACTACCTTTTGGGGACAATAATCAAGTGGACACTAAGATTGAATAAGGTCAACAAGATGAAGTGTATCTTATCAAAGGATAGCCGATAGGGGTTGCAGATCCCACACAAAGATTGGAAGGGGTGTTTGCTGCCCCCTTCTCTTAGCCTTATGTAAGCTTAATGTCGGGAATACTACACCATCTAGTGCCTCCATCTAAGGATTCCAATGCACCTACCGATGATGCAGTGCTCAATCTCGACTATCATATACTACCACCTTTGCATGGTGACATCTAGGTTTTATCTTTCCTTACTCCTATGAATTCTTATAACTGTGTTTATTATTTTGACTATGGGAACGAGGGGAGATGGATGTGTTTATGGATCAACCATGGGTTTAATGAATCACCTCAATTGCTGATTTTTCCTAAATGTGTGATTGAATTTGAATGCTGCAATAATAAACTTCTTCTTTTTTATTATAAAGATAAATCTGCATGGCTTAGAACTATAACGATTTCCCTAATGCTTGTGCATTCATTATGAGACCCAATAGGCTGAACATTATTTTTCCTTTCCTGAACATAGTGCTTTGCAAATATCTTTGTACATAACTCATTTTGAGTAGTGTAAGTTTCTTGTATATACCTAACTTTCCTGCTTTCGTTAGAGTAGTTGGTTTTTTGTAGGTTATGGTGCTTTAGAGTAGTTTCCTTTTTGTTTGTCTACTTTCAATTCCCCATTTTTGTTATTTTAGGTGTTTTCTTTTTGTTTTCTTCCTGCTTGCTTTCCATATTTCTATTTCTCTATTGTTGCTTTGCTCAACGTCCCTCTACTTTTAGCTGGATATGTTTATGTGCACAACCACCAGTTTATTGCCTAGGGTTGTTCTATGTATTTCTTTGATAAAATTTAATCAAGTTTTCAGAATGGACAGTGAAGGTCTTCTGTTAGTGTCAAGTGACCTGGATGTTTGGTTTGAAGGGGATAGGTCATTCACTAGTTTGAATCGGATGTATTCTAAAATCTCATATCTCTCACAGGCTTTAAGAATCTTGAGTTTGCTACAGGCTCTGTTGTGAAGTTGAGTTGAGTGAAAAATCTTAAATTCTGCTTCAACACCATTGTGATTCTTAGTCCTAAGTGTGAGCTTCACTGCTTATGGTCTAAAAATAAAGAAGAGAAAATAAAATCAAAAGAAACAAAAAGAAAGAAAGAAAAATGATAAAAATCAAAAGAAAGAAAATTCAACTTTTAGGGGGATCCAATCAACTCTATTGGGGCTATAGATTCCCAGCTAGAAGTAGAGAAATGTTCAGGAGAATCATAGTGACAACCTCGTTGGGGCTATAGATTCCTGACTAGCAGCGAGGCAATGTCCCGGATGTTTTTGGAGTTAGAATAAACTAAGTAGCTTAACTTGACAGAGCTTAGGTCCTTGCAGAAACTTAATTAAGGATGGAAATTAATGCAATTGCACACACTTGGATTTTTAGTATGCTGAAGGTTAGGTTGACTAGTTGTTTTGATTCTTTGGTTGAGTGTTTGGTTTGATTTCTCTAGAGTGAAGATCGAAACTAGAGATTCTAGGTTCGTGATTCCAGTTTGTCATCGAAATGCTTTGGAGCATTTCCCAAGCGAGTCACCATTTTTTGTGCATGTTTTTCACACACACCCCACTATAGGCAGGGATTCCTTCTTTTAGCTCCTAACAGGTCATTCTCACTCTCATGTGGGTTTTTTTCCCTTGTCTCACTTTGCACACCACTGTTTCCAAGCCTAAGTTGGTCATGAGCCTTAAAACGATTAAAACACCTTTGGCCAAAATCACCTAGCTGATTTTCACCAAGTCATTTACTTCTGCAGGCTTAATCCCATGGGTTTCCCCTTGGTCCTTGCCCCCAGCGTCCATCAGCCCTGGCACCCCCAATGTTTACAAGTTTCCCTTTGTCACTCCCCGTTTTCACTTCACCATTCACCTATGACCAAGCCTTGATGTTTTCCTGACGTGCGGACTCCACACTCCCTTTTTCCACTATGTCCATGCTTCGCAGACCTGAAGTTTTGGGTCGCCCTGTGCGGATCTCCATTTTTGTTTCACCATTTTTCATAGTGGTTGACCCTTGAATTCCCCCCCACATTGTGGACTCCACACCCGTTGCACCCCTTTTGTTGTTGATCAATGATGAAGCCTTCACGACCATCCCAAGTTGTGTATTTCATAGATATTATTAGTGATCCTAGACTTGAGGTTCAAGATGGTAAGACCACCAGGTCAAGTGTTTGTGAGTCTTTCCTTGTCGAAGTTTGTTCGCCATTCATCTATCTTTTGTCTGCCATTCGTCGTTGATCGTTCGTCTGCCTTCTGTCTACCTTTTTTCTGTCATCCACCTTTTGTTCACCATATTCTAGTTGTCTATCGTTTGTCGTCCATCCACCTTTCACCTTCCACCTTCCATTCATCATTCGACTTCTACCATCTATCATCGATCTGCCTTCTGTCCACCGACCATCTGTCATTCACCTTCTATTTGTCCTCCTTCTGCCACTTGCGGGTCTGCCCCTACAGAAGGTTGTTCGTCATTTGTCATCTACCTTCTGCCTTTTGGCTGCTATCCAACATATGTCTTCCTTGCATCCGCTGAATGTTTGTCATTTTCCTTTCATCTGCCATCTTTTTACTGCTTGCGGGTCTACCTCTGCAGAAGGCTATCTGTCATCCACTATTCGTCCCCACCTTCTATCCATCATCTGCCATTTGTTGTCCATTCATTTGTCCGCCTTTTTTTCCATCGTCCACCTTTTGTCTGCCGTCCACCATCCATCCGTCGTCTATTTTCCACTGTCCTTCTGCCCTAGGGGAATTTTGCACCCTCGAATTCACATTTATGGTTATGGCCCAAATGAGCTTCAAACATGAATTTTATGATCTTTTGGTAATGTATTAATGGATGTAATGCTTGACTTGTAGGATGTAATTAATATTCACCTAAATTTATATGTGATAAGGGTGCACACCTTGGAACAATCCCCCATAGTGTAAGAGGGGTTTGAACCCCTGACCTAGGCTCTAATACCAATTTTTGCAAAGATGGTTGTCGTTGCACCAAAATATTGCCCTATTAATGCCTAATGTAACTTCCAGAGTTAATGAATCCATAGGAGGCGGTTATGTTGTGTTAGGAACCCAAGTGTTGCACTATACAACACAAGGATACCAAGGGCACACACCTTGCAATAGGTTTTTCCCTCATTAGGTTTTCCATGTAAATATGGTGTCATCTTGTGGATGTCTGTTTCTTGTTTCATTTTCATTGTTGCTAACCTAGTTAAGGATATAATTGATATATCTTTCATTATTGAATATTGATGAATTATTTAAAGGTTTAAACTTCTATATCATTCTTTGCTACAAATTTTGGTAAGGGTTTCGATTGGGTTAAGAAGTTAGTATTGTGCTTAAGGGTTCAAGTTCTAGAGGGGTTTAATTTTTTATAGATACTGATTCACCCCCTCTCAGTATCCAATGTATTCAATAATTTGTATCAGATCCAAGTTCTTCTGAAGAATCTTAACAACTTCAGGAAAAGATCCAAGATGGCACATGATGTTTAATAAAAGTATCATAGTTTTGATGGGACTAATCATGCTTTCTATAAATTGAGAATGGAAGGCCACCTAAACTCTCTAGGGTTTGGTGTTTAGAAATCAATCAAGGATGATTATGTTGCTCTTGCTAATCCTCTAATAAATCTACTTGAAATTAGACTATTTGAGTGCAATTCCAAGGCTAGGAATGCTCTCTTGTGTGGGATAGTTATTGTGTGGTCTCACAACACACCCCAAGACTAAAAAGACTTGGGGACCCAAGTGAAAATTTTTAACTCTTATGGAAGGAGATAACTAATTGGAAGATCACCAGAAGTGAAGAAAGGAAAAGAAATCTTTGATAAAAGAGTACTCTATATTGTAGGTGTTTTGTATACTGAGTACCAAGTACCAGAAAAATAGAAAAGGTGAAAGGTAATGAGAAGTTTAAAGTGAAAGGCTCCAGTCTGGTAAGATGGAATTCTAGTATAACTAAGTTTTGGGAAAGTAAGTGGGTAAAGCTAGATACTGGGTACCGGGTACTGGGTTGCAATGTGAAATGAAATGTTAAAATTTTAGATTTATCTAATGATCCCAGTGAGCTGGTATATATACAAGGATTCATGATATGTTTTTTGAAAAAAATGTTAATTATGGATTTTTGTACTAACATTTGAATAATGGTTTTATTTGCATGAGATGTTATAATATTTTTTTGTCTTTTTTTTTTAAAGGGGGATTTAATATATGTTATTTTTGATTGCAGGAGATATCAACTATGATGCAAAGCTCTGGTATGGATGGTCAGGAAAACTTGAATCATGGATGGAATAATTCTTAATCTAGTTTGATCACTCTGGGAAGCAATAATGTAGATAGCTTTGAGTCCACCGGAATGTTGGGGATCTCGGTATTTCACATATGGTGGGAACAAATGCTAATCTTCAGGAGAGCCCATTCCTGAGAGTGACAGAACTGGAGCTAAGTGAAGTGTAGGGGGCGAAAATTCCACCTTATCATTCTGAGTATATGGGAAGCCCCTACATATTATCATGATTCGAAGTATAATCCTGGTGAAGATTTCAGATGAAAAAGTAGAAGCCGAAGAGCTTCAATAAGTAATTGGAGTTGACTTCCATTGACTTCAATTGCAATTCTCCAATTGGTTAGAATATTCCATGTGCCTTGATGAAATTGGTCCTTTAGATTTCTTCTCATGTATTTTTCATATCCTATCTAATCCTTGTGTTCTATAAAAGGCTAGAGGATGCTTCATTTTTATTTCAAGTTCAGAATTTGTGGATGTAGGAGCATAATTTTTTTTAATTTTTGTTCCTTTTTCCTATTTTCTAAACCATTTTGGCATAAAAATTTGTATGCACATAGACATTAATTGATATCAGAGCTTTATGGATAGCTACCTATCTTAGTATCTTTTGTAGCTAGTTTTGTAAGTTCAACTGAACAAGACTGTATGATGCACCGTTTAAGAGTGTATATAGAACCTAATCAGTGTCCATAAATGAAACCCTCTCTTTAAAAGCTTGCACCATTTTATATGTAGCTGTGAAGCAATCTGGTGAAATATAAAGTGGTTTGCTCTATTTTGATTAATTCTTTGGGGCATCCATGGAGAATAACTGGGAGAAACTTTTATTTTTTAGTATTTTTTATACTTTATTTTAGAGTAGATGTATAATATTTTGAAAATGTTCCAAAAAAAAGAAAGAATATAAATGAATGGAAAGAATTTTGTTGAAAAATATTTTATTTTCCATTAAATTGTTGAATGCTTAATGCTAAATCTACTTAAGCGATAGCAATGAATTTTTATGTTTCAAGAAATATTGTGTCATATCTTTTGGTTTCATGATATTCAAATTTATCAATTCAATTCGAAGTGTTATCTAAAATGTTCAAAGAATGACCGTAGTCCCCGTTGAGATTAACAACAAATGTCACATCATTACCCGAGAGCGACCCTAGTACAACCATGACCTGGTTATCATAGATTTGGGATTGAATGAAAGCCAATCTTTTTTCCTGTGAATGTAGAATTTACCTTTAGTTTGTCTTTGTTCCATATCTTTCAAGAAGGATAGGTTCTTCACGGTCTTGTCTGTGGAGATTTTATTCGACTTGTTTACTATGAGTAAAACTGTCATCAGCAATAGCTAATTTATAACTTTTAAAGCTGATAAATTGCAATTCTATTAAGGATGTCTGGGGAAATCTTATTAGCTCATCTATGAAGGGGATACTAAATTAAAACAAACTAATATGTAGATTTGACACATTGAGGATGTTAGAGGATTAATACATTGCAAGTTATATTCTCTAGGTGCTTGAAGTTGTTTCTAGCATCACTGGTCTTGGTGGAGAAGGAAAATAAAATGAGATTGTGAAGAAGGTTTTGAGATCTCTCCCTAAACCCTATAGTCATAAGGTGCCTTCCATTAAATAATCGAAGGATCTGGATTAATACTCTATTGATGAAATATTTGGTGCTCTTATTTCCTTTAAAATAAGAGATTTTGATCAAGATGTTCCAAAAAGGGAAGCTATGTATTCAAAGCTAAAAAAATATTGAAGATAAAGTTGTTGATCAAAATGATGACTTTGATGAGGTTGAAGCAAACTTTGTGAGTCAATTGAAGAAAGGAATTAGTAACTACAAAGGTAAGTTTCCTTTCAAATGTTTTAATTGTGGAAGGATTGATCATTTTACATCAAAATGTCCTTATAAAGAATCAAATGATAGTAACCAAAGAGATATGGTCAAAAAAGTTTCTATTCTAAGGAGAGTAGTTGTTCCTCTAAAGATGAGGAGAATGATTCAAATTATGAAACCCTCTTCATGGCCTTTAATGTCGATGACATAGTGTAATGTTGAAAAATGTAAGGAGTCTATATCCTTGAATGATGAAGATATGTTTTCCTTTGAACTTGATCTAGAGCCTATGGAACCTGAAGGTTGGGACTTCAATTAAGATGATTGGAGAATAGATTTTGAATGAAAACTCTGGCCTGCTCTGGAAAACTTCAATGAAGCAAGGGAACTAAATTAGAAATATGAGACTTCTTAAATAATCCAAGGAAGATACTAAAAAACAAAATTTCAAATAGAAGAAGGTAAAAAATTTCAAATCAAACTAAAAGTGGCTAAAGGTGTGATCTTTGATTTGAAAGCTAAGTTATGTAATAAAGCTACTGAATGCTTGAAACTTGAGGAGGATATTGTCTCTTTGAGATCAATGAACTAGAAAGAGAAAAAGAAAAAGTTATCCAACGAGAAAAGTCTGGTCCTAATAGCTCCAAATAAGATTGAAAGCTTGAGACAAATGAGGAGAAAGTCTCCACTAAATATTCTAAGAATAATACCTTTAGATATGCAAAGATAGATCAAGATGGTAAGAAAGAAGGTGGGTTCATCCTTGTTTGGATTCAACAATAAACATTCAAAATTCCTCCACCTATAAGGCAACATGCTCCTACTAGGTTCAATCAATCTTTTCAAGGTTACTATTTTTCTTGTAATAAATTTGGGCATAAGGTTGTTGATTGTGGATCTAGATAAGGAAGGAGTGATAACATGAGTAGAATATCATTTATGTTTCAATGAAACAATGATATTTCATTTCATGGATATTTCAATCCTTTCAACAGCTTTGGTCATAAAGTTCCTTAGTACAAATCTAAGGTGAAGAGGAACAACTTTGTTCCAGAACACAACATTGTGTTTTAATAGTTGTAGAAGTGGTTTTGTGAAGTCATCCATTCAAAATTAGAAAAAAGGATGAAACCCTTAATTAGGAAGAGAAGGGTAATGAAAACATCTGGAAGGAAGAAAAAAATAAAGAAAATGAGAAGGATAATTCTAGACTTGTACATTTTGAACAAGATCCTAATACAAACTGAGATAGAGCACTATCTTAAGGGGAGATTTCAGTTGCAAAAAATTTAGCCCCTTAAAAAAGACATGATGCTAAATAGTTCAACATAAAAGAAGAGTTGGATTAGATTAGTTTATGTATATATCTATGGTGCATGAATGAACCCTTTTGTTGAAGACTCTTGTGCAAGCGGAAGTTGTGCAGAGGTTGGTACACATGCTCTACTTAGTATCACTCCAGGTTGGTGTACCACATATGAAGATAAGTTTCAGGAGCTGGCTAAGATAGTATATTTATCTAAGGAATATTCATGATGTTTTGATCCACCTCCCTTCACTGAGTAAGATTTAGTCTTGCAATTTAGAAGATAAGTTGGTCAAGATGTGAAGGTTTTTTACACCTTTTGAAGTGAAAGTTTAAGTATCAGAGTTTTTTCTTATGTTCAAGCAGAGCAAAGTGATGATGAAGGTTTTTTGGAATGCTCCACATTCCTTAGAAAAGAATGATTTGTTCATGCAGCCTTGTGGACATGTTTCAGGATGTTTATTGCATGCTACTATGTTGTATCAGGCAATTTGGAGGACCACAAGTATAGTTTTCAAAGAAAAGTGTGCTATTGATAGTTTTGAATGCTTATCTATTGTATAGAACATATGTTTGGGTACTTGTACAAAATGGTGTATGTATAGATTGATAAGTGTATATGGACATTCTACATGTATCAATATTTTTGAAGGTTATTATGCATGTGGTATGTTTGGTTGCCAAATTTCAAGCCAATCCTAAGAAATATCATGAGAAATCAATGAAAAGAATATTCAGATATTTGAAGGGAACTTTAGATTATGGTTTGTGGTATAACATGGATCAAAAGTTCTCCTTGAGTGGTTATACTGATGTTGACGAGGTAGGATGTGTGGATGACCAGAGAAGTACAAGTGGTAGTGCATTTTTATTGGGAGATAGTTTGGTCTCTTGGTTTAGTAAGGACTCAATGTCCTTATCCACAATAGAAGTGGGCGAAATCACAATATTGTGTCTCACTTTTTTCCCAAGATGGACATTTACATCAATATTTTTAACTGAATCTTCATCTTCTGAGACCTGTACTAGCTAAATTGTTAAGAATTTTAAGATGATGTGAACTAGTGATTTGTGAAAATTTGTGTGTAGATCCTAAATATATTATTTTTTAAAAATTTTATGAAATAAATCATGATTTTTTCAACATCTTCTTTAATAACTAGTTTTAAACAAAAAGCAACATTTTTAGAAAGTAATGTTTGTGTCGTCCAACATAAAAAAATTTCCATAAAGGATAAAATTTTAATTTTTGAAATATAGATTCTCAACATCAATATCTAGGGAAACCATATTTTTTCATAAATTTTTGCTACATATTATTTTTTTAATTAATTTCTAAAGTCATTGTAATTATAATTTGGACTTGCATGTGTGTTGTCCAACCTAACTTGTGTATATATTGAGATCTAATTTTTCTTTTTTGGTGAAACAAGGACATCAATACTTCGGGCAAGGGTATTTTTTGAATTTTTTTACAATAGTTTAACATTTTTTCACCTTTTTAGAATGAAGAGGTTGATGTTCGAAGAAAAACCTATGTTCAATAAAAATTAAAAATTAAATACATGATAAAACAAAAACATATAAAAACTATACTTTTGGAAAGCTCATTTAAAGGGCTATAATCTTGCAAAAGATAATTTCTAAATGAAGTTATTTAATTCCTAAAATGGTAAAGAAAAAGTGTTTTTTGGCCAACATTTTAATACGTGTGAAGGAGACTCCATTGTCGATCTAGAGGGGTTCTATCAAAGGGGGTTTGATCTAAGGGGATCTTAACTATCCATCTTCAATTAAAACCCTTTAGATGGAACCTCTCAAGGCTAAAAACATATCAAAATTTCCCAAAAGTGAGGCACACTATTGTGGCAAAACTCAAATAGAATATATTGCTACAACATCTTGTTACACCTAGGTGCTCTAGATGAAGAAAAATTTGAAGGATGTAAAGGTGGTATATGATAAACCCATTCCTATATTGTTTGATAATACAAGTGTAATTAATATTTCCAACAATTTAGTAATGCATTCAAGAACTAAACACATTTCTATCTAGTATCACTTTCTGAGAGAGAAGGTTGTTGAGCATGAAGTTATATTGGAGTATGTAACTACCAAGGATCAGATTGTAGACATCTTCACAAAGGAACTTTCAAAAGATACTTTTGAGTATCTCCAGTAGGAGTTAGGGGTTATTTCCTCTCCTTGTTCTAACTAGATACATAATTGGTGCATCTTTCTATTGGGGTAATTCAAGACATATCTTTATGCCTAGATTGATGGTGGATTTCTCTCAGGGGGATCCAATTAGTTGTTTCAAGGAGTGTATGCAAATCAAAGGGGGAGAAAATTTAAAAGGAGAAACAATGTACTCCTTAGGGGGAGATGGTATGATTGCTTGAAGAAGAAGTGTTTTTGGTCAAAGGGGAAGAATGTGCTACTATTTCAATTGAAGATATTTGGCCCTTTGTCCTTAAAGTCAAAGAATATGTAGTTTTTGTGGCCCTTTTTCCTTGATTTCAAAGGAAGAGAGTGAGCAAGTGTGTGTTACCATCAATTCTAAAGGGGGAGATTGTTGGAAGTGGTTGTCATTGATGTCAAAACTTGGTGAGATTATTACATATGTTTGTGAGATTGTTGGCAGTGGTTGATGACAACACTTGGTGTATTTTTTATGGTTTTCATTATTGTCAACACATGAGAAATAAGGGAAATTGTTGGCATTTGATGTCTTTGATGTCAATACTTGGTGATATTATTGCAATGTTTGTTGTTTGGCATTGGTTGTCATTGTTGACAACATTCAGTTTGGTTGTCATTGATGTATGGTGGTATTGTTGAAGTTCATGGTTGGATGCAATGCCTTTTCTGACATTAATCAAAGACATATTAGGTATTGTTGTTATTAGCAGAGTTGGTTTCATAGTGATATATTAAGATTAGGATTAGAAGTATTGTTGATGATGTTCTTGATGTTCTACAGTATGTTCCATGCTCTCTCTTACTGTTACTAATCAAATATATGTTGTCAAAAGAAATTATTGGCCTTTTCAAGTTGATTCAGTGTTTTTATTTTAGGAAGTTGTATTGAATACTTTAGACACATAAAATTATCCTTAATGATATTACACTTGAATTTGTTCACTAACATCGTTTCATCCTAAAAATCATCTTCTTTTTTCCCATTTGATTAAATAAGTGTAATTATTTAATTAAATACATCCTTTTCATCTATTAATCTAATTAATTTTATTAGGTTAATTCACCCCCTTTTTCATTCACCTTTCATCCTATTTAATTAAATAGTGTAAATTATTTCATTTATTTACTCCTTACGTCCTCTCATTTAATTGACTAATCCTAAATTATTGAATTAAATGTCATTTGTATCCTCTTTTCATTAAATAAATTAGTTATTTAATGAACATATCAAATATTCCTCAAACTTACACAATTAAATTTTCTTTTAATTAACTAATTACGAATTTTCCTTACCCATCCACTTGCATAGGGAATATTCCCTTCGAATATTCTTCAATTTGGCTCCAAAAATGGAATATTCTTTCCTAAAAAACTTTGTAAAAAACTTTCAAACAACTTTTAAAGTGTGTTTGTTTGAATCATTGTGATTTATTGATTGGTTCTTTGATCCATTTGATGAGAATCCTTGATCCATGTCTCCAGCCTTCTTTTCATCTTGACCATTGATTGAACAAATCAATCTTAACCCTTGATTCACCATTACTTCCTATAAATACCTCACATTTTGGAGACAAATGGATCCACTTCCATCAAAGCAAATTTATGTTGCTCACTTGAATATTATCTTTATTCATCCTTGCATCCATTATCAAGCTTTTTCATCTTTTTCATCCACCCATAGCATAGTTTTACCCATTTTAGCTTAAGCTTTCATCAATGGAGTTTGATTAGATTCTAATTTTATCCAAGAGATTAGGAAAGGGTTGTCATTCCATATCAATATGACACAAATCCCCTAATGGGATAAGGTTTGGAGTTTTAGATTAGGTTTCTTTTATGCTTTCATGGTTTATTTCATGCTCAGTCTAATGGTTACTCTTTTTTTAAGCTTTCAAACATCTCATTGGGATTGTAGCTTAGGGAGTTAAATATAGCTTAAATGCATTCCTCCATCTCAATCAACAATTTTACAAGGAATGATAGCACAAAACAACCTCCACAATCAAATCAACCCACAACCCACTCACACGATGGTCACTCAAAATCCATCTCACATACCCAAAAATCAAAACACTTCTATGTTGCAACAACAACAAGCTTATCAAAAATCATTGAAACAACATAAAGCTTATCAAAAAACATTACAAGAAAAACAAGCTCACGCTCTAGCTTTGCAATAAGCACAACAAGCGTATCAATAGGTGGTGCAAGCACAAAAAGCTCAAGCTCAAGCTTTGCAACAACAACAAGCCTATCAACAAGTGTTTCAAGAACAACAAGATCAAGCCCAAGCCTTACAACAACAACAAGCTCAACAACAAGGATTGCTCACACACCAACAACAACCCCAACAACAAGCATTGTTAGCACAACAATATGCCCAACAAAAATAGGGTTTGTACTATAATCCACAATAAAACATCATGAATCCAAAAGAACAAGTAGCATATATACCTCCACCCCTACCACCGTCACCTTCACAATATCAGAATCCACCCTACACCATATAACACCCCATTATACCAAAATCCCACTTACACTTCATCCACAATTCCATAGTATACCACATATGCTCCTCTACCAAATCCATAAGACAATGTGTCATCACAACTCAATCCACTCACACAACATATATAGCACATTCAAATGGGAAAAGCCAAGAAACCACATATGCAAAAGAACTTGTGTCCTTACCTCTTCAATAGGAACATAGCAATGGTACCTTTCCCACATGGTTTTGAGGTTCTAAATTTTAATAAATACAAAGGATGGGGAAGTATGGTGGATCACATCAAGGAATTGTGCATAATGTGTATGGATGTGGTCAACAATGTTTCCTACTTGACGTGCATTTTCCCACATAGTTTTCTGGACCCAAAAATTGATTGGTTCTCACAATTGCCTCTGGAGATTCAAAAATTCTAGCAGATAATCGATAGGTTCATATAGCATTTCTCCTTTAACTAGACATGGATGTAAGTTTAGAAGAGTTGTACACTCTAAAGCAAAACAAAGGAAAATCCTTCACAAATTTCTTACAAAGGTGGAGGCAGCAAGCTAGGAAGAGGAAGTGACCCATTCTTGAGGAGCAACAAGTTAGAATCATCATTGCTAATGTTAACATGGATTTATCCTTTTAGTTAAAGATGTAATGTGTAATGTCCTATGATGAGATTATCCCTAGGTACTTTAACATTGAGAGAGCCCTAATCGCACAAGGGAGCACACAAGTGTATAAATACAACCACCTATCCACTAGTTTTAACGACAAGCCATACTTTTGGGCCAAGAATAAGAATGTTACTAGTGATGGTGTTGTTGATACAAAGGTGGTCTTAAATGCTCCTAGGGAATCAAACACCTAAACCATGAGCACACAAAAACCATCCATGCCACTGCCAAACAATCAACCAACAATAAATGCTACAAACACTCAACATGGACAACAAAGAACAAACAATGCTCCTAAGTAGAAATTCGCTCCCTTAGGGGAACCTATGGAGGATATGACAAAGAATTTGAGATAGTCTAACCTTATCATACTCCCAGATTTCTCAAACTATCAAGTGCCTCAAGTCAAACCTCCTAGCTATAGATAAGATCATTTTTGTGAATCTCACTAATAAAAAGGTCATAACACACAAAAAAAAATTAGACTCAAGCATTTAATACAATATCTCATTGAACAAGGAGATATTGATGTTGATCAAAAATTAGGGAATGAAAATATGAAAATTTACACAAAACCTATGCCTGATCATGGAAAAACAAAAAATTCAGGAAAGGAATCAACTTCAAACAACATAAACCATACCCATCATACCACAATGGCACACATTTGTGTTATTCATTCATCACAACATGAGGAATTAGAGACGTATCAAGATATTGTTTTAAAAAATATTCTAAACCAATCAATGGTGTCTAACAGTATTTCATACCATAATGACATCAAATATGTATCAGATTGTGATATCTATCCGACATATGACTCAATGATTGGGAATATTAAATAATTTCCAAAGAAGCAAGAAATATCCCTTATTGCACCCATACCTACCAAAATTTTCAAAAATCATTTTTTGGATGATGTATCATCCACCCAAGGATCATGTCAAGAGGATGCTCTTGAGGATAATGAAAGTTACTCTGAATTGAGTCAGGATCAAGAAACCCTATCCAAAGAGTTTCATCAAGAGTTGAGGGACATCTTCCAAATAATCTTAAACTCCAAAGATATCCATGATATTTCCCTTGAGATGTTTCTTTCTAATGGACATATAGATGATCTTCATCCAAAACAAGAGTCTCCCACTCTTCATATTCCTACACAAGAGCAAGCAATAATTCAGATTCTTGATTCTTACAGTGATGTGCTATTGGATGTTGTGGATATGGTTTTTGATATGTCATTGTCATTTATCTCAACACTATAAGCATTTGGTGCATTGAAGACTGTATATGTTGAGGATATTGAGAAAATTGTAAAAGAAAGTATTTCCAGTTCCCAATGGAACTATGTAGGTCAAGAAGGAATTGTGTTCTATACGTTGAAGATTAGTTGATGTGGATCTAAGGGTTTATTGTTGAATTTTTCTAGATCATCTACTAAAAGCTTCTGAGGTCTACGTGAAGGTTTGAGTATGTTGTAGTCTAACAATGTGTTGTTGGTCTCCATCAATGTTCTTGAATGAAGTTTGTGTAATTCTTGTTTTCTCAGTTGTTGCAGAAGCTTCTCTATTGTTTCGTGGTGTTCTATGGCATCTCTAGATCATTCTCTATCTTTTTGGTTCATCCACATTACTTGGTGAATTCATAGTTGAAGATCTTTGTGTGTACGCTCGGTTTTTCTTGTTCTTGGCCAACATGTTGTGGATCTTTGAGGTGTAATTAATTAAAGTATTCTTGTGTTGGAGATGTTAATTTGGGTCTCCACTATGTTGTGGCCAACCTTGGTGGATACACATTAGAATTTTATTTGTAAATATAGGCTGACATTACAAATTTATTTTATTTCTTTGGCTGACAACGTGGTGATGGAATTTCATGTAGTGGATATATAAGGGCGATTAGTTCATTGTTGAAGAAGATTCTTCATGTGCTCCTATGTGTGTATATGCGAATATAATTCGATTGTTGCGTAGAGTGTGAAGAAGAATGTCCGAAGTGTGAAGAAGTGTTGAGCTTAATTGGAACTGTAATTAGGCTTGTGAAGAAGTTATTTTTTCAGTTCACAAATCTTGGATGGTTTTAATCCAAACCCTATTGTTGGATACTGAGTCCTCTTTTGTAATTGAGTAGTGAGCTCTAGGTAGTGTGCTTGAATGCTTGTGCATTCCCCTTATTATTTCTCTTTATACTTCTAGCAGAGTATAATCTTGCGAACTAACATCCATTGTGGTTTTTCCCCAACATGGTTTCCACACAAAAAATATTTGTGTTCTTTATCTCTGTGATGTGTTGATTGTTTATGGTTAATTGCTTATTCATCAAATTTGAGATAAAGTTAAGATTAATAAGAAGATTGTTAGTTCCTGTTACAACTGATTCACCCCCCCTCTTAGTTCTGTGTCCTTGTTTTTCCAACAATTGGTATCAGAGTAGGTTCCTCTTAAGAAAGTCTAATAGCTTGAGGTGATCTGAGATGGCAACAACATTCAAGAAGGACAATCCTAAATTTGATGGCTCTAACTATTCATTGTGGAAAGTTAGGATGCAATATCACTTAATGTGTATTGGTGATGCTATCTAGAAGATTACTAAAAATCAATATGCATTCCTTACAATAGTCCCTCTATTGTTGATGAGAGCAAAGATGTTGAAACCAATATCAGAGCTATTGAAGCTTTGGTGAGTGTCTTGACAGATTCAAAGATGGCTAATGTGGTAGGTTTAAATACAGCTCATTAAATGTGGAAAAAACTAGAAACTTTGTATGAAGGAGATGCACAGGTGAAGATGGATAAGCTACAAAGCTTGAAAGGAAAGTATGAGAATCTGCAAATGGATGAAGATGAAAATATCACCTCTTATATGTAGAGAGTAAATGAGATAGTGATGGGTATTACATGTGTCAGTGGTTCTATTAATGAGGATTAACTTATGGCTAAAGTACTCAGATCCTTGCCTCCCTCCTACAAAATGAAATTTCATGCTATTGATGAGTTCAAATCAGTAAAAAAGTTGACAAGAGATACGTTGATTGGGAAACTTGCTACTTTTGAGACAAGTGAGTTTGGTGAATCCACACCAAAGACTAAGTTTGCATTTAAGGCTATTGTTTATGGAAGCAATAGACAAAGATATAGTCTGGAAGAGAGTTCTAGGAAGGTATCCAAGTATGATGAAGAGCTGAAACAACTCGAAGATAAAGAAAGAGAAGTAGAAGAACTAGAAGTGTTGATTGCAAAGCAAGAAGCGAGAAGAAAAGGTAAGTATGAAGATGTATTACCTATTAAATTTTTTTCATGCAGTAAAATAGGTCATTTTGCATCAAGATGTCCTGAAAGAGTTCCTAGATCTAAATCGAAGAAGTCTAGATTCTCGAAGAAATGCTACTTTTCTGAAGAAGCAGTGATTGATGAAGAATCTGATAAAGACAATGGAAAAGAAGATGATTGGGCTTTCATTGCTACCATTGAAAATAATCATGTGGCTACAGAATCTACTAAAGATGAAAAATGTATTGCAGCTCAAGTTGAAGAAAATGATGAGTGGGTCATCGATAGTGGATGCTCACATCACATGACTTGTGACAAAAGAAAATTTGTGAGTCTAGAATAGTATGATGGTGGAGTTGTAAGATTTGAAGATAACAATGCTGGTGTGATTTGTGGCAGAGGATCCATTTTCCTTGGTGGTAAGGACAACATTGATGATGTCCTCTATGTTGAAGGTCTAAAGCACAATTTGTTGAGTGTTGGATAGATGGTTCACAAGGGATATGATCTATAGTTCAAAGATACAAGATACAAGATACGTGGAAGTTTCAGAAAATTGATTGTAATAGGAAAACAAACACAAGGTAACATTTTTCACTTGAATACTGCTAGTGGAAGTTATTTTGATTGCTCATATAGATGAAAGCTAGTTGTGGCATAATAGATTGTGTCATGTAAATTTTGACAACATTTTCAAGATAAGTTTTTCCCAAGCAGTAAGAGATGTGCCTAGATTAGCGAATCCTGCTAATATAATCTACAATAAATGTCAGATGGGTAAACAAACTAGAGTCTCCTTCCAAAGCAAACATTTTCATTCAAATAATTTACTAGAATTGCTACATAGTGACCTTTGTGGTCCTTCAAGAGTCAGAAGAATTCATGGAGAAAGGTATTTTATGCTGGTTATTGATGATTACTCTAGAATGATTTGGCTTTCCTTTTTGAGTGAAAAATGTGAAGCTTTAGAGAAATTAAAATGCTTCAAAACTATGGCAGAAAATGAGAAAGGTCTAAAAATCAAATTCCTGATATCTGACAGAGGTGGTGAGTTCATTTCTAAGGAATTCAGTTCTTATTGTGAAGAACATGGAATTAAAAGACAACTATCTGCTCCCAAAAACCCTCAGTAGAATGGAGTTGCAGAAAGAAAGAATAGAACAATTCTAGATGTAGCCAGAACCATGATGATAGAAGGAAATGTGTCTTAGATGTACTAGAGTGAAGCGGTAAGTACTATTGTGTATACTTTGAACTGAGTAAATGTGAATGGAAATTATGGTAAGACCACTTATGAGTTATGGTTTGGTCACAAGCCTACTGTTAAGTATTTCAAGATCTTTGGAAGTAAGTGTTATATCAAGAGAGATGATGATTCTCCAAAGGAAAATCAAATTTGGTACAAATCAATGATTGGTGGATTTCTCTACTTGACGCAAACTAGACTAGACATTATGAATGTTGTATGCAGGGTTGCTAGATTTCAAGCTGATCCAAAGGAATCACATGTGATTGTTGTCAAAAGAGTTTTAAGATATCTTAAAGGAACAACTGACTTTGGACTTTGGTATCTAGAGGATGATGATCTCACTTTGAGTGCATACACTAATGTGGATTGGGCTAGTGATGTAGATGATAGGAAAAGTACTCTTGGTGGTGCTTTCTTCCTAGGGAAGAAGTTGATATCTTGGTTGAGCAAAAAGCATAATTCAATTTCTTTATCCACTACTAAAGCAGAATACATTGTTGTTGCAAATAATTATACTCAAGTGATATGGATGAAACAGATGCTGAGAGATATCAGAGTGATATATGAAGATCCTATTTCCATATACTATAACAATTCAAGTGCAATAAACATCTCAAAGAATCTGGTACTACACTCTAAGACTAAACATATTTCAATTAATTTTCATTTCTTGAGGAAAAAGGTGAATGAGAAAGAAGTCAGACTGGAATATGTGCCTACCAAAGAATAGATTGCAGATATATTTACTAATCCATTGCCGAAGGATACTTTTGATTATCTCATAGGGATACTAGGGGTAATCACCCTCCTTATAAGAACTAAAGATGCATTTATTTGCATCAATATGAGAGCTTCATTGCTATATTCTAATCTCGATTGATGTTTTTGTGGCTGCTACTCAGGGGGGTAGTCAAATGTGTGGATATTTGGTTCAGATTGTGTGTTTATAAAGGTCATAGTTACCTTTTCCATTGATGTCAAAGGGGGAGAAGTGCATTGTGAAGAATTCTTGTGGAGAAAAGTTTAGTTGAGAGGAGAAGTGTAGAAGAAGTCAGCATGTTGGGTTGATGGTATTTTTCACATCATGCATTGCCATCAATGCCAAAAGGGGAGATTGTTGGATGTTGTGGATATGGTTGTTGATATGTGGTTGCCATTGATGTCAACACTATTAGAATTTGGTGCATTAAAGACTGTATACTTCGAGGATATTGAGAAAATTGTAAGAGAAAGTATTCTTGGTTCCCATTCGAACTGTGCGGGTCAAGAAGGCATTGTGTTCTATACATTGAAGATTATATGATGTGGATCTAAGGGTTTAATGTTGAATTTTTCTAGATCATCTACCAGAATTTTTAGGGGTCCACATGAAGTTTTGAGTATGTTGTGGTCTGAGAGTGTGTTGTTGGTCTCTGTCAATGTTCCTGAATGAATTTTGTGTAATTCTTATTTTCTCATTTCTTGTGGACACTTCTCTATTGTTTCTTGGTGTTATATGGTATCTCTAGATCATTCTTTATCTTTTTGGTACATCCACATTACTTGGTGAGTTTGTGGTTGAAGATATTTATGCACATGTTTGGTTTTTCTTATTCTTGGACAACATGTTGGTAGTGTGTTGTGGATCTTCGAGGTGTAACTAATTAAAGTATTCTTATGTTGGAAATATTAATTTGGGTCTCCACTGTGTTGTGGCCAACCTCGATGGATACACATTAAAATTTTATTTGTAAATCTGGGCCAACATTACAAATATATGATGCAGGAGCATCCATGGTCAAAGGGATATCTTCATCAATTTTAATTTTAATTTTCCTATTGTTTGATAATTATTTAGTTGGAGAAAAAAATTAAAATATTAGGCCAAAAATTGTAATAAATAATTGGTCTTTTATTTTAATATTGCTAAATTTTGGAGTGGAGATTGTCTAGGTGGCAGTGTTGAACTTGAGCTTTAACAAAAAAAGGCAATCTTGGAATGAACTTTTTTTTTGGGAGTTACAAATTTTTAAAAATCAATTAAATCCTCATAAATTGTAATAATGGAGATCTTGCATGCCCAAGTTGAGTTGGCAGTTACTTTTCTAATTGGGTCCCTATTTTCTAAGAGTTGGAATCTTGCATGTTGTTGCATGTCTAAAGTCGTATCTATGAGACCCAGTTTTAGTAAAATGGGCATAAATTTCTCATATGGTAACAAAATTAAGAATTTCAAAATGATTTGAAAAGCTGAAAAGAAGGGGCACCAAACCCATAAATTGTTTGAGGAGTTTTAGAAAAATAACATATCGTTGATAGGTAGAAAGTGACAGGTTTTCTTGGTGGTTTTGTGGAGGTTGTTTTGAGAAACTAATGGCAGTTTCTTTTCACACAACTTCTATGTATTGATACTGCTCATTTGGAGAAGGGGGATTTGAAGAGTTGGTGGTTGCATATCCAGATGTTGCTGGAATGATATTGAAAGTTTAAGTTGCAGATTTTTTTTTTGTGTGAATCCCATGTTGTATGTGAGCATATGAGCTCTATGATTGTGTAATTCAAATTCAGATTTGAAATCAATATATATGTTGCATATTTCTCTTCCATATTTGTTGTTAATGTTTATTTGCAGCCTTCTTGCATAGTGGTTAATGTGTGTGGCTTTAGATTTGAAAGGGAGAGTTTCCCTCCTAGCTTCAGTGGTATCAGAGCAGAAGTTCCTAAGTCTGTAACAGAGCGCCGAAAGTGAGGTAGTTGCAGCAGGACTTGTGAGTGTGGGTTGAAGCTAGCAGATTTTGAGAGTGAAGATCTTGTAAACAGATCGCCGAATGTGAGGCAGTTTACATGTGAAGAACCTGAGGGTTTTAAAAAAAAATTGTGTTGTTGAGGATTTGAGAAGCCTAGAAAATGGAAAGGAGAAAGGGAATTATCATTAGATGGATTTTAAGGATTCCCAGACTAGAGGTAATAAAAAGGAGATTCAGAGAAAGAGAAATGATAAGGTTGCAACAACAAATAAATGAATTGAGGGATGAGATTGAAAGGAGGAAACAAGAGGAGAGAAGATTTGAAGATAAATTTTATCTTTCTAATGATGTTTTGACTGCTGGAAAGAAAGAAGTAATAGAATGTCACACATGCGACATTGAGGAGAAAGAAGAGTATGAGCATGAATAGATTGATGAACCTGAAGAGGGATGTTTATTGGAAGACATGGAGAATGAGACTACAGTGATTGCAGCAGTAGAAGAGAGTTCTTTAAAGAACACCTATGAAGTTGAAAATGATGATTTACTCATTCAGCTTGAAAGAGAATGGGATCAAATTATTGCAAGGGAAGAAAAAGTTACAGCAGTGGAAGATATAGAGGTAAAATTTATTTTTGATAAATTTTTTTGTGAAGATGAATGTGATTATGATGAAGTTGCAGCTGAAGAGTGTCCTTTGAAGGACATAGGAGAAAGTAAAGGAGGTGATTTATTGATGCAAATGGCAGCAATTGAAAGAGAGTGGGATGAGCTAATCTCAGGTGAGACGAAGGTTGTAGTAGAATGTGAAGTAAAATCATATTTTGATGTTTTCTTTGATGAAGAATTTGTTGCAGCAATAGATTAATTTGAAAAAGTTGAATTTGAAGAGTGTAGAGTGAAGGTAAATGAAAAGTTTTCTGGTAAATCTTTGTTAAAGAATAGTCGACATGAAGATGTTCTGATTTGTGAATATGATTCCTTGTTAGGAGGAATAGAAAATGAGTCTCTTGATAATGGTACTAATGCTGTTTTGGGTAAAAGAAATCAGATTGCAGTGATGTGTTGTACAGAAGGCATTGAAATAATAAAATTTCATGAAGAAGACATGGTGGAAAGAGTGGGAGAAATTAAACCAGCAATAGAGGGTAGAGGAGTAAAGATGAAAGAGGATAATGTTGTGAAGTTGCAAAAATTGGTAAACAAAGAAATAACAATGGACAAAGAAGAGAGGTGGATCCAAGACGAGCACAGGTTCTATAAATATTTATGCTCATGAAATATTTCTTTTCTACCGTGGGTGTCTGATGCAGGAGCATCCATGGTCAAAGGGATATCTTCATCAATTTTAATTTTAATTTTCCTATTGTTTAATAATTATTTAGTTGGAGAAATAAATTAAAATATTAGGCCAAAAATTGTAATAAATAATTGGTCTTTTATTTTAATATTGCTAAATTTTGGAGTGGAGATTGCCTAGGTGGCAGTGTTGAACTTGAGCTTTAACAAAAAAAGGCAATCTTGGAATGGATTTTTTTTTTGGGAGTTACAAATTTTTAAAAATTAATTAAATCCTCATAAATTGTAATAATGGAGATCTTGCATGCCCAAGTTGAGTTGGCAGTTACTTTTCTAATTGGGTCCCTATTTTCTAGGAGTTGGAATCTTGCATGTTGATGCATGTCTAAAGTCGTATCTATGAGACCCAGTTTTAGTAAAATGGGCATAACTTTCTCATATGGTAATGAAATTAAGAATTTCAAAATGATTTGGAAAGCTGAAAAGAAGGGGCACCAAACCCAGAAATTGTTTGAGGAGTTTTAGAAAAATGACAGATCGTTGATAGGCAGAAAGTGACGGGTTTTCTTGGTGGTTTTGTGGAGGTTGTTTTGAGAAACTAATGGCGGTTTCTTTTCACACAACTTCTATGTATTGATGCTGCTCATTTGGAGAAGGGGGATTTGGAAAGTTGGTGGTTGCATATCCAGATGTTGCTGGAATGATATTGAAAGTTTAAGTTGCAGATTTTTTTTGTATGTGTGAAGCCCATGTTGTATGTGAGCATATGAGCTCTATGATTGTGTAATTCAAATTCAGATTTGAAATCAATATATATGTTGCATATTTCTCTTCCATATTTGTTGTTAATGTTTATTTGCAGCCTTCTTGCATAGTGGTTAATGTGTGTGGCTTTAGATTTGAAAGGGAGAGTTTCCCTCCCTGCTTCAATATATTTTATTTCTTTGGCCGACGAAGTAGTGATGAAATTTCATGTAGCAAATATATACGGGTGATTAGTTCATTATTGATGGAGATGCTTCATGTGATCCAATGTGTGTATATGTGAATATCATTTGATTGTTGAGCAGAGTGTGAGGAAGAATGTGCGAAGTGTGCAGATGTGTTGAGCTTAATTGGAACTATAATCAAGCTTGTGAAGAAGCTATTTTCTTAGTTCACAAACCTTGGATTGTTTTAATCTAAATCCTATTATTGGACATTGATTCCTCTTTTGTAATTGAGAAGTGAGCTCTAGGCAGTGTGCCTAAATGCATGTGCATTCCCCTTATTATTTCTCTTTATACTTCTAGCAAAGTATAATCTTGTGGACTAACATCCACCATGGTTCTTCCCCAACAGGGTTTCCAAACAAAAATATTTGTGTTCTTTGTCTCTTTGATGTTGTTGATTGTTTATGGTTAATTGCTTATTCATCAGATATGAGATTAAGTTAAGATTAATAAGAAGAGTTTTAGTTTATGTTACAACTAATTCACCCACCCTCTCAGTTGTGTGTCCTTTTTTTTCCAAAAATTGGTATCAGAGTAGGTTCCTCTAAAGAAAGTCTGATAGCTTGAGGTGATCTAAGATGGAAACAACATTCAAGAAGGACAGTCCTAGATTTGATGGATATAACTATTCACTATGGAAAGTTAGGATGCAATGTCACTTAATGTGTATTGGTGATGCTATCTAGAAGATTACTAAAAATCAATATGTCATTCCTTAGAATAGTCCCTCTACTACTGATAAGATCAAAGATGTTGAAAGAAATATCAGGGCTATTGAAGCCTTGGTGAGTGCCTTGATAGATTTGGAGATGGCTAATGTGGTAGGTTTGAATACAACTCATGAAATATGGACGAAACTGGAAACTTTGTATGAAGGAGATGCACAAGTGAAGATGGCTAAGCTACAAAGCTTGAAAGGCAAGTATGAGAATCTAAAGATGGGTGAAGATGAAAATATCACCTCTTTTATGTAGAGAGTAAATGAGATAGTGATGGGTATTACATGTGTCACTGGTTTTGTTGATGAGGATGAAATTGTGGCTAAAGTAATCAGATCCTTTCCTCCCTCCTTAAAAATGAAATTTCATGCTATTGAAGAGTTTAGATCAGTAAACAAGTTGACAAGAGATATGCTAATTGGGAAACTTGTTGCTTTTGAGATAAGTGAGTCTAGTGAATCCACACCAAAGACTGAATCTGCATTTAAGGCTACTATGTTCGGAAGCAACAAACAAAGATATAGTCTGGGAGAGAGTTCTAGGAAGGTATCCAAGTATGATGAAGAACTGAAACAACTCAAAGATAAAGAAAGAGAAGTAGAAGAACTAGAAGCGCTGATTGCAAAGCAAGAAGGGAGAGGAAAAGGTAATTATGAAGATGTATTACCTATTAAATTTTTTTCATGTAATAAAATAGGTCATTTTGCATCAAGATGTTCTGAAAGAGTTCCTAGATCTAAACCTAAGAAGTCTAGATTCCCAAAGAAATGCTACTTTTCTGAAGAAGCAATGATTGATGAAGAATCTGATAAAGATAATGGAAAAGAGGATGATTGGGCTTTCATTTCTACCATTGAAAATAATCCCGTGGCTACTAAATCTACTAAAGATGAAAAATGTCTTGCAACTCAAGTTGAAGAAAAAGATGAGTGGGTCATCGATAGTGGATGCTCACATCACATGACTTGTGACAAAAGAAAATTTGTGAGTCTGGAATAGTATGATGGTGGAGTTGTAAGATTTGGAGATAACAATGCTGGTGTGATTCATGGCAAAGGATCCATTTGCCTTGGTGGTAAGGACAACACTGATGATGTCCTCCATGTTGAAGGTCTGAAGCACAATCTATTGAGTGTTGGACAAATGGTTCACAAGGGATATGATCTACAGTTCAAAGACAAAAGATGCAAGATACGTGGAAGTTCCAAAAACTTGATTGCAATAGGAAAACAAACACAATGTATCATTTTTCACTTGAATACTGCTAGTGGAAGTTTTTTGATTGCTTAGATATATGAAAGCTAGTTGTGGCATAGGATATTGTGTCATGTAAATTTTGACAACATTATCAAGATAAGTTTTTCCCAAGAAGTAAGATATTTTCCTAGATTAGTGAAGCCTACTAATTTAATCTACAAGGAATGTTAGATGGGTAAACAAACTAGAGTCACCTTCTGGAGAAAACATTTTCATTCAAATAATTTATTGGAACTTCTACATATTGACCTTTGTGGTCCTTCAAGAGTCAAAAGCATTCATGGAGAAAGTTATTTTATGTTGGTTGTTGATGATTATTCTAGAATGATTTGGGTTTCCTTTTTGAGAGAAAAATGTGAAGCTCTAGAGAAATTCAAATGCTTCAAGGCTATGGCAAAAAATGAGAAAGGTCTGAAAATCAAATGCCTAGGATTTGATAGAGGTGTTGAGTTCATTTCTAATGAATTCAACTCTTTTTGTGAAGAACATGGAATTAAAAGACAACTATCTACTCCCCAAACCCCTCAACAAAATGGAGTTGCAGAAAGAAAGAATAGAACAATTCTAGATGCTGCTAGAACCATGATGATGGAAGGAAATGTGTCTCAGATGTACTAGAGTGAAGTGGTAAGTACTGTTGTGTATACCTTGAACCAAGTAAATGTGAATGGCAATTCTGGTAAGACCCCTTATGAGTTATGGTTTGGTCACAAACCTACTGTTAAGTATTTTAAGATCTTTGGAAGTAGGTGTTATATCAAGAGAGATGGTGATATAGGAAAATTTGATGCTAGAAGCAATGAAGGGATTTTCCTAGGTTACTCTACTAAGAGCAAGGCATATCGGTGCTATATTAAAAGACTGAGAAAGATGGTTGAAAGTACAAATGTCAGAGTTAATGAGGACTCTATCAAATCATCCATACATTGCAATTATGATTCAAACAAATACATTACAAGCTAGGGGAGGAGCACTCAAACACCAAATCTACTTCAAATTATTCCATATGTTCCGGTGAAGCAACCTCAATTTGTTCTAGTAAATCAAGTTAGTCAGGAAGCTCAGACAAGTATAGAGGCACATACAAGTGGAATTATAGAAGAAAGATTTGAAGAATCAAAAGTCCAAGTAAGTCTGAAAACTCCAAGGTATGTATAGCTGAATCATTTTGAAAGTCAAATCATAGGAGATAAGAGTAAAGGAGTGCAAACTAGAAGAAAAATTGTAGAAGAATATTGTCTAATATCCAATATTGAACCTAAGAGTGTCATTGAAGCCTATCAAGATGAACATTGGCTGGAAGTTATGAAGGAAGAGCTAACATAAAATGATGATTCTCCAAAGGCAAATCAAACTTGGTATACACCAATGATTGGTGGATTGCTCTACTTGATGCAAACTAGCTCATATATTATGAATGTTGTATGTATGGTTGCTAGATTTCAAGCTGATCCAAAGGAATCACATGTGACTACTGTCAAAAGAATTTTCAGATATCTTAAAGGAACAACTGACTTTGGACTTTGGTATCCAAAGGATGATGATCTCACTTTGTGTGCATACACTAATGTGGATTGGGCTGGTGATGTAGATGACAAGAAAAGTACTAGTGGTGGTGCTTTCTTCCTAGGGAAGAAGCTAATATCTTGGTTGAGCAAAAAGCAGAATTCAATTTCTTTATCCATTGCTGAAGCAAAATACATTGTTGCTGCAAATAATTGTACTCAAGTGATATGGATGAAACAAATGTTGAGAGATATTAGAGTGATATATGAATAGCCTATTGCCATATACTGTGACAATTCAAGTGCAATAAACATCACAAGGAATTCGGTACTACACTCTAAGACTAAACATATTTCAATTAAGTTTCATTTCTTGAGGGAAAAGGTGAATGAGAAAGAAGTCAGACTGGAATATGTGCCTACCAAAGAACATATTGTAGATATATTTAGTAAGACATTGTCAAAGGATACTTTTGAGTATCTTAGAGGGATGCTATGGGTAATCACCCATCCTGATAAGAACTAAAGATGCATTTATTTGCATCAATCCAAGAGCTTCATTGCTATATTTTGATCTGGATTGATGTTTTCGTGGCTGCTACTCAGTGGGAGTAGTCAAATGTGTGGATATGTGGTTCAGAGCGTGTGTTTGGAAAGGTCATGGTTACCTTTTCCAATGATTTCAAAGGGCGAGAAGTGCATTGTGAAAAATTATTGTGGAGAAAAGTAAAGTTGAGAGGAGACATGCAAAAGAAGTCATTGTGTTGGGTTGATGGTATTTTTCATATCATGCATTGCCATCAATGCCAAAGGGGGAGATTGTTGGATGTTGTGGATATGGTTGCTAATATGTGGTTGTCATTGATGTCAACACTATTAGAATTTGGTGCATTGAAGATCGTATATGTCGAGGATATTAAGAAAATTGTAAAAGAAAGTATTCTTGGTTCCCAGTGGAACTATGCAAGTCAAGAAGGCATTGTGTTTTGTACGTTGAAGATTAGCCAATGTTGATCTAAGGTTTTAATGTTGAATGTTTCTAGATCATCTATCAGAATTTTCAGAGGTTTGCATGAAGTTTTGAGTATGTTGTGGTCTAACAGTGTGTTGCTGGGCTCCATCAGTGTTCCTGAATGAAGTTTGTGTAATTCTTGTTTTTTCAATTGTTGCAGATGCTTCTTTGTTTTTTCCTAGTGTTCTATGGTGTCTCTAGATCATTCTCTATCTTTTTGGTATGTCCACATTACTTGGTGAGTTCGTGGTTGAAGATCTTTGTGCACATGTTCGGTTTTTCTTGTTCTTGGCCAAGATGTTGTTGGTAGCGTGTTGTGGATCTTCGAGGTGTAATTAATTAAAGTATTCTTGTGTTGGAGATACTAATTTGGGTCTCCACTATGTTGTGGCCAACCTCGGTGGATACACATAAAAATTTTATCTGTAAGTTTGGGCCAACATTTCAAATACATTTTATTTCTTTAGCTAACGAAGTGGTGATGGAATTTCATGTAGCGGATATATAAGGGCGAATAGTTCATTGTTGATTGAGATGCTTCATGTGCTTCTATGTGTGTATATGCGAATATCTTTCAGTTGTTGAGCGGAGTGTGAAGAAGAATGTGCAAAGTGTGAAGAAGTGTTGAGCTTAATTGGAACTGTAATTAGGCTTGTGAAGAAGCTATTGTCTCATTTCAAAAATCTTGGATGGTTTTAATCCAAACCCTATTGTTGGACAGTGAGTCCTCTTTTGTAATTGAGCAGTGAGCTCTAGGAAGTGTACCTAAATGCATGTGCATTCCCCTTATTATTTCTCTTTATACTTCTTGTCAAGTATAATATTGTGGACTAACATCCACTGTGGTTTTTCCCCAATAGGGTTTCCACGAAAAAAATCTTTTTGTTCTTTGTCTCTCTAATGTGTTGATTGTTTATGGTTAATTTCTTATTCATCGGATCTGAGATTAATTTATGATTAATAAGAAGAGTTTTAGTTTTTGTTACAACTGATTCACCCCCCTCTCAGTTGTGTTTCATGTTTTTGCCAACAATTGGTATCAAAGCAGGTTCCTCTGAAGAAAGTCTAATAGCTTGAGGTGATCTAAGATGGAAACAACATTCAAGAAGGAAAATCCTATGATTTGATGGCTCTAACTATTCACTGTGGAAAAATCGAACATGCGCACAAAGATCTTCAACCACTTAAGCTCAACACTTCTTGGCATATGGCTTGGAGAGATCATTTTTGGCTACTTGTTGGATTACAAACAATCTTTCAAAAGACAAATATATAGTTCAGGAGAGAGTTCTAGGAAGGTATCCAAGTATGATGAAGAACTGAAATAGCTCAAAGATAAAGAAAGAGAAGTAGAAGAACTGGAACTTCTTCATACTGACCTTTGTGGTCCTTCAAGAGTCAGAAGCATTCATGGAGAAAGTTATTTTATGCTGATTATTGATGATTACCCTACAATTATTTGGGTTTCCTTTCTAAGAGAAAAATGTGAAGCTCTAGAGAAATTCAAATGCTTCAAGGCTATGGCAAAAAATGAGAAAGGTCTAAAAATCAAATGCCTGATATCTGACAGAGGTGGTGAGTTCATTTCTAAGGAATTGAACTCTTATTATGAAGAACATGGAATTAAAAGACTGTTATCTGGTCCCCAAACCCCTCAACAAAATGGAGTTGCAGAAAGAAAGAATAGAACAATTTTGGATGCTACTAGAACCATGATGATGGAAGGAAATGTGTCTCAGATGTACTGGAGTGAAGCAATAAGTATTGTTGTGTATACCTTGAACCAAGTAAATGTGAATGGAAATTATGGTAAGACCCCTTATGAGTTATGGTTTGTTCAAAAGCCTACTGTTATGTAATTTAAGACCTTTGGAAGTAGCTATTATATCAAGAGAGATGATGGTATAGGAAAATTTGATGCTAGAAGCAATGAAGGGATTTTCCTAGGTTACTCTACTAAGAGCAAGGCATATTGGTGCTATAATAAAAGACTGAGAAAGATGGTTGAAAGTGAAAATTTTAGAGTTTATGAGGACTCTATCAAATCATCTAGACATTGCAATTATGATTTAGACGAAGACATTACAAGCTAGGGGAGGAACACTCAAACACCGAATCTACTTCAGATTATTCCATATGTTTCAGTGAAGCAACCTTAATTTGTTATGATAAATCAAGTCAGTCAGGAAGCTCAAAAAAGTGCAAAGGCACAAACAAGTGGAAGTATAGAAGAAAGATCTAAAGAATCAAAATTCCAAGTAAGTCCCAAAACTCCAAGGTATGTAAAGCTGAATTATTCTAAAAGTCCAATCATAGGAGATAAGAGTAAAGGAGTGCAAACTAGAAGAAAAATTGTAGAAGAATATTGTCTGATATCCAAGATTGAACCTAAGAGTGTCACTAAAGCCTGTTAAGATGAACATTGGTTGGAAGCTATGAAGGAAGAGCTAACAAAAAATGATGATTCTCCAAAGGCAAATAAAACTTCATATAGATCAACGATTGGTGGATTGCTCTACTTGACACAAACTAGACAAGATATTATGAATGTTGTATGTATGGTTGCTAGATTTCAAGTTGATCCAAAGGAATCACATGTGACTGCTAATAAAATAATTTTCAGATATCTTAAAGGAACAACTGACTTTGGACTTTGGTATCCAAAGGATGATGATCTCACTTTGTGTGCATACACTGATGCCGATTGGGCTGGTGATGCAGATGACAAGAAAAGTACTAGTGGTGGTGCTTTATGCATAGGGAAGAAGCTGATATCTTGGTTGAGAAATAAGCATAATTCAATTTCTCTATCCACTGCTAAAGCAGAATACATTGTTGCTGCAAATAATTGTACTCAAGTGATATGGACAAAACAAATGCTGAGAGAAATAAAAGTGATATATGAAGAGCCTATTTCCATATACTATGACAATTCAAGGGCAATAAACTGATGGAGCTTATAATTTTTTCTCCTTGTTTGTCACTTATTCCTTGCCTTATGTCGTTGGTCTTTCATGGTGTTGGAAAATTTCTAAGGGTTGGGGTTTTAGCTTTGTTTTTAGGTAAAACCCTAGTGTTTGTTTTATGCCTTGGTTGGGTTCTATTTTGTTGTTACATTTTGAAGGTTTTTAATGCAGGAGCATCCAGTGGTGTAAGGGCAATCTTGCATCACCCAAAAATAGTTAAATTTCAAGTTTCTCAGTTTTTAGATGTTTTTATATTTTTGAATACCCTTTTTGTCATAATGAAATTCCAATTTACGATTTTTAATTTTGGTTCCTGGGTTGAAAGATATTGCAGTTTTAATTTCCCAGATTTGCACCTAAAAATCTTCTGAGTTAGATTTGAGGCACTTAGAGCTCCCAGATCGGCCCTAGAACTTACCAAAATTGGCATAGCATATATTGAGCATGTTCTTGATTTTGAGACCTTTCCAATGGTTTGAAAGGTTTGCAAATCAGAGTCTTGGATCAAAAGTTATGACTCCGCAAAGTTGGGGCACTTTCTAGAAGATACCATTGCAAATGCTCTTTTGAAATTTGAACTTCATGTTGTAAATTTTCAGCGCCAAACCGCCTAAACTCAAATTGAATGTTGTTTTGGCTCCAAACAAATGAGGAGCTTTATTTATGGGCAGGTTTCTAATTTTTGGGTAACTTTTTTGGGACAAGCTCGCATATTGCGAAAGGGTTATTTTGTAGCTTTCTGTAGCTTGCATGTGTTGTAGAACTTGGGGATTTGAGATCCTCTGCATGTGAGAAGTTCCATTTTTTTAATAATAAAATTATTCTCTTGTTTGTGAGTTATTTTCTAAGTCTCGGGCTACGCCCTCATCAAGTGGTATTAGAGTGGGTTTTCTTGAGCATGTGGACAGATCGTTGATCATGAGGCAGTTCACACCAGGACCGTGGTTGTGGGTCGAGGTCAAGAAAGATGCCTCCAAGAGTGGTTCCCGGTAGGCATGGTGGTGCCAGAGGTGGTCGAGGTGGCAGAAATGCTAGTGGAAGAGATGCACTGGCAGCCCTCCAGAGACAGATTGATGCATTACAAGAGCAGTTGAGAAGAGGGTTAAACCCAAGGGAGGAAAGTGAGGATGAAAGAGACGAAGAAGGTTCAGATGTAGAAGAGGAAGAAGAAGCAATTGATCAAGACCAAATGCAGCTAATAAGGTCCATTTCAAAGATCAGGAAAAGACCTAGAGCAGAAGTCCCCAGTTATTCCAGAAGTCTAAACCCAGAAGAGTTGATCGATTGGATCAACTCGCTAGAAGAATATTTTGAGTATGAGGAAATAGAGGACCCAGATCGGGTTAAGTTTGCAAAAATGAAGCTGAAAGGCCATGCTAGTATTTGGTGGAAAGAGGTCCAGTTGGAAAGAAATCAAAGAGGAAAAGGCAATATCACCAGATGGGATCACATGGTAGAGAAACTGAAGAAGCAGTTCATACCAGTGGACTACGAGTTAGATTTGTTGAAGAAATTGCAAGGGTTGAAGCAAGGAAGCAGATCTATGAAAGAATATACTAAAGATTTTCACAGGATAATCATCAGAATGGGTCACACAGAGGCCAATAAGGAGAAGGTAGCCCGATATCTTAATGGGTTATGACCGAGCATTTAGGAGGAGTTAAGCCTAGTCAAAATGACCACCATTGAGGACGTGTATCAATTTGCTCTGAAGGTGGAAGAGAAGCTGAACAAAAGATTTGATGGCAAGCAAAAAGGATGAGGAGGTCAAAGCGGAAGGGGCAGTGGAAGACCTTCAGGAAGCCGAAATGATCATGAAAAGAAAAGTGAGGATGTGGGTACCAGCCAAAGCCAAAGGAATGATAACTTCTACTGCCCTCATGATCAAAATAGTGGTGATCAAAGAGGTAGAGGATGAGAGGATCTGGAAGAGGTGGTTTCAAAGGAACGTGTTTCTAGTGTGGTGAAGAAGGGCATCAAGCCTATGAATGTCCATAGCACCAAGGAAGGGCAGACAAAAGGCCAGAAGGTCGAGGAAGGGTTGCGCATGCAAATGAGGAGGCCCAATCTGAACATTCAGATGATGCTGAAAAGGGAGAAGCCCTAGTGATTACGAGAGCCCTGGTGACTGAGGAAAAGGAACCAGAATAGAGGAAGAATTTGTTTCGCACAAGGTGCAAGTGTGAAGGAAAATGTTGTCAAGTCATTATTGATGGTGGGAGTACCAATAATCTAGTGTCAGAAGAGATGGTCACAAAGTTGAAGCTGAAGAGGGAAAAGCACCCGGGTCCGTATCAGATTGCCTGGTTATAGAAAGACCACAAAGTTTTGGTCAATGAGCAGTGCCTAGTAAAGTTCAAGATTGGGAGCTACCATTATGAGGTACTCTGTGATATCATCCCCATGGATGCCTATCACATGTTGTTGGGGATGCCGTGGCAATTTGATGGGCAAGCTATACATGATGGCCATGCAAACACTTATTCGCTGACAAAGGATGGGGTTCGTCACAAGTTGAAACCCCTAAAGGAGACTGAAGAAAGTGTATGCAGTAGTGCTAGAATTTGTTATGTAGATAGAGAATTTTTTTGGAAGGTATGAAGCATGAGCATGTGTGTTATGCATTGATTCCTAGAGTGAGCAAGGAGGATAGTGAGAAGGTTCTAGAAGAAGTTTGTGGGATGTTGGATGAGTTTTATGATATTGTTTATGATAATGTACCTGAGGGTTTACCACCAATAAGGAAAATCAGTCATCAGATTGACTTGATTTTTGGAGCTAGTTTTCCAAATAAGGCAGTTCATAGAATGACTCTAGCAGAAAATGAGGAGTTGAATAGACAAGTTGAAGAGTTGTTGAGAAAGGGCTTGATACGGGAAAGTTTGAGCCAATGTGCAGTATCTGCAGTACTAGCACCAAAGAAGGATGGGGAGTGGAGGATGTGTACAAATTCCCGAGCCATAAACAAGATAACAATCAAGTACAGATTTCCCCTTCCAAGGATGGATGACCTGATGGACTATTTGAGTGGAGCTCGGTACTTTACAAAGATTGATCTGAAGAGTGGATATCACCAGATCCGGATTCAAGAAGGAGATGAATGGAAGACTACCTTCAAGACCAAAGAGGGCCTGTACGAGTGGTTAGTCATGCCTTTTGGGCTAACCAATGCACCGAGCACATTCATGTGGCTCATGAACGAGGTAGTAAAAGAATTTCTAGGAAGTTTTCTTATTGTGTATTTAGATGATATTTTTATTTTCAGTAAGACATTGGATGAGCATCTGATGCATATTTAGAGAGTCTTTGAGAAGTTAAGAGAAGAGAAACTGTTGATTAATCTAAAGAAGTGCAGTTTTGCGAAGAGGGAGTTAGTGTACTTGGGGTTTGTTGTCTTAGCAGAAGGTCTCAAAATGGACCCAGAGAAGGTGAACGCTATTCTGGAATGGCCTACCCCAAGAACTGCTACCGAGGTGAGATCTTTCCATGGTTTGGCTAGTTTTTATAGAAAGTTTATTAGAAACTTCAGTAGTATTTGTGGACCCCTAACTAAAACAATGAGAGGGGATAGAAAATAATTCAAGTGGAGCACTGGAGCAGCAAAAAGTTTTAAATTGTTGAAGCAGAAGGTGACAGAGCAACCTGTTCTAGCCCTCCCATATTTCAACAAGGTGTTTCAGGTGGATTGTGATGCCAGTGGTTGTGCCATTGGAACAGTGTTGAGCCAAGAAGGTAAGCCCATAGCCTATTTCAGCAAAAAGTTAAATGACGCCATGGGAAAGTATTTTGTATATGATCAAGAATTTTATGCAATAGTTCAAGCATTAAAGAAATGGAGACATTATTTGTTGCCGAAAGAATTTGTTCTATATACTGATCATCAGGCCTTGCAGTACATAAATAGTCAGGGAAAATTAAATCAGGGGCATATGAAATGGATAGAGTTTTTGCAAAGTTATACCTTTGTTTTGAAACATAGGAGTGGGAAGTCAAATAGGGTTGCAGATGCCTTAAGTAGGAGGCATATATTGATGACAAAAATGCATATTGAAGTGGTTGGGTTCAATGAACTCAAGACACTATATGCAGAAGATCCTGATTTTGCAGAGGCTTGGAAAGCTTGCAAGGAACCTGTTATAGTGGACAGGACAAGGTGGCTAGATTTCATAATCCAGGATGGCATGTTATTTAAGGGAAGTCAATTGTGTATCCCGAGGAGTTCCATGAGGGAAAACCTAATAAAGGAGAAGCATAGTGGAGGAATGGCAGGACATTTTGGTCGGGATAAGACCATTGCCATTATCAGTGAGCATTATTATTGGCCTCAGTTATCACAAGATGTGAAGAAGTTTGTGCAAGTTGTAGGGTATGTTAGATGGCTAAAGGAGTGAGCGAATACAGCTTATATCAGCCCTTACCTGTATCGGAGAGGCCTTGGGAGGATATAAGTATGGAATTTGTTCTTGGTTTGCCAAGGATGCAAAGAGGGAATGATTTAGTATTTGTGGTAGTTGACAGGTTTTCGAAGATGGCACATTTCATTCCATGTCGGAAGACCCATGATGCAGTCCACATTGCTGACTTGTTCTTCAAAGAGGTGGTGAGGCTACATGGTCTGCCAAAGAGTATTGTTTCAGATCGTGACACCAAATTTGTGGGGTACTTTTGGAGGACCTTGTGGAAGAAGTTGAAGATAGAGTTGAAGTTCAGTTCTGCACACCATCCATAAATAAATGGGCAGACACAGGTTGTTAATAGGAGTCTGGGTAACCTATTGAGATGTTTGGTAGGAGATAAACCCAAGGGATGAGACTTGATCTTACCCCAGGCATAATTTTCTTACAACAATTCTGTCAACAGAAGCACTGGTAGATCACCATTCCAGATTGTGTATGGAGGTAGCCCCAGAACAACTCCAAAATTGAGGAAGATTGACCAAGAGAAGAAAATAAGTGTTGAAGCCGAAGATTTTGCAGAAGACATCAAGGATATACATGAGAAGGTAAGAGAACATATTAACAAGATGAATATGTAGTATAAGGCTAAGGCAGATCAGAAGATGAGGTATAAGGAGTTTCAGATTGAAGATGAAGTGATGGTCCACTTGAGGAAAGAAAGGTTTCCGGTGGGAACATATAACAAATTGAAGATGAAGAAGTTTGGTCCCTGTAATATTTTCAAGAAGCATGATTTAGGGAATGCATTTGAGGTAGAGTTGCCTGATGGAATCAACATTTCCCCTATATTCAACATTTTAAATTTGATAGAGTATCATGAAGGTGGCATAGAGGAAGTACCAATGATAGAACAGTGTAGGATTCCAGCACCCACTTCAGAAAAGGAGGAGATTGAAGCAATCTTGGATAGTCGTGTGGGAAGGAGTACCAGAAATAGGCAGTATGAAGAATATCTGGTGAAATGTAGAGGAAGGCTTTTTGAAGATTCATCTTGGCTATCTAAGGCAGCGATTGGTGATTGGGTTTTCCTCAACCATCGAGGCGGGTCACTTCTCAAATTACCCTGGGTGTCTGATGCAGGAGCATCCAGTGGTGTAAGGGCAATCTTGCATCACCCAAAAATAGTTAAATTTCAAGTTTCTCAATTTTTAGATGTTTTTATATTTTTGGATACCCTTTTCATCATAATGAAATCTCCAATTTATGGTTTTTAATTTTGGTTCCTGGGTTGAAATATATTGCAGTTTTAGTTTCCTAGATTTGCACCTGAAAATCTTCTGAGTTAGATTTAAGGCACTTAGAGCTCCTAGATCGGCCCTGAAACTTGCTGAAATCGGCATAGCAGATTTCGAGCATGTTCTTGATTTTGAGACCTTTCCAACAGTTTGAACGGTTTGTGAATCGAAGTCCTGGATCAAAAGTTATGACCCCGCGAAGTTGGCGCACTTTCTAAAAGATACCATTGCAAATGCTCTTTTGAAATTTGAACTTCATGTTGTAAATTTTCGGCACCAAACCACCTAAACTAAAATTGAATGTTGTTTTGGCTCCAAACAAATGAGGATCTCTATTTATGGGCGGGTTTCTAATTTTTGGGTAACTTTTTGGGGACAAGCCCGCATATTGCAAAAGGGTTATTTTGTAGCTTTCTGTAGCTTGCATTTGTTGTAGAACTTGGGGATTTGAGATCCTCTGCATGTAAGAAGTTCCATTTTCTGAATAATAAAATTATTCTCTTGTTTGTGGGTTATTTTCTAAGTCTCAGACTGTGCCCTCATCAGTTTTTAAAACAACTTATGCCCCATCATTCCATCTAGGCTTGGTCTCTTTGGGTTTTAATTTTATTTCCTCCGCGGGTTTTATTTTCCCTAAGTCTTGGTTGGCTCTGTGTTTCATCATTTAAAAAAAACTTATGTCATTGTTTTCCATCCACCTAGTGATGTCCCCTTGTCCTTTAATAAATGTTTTATTCTGCAGAAGGGCTCGAATTCGCACTATCATTGATCAAATTGCCTTTAGATATCAATGTCTTCTAGCCATCACATGATCGGTAAGCGTAGGACCTTTATTGATCATGATATCATGGGTGGGTGCTACATGGCCTTTCTAAAGAATGAAATCTGCATGACCATTGATGTGCTGTCTTTTGATCTCAGTTGTTCCCCACTATCCTACAATGACCCAGCCACACTAATTTGGTCGATTGTGATATCGCAAGTGGGTGCTACGTGTCTCATCTGGTGTGGCCAAAGGAGATCAGTTTGTGTGTCGTCGATCAATCTTCATTAGATATCAAAGGCTCCTCACCATTGCATGATCCAAAGCTATAGTATCTTTACTAATCGCAATATCACAGGCACCCACGCGTCTCATCTGATGAAGCAGAAAAAATAAAGAAATACATTAATCCGACCTTAAATACATTAAAAGAGGGATTACTAAAGTGCTCTCAAGGTGCACATGTTTTAAATCAACAGATCTGTTATGATATGAATGGGAAAGCTTCTTGATGGTTAAGGATAAGGATGATGACTGTGTTGAAGGACTGAGATCACTGATGCTTAAGATCTATGGCTGCCTACCATCGCGTGATCCAAAATTGCAAGGTTTTTATTGATCACAATATTGTAGGCAACCGCCATGTGCCTCACCTGGTGGAGTCAAAGAAACAATAAAATACTTTAACCCAACTTTAATGTGTTATATTGTAGGTTACTAAAATTCTTGTGAGATGCATGTGCTTCAAATCAACGAAGATGTTATGATCTCAACGGAAAAGATGCTTGATTGATAATGATAAGGTCAACTAATGTTTTGAAGGAACAAGACCACCATTGTTCAAGATCTATGGTTGCCTGCCATCACATGATCCAAAGTTGCAGGATCTTTACTGATTGGGATATCGCGGGCAATCGCCACATGGATTTCCTTCACAACGTATGGTATGGTGGGCCCTTTATTGCCATGTTGGTGACTACGTTAGCTTGTTTTGAAGGTAGTCGTTAGATGTTTTGATCAAACTAAAGGATCGACAACTAAGATTTAAATATGCATCAAATATGGTTGGAGTCATTCGTGTAGCGCGTGAGTGAGCTTTAATGGAAGATGAGACACTTATTGGCATGATTTGATTGACATAAAATCAATTTTTCTACTTTGTTTGTATCACAAAGCATTCAACTATTTTGTGGAGCAGTTTTAGAGCCGAAGGTGGAATTGCGAGTCTCTGCAACCAGAATTTGAGATTTCTGTGAACAAAGCCATGAGTTTATTTTATGTTCCTCTCGATGATTTTGTACTTGAATTTGGGAAAGGATTAGTTGTGTTTTTCGTTGAGTTTTTTGATAAACGTGTTAGGGCTATAGTTTAATTATAGATTGTGAGAAATTGCAGTATTTTGTTCTATAATTTCCTATCTCTGGTTAGTCCTAGTTATTTGAAGTGTAACATTATAAGGAAGCCCTAGTTTGTTTGAGATGGCACCGTCAAAGCAACATTCTGGCCAAGTTGATTATTTAAGAAGAAACCTATATGATGATTTCCTAGATCAATTTACCTTGTCAACAAAAGATAGGAGGAAGGGATTGGTCCTAATGTGAGGGAAAATCCTGGGGGAAGGGTTAGTATATAATTGCTCCAACATTATCGATGCTAGGGTTCCTCTCACAGGTTTGGAGATGTTTAGATTGTGGTATGGACGAAGGAATTTTCCTCACCCCTTTTCAAATGGATGGATGTATGACATGGGGAAGTTGGTGGTACCAAATGTGTTCCCCGATGTAGACCTGCTTAGGGCAGTGGCTGCAAGATATGACCCTATCACATGGGTAATTATAGATAATGGTGGAGATGTTCTGCTGAGTATTAATAGAGAAGAGGTTCAACAAATTTTTGACCTAAGTGAACCGAGTGAAGACTTGGTTCCTATCAATCTTGAGTAGATGAAGCAGGAATATGTAAAATTGAAGTCTCTCTTTAGAGCTAAGTTGCTTCCACCTCATTTGGCTAGGGCAGGACGTTCAATATTTCATATCAGCCCCAGTGACCAGGAACCTTTCAGATTAAATTATTTTGCAAATCATTTCCTGGCCACTTTCTATTCATCATGTCAAATTTTAGGTTTTAGTCATGGTTTGGTGATGCCCATTGCTTATATGTTCATGGGGGTGCAAATACAACACCCTAACTTCTCTATGACATATGACTTTGCCCCTTTCTTGGCTGAGAGAATACATGAAGGGTTGTCAAAGTTGTAGAAAAATGACACTGATACTCAATTATTTTGGTATTCTATGCTGATGCATATGTTCCTGTTCAATAATGTTGATTTCTTCTCTGAGAGGATGAATTTAAGGCAACCAGTTGATGGAGAAAGATTACCAATATAGATATGGGCTGCAGATTTAACTTACAATAAGGAAAGCACTAGTTATGTGCAATTTGATAATTGTTTTGCTTCTAGATTAAGGGATAGACTGATGGTGAATGTACCTAAGATCCCTGAGGAATTGCATGATTTCCTTAGGCCAAAGAGGAGGAAGCCAGAATTAAAGGTTTACCATAACTAGGGTGACATTATCCCATACCTAGTCAGTATTGTCTTGAGAGTATATGGTTTTCAGGGAGCCCCTCACATATTGCCATACAATGTGCCACCAAGAGTGGTGTTTGAAAAAGTTATGTGGCAAATAGGTTGCATTCATGAGGACAACCTCACTAGGATGGGTAAGGGAACATTTTCCCCTGATTATATAGTGGTGTCTGATTTTGCATTTTCGAAGGGAGGATGGGTGCATTTTGATAAATTCTTTGATGATTACCATTTGAAGTGTGGTCCAAAGCTGCAACATGATCCTGAGGGTTCCTTTTCTCTTTTCAGACAGAGAATAAAAGTTGGAAAATTTGTGCATGAGTTCAATTTCCCTGAGGACCTAATTAGAAATGAGTTCAACTTAAATAAGCAGGAGTTGAACAAGGAGAAATGGACAACTTATCATAAGCTATTAGACATTGTGCACAAAATGGATCCCAAGTATGATCCATTGTTGGAGTTCCATCCATACCATAAGAAAAATGATTTTATGATGGAGAACTTCAAAGAGATTATAGACACTTTGAGAACAAAAAGGGTAAACTTAGAACTGAGTCTGGGTGTACAAGAAAAAGGTGCTAGACCAATTGAAACAAGGTCGGCATATCAGCCTACAGAAAGGTGGCCCATTTATAGGAGGAAAAAGGATAGCAACATTGATGAAGAAGAAGTGGACAGAAAAGGAAAGAAAATAATGAAGGTGCCTCCACAATCAGGTCCAAAATTCAAAGTGCCTGGGGAAATGAAAATTATTGATTTAGAATCATCACCAAAAGACAATCCCTCATCACCACCATCTGAACCAATCCCTAAGAGGCAAAGAAGTGATCAACCACAGGAAGATCTGATGGATGAAATCATTGTTATTGATCAAGACATGCAACTTGGTATGCCTTCTCCTCCTATGCTAGCTGAATTGGTTTTATCTAATTTAGATATGAAAGGAAAAGGTGTACAAGATGCAAGAATGGAAGCATGCAAGGAGTTTCTAGATGACAATACATTTGTAAAAACTCTTGTATTCTTTCAATTGGTATGGATGATGAAATATGAAGAATATCAAGATATATGTAAGAAGAGAAGAGAACTAAGGCCTGACAGGTCAGACCAGGAGAATGACGAGGAGGTGAAAGATAAATTAATGGAAGAATTTAAGAACATCACTCCTAAAGAAGGAAGAAAACTGGTGAGTTAGGCTAGAGTATTGATTCTGCCTAAATGGGACATTGTAGATGCTATAGCATTTAATGCTATTATAAAGTCCAAGCATCCCTTGCAAGACTCTAGTGTAGAAGAAGTCAAGGAAACACTTCAAGAATCTACTTTCAATGAAGAGTATGAAACCTTGGAAATTTGGGCATTGGCCCCATAAGGGAGAAAACCAGATGTTTCTGATATTAATCCAAATTTTAGAGGAGGATTAATAATAAAAAGAGCTTCAGAGACCTCAACCACTGAGGTCAGTAATTTGACTATGAATGGTAAGGAAAACTAGATGCGGAAAACAATTTTCCTAAAGTCAATACCTCAGGAAAGAATGTAGAAGTACTTTTTAATTTTCAATTACAGTCTAATTGAGATGCACTATGAGACAGATTATAGAAACATAGTATTTAGAAAAAACACACATGAACACCAGATATACGTGGGAAAACCCTTACGGGAGAAAAATCCACCACACCAAGAGAAATCACTTTGTATTACAGTAATCAAAGTTACATACAATTCCATACTTATCTTTCTAGTGTGATTATACAGCAGCATTCATCATGTACATTCTTCGAACATAAAACTTTTAGGTTACAGCCTTTACAGATTTTAATCCTTCACTGATACAGTTTGAATTCTTCACACTTCACCATTGATCAAAATCTAATCCAACATCAAAACATCTATAATTTCCAACTATATCCATGGCGTTCCCTAACTATCGAGCTCCCTCATAGAATCATCGCAACGAACATACTCCCAACGGTTCTAATTCGACTCTTCTAATTTGTCCACGTGATGCCACATCAGAAGTCATACACAGTCAACAGAATTCAAATTACATTGGAATCTCAATGAGACACTAACAGTGTCTCACCGATGCCACATTGACCCCTTACCGATGTCACCAAGAGCCTCTATAGTTGCCAAGATATTATATCGAGCTCCAACAGATATATGGAGTCATCATGTAGTTGTTCTAACTTATCGCTTTCGCCAAAAGGTCATGGTGAAACACTAAGGTTATACTGAAGTTCCCATATCTACTGAGCACCCAACAGAAGTTGGTAGGACTTACTCCTATAGCCAAGAGTTCATAGCAATATTCATATGCTACTTCGAAGTGTTCACCTGTCGCCAAAACATTTGTCCATCGCCGAGAGAACTTACCGATTTATATATGTTTCACTAAAGACTGAATATCACTAAGTGTTACCCTGATAGCCATTGGCTATCGGCAAGACAAATGCTTATCACTCAGACCCAAAAATGAAACCTAAGAGTTATATCGATAACTCCTGAGTAGTCCCTGTCGGCATAGCTTTCTTCTATTGCTAAGACCTTCCCCGATAGCTTTGATTTATACCGAAGATAACACTTAAGTCTTCCCGATGAAACAAAACAAGCAAAGATTGTCGACATAACATTTTCTTTCACGGTGACATCTTACCGAGTGAATATAGGTTATTCTAAAGACATACATACACTGTCGGTGAGAGATAAACACTTCGCTGAGACATCTCTCTGAATGTTGAAGCCACTTCAAAACTCCAGTCGCCAAGAGTTACGCCGATAAACAAATGAATGGCCTTTTGGCCAAAGCTCTCTTGAGTGCTATGATTTCATAGCGAATACACCAAGCTACAGCGATAGACTCCATAGTGGACCTTTTGGCAAGACAATACCTAGGTCACAGTGACCTGTTCAGAATTTGATAAAACAAATTGCTAGTCGGCCAGACAATCAGAATGTCACACAGACATTGCTCTAAAGTAGGTTTCAGCCTATAATGTTTGAGGCACAAATTTCCAACAATCTCCCACTTGACGAAGATCATTCAGGAACCTCCAGAGCATAAATAATACATACTAAAAAACATGGGCACTAAGGCCCATTGAACTGGCACACCACCTAAACTTGTTTGTGCTCACTAGCTTCTTCAATGCATCTGCAACATTCTCCAGAGTATCAACTTTTTCCAAACTGACCTTTCCATCCTCAACCATATCTCATACAAAGTGGTACTGTACATCAATGTGTTTCGTCCTGGCATGGAAAGTTGGATTCTTTTCTGGACAAATGGCACTTTGACTGTCACATAAGATTGTTATTTTCCCTGCATCAAAACCAATGTTAGAAAACAAATGTTTCAACCATACAGCTTCTTTACAAGCATGGGTAGCTGCCATGTATTCAGCCTCTGTAGTCAATGTCCCTTGCCCAATCAGAGTCTACATAACCACGAATGCTGAGACTCCTCTGTGATTCAACTAAATTACCATGGTAACACAATGCAAAATTTGAAGTTCTCTTCAAATACCTAAACACCCTCTTCACAGCATCCCAATGTATTCTTCCTGGATTAGCCATAAATCGACTAAGTACTCCCACTGCTTGGGCAATGTCTGGTCTTGTACAGACCATTGCATACATGAGACTACCTACAGCACTAGCATAGGGAACACTGGTCATGTCCTCTATCTCAATAGGAGATTTTGGACAAACCTCAACAGATAGCTTCATTCCCTGTATGACTAGAACAACTAATTGTTTGCAATCATTCATACAAAATATCTCTAGAACAATCTTTATATACTTACTCTGACTGAGCCAAAGCTTTCTATTCTTCCTGTCCTGGTTATCTCCATCCCCAGAATATACCTTGCCACACCAAGATCCTTCATTTTAAACTTAGCAAACAACTGAGACTTAAGATCATAAATCATTAGCTTGCTATTTCCTATGAACAACATATCGTCAACATAAAGAACAATAACAAGCACTTGATCACTTTCAACTTTATAGTATACACAGTGATCAGATTTTGATCTCACAAACCCTAAAGATAATACATAGGTATCAAATTTTTGGTAGCACATTCTAGGTGACTGCTTTAACCCATACAGAGACTTCTTTAATTTTCATACTTGTTTTTCTTTACCTTTCTCAACAAAGTGCTCAAGCTGGGACATATAGATTTCTTCTTCAAGATCACCATGAAGAAATGTTGTCTTCACATCCATCTGTTCAACCTCTAAGTCATAAGCTACTGCAAGTGACAATAGAAATCTAATGGACGTCAGCTTTGCTACAGGAGAAAAGATTTCCCCATAGTCAATTCCCTCTACCTAGGAATAACCCTTTGCAACCAGTCGTGCTTTGTATTTTTCTACACTGCCATCTAGACCAATCTTTTTCTTAAATACCCATTTACAACCCACAAGTTTTCTGCCTTTAGGCAAGGGCACCAGACTCCAATTTTCATTTTTATCTAATGACACCATTTCTTCCTCCATGGCTTTCAACCAAGAATTTGAATAAGACATTTTAATTGCATCCTTTATAGTCCTAGGCTCATGATTGCTAGAAATCAAGGCATAGGCACAAGTAGAATCAATCAAAGAGAACCCATACCTATCTGGTTGTTTCCTTTCTTGGGTTGACCTCCTCACTGGCTGAGGTTGAGGTTCATCTTCTTTAGAGCTTTCAGAACTGCTTGAGCTCTCCTCAGTTTCAAGTACGTTTTGAATCTTCAATTCCTCTTTCTCTGGTGTAGGAGGAATTGCTGCTACATCCTTACTATTTTTTGACTTTGTTTTTAACTGCAAATCCAAGGTGGAAGATTTCAGCTCATGAAAGATTACACTTTTGTTGTATACAACCTTCTCTGTAATAGGATTCCAAAGCTTGTATCCTTTGATGTTAGCACTATAGCCAATAAAAATACACTTAACAGCCTTGTTGTCCAACTTAGATCTTTTTACATCCGACACATGAACATATGCTTCACAGCCAAAGACTCTAATATGTCTGAGAGAGGGCTTCTTACCAGACCATGCTTCCATAGGTGTCTTATCAATAAGAGAAAAGTTTGGAGACCGATTAACTAACATGCAGTAGCAGTAGCTTCAGCCCAGAACTTTTCTTCCAAACCAGCACTACTAAGCATACTTCGTGCTCTCTCCATCACTGTCCTATTGAACCTTTCTGCAACTCCATTCTACTGTGAAGTGTAAGGTGTAGTCTTGTGTCTTTTGATTCCATGGTCTTTATAGTATCTTTCAAATTCATCAGAACATAATTCACTGCCATTATCAGTCCTTAAGCATTTTATCGTTTTACCAGTCTGATTTTCAAAAAGATTTTTAAACTCTTTAAATCGACTGAACACTTCTAATTTACTTTTCAAAAAATATATAAATTCTCTTCTTGAATAATCATCAATGAACGACACATAGTATGTTGATTTAGATAAATAAGGAACATCTACTGGACCAAACACATCCAAATGAATATAGTCTAACAAACCAGAAGTTTTATGAGGACTGTCATAAAATGAAACACGATGCTGCTTTCCATATATACAGTGTTCACAGAATTCAAATTCTAGATTACAGTCTTCAAGCCCCTCAACCAGGTTTTTGTTCTTCAAGATTTTTAAACCTTTTTCTCCTAAGTGGCCTAACCTATGATTCCAAAGCATAGTCTTTTCTATAGGAAGTTTTACTTTCGTAGAGTTTACATAACTAGGGACAATTCCCTCTTTACCTCCATGAGCAGCTTTCAGTGACTTCGAAGAGACACTGTTACAATGAACAACTTGTGCATCCAGCTTGTATAGGGTACCAATTCGAGCACCTCTAGCTAGCACCATTGAACCTCTAGTCATCTTGCAGCCACTTCCCGAGAACAAGACTTGTACTCCGATATCATTTAGCTTACTGACAGAAAGAAAATTTCAAGCCAAACCTGGTATGTGCATAACATCATTGATCCCCTTTATTCTGCCATCATGGAATTGGATTTTGACTCTTCCACGGCCAAAAATTTCCAAGGTTGAATCACTCGCCAAGAACACCTTTCCACCATCATATTCTTCATACTTTGTAAACCATTCTCTGTGAGATGTCATGTGGAACGATGCTCCAGAATCAATCAACTAGACATCATCTGATGCCTAAGTAGCCAAGAATGCAATGAAGGCGTCACCATCACTATGAGAAGAACCATTATCAGAAGATCCTTTCTTCTTCTTTTTCTCCTCTTTACAATCCTTTCGAACATGACCAGGTTTCCCACAGTTCTATCACTTCACCTTGGACTTCTTGCCAGGAGACTTTGATCTCCCTTCTGATTTCGATTTGGATTTCTTGTCCTTCTTCTTGCCTTTCTCCTTTGACCTTCCTTTAATAGCAAGAGCCTCCTTCACCATCTCAAAATATTTTCTTCTCATTTGTTCTGACAGCAAAGAACCAACAATATCTTCCATTTTGAAACTGGATGTTGTACTCCCAATAACCATCACTAGATGATCCCATGAGTCTGGCAAAGAACATAACAGAAGCATATAGTGATCTTCTTCTTCAATCTTTACACCAACATATGTTAATTGTGTGAGCAGCATGTTAAATGCATTCAAATGATCAGCTACAAACCCTCCTTCTTGCATTCTCAAAGAGTAAAGCTTCTTTCTTAGGAATAGCTTATTCACCAAAGATTTCCCCTGATAAATAGACGTCAGTCTCTTCCACAAGAGAGAAGCAGACTTCTCTTCATGCGCATTGAGAAGAATTGAGTCTGCCAAACAGAGCCTTATCAGCCCCTTTTCTTTTCTATTTTCAAGGTCCCATTCTTCTTGCTTCATGCCTATAGGTTTAGTTCCAGACATAGCAAGCCAAAGGTCTCGATCTACTAAGAGATCCTCCATCTTTAGTTTCCACAATTCAAAGTTACTGCCATTGAATTTCTCTATTTCAATCTTCCCAGATGAACTAGACATCTTAATCTGTAAATAGAAATAACAATCTCTACAAAACTCCCACTGAACAGTATTGACTCAAAAAACCCAATATACCCCCAAGGATAACACAACTGGCCAGGCTCTTATACCACTTGTAAGGAAAACTAGATGCGGAAAACAATTTTCCTAACATCAATACCTCAGGAAAGAATGCAGAAGTACTTTTAAATTTTCAATTACAGTGTAATTGAGATGCACTATGAGATAGATTACAGAAATAGAGTATTTAGACAAACATACATGAACACCAGATATACGTGGGAAAACCCTTATAGGAGAAAAACCCACCACACCAAGAGAAATAACTTTGTATTACAGTAATCAAAGTTACATAGAATTCTAGACTTATCTTTCTGTTGTCACTATACAATAGCATTCATCATGTACATTCTTTGAACAAAAAACTTTCAGGTTATAGCCTTTATAGATTTTAATCCTTCACTGATACAGTTTGAATTATTCACACTTCGCCATTGATAGAAATCTAACCCAACATCAAAACATCTGTAATTTCCAACTATATCCATGGTGTTCCCTGACTGTCAAGCTCCCTCATAGAACCGTCGCAACGAACAAACTCCCAACGGTTCCAATTTGGCTCTTCTAATTCATCCACGTGATGCCACATCAGAAGTCATACACAGTCAACAGAATTTGAATTACATTGGCATCTCGGTGAGACACTAACAGTATCTCGCCGATGCCACATTGACCCCTTACCAATGTCGCCAAGAGCCTCTGTAGTCACCAAGATATTATATCGAGCTCCAACAGATATACCAAGTCATCACGTAGTTGTTATAACTTATCGCTTTCGCCAGAAGGTCATGGTGAAACACTAAGGTTATACCAAAGTTCCCATATCTACCGAGCACCCAACAGAAGTCGATAGGACTTACTTCTATCGCCAAGAGTTCATAGTGATATTCATATGCTACTTTGAAGTGTTCACCTGTCGCCAAAACATTTGTCCATCGCCGAGAGAACTTACCGATTTATATATGTTTCACTGAAGACTGACTGTCGCTAAGTGTTACCTCGATAGCCATCGGCTATCGGCAAGACAAATGCTTATTGCTCAGACCCAAAAATGAAACCTAAGAGTTATATCGATAACTCCCAAGTAGTCCCTATTGGCATAACTTTCTTCTATCGCTAAGACATTCCCCGATAGCTTTGAGTTATACCGAAGATAACACTTAAGTCTTCCCAATGAAACAAAACAAGCAAACACTGTCAGCATAACATTTTCTTTCACGGTGACATCTTACCAAGTGGATATAGGTTATTCCAAAGACATACATACACTGTAAGTGAGAGATAAACACTTTGCTGAGACATCTCTTTGAATGTTGAAGCCACTCCGAAACTCCAGTTGCCAAGAGTTATGCCGATAAATGAATGAATGGCCTTTCAGCCAAAGCTCTCCCGTGCGCTATGAGGTCATAGCGAATACACCAAGCTACAGTGATAGACTCCATAGTGGACCTTTCGGCAAAACAATACCTAGGTCACAGTGACTTGTTGAAAAATTGATAAAACAAACTGCTAGTCGGCCAGACAATCGGAATGTCACACTGACATTGCTCTAAAGGAGGTTTCAACCTATAATGTTTGAGGCACATATTTCCAACATGAATGTGGCCAAATTGGACCAAAAGACTATTGAAATGGAGGAGGTTGAAAAGAAGAGCCTAATGGAGAAGTATAACCTCTTGATTGAGGAATACAACAAGATGCAATAGAAGAATGTTGAGTTGTAGACTAAGGTGGAAAGGTTTAAATATAAACAGATTGGGGAGACATCAAGTGCTACAGGAACCAATATATTACCTTCCACAGTAGGGTTAGTGCCTCCTGGTTCTCCAATTGTTTCCACACCAAGATCTCCTAGTCAGAATCCTGCCCTCACCCCTTCTTTAGAGGAAATTGAAGAAGAAACAAAATTCTCTGCTGATCCTACAAAGAAGCAAATCTTGCAAAAAAATGATGAATTGTAGGCATCATTAAAGGAAAATCAGGAGGGATCTCTTTTAAAGAAAAAGGAGATTGCTACTACTATTTTGAGGCATTTAAATGAAAATTTTGATAGTAAATTGCTATCTATACATTCTTTATATTCTTTTTTGTTAGAAGAAATAAAGAATATTGATAGGGATCAGGAGGTAGTGATACCATTGATTGAAAATTGGATCCCTAGGGCTAGTGATTTGGATATCATGTATAAAGCCTCAAGGTTTGATACAAATAATAGGCCCCAATTATTCAAGCCTACTCAAGTATTAGTTAATTCATTGCAGGGTTTTCAAACCCTACCAGATGATTTGAGTAGGAATATTAGGGAGTTGGTGAAGAATTTTAATGATTAGGGTAACACATTGTTACTTGATATAATTGATGAACAGGGGAAAATCAGGTCACTCCAACAATGGCAGGATCAAGCAAGTGAGGTCATCAATGATCAAATTAATTCAATTTGTGATGACTTAGAATATGATTTGTTGGTGAGTTGTATGGATAAAATCATTAGTACCAGCTCATTTTTTGAATCTTTTGAAAGGGATGAAAATCAGGTAGCGGTAAAATACACACCTTATAATGCCAAAGTGGATGAGGTAATTAATTTTGACTGGCTGATAGATGAAGAGTACTAGAAATGGGTAACTAAATATTTGACTGAGGAAGAGTAAAAAGAGTGGACTACTAACAGGTGGAAAATCAGATGCTGTGGTTACAACGGTTCTAGTTTTGTGTTGATGGCATTCTCAATGCGGGTTTCTTGTGGTTTTTTTTGTTGTATCAACTTTCCTCAGCTGACATGATGAACAATAATATTATCCAAGGTGATGGCTATTGTAACAATTTTTGGAATATCACCAGGTGCTCCAATTGGCTGGTGACATGTGTACTTTCTGGCCCGATGCTTGTTTGCTTCTCCATTTTCTATAAGAAGGATTTCAAGGCCATAAGTAAGGGTTAGCAAGTTAGATAATTTTTTTCAAGTCTACGTGAAGTTGCAGAGAAAATTGTAAAGTCTAATGGTTTTAGAGAAATGCAATTTAGGTTTTGAGTCATTTTGTAACAAGTTTTGAGTTCATGGGGATTTAATGTTGTATAACAGTACTAGCATTTGAGTTGAAATGATAAGTTCAAGCTCATGTCTCTCCATTGTACATGCATATCTGAACTTTGAATGAAATAACTAAGGGATTGTTTTATCCATCTCACTGTTGTGGTGTGTATGATTCTATTTTAGCTTTAATTCAAGGAATTAATTAAAATGCTTGAATGGGATTATAGGAGGATATGTTCTATATAAGTATTTGATAAGTAGTATTGGGTTAGGATGCATACTAATGAAATTGTAATGCAATATTGTTAGGGATCTTATATTTCATGTATTAAATCTGTCATAAATCTCTTGATGCTTATGAGTTTGACTCCTACAATGGATATATGGCACTGATCTAAGTTGTACTTATTCGTGTAGTTTAGTATTTGTTTGTCTTTGCCTAGAACTTGCTACAAATTGCAAATCAATGACTATCTTATACAATGGATTTTGTTTAGTTATCTCATGCTCTAGATAGTTGATATTGTCTATGAACAACCAATTCTAGTGGATATTATTCTATCGTATTGAGCTATTAAGTGATATTATCTGCTATTGTTAATGTCGTTTATAATAATGGTGCAGAGATTGTAAACATATTAAGGGATCACCCTCCCGGGTCTTGTAGAGCCCAAAGTGTAGGAGGCTTTTTTAAGTCCTTGTCAGTTGGTCTAGGTCCTTCGAGCTGCCTTTGATTGGAATTGGCAATTCCATATGTAGATTAGAAGACAAACCTGGTTACATTGTAAAAAAGAACCAACATAAACATCTCAAGGAATTTGGTACTACACTCTAAAACTAAACATATTTCAATTAAGTTTCATTATTGAAGAAGATGCTTTGTGTGCTCCTATGTGTGTATATGCAAATATCATTTGATTGTTTAGTAGAGTGTGAAGAAGAATGTGCGAAGTGTGAAGAAGTGTTGAGCTTAATTTAAACTGTAATTAGGCTTGTGAAGAAGCTATGTTCTCAGTTCACAAATCTTGGATGGTTTTAATCCAAACCCTATTGTTGGACAGTGAGTCCTCTTTTGTAATTGAACAGTGAGCTCTAGGAAGTGTACCTGAATGCATGTGCATTCCCCTTATTATTTCTCTTTATACTTCTAGCAAAGTATAATCTTGTGGACTAACATCCACCGTGGTTTTTCCCCAACAGGGTTTCCACACAAAAAATATGTGTTCTTTGTCTCTCTGATGTGTTGATTGTTTATGGTTAATTACTTATTCATTAGATTTAAGATTAAGTTAAGATTAATAAGAAGAGTTTTAGTTTCTATTAAAACTGATTCACCCCCTCCCCTCTCAGTTGTGTGTCCTTGTTTTTCCAACATGTGCATCATCAACATCTTCTAAATCAACACTAACATCTTTTGAAGCAATATTAACCGATAAGGATTTCCTATAATTAGAGAAAATAGTTGATATTCTTGAACAATAGGAACCATAGCAATATTATGTGTTCATGACAAGTCATATCCAATGGCTATGGATCAAAGGATATATTATTAGGGAAAAGGATTAGGTATTGATAATACCTTCACAATGTTGGGGGAAATCTTGTCTAATGCAAATATCAACATAGGGGGCACGAAGGATTCTCATGGGAAAAATATTTTCAACGCTACAACTAACTATATCATGAATCATCACCCACCCATCATTCCATCCACAAGTTGGGACAAACGTAGAAAGGAGAACATCATTGAAGAAAAATCAATAGTGAAGCACAAAGGACACATCAAATACAAATGGATACCAAAGAAAAATAAAGAAAATCATCCCTCCAAAACTCCATTAGTCATATAAACTATGGATCAAAGTAACAAAGGGAAATGTATCCATCAAAGATGTCCTCAAATACAAAAGTAGGCTTCTCAAGAAAGGAAAAAATATATCCATTGGTTTGTCCTAATTCGACAAAAACTTCCATTCCCACCCATCATTTCTCATCTTCCCAAGTTTGGAGAGTCAAAGGTCCCAAACCATCGACCAATCCATCTCATATTCTTTCATGCATGACACTGTACACTCCATTCATGATATCCAATTCTTGCATTGACTATGTATTGACAACTACCCCTCATCATAAGGATTTCTAAGGAACTCTATCACAATGTGCACATGTAGAAAAGGTTAATTCTGGTACTAGCAAGGAAAACCAAAGTTCTCAAAAGTTGCATTCAATTGCTCATGCCTTAGCAAAGAAACTTCTTCAAGCAGGATATCATTGGCACATTATAATAGTGGCCTCTACATCGGTACCACTAGGTGGTTCAACATGAGGGTAAGACTTCCAAAATATCAAAAAAATCAAAAAACCTAGAAAATAGTAAAAATAAAAATCATCCTCCAGTGAAAAACTATACGATGGCATTTGGAAAAATGCTATGATGAAAACCTAGCAAACAGGCATCATGAGTAGAATCGAGCATCTATATGACCCTTCTTAGACAAAATCATCTCATCCTTATCATGATAAATCTAATGTTCTCTCCATCCATCCAATCCAGATTTATCTTGATCTTGACAAAGATTTGATGTATACTTCAATTCTACTCATGGAAAGTTTTTGACAGGGTCTTTACCATTTTATCTCATGAAATCCCATAGCCCATATCTAGCATGATAAAACTCGATTGAACTCTTCACATATACATTACCTATCTTGGTTTGTTTATTGAACTATGAAGCATTGCTAGAAAATGGGGGCAGGTTATTGTAGTCTTTCTTTCAAATATCTCTTGATCCATGTCTTGCATCTCATAGCATGACATCGACATCATGATCTAGGTATCGTTTACCTCAAAATATCATCAAAAATCCAAAAAGATTTGAAAATTATCAAAATCCAAAAACACTTGCAAAATCAAAAAATCCAAAAACATCAAAATCTTGTATAGCCAAAATAAAAAAATATTCAAAAATCCAAAACACATCAAAATATCTAAACAGGTCAAAACATCAAATAAATCAAAAACACGACTGTGTCGAACTAGATTGTCTCTGAGCTTGAATGTAGGCAAACCCATCACTGATATGCCCACAAGACACTTTAGGTTAGGATTCCATCATGATAAATTGACAATCCATCAAGTTTTCATATCTCATCAATAACAAGTCAAATTCAATCAAACTACGTCGTCTTTACATGTAGAATGTAGGAAAGGCTAATCATTGATAAGCCCTTGAGGCCCTAGGTCAGACCCTTTTAGGTCTTGATCAAAACTTAGAAAAGACAAAAGCATTTGAAAAAATTCAAAAATCCTAAACAACCTCAAATGATCGAAAACATTAACATTCATATAAAAATTCTGAAAAACATCCAAAACAACCTCAAAAGATTATTAAAAACACCAAAAACATTGAAATATTTTAGAAAATCCCAAAACCATCCATCCCATTTCGCCTTCCCCCACAATAAAAATTCATCCATAACAAATCAAATCGTCATCTTCAGCCTTTGGTAAAATAAATGGAAAATTAAGTACAACAATCAACAAAAGTAGAACCTTTAAGCACAAAAATCAAACTCTTGATCATTATCAAATATTTTAATCAAACCTTGTATCAATGACCTTTCAAACAACTTGTCAACCCGCCAACATCTGATGTCCTAGGATGCATCCTTCCTAGAATGGGTATTATCATTGGCAATCATTTTGGATATTTATCGTTAAAACACATTACACCTTTAGCAAGAGATATAGATAGCAATGATCATTTTTTTTAATCTTGTCTTATTATTTATCTTGTTGACCCATTTTAAGGACCTCTCGATGATGTCTATCAAAATGATTTAGAGAGAAAGGAATGGGGCATAAATCATTATCTTTCATTTTTTATGCTTATGGGATATTCTTGTAAAATAATATTGGTGCATACTTGCTTAGTTGTGTGTAGGGAGGTGGTTTTGAATAGATTGTTGACTATTTCATATGCTTTGGTCCGAAATATTCTAAACTACATTCAAACGAGGTTTTTGTATGTCAAGGTGTGAATGAGGATCATCCTATCTATTTTCTAATTCAAAGTCCATTGCACTAGATGCAATGCCATCCTAGTTATCGATACCATGATGCATCATGTCTATGTGTTATATCAAAAATAAGGAATGAAGGGCGCAATTACCCCAATCCTTGAAATGAGCATATCATTACTCTTGTCACCATATCTATTAAAGTTTCAAATGATCATAGGTTTTTTGGAATTCTAAATCAATCTCAAAACAATGGTTAATCAATGTCCATCTCATTCTTCTACTTCTATCCATCTTATTATTCTTATTCTTCTATCTTTACTAATAGTTATATCCTAGTATCGAATATGTGTGATATATCAAAATATACATGAGGCTACCCATGGTCAATGATGGTCTATACATCATCAAATATTTCTACATCAGACATCTGAGCTAGTCCTCTTTGAGCTAAACTGATCTTGAACCTTTGTCATGATCTAGACCCAAAAATTAAAATTTATACCTGATCTCTCGAGGGGGAAGGGTACTAGCTTAATTCCTTCTGTTGGGGCAATAGTGGGGAATCCAAAAAATTAGGAAATTTTAAATTTTTTATCTAGTCAATAGCATTAATTTGAAAAGCATTAGTCTTTGAACCAATGTAACAAGTACCTCGCTTCAAATAGGGGCAAAATGTAGACACTTAAAATTGTCCTGAATGATATTACACACTTGAATCTAATCACTAACATAATTTCATCCTAAAAGTCATATTATTTTCAACTTTTTGATTAAATAATCCTAGTTATTTAATTAAATGCATCATTTTCATCTATTAATCTAATTAATTTTATTAGTTTAATTCACCCCCTTTCACATTCACCTTTCATCCTGTTTAATTGAATAGTGCAAATTATTTAATTTAAACACCTTATGTCCTCTCATTTAATTGAATAATCCTAAATTATTGAATTAAATGTCATTTGCATCCTTTTTTCATTAAATAAATTATTTTTTTAATAAGGATCTCAAATATTCCTCAAACTTGCACAATTAAATTTTTTTTAATTAACTAATTACTAATTTTCCTTGCCCATCCACTTGCATGGGGAATATTCCCTTGGAATATTCTTTCCTAACAAACTTTGTAACAAACTTTCTACCAACTTTGAAAGTGTGTTTGTTTGAATCATTGTGAGCCATTGATTGATTATTTGATCCATTTGATCTTTGATTCTCATCCATTGATGAGAATACTTGATCCATGTCTTCACCCTTCTTTTCATCTTGACCATTCATTGAAAAAATCAATATTAACTCTTGATTCACCATTTCATCCTATAAATACCTCACATTTTGGAGAGAAATGGATCCACTTCCATCAAAGAAAAGTTATGCTACTTGTTTTAATACTATCTTTATTCATCCTTACATCCATTTTCAAGCTTTTTCATATTTTTCATCCACCCATAGCACAATTTTACCTATTTTAGCTTAATATTTCATCAATGGAGTTCTATTAGATGCTCATTTTATCCAAGGGATTGGGAAAGGATCATCATTCCATATCAATACAACACCAATCCCCCAATGGGATAAGGTTTGTAGTTTTAGATTAGGTTTCTTTTATGCTTTCATGGTTTATTTCATGCTTAGTATAATGGTTACTCATTTTTGAAGCTTTCAAACATCTCATTGGGATTGTAGCTTAGGGAGTTAAATATAGCTTAAATTCATTAGGATTTGGTATATATAGCTCATACTATGATTAAAATCACAAAGACTATTTGGGAGAATGCTCTACATTCCTTCATTGTTGGAGATATGACATTGTGGTTTGGGATTCAAAGTTAATGTTCTATGGATATTGTGCTCCTATCCTTCCAAGTCACCAGTGTTGTCAAGGAGGTTTTTTGTGAATTATAGAAGGTTGGAAGTATTGTTGGTTTTCTAGACTAGTCCAAAAAATTCTCTACATTTATCTGCATTGATCTCTTTTCTCCTATAGCTTATTGAATGTGTTCTCAATATCTATGCAGTATCTCAGTTCTAATTTCATGTGTTCAAGTGGTCTGTAAGTTGTTTTGTTAATGTAATGTCTCATGACTATGCATTTTTTGTCTCTAGAATGAAGTGTTTTATTGTTGTTTGGCCTATTGGGGCATGATAGTATGGAAGATCTGTCTATAAGTTTTTTGGATGTTCATGGAACATACCCATGTGATTTGCATGTTGTTGGTTGTACTCCGTGGTTTTGCATTATGTCTTGAGTTGGTTTTCTAGGTTATTTATGGATATTTGGCTGACATGGCTTGTTCTCTTTGTTGTGCTAAATTCTTAAGGGTTTACACCAACATTTTAAGTTGTGTAATGATATATTTGGGTGCTGACCTATCTTGTTGGGAACTACATTGTGCTATTACAATTGGAAGTATGTTTTTGGGCTAACTGGTTATGTGCTTCACATTTCATCTACATGTTTCCTTGTTGTTGACTTAGGTTAATGTGCACCAACATGTGAATTTCTTTGGATCACATTGGAAGATTGAATAAGATTTTTTTTGGTCCTCTCTATCTTATGGATAGGAACACATTATGCTTATATAGCTAACATGTTGAATTTATCATTTGTATTCTCTCTTGGCCAACCTAATTGATGTTCTAAGGTCTTGTGGTGGATATAAATGCAAGAACATTTTAGATGCAAGTGGGATGGATATGTGAAGAAGTTAAAGAACTCCAAGTTTGAAAAATATTAAATATCTAGCAAAGATAGTGCTAAAGTGTGAAGAAGAAAGATTAGATGAGCCTTAATGCCTCAATCAATAGAGTGAATTGTTGACAAATGTTTTAATTTTCTATAAATTCTTTGTATCCTCGTTTGAGATAATGAATCTCATTAGGTCCTTTATATCTTTCCCCTAGTGTTGTATTTTCTCTAGATTCTTAAGTCCTTTGTATCTTGCTCTAAGGTAGTGCACCTTAGTTTGCAAGTCCGTTTTGGTAGTGAACCTTTATATTGTGAGTTAACTCTCACCATGGCTTTTCCCTCATTGTGTTTTCCATGTAAATCTAGTTCCAACTTGTGGATGTGTGTTTCTTATTTCATTTTCATTTTTGTTGATATGGTTAAGGATATAATTTCTATATCTTTCATTGTTGAAGATTTTTGAAGTTTTTGAAGGGTTAAACTACTATATCATTCTTTTCTACAAATTTGTATAAGGGTTTTGATTGGGTTAAGAAGTTAGTATTTTGGAGGGGTTTAAGTTTTTCCATATACTAATACACCCCCCTCTTAGTATCCAATGTATTCAATAGTTGTTGGCATGAAAGTATAAAACAAGTATTTGGAAGTGTTGTTGGATGTTTAGGTAATATCCCTTTGTGATCCACATAGTAGTAGTGTATCTATTTTGGTGTTGCATTGTGTTTGAGTTGGTCTTCTAGGAAATTTGTTGATATCTGGCTGACAAGGCGTGTTCTCTTGCTTGTGCTTTGTGCTTGATGGTTTGTGCCAACATATGAAGTTGTGTTAAGGTGAATTTGGGTCATGTCCTATCTTGGTTAGAATATCCTTGAGTAAATTCAATTGAAGTTATGCTTTTGGGTTGACTGATTATGTGCTTCATGTTTCATCTACACATTTCCTTGTTGACTATGTTTGATGTGCACAAGTCTGTGAATTTTTTTGGATCACATTGGAAGATGTAATAAGATTGATTTTGTTCCTCTCTTTCCCCTGGATAGGACTACACATTTTTTTATGGCCGACTTGTTGAAATAATTTTCTATCTTTCTCCTAGCCTACCTAATTAATGTTTTGAGGTCTTGTGATGCATATAAATGTAAGAACATTTCAAATTGATGAGGGCGCAGCTCGAGACTTAGAAAATAACCCACAAACAAGAGAATAATTTTATTATTTAGAAAATGGAGCTTCTTACATGCAGAGGATCTCAAATCCCCAAGTTCTACAACACATGCAAGTTACAGAAAGCTACAACATCACCCTTTCACAATATGCGAGCTTGTCCCCAAAAAGTTACCCAAAAATTAGAAACCTGCCTATAAATAGAGCTCCTCTTTTGTTTGGAGCCAAAACAACATTCAAATTTGAATTTAGGTGATTTGGCACCGAAAAATTACAATTTGAAGTTCAAATTTCAAAATACCATTTGCAATTGTATCTTCTAGAAAGTGCGCCAACTTCCCGAGGCCATAACTTTTAATTCGGGACTCCAATTTGCAAACCGTTTGAACTATTGGAAAGGTCTCGAAGTCAATAACATGCTCAAAATCAGCTATGCTGATTCCGCCAAGTTTTGGGGCCGATCCAGGAACTCTAAGTGCCTCAAATCTAACTCAAAATATTTTTAGGTGCAAATCTGGGAAACTAAAACTACAATATCCTTCAACCCAGGAATAGAAAATTAAAACCATAAATTGAGAATTCCATTATGACGAAAAGGGTATCCAAAAATGTAAAAACATCTAAAAAACTGAGAAACTTGAAATTTAACTATTTTTGGGTGATGCAAGATTACCCTTACACCACTAGATGCTCCTGCATCAGACACCCAGGGTAATTTGAGAAGTGACCCCGTCATGTCTTAGATGGTGGAGAAAAATGCAAACAGTCAACCTCTGCCTTAGGCAACTAGGATGAATCTTCAACAGGCCTTCCTTTCCATTTCACTAGATATTCTTCATACTGCCTATTCATGGTGCTCCTTCCCACATGACTATCCAGGATTTCTTCAATATCCTCTTTTTCTGAAGTAGGTGTTGGAATCCCACACTGTTCCATCATTGGTACTTCCTCCACCACCTTCATGGTACTCTGTCAAATCTGAAATGTTGAACACAGGGGAAATGTTGAATCCATCCGACAACTCTACCTCATATGCATTCCCTAAATCATGCCTCTTCAAAATTTTATAGGGACTGAACTTCTTCATCTTCAATTTGTTATATGTTCCCACTGGAAACCTTTCTTTCCTCAAGTGGACCATCACGTCATCACCAATCTAAAACTCCTTATACCTCCTCTTCTGATCTACCTTAGCTTTATACTGCATATTCATCTTGTTAATATGTTCTCTTACCTTCTCATGTATATCCTTGATATGTTCTTCAAAATCTTCGGCTTCAACACTTATTTTCTTCTCTTGGTCCATCTTCCTTAATTCTGGAGCTGTTATGGGGCTACCTCCATACACAATCTGGAATGGTGATCTACCAGTGCTTCTGTTGACAGAATTGTTGTAAGAAAATTATACCTAGGGTAAGATCAAGTCCCATCCCTTGGGTTTATCTCCTACCAAACATCTCATTAGGTTACCTAGACTCCTGTTAACAACCTCTGTCTGCCCATCTGTTTGTGGATGGTGTGCAAAACTAAACTTCAACTCTGTCTTTAGCTTCTTCTACAAGGTCCTCCAAAAGTACCCCACAAATTTGGTGTCACGATCTGAAACAATACTCTTTGGTAGACCATGTAGCCTCACCACCTCTTTGAAGAACAAGTCAACAATGTGGATTGCATCATGGGTCTTCTGACATGGAATGAAATGTGCCATCTTCGAAAACCTATCAACCACCACAAAGAATGAATCATTCCCTCATTGTGTCCTTGGAAAACCAAGAACAAATTCCATACTTATATCCTCCCATGGCCTCTCTGGTATAGGTAAGGGCTGATATAAGCCTATATTCTGGCTCACTCCTTTAGCCATCTGACATACCCTGCAGCTTTGTACAAACTTCTTCACATCCTATGACAAGGGCCAATAATAATGCTCATTGATAATGGCAATGGTATTATCCCGAAAATGTCCGCCATTCCTCCACTATGCTTCTCCTTTATCGGGTCCTCCTCATGGAACTCCTCGGGATACCAGTTGACTTCCCTTAAATAACATGCCATCCTGGATTATGAAATCCAGCCACCTTGTCCTGTCCACTGTAACAGGTTCCTTGCAAGCTTTCCAAGCCTCTGCAAAATCAGGATCTTCTGCATATAGTGTCTTAAGTTCATTGAACCCAACCACTTCAATCTACATCTTTGTCATCAATGTATGTCTCCTACTTAAGGCATCTGCAACCCTATTTGACTTCCTACTCCTATGTTTCAAAACAAAGGTATAACTCTGCAAAAGCTCTACCCATTTCATATGCCCCTAATTTAATATTCCCTGACTATTTAGGTATTGCAAGGCCTAATGATCAATATATAGAAAAAATTACTTCGGCAACAAATAATGTCTCCATTTCTTTAATGCTTGAACTATTGCATAAAATTCTTGATCATATACATAATACTTTCTCTTGGCATCATTTAACTTTTCACTGAAATAGGCAATGGGATTACCTTCTTGGCTCAACACTGCTCCAATGGCACAACCACTAGCATCACAATCCACCTAAAATACCTTGTTTAAATCTGGGAGGGCTAGAACAAGTTGCTCTGTCACCTTCTGCTTCAACAGTTCAATTTTTTGCTGCTCCACTACTCCACTTGAATTCTTTTCTATCCCCTCTCATTGTTTCAGTCAGGGGTCCACAAATACTATTGAAGTTTCTAATGAAGTTTCTATAAAAACTAGCCAAACCATGGAAAGATCTCACCTCGGTAGTAGTTCTTGGGGTAGGCCATTCCAGAATAGCCTTCACCTTCTTTGGGTCCATCTTGAGACCTTCTGCTGAGACAACAAACCCCAAGTACACTAACTCCCTCTTCACAAAACTACACTTCTTCAGATTAATCAACAGTTTCTCTTCTCTTAACTTCTCAAAGGCTCTCGAATATGCATCAAATGCTCATCCAACGTCTTACTGAAAATAAAAATATCATCTAAATACATAATAAAAAACTTCCTAGAAATTCTTTTAGTACCTCGTTCATGAGCCGCATGAATGTGCTCGGTGCATTGGTTAGCCCAAAAGGCATGACTAACCACTCATACAGGCCCTCTTTGGTTTTGAAGGTAGTCTTCCATTCATCTCCCTCTTGAATCCAGATCTAGTGATATCCACTCTTCAGATCAATCTTTGTGAAGTACTGAGCTCCACTCAAATAGTCCATCAGGTTATCCATCCTTGGCAAGGGAAATCTATACTTGATTGTTATCTTGTTTATGGCTCAACAATCTATACACATCCTCCACTCCCCATCCTTCTTTGGTGCTAGTACTGCAGGTACTGCACATAGACTCAAACTCTCCCATATCAAACCCTTTCTCAACAACTCTTGAACTTGTCTGTTCAACTCCTCATTTTCTGCTGGAGTCATTCTATGAGCTGCCTTATTTGGCAAACTGGCTCCAGAAATCAAGTCAATCTGATGACTGATCTTCCTTATTGGTGGTAAACCCCAGGTACATTATCAAAAACAATATCTTGAAACTCATCCAACATCACATAAACTTCTTCTAGAACCTTCTCACTATCCTCCTTACTCACTCTAGGAATCAATGCATAACACACACACTCATGCTTCATACCTTCTAAAAAATTTCTTCCATCTACATAACAAATTCTAGCACTACTGCATACTTTTTCTTCGGTCCCCTTCAGGGGTTTCAACTTGTGATGAACCTCATCCTTTGTCAAGGAATAAGTGTTTGCATGGCCATCATGTATAGCTCACCTATCGAACTGCGACAGCCTCGCCAACAACATGTGACATGCATCCATAGGGATGATATCATAGAGTACCTCATCATGGTCGCTCCCGATCTTGAAATTTACTAGGCACTGCTCAATGACCAAAACTTTGTGGTCTTTCTGCAACCAGGCAATTTGATACGGATGCGGGTGCCTTTCCCTCTTCAACTTCAACTTTGTGACCATCTCTTATGACACCAGATTATCGGTGCTCCCACCGTCAATAATGACATCACAATATTTTCCTTCACACTTGCACCTTGTGCAAAACCGATTCTTCCTTTGTTCTGGTTCCTTTTCCTCAGTCACTAGGGCTCTCCTTATCACTAGGGCTTCTCCCCTTTCACCATCATCTAAATGTTCAGATTGGGCCTCCTCATCTACATGTGCAACCCTTCCATGACCTTCTAGCCTTTTGTCTGCCCTTCCTTGGTGTTGTGGACATTCATAGGCTCGATGCCCTTCTTCACCACACTGGAAACATGTTTCTTTGAAACCACCTCTTCCAGATCCTTGTCCATATCTCCCTCGTCCTCTACCTCTTTGATCACCACTGTTTTGATCATGAGGGCGGTAGAAGTTGTCATTCCTTTGGCTTCGGCTGGTACCCACATCTTCACTTTTCTTTTCATCATCATTTCGACTTCCTAAAGGTCTTCCACTACCCCTTCCACTTTGACCTCCTTGTCCTTTTTGCTTGCCATCAAATCTTTTGTTCAGCTTCTCTACCACCTTCAGAGCAAACTGATACACATCCTCAATGGTGGTCATTTAGACTAGGCTTAACTCCTCCTGAATGCTTGGTCGTAACCCATTAAGATATCAGGCTACCTTCTCCTTATTGGCTTCTGTGTGACCCGTTCTAATGATTATCTTGTGAAAATCTTCAGCATATTCTTTCATATATTTGCTTCCTTGCTTCAACCCTTGTAGTTTCTTCAACAGATCTAACTCATAGTCCACTGGTATGAATTGCTTGTTCAGTTTCTCTACCATGCGATCCCATCTGGTGATATTTCCTTTTCCTCTTCAATTTCTTTCCAACTGGACCTCTTTCCACCAAATAGTGGCATGGCCCTTCAGCTTCATTTTTGCAAACTTACCCCGATCTGGGTCCTCTATTTCCTCATACTCAAAATATTCTACTAGCTCATTGATCTAGTCGATCAACTCTTCCGGGTTCAGACTTCCAGAATAACTGGGGCCTTCTGCTCTAGGTTTTTTCCCAATCTTTGAAATGGCCCTTATTAGCCGCAATTGGTCTTGATCAATTTGTTCTTCTTCCTCTTCTACATTTGAACCTTCTTCCTCTCCTTCATCCTCACTTTCCTCCCTTGAGTTTAACCCTCTTCTCAACTGCTCTTGTAATGCATCAATCTGTCTCTGGAGGGCTGCTAGTGCATCTCTTCCACTAGCATTTCTGCCTCCTCAACCACCTTTGGCACCACCACGCCTACCGAGCATCACTCTTGGAGGCATATTTATTTACCTCGACCCACAACCATGGTCTTGGTGCGAACTGCCTCATAATCAGCAATCTGTCCACATGCTCAAGAAAACCTGCTCTAATACCACTTGATGAGGGCGCAACCCAAGACTTAGAAAATAACCCACAAACAAGAGAATAATTTTATTATTCAGAAAATGGAGCTTCTTACATGCAGAGGATCTCAAATCCCCAAGTTCTACAACACATGCAAGTTACAGAAAGCTACAGAATCACCTTTTCGCAATATGCGAGCTTGTCCCCAAAAAGTGACCAAAAAATTAGAAACTTGCTCATAAATAGAGCTCCTCTTTTTTTTGGAGCCAAAACAACATTCAAATTTGAGTTTAGGTGGTTTGGCACCGAAAAATTACAACTTGAAGTTCAAATTTCAAAATACCATTTGCAATTGTATCTTCTAGAAAGTGCGCCAACTTCCTGGGGCCATAACTTTTGATCCGAGACTTTGATTCACGAACCTCTTGAACCATTGGAAAGCTCTTGAAGTCAATAACGTGCTCAAAATTAGGTACACTGATTTTGGCAAGTTTTGGGGCCAATCCGGGTACTCTAAGTGCCTCAAATCTAACTCAGAAGATTTTCAGGTGCAAATCTGGAAACTAAAACTGCAATATCTTTCAGCCCATGAATAGAAAACAAAAACCATAAATTGAGAATTTCATTATGACGAAAAGGGTATCCAAAAATGTAAAAATATCTAAAAGCCTGAGAAACTTGAAATTTAACTATTTTTGGGTGATGCAAGATTGCCCTTAGACCACTAGATGTTCCTGCATCACACATGCAAGGTGTGATCAAGTGTGGAAGAGTGTGCATGAAATGCAATTGAATATATCACAAAAGGAAGTGCAAAATTTTGTGAAAGAAAGATCAAATGTGCTACAACATGTCAATTAGCAGAGTCTTGTGTTGACAAATATCATAAATTTTCTATAAACTTCTTGTATCCTACTGTAAGATAGTGAATCTCATTCGGTCCTTGTATGTTGCCCCTAAAGTTGTGTGTGCTTCAATTTTGAAAGTCCTTATATATTTCTCTAAGTTAGTGTGCCTTAGTTTGTAAGTCCTTTTTGGCAATGAGCCTTTATATTGTGAGTTAACTCTCACCGTGGTTTTTCCCTCATTGGGTTTTCCACATTGTACTATAAAAAAGTGTATACACTTGCACTTTTACATTATGTTTTTTGATCCCTAATTTATTGTACTTAATTAAACTTCTAATTTTCCAAATTATGCATTTCAAAGCCTAATTTTAATCATTTTCTAAAAGGGAACCACTATTAAGCAAATGCATTCAATTATTAAAACACTTTGCATCAAGTGTGTCTTAGAAAATTGGGCCTGGACCCATTCACCCAAGGGCGAAAGGGTCCTCGTCCTTAGCCAAGACCCAAATTCAAATATGTTATTGGTAGTATTTTAATATCCAAAATTCAAATATGAAGTGTCAACTTTTATAATCTAATTTTTAAGAAACTAGATAAAAACCTATAAATTCCTAGTCTTTTGATCATTTTAAATCTAATAAGAAATCTAAGAAACATGATCTATCAATTCAAGAGAAAATATTATTGTCAAGAGCATTCAAGAGCAACATATCAAAGTATTATTGCAACAAATCAAGATCCAACATCATGTCAAATTTTATGTGTGTTCATGTTCATGTTATGTGAAGGCTTACATTGTTTTAGGTCTCCAAGCATTCAAAAAAATAAAGCAAGAAGGATCCAATAACCTTGAAAAGATGTGTATGTATTTAGTCCTTCAAGGAAGTCATTGAAGGGTGGTGAGTTGCAACATTTGTTCATTCATCATTTCCTTCCTTTTTGTTCAAGGTTTTATCAATGAAATTACCATTGTGGAAGTGGAAACACTAACATGGGGTTTGACTAAGGAAAGCCCCTATATGGCACAATTTTTTCCCCCTTTATGAATGTGCGGGTTGCAACTTTGAAGTGGATTGAAGAGAGCTTGAAAATCCATTTTGCATTGTTTCACTTGTTGTCACCATTCTTGTCAAGACATGAAAACTCACCTACATGATTTATTTACAACATTTTGACTATGGGATAGGCATAAAATAGAAGCTTAGATATGACATTAGAGGACCCAAAAAAATGAGTAGGACCCCTTCACAAAGACTCATTCACCATTGGGTGAATGATTCCTTATAGATAATGAAACCAATTTATTTGGGTAGGTACACAATCATCTGCACCTTCCAGATCTACTAGAACTTGACTATTTTTGTTTATCTATTGTCAAATAATTGTATATATTGCATTAAGTCATATAGTTTAATTACAAAAATCAATCACGATAATTTCCAAATCATATTGCACTCATATTGCATCATACCTTACATTATATTATGTTTTCAGGCATTTGGATAAGATTTTCATTTCAAAATTGGATGAAAAAAGTGTCATTTTGTTCCAACATTGTCACATATTTATATTTTCATTTCATTAAAAGATATGAAAAAATAGTCACTGTACAACCTGTTTGTAGATAGGAACAATTATCTTAAATATCAGTCTAAACACTTAGTTTTTAATTTTCATAACCCCTTACAACGACCCATTCACCCAAACGAGATCGCGTCCTTGTATAGGTGTCTTAGCCAAAAAAAATTGATAGTTCTATCTTTGTATACTCAATTGCATTGTACTTGAAATCTCTATTTTGGAATCAATAATTACATGTTTTTAGGAATTTTTACATATAGTTCAATTGGTGAAAGAAAGTACATTGTTTAGAATCAAAATTTGTATTCAAAAGTTACCATTTTTCAGGTTCTTACATCTTACATTAGTCAAATATTTCATTTCAGATATGAAAGTTGCATTCAATCTTGTTTAAACATTTTCAACATTGCTATATATGTACATCGTGCTTTAAATTTGAAAACATTAACCAAATTTTGGAAATTCAGTTACTATTTCAACTGTTTGTAAGTAGAATCAGGATCCTTAAGCAGTTTAGTTCACAAAAAAACTTTAATTTTTTTAAATCCTTGACTAGGACTCATTCACCTAGGGTGACCCAATCTTGCTTGTCTTGGATAAACAAAATTTTTTTGATACCTCTGTTGCACTTGCTTCTTCCTATTTCTGATTGATTACTGTAATTATTTCACAATTTGGTATTCATCTTGGGTGCACTTTTAGTGTTGTGAAACTTGCATGAGTATCAAAACATAGTGTCCTATTGCTAATACACCAGTGAGGCATAGTTCTAGACTCGTAGCATCCCATGCTAGTTCTACATCTACTGTGGATCTTGAATTTTCTAACTCCTTCATGATAAGTGGTTTCAATACTCAACCCATTTTGGATTCCATCCTTGATGCCACAACTACCATGACCACTATCATTGATGTTGAAACCATGCTATCTCATGTCACTCAAGAGAAACCAAAACAATTGGATAAAGTCTTAGAAAAAATTCAAGACTATGTGAGAACAAAATATATCGCTGGCACAATAGTTCTTGTCATAGATAAAATGTGGAAAATTATTGATAATGATTAAGGACTAGAGGTAGTGCATAGTCTATCCCATATTATAGATAATCACATACCTACAATGGCTAGTTACACTCAAGATTTTTGATACACTCAAATCCAAGGAGGAAGTCAAGTTTCTCTCCCTATAACCATTACATCTATTTACACATATGCAAACCCAACTATTACCACAACAATGCAATCAAGCTATAGTATAGCTCAAATTTTAAGTATTTCCATTGGAAATCCCTATAGTTTTGTGAAATCAAATATCATATCTCTAAATACATCACCCCTCACAAATTTTTAATATAAATATCCACCAAAAACATACACACTTCCACCATATTGACCTCATTCCCAAAACACAACAAGAAATGATTCTATTATAAACCAACTCTTGAAAAATGTGAAATACATTCAACAATAAATATCAACATTGAACCAGGCTCAAAATGGACAACCATCACAATACATTGTAAAGATCCCATTATCATTGGAGATATTAAAAACACAAATGCCACAAAACATAGAAAAACCCTACTTTGAGAAATACAATTGTAAAGGTGATCCTACAATCACATAACAACATATACTACCATGTGTAGTGATTTTATTTTTTAGGATAAGTTGTTAGCTAAGAAATTTCTTAGGTCATTAAAAGATGTGGCCTTGGAATGGTTTTTTTCATTGCCTAATAACTCAATACACTCATTCAAAGAGCTTCCTGATGCCTTCCTCAACCATTTTTTAGTGCAAATTGGTCCTAAGATCAACATAACTAATTCAATGAGATGTAAACAACAACAAGGTGAAAAGGTTATAGATTTCATAACCTACTATCAATTAATATTGTCACAAGTTAATCTCAGCCTTCTTGATGTAGAAATCCCAAGAAATTTCACTGATAACTTGCAAAAGGAATTAAGAGAAAAATTCCTCTTTCATAAATTTTCATCCTCTATAATCTTGTGCATGATACTTTGATATTATCAAAATTTGATTAACAAGTATGAGGTATCTTCATCTAAACATAATGAGAAGTTTGAGCCCGTACATCAAACCAGTTTTTAGATGATCTTGAGATATTTGTTTCACACTTAGATGATAATCCAACACCATTAGAGGGGGTATCATGGAAGTGACCATGTCTCCAAATGAGTCACTAGAAATGAAGCAACCCAATTAGCAAGATGAGGAGACAATATTGCATAAGAAATAAACTAGCAGTGAGAATCCAAGATTATCAGTTCAAGAGGGTGTCCTATTGGATATCTATCCAAGAGAGAGTCCAACAAGGTACCACCAATCATTCTTGCACCCAAGAATGAAGTTACAATTGAGAAGCAACAAGTTCATCTTACCTATGTACCTCAAAACAATAGCATGTATGGGCAATATGATGAGGTAGGTGCACTTTTTTTCACTCTCCAAGAGTTGTTGCAATAGTTGATCATAAATTTGTCATTTCTCTACATTCTTTTGGCTATGCATGAACATATGAAATATTACAAATTATTGAGAAAAGTAAACTACTTCAAAGAACCAATTAATGGCTTTGTTTGAACACTACCACTACTAGTTAGTGTAGGATAGGGTAGGTTTTCTTTCAATTAATAGGTGTTGATGCACATTTTCTTTAATTTTCCTTTCCAACAAATGCTAATGCACGGCTAGATTGTTGTTCTTGAGATTTCTTCTAGGCCTAATTTTTAGTTTCTTTTCAAGCCTAAATGACTCTATTACCTAATGGATATCCATTCTATTGGTCTTATTCATTTTAGTAGGAAAAACACCCCTAAGGTCACCAAGAATGTAGTCCATTTTTTTCAAACTTGGTATTGTAACTTGGATTATTTAAATACTTCATTTAAATAATCTAAGTGGGTCTTAAGTCTCCCCTTAGAAAAAGGTTTTTTCTTTTGTCCATTTTAAAGTTAAGGAATTTTTTTATTAAAAGTATTCTTAAATTTTTACATTCAAGTCCAAAAGAAAATCCAAAGGTTCCATGCCAAGTGAAAGAGTTGCATGATAATAGGAAGCATAAAAACATCAAATTCTTCTCATGCCAAAAAATCAAAAAGGCAATTCAAAGTTTTTCATGTCAAATCAAAAGGAAACTAATTTAATTGCATGGAAAGAAAAAGGGAAAGCTAAGTTTGGCCACTATAAATAGAGGAACAAAAGATAAAACTAAAGAGACTTCATGTGAAGGAGAACTCTAGGGTTTTCAATAGTTTGAAGAATCATTTGAATAGCAGGTCAAAGGATTTACATGGCAACCAAGGGATTTTTCAAGAAGATTTGTAGAGGAGGATTGAGGGTTTTCAAGGCATTATTTTAGGTATGAAATGAATCTCAAAGTTATTTTCTAGTTCTAAAGCTTTAAACACCTATTTGAAGACAAATAAGGCATGGAGATTTATCATTAAAGAGACAATCATGAGAAGTTTTAAGAGTTTTATTAGGGTCATTAGAATCTTTTTATTAAGTTTATTTAGTGTATGCAAATACTATTTTCATCTCTTAAAGATCATTGTACTGGGTTGTTGTTTAAACCCATTAAAAACCTTTGTTATTGTCATTATAGAGGTTTTTTGCATTTATTTCATAAAGCTTGCAAGCAAAGATAACTCAAATGCAAAGTATCTAAGCAGTAGATGGAAGATATGAGATGTTTTGAATGGAATGACATGATTTTTTATGTACCTATGAGAAGTAATATGAAGATAATGCTTAAACATGAGGAGTAGCATTAGTGTTTTAGACCTACGAGTTTAGCTTGTAGAGGGAAAATAATAGCATATAATCTAGGATTTTCATATAGTAGTGAACATGGACCATATCCTAGACAAGAGCATTGGATATTTAATTGAGAAAAGGAAGTGAATTCATATAGATCAATATGAGAAAAACAAGGATGTTGCATCTACCATGGCAAGGTTAAGAGGGAAAATTGGAGCCTTACAATCCAAAGAAGAAGGTTCAAAGCCACTAAAGGTCAGTTCATGCATAACAAATATCATGCCATAGGGTTCTAAAGAATGCAAGAAAATTTACAAATCTATAAACATAGTACATCAAAACAAAGGAGGACAGGAGCTTCATGAAAAGAGATCATGTCAAATGGACAATCTTCAAATAAGGTACAAGCTGCAACTTATAGGTATTGATACAAATGAAATCACATTCCCTAGTGTTATGAAGGCATGCGCTAGCATAATACATCTAAAACAAGGGAAATCCATTCATAGTTACATCATAAAAATGGAAGTAAGTCAAATATCTAGGTGGGGAATTCCATTATTGACATGTATGCCAAGATGGTTGGTTTGAAGAAAGATGGTGGTTCCTTATGTATTAAGCAAGTTCATATAAATTTGAGGAGGTTTAGTCCAAAGGTTTCAACCTAAGAAAGAATATGTATGAAAAACATAAAGTGCATGACATGATGATACATGTCACTGATGCATGAATGCCAAGTTATGAGTCATTAATGGGTAGTCATCTTTTAAAAGGTAGTTTGAATACTTGAGGATAGTCACCTCGTACATTTCAAAAGAAAGAAAAATGTAGAATGAAATGATAAGTCATGAAGGGGAAGTTTTCAAATTCTTAGGTAGCCAAGTATGAGAAAAGGCGGACTAGAAAAAGAGAGGAGAAGTGAAAAAAATGTCAAGGATATTGATATCATAGACAAACATGAAAATAACACTGCAAAAGATAATATAGTGATAGTTAAGGGATAGTGAGGATAGTGATATCATTATGCTTAGTACACACACCCAAAAGAGGATAGTCATTATTTATTCAAGGAGGATAGTAGTCATACTTCATAATTATGATCAAATGCATAGTCAAATGAAGGGACAACATATTAGAGAAAAAAGGGTAGAGTTAATTTCAAATGCAGACCACAATCAAATGAAGAAAACAAGAGTATAGAGCCTTTTGTAGATTGATTCACCAAGATGTAATAATATAATGATGAGAGTTAAAGAGCTATCAAATGGACAATAATTTAATTGATTAAAGAGTAGCAATTTTAGTGATAAAGGAACAAAAAAATTATGCATAAAAGAGCAATAATTTCATGCATAAAAGAGAAGATTTTTCATATAAAAATGGATCGAAATTACATGCATAAAATATAAGCAATTTCATAGACAAATGGAAAGAAATTTCATTAATAAAAGAGCAGAAATTTCATAGACAAATGGACAAAATTTTCATTGATAAAAGAGCAGAAAATCCATGCATAAAATAGAGGACAACAACCTTAGAAAAGGTCAGAGTTAAAGATCTATCAAAGTGGTAAATTACAATCATAAGAGGGATGGAACTGATTCAATAATATACAATGATCGATCTATATAAACTATGTGATAATGGATCCTTGACAGTCACCAAGAGGACAATCCTAGGGTGCCATGAGTTAATGTTTTCAAAGTATAAGTTTAAAGGTCAATCTCATGAGGTACAATGAAATTCAATCATGGAACACCATTTCAAAGGAAAACAACCTCAAAGATATAGAGGACAACCATTAATGTTGAAGAAGATAGTCATGCCAATGCACATAAGCGGTTGACAATCCTATGACTGTAACAGTCCTAATAAAATGACCTTGAAATGCATGTGATTTTGTGAGATTTATAACTATGTGATTCATAACTGCAAATGCAATTCATGATAGTCATAAAAGGTGAGTAGGGACATGTTTTCATGAGTTAAGATCGCCCTATATTATAAAACATTATATTCAAATTTAATGAGTGGGCAAAGTTCAAGCTTGGGTAGGGGCAATGGGGTATTCAAAGATTTATTGAAAATATGCAAGGACAATCATATGAAGAAGTAAAAATGTAGTTTTCAAAGTGACCAGGAAAAGATAGGCTCCATAAACCAAGGGTTTGAAGTAAATTTCAAGGCGATAGAAGAAAAAATAAAAGAAAATCTATTGTCATTAATATGAAGATTATTGTCATGAAAAAGAAAGAAAAGATCTTGATGACCTAATTTATCTACTAGTAACTCATACACCTATAATCATGTAGGGATTTTTACAAGTTGATCACAAGTTAGGTGTTGTTAATGCTCAGTTTTGATGCAATTTGAGGCACTTATCACTAGTTTAAGCCTATTTTAGAAGCCCATATGTCATATGGTCATAACTTGATTTAAGAGGAATTTGGAGCTAAAATCAGGCATTTTGATGAAGTTTAGAGTCCTAAAATAGAGGATTTTTTTTCTTGTACACCCAATAGCTTGAGGACCTCATGAAAAGGGTTTAAACTCAAAATTTCAAGCAGCATCTTACCATTTTAGAGTACAGTTCAAGTTTAGTTGGAGGTGGAGTTTCAAGATGCATGCAAAAGTCAAAGAGGGCAGCAGTTTGAGTCAACTCTTCTACACCAAATTTTGCATGATTGGCTAACAATTGAGAGGCAATTTCACATCTAGTTCAATTCTCCATGCACACTCAATGTCTTCCATGAGGTTCAACTTTAGTCAAGAAAGAGATGGGTTTCTATAAAGAAAAGCATCCAACTCTTTTAGACTTAGTTCTTCATTTCCTCTTTATGTCTTATGCAAAAGAGATGAGATTGTAACTCCTTTTGAGAGATATAGAATAGCATTTTATGTATTCTCAAATAGTATTTTCAGATTTTTACAAGCAAAAAATTCTATTATTTCAATGAAATTAGAATATTTTCCTTCTCTAAATTCATGTATTGAGTGTCTTTATAAGATGAAATTAGATCTATTTTTTATGATTATGAATGGAAGATCCTTAAATTATGTCTCATTACAAAGAATTTTTATACTAGAATAAACAAAACTTATACATTTCATAGATTGTGTTGTTACTTTCAGTAGTTGTAGTTATGAAAACTTCTAGCTTTCCTTCAAGAACTTGAAGAACAACCTTTTTTTGAAGCATTGCTATGTGAGCTTGTGAAAGTTGAGTTTTGCATAGTATAAAGCTTATTTTTTGGGAGAAGTTGTAAGTTGAAACAATAGGTATAAGTCTTGGATTTTTGGTAATCACTTCCTAGGATTAGCAATTCTTTTCATTTTATTTCTTCTATCCCTTTTCTTGATCAAGGTATTAGTTTAACGAGGTTCATCAAGGGAACCAACCTACTTTGGAGATTCATCTTCACCATAGGAAATCCATAGCTTGAATATGATCCCATGTTTCACAAGATAGATGAGCTTCACACTTGGCTAAGAGTGTTATCCTCGTGACAACAATTATATGCACTGATAATGGTGATGATTAGGTTAACCATTACATTGAGTAGTTTTACATAATACAAATCATTTATTTACAATATATGGTTTTGTATAGTTAAAATAGTTTTGTAGACCATAGGAATAGCTGCTAAGAAGAAAAACTTATGATTTTCAATTCTTCAAAATAGGTTCATATTCTAGTAAAGAAATATAATGCTATAAAGAGATATAGTGTGTTGGTTTTTTTAAATACCAAGTTGATCTCATAGATAACATATGGATTTTTCATTTTCAATGGTCAGCTATCTGGAGGGATTGGCCAATGAATAGGTGAAAGTTGCAATAACTTTCCCTCTACACTATGGGCTTTGCAAAACCTGGGAGGATGATCCCATACAATGCAATTAAGATACTATTGTGCCAATTTACCTCATACATTATAAATAATAGATATATTATCTTATATTTTTCTTGATAGATGAAAAAATTCAAAGGTCTAGAAAATCCTATACAACATTTAACACTCTAAAGAAAGAGAATATGGAACTAGATGAAAATTTCATGAACTAAACTTCAACTGAAATGAAAATTTGTATTTGTCCTTTTAGAGTGTGAAAGATCCAAGAACTTGTAACTTTAGACATATAATTTAGACCAATTCCTTAACCTAGGGTATGGAGTCGAATTCAATGTAAATCATGATGTATAACATTTTAATCCTGACACTATAGAGCTTCACAATATTGCATTACAACATTGCACTCAATATCCTAAACCAATTATTCTTAACAAATCCTTTCACATGAATGCACAAACCTATACTTCTATCAAAGTGATTTAAATAATTATTTGAATCATAACATTGATAAAAGCATACATCCACTAGAACAACAATGGACATCGAATGAAATATCCTTGATCGTTTTCATTAATAATTCATGAAAAGTGTACAATCAAAGAGAACTGGATTAGAATTATGTCGATTCTTATATTCAAAATGTTGGTACTATTATAACACAAAATGCATAAAATGCAAATTCAATAACCTAAGAAAAACTCGACTTCTATTATCTATGCTTACATTACAAAAATTCTATAGGAGATTAATCATCCCATGCAAATGACCTTGAATTTGATTTTATAAAACAAGGGAGCAAAAAGCTTTAGGTCATTACACATGTCATGTTTTCATTTGACATTCATTTACATTTCAAAAAATGATCACGTTTCCAAACTTATTGATGGAATATGTCAGGGAAAAACAATTATACTTACTCTTTAGTAACCAATTATCCCTCCAAAAATGACTTTGATGCAAATTGCAGTTCTTTTTTGCTCATTTTCTTCATTATTCATAATGTGGACCCAAGAAAGCTAAGCTAGTAGATGAAAGTAAAAACCTTGTTGGGAAAGAAAATAAAACTCCTTTGTTGTCATTGTTGAAAACCTTTTGAAATGTTGATTGTGAAAAAAATACAAAAATATGTCCACATCACCAAGATACACTAAAAGTTAGGTAATTGATTACATTTCTAGTCCCAAGCCTCATAATCCTCTTCATATGGCCAATTGAATTCCATGAATTCATCCAATTTATATTTTTATGGGCCATACTTATTCATTACATGATTTGCATCTTTATCAAATTCCTCCAAAATTCACAAGTGATGGACAATTTATCCATGTTGTTCTTCAACAAGTATATCTTGACATCTCGTCCCTCACAAACAAAGAAAACTCTATAGAAATAACATTTCCTAATTGATATTTCCACTGTTCATATGGTTTAACACTTCCATTGCTATCTAGAATGTTTGGAAAGCGGCCAAGATCATTCTCATCAAATTGTTGGAGAAATTATCTGATTCTCTTCTTAAGTGGATCAACTAATCCCTAGCAATCAATAATTACTTTCACTATATTGTATGTGGGGACAATTTATAGTGGCTTATTAGGCTCATGAGTTGATCCTATAATCATCTTCTTCAATACACTAAGCTTGGGTACCCATATCTACATTAATGGGAAAACTATTGATCTATCCCATTCAAACATCCTTATTGAATAAAAAATTAAAGAATATTTTGAGTGAACACTATTCAAAAAAATTATTTTCTTTCCCAAACAATGCTCCAAAACATTAGAAACAATAAGAATATTATTTTCATCATATAATGCAAACAATTCTTCATACACCCTTAATTGTTGAATTAGTTCTCTTCTACTCACTCTTGTATTATGAAGAAGTGCAACTAATGTACTTGGAGTAAGATATAAAATTGGTATATTCTCATTATATACAACCATTTCCATGGATGGTGGTGGAGAAGAGGAAGATGGAGTAGAAACTTGAACTGATGGCATTGGTTGCACTGGTTGCTGACTTAGCAACATCTCATTTTGCAACTCCAACTCTGCTAACTTTTGTTTATCCTTATTGTAAGCAATATGTTGGAAAAATGAAGAAGAACATCTCATTTTGTTGTTTCATTTTGTCACTAATGTTACCATGATATATGAGTTGAAACTACAAGATCAAGTCTGAATTTTTTTTGGTATTTGAGCCGGTATAATGTTTATATCCTCTAGTATTTTGATTACATCCTCTGATGTCTTGGTCCGCAATTGTTTGCTAGTGATTATTGTTGCTTGTAGTTTGTGAAAATAGTGCATGGATTTTGTAAGCACGTACATTCAAGATCTCACATATTTAGATGCTCGTATGGTGTATTGGCATTATTTTGTTGATTGCAATTTTTATATTAGGCCTATCCTTGGCTGACCTAATGGATGAGTTGTGTAATGGTGAATAAATTTTTGTTATGCAGATATATGTGTAACCTATCTTAGGTCCATGCCAACATGATGTAGTGTGTTGGGTGTTTGAATTGATTTTGGGAAGATTTTGTGAAAGCTTGTAGCTGAAAGTTGGTATTTTTGATGAATAAGAAGTGCATCTAATTAGGCCAACCTAATTGATTCTTGCAGGGAGATCAGGTATATATATTGGACAGTTTTTGAAGACCAAAAAAAAGAGATGATTGTATTGTGAATGTGAATGTGAAGAAGATAAAATATGATGAAGTGTGTCAAGTCTGTTTACTGAGCTTCATTGGAACTGAATCAGCACTCACTAGGTGTACTTTATTAGTTCATTTTCTAGTTGTAAGCCATTTTTTCATTGTAATTCTATAGGAAATGAGCCTTTGTATTTGGATAGTGAGTCCTAGCTATGAGCCACCCCATTTTGTAATATCTTATAACCGGTTATACTATATTGTAAGCTAACACTCACCGTGGTTTTTCCCATTTTGGGTTTTCCACATAAAAAATCTTGGTGTTCATGTGTTTTGTGATTTCATGCTCTGTTAATGCTTTTAAGTATCTTTACTGTTCTATGCATTGGTATAATTGGATGGTATCTTTTCAGAAAATTTAAGAAGATATTGATTCACTCCCCCTCTCAGTATCTTGGATATTCAACACAATCAACAAATTGTTATAATTATTTGTTTTTGCATCACATTTTTCCTATAGTGACTCCATAGTTTGCTTGGTAAAATGTACTAAATTAACAACCAATGTAGCTGCCTCTACAACTAGTGTGTCTGAAACCCTCTTAATTATGAGGCCTCCCATATAATCTCATGCAGGTTATGCAACTTTAGGCTTATTTATGTTAGGGTCCAATGCCCAAATGGCTATTGTATCCCATTTTGTTTTGAATGTGGATCCTTGCACCACACATATAACATCTTCATCAGTTGAATAGACTTGTGAACTTTTCCTCCTTATATTGTCAAAATCAATGGTTGATAACAAGTCCCATTCTGGTAAGAGAAGTATACTATTCTCTCTTACAAGATTCATTCCCTCCTTAGGGGTCATCTCTTTCTTATTATCTTTTATTTCTATGACCATCCTTTCAAATATAACTACTCTAGGTAGTTCAGGGGACTTTTCCATTTCATCTTTCATCTTGTTTTAAAACTCATCCTTCCTAGTCCTCCGCACATATTCATTAAATGCATCTATCTTGAGAAACTCATCATTAGTCATGAAATCTGTGCAAAATTTCTCTCTAACATCATCTACATTTTCCAATCTAATTAACAATGCTTTTGTAATCCTGCCCTATGGAGCTGATAACTCTACCTCTCTTGAAAGTGTTGGCATATTTTATATTATATCATTACAGGTTACACTAACCTCATCATTTGAATCCATTGGATAGTCCACAAGCCTAGATACCTAATCATTTTTTCTCCTCTTTAGAGAGGACTCTCTTGGGGGTGAATTAAGGTCAATGACCTATTGTGGGGGTGACATTGGAGGTGGAGATGGTAGTTCTTGTTGCACAGGGGATGATGCTCTAGACTCCTCTGATTGAGTGGGAGTATCCTTTTTTTCTTTCCTCACAATCCCCTTTTGTCCTGAAAAGACATATTTTACCTTTGGTTGCTGGTAGGTTAGCCTATCTTCAACCATGGGGGCTTTCTCCTCATCATTCTCCTCTATTTTCTCCTTAATATTTCCTACAATCTTTTCAAAGTTCTACAAAATGGTTGTTAAACAAACACAAGACAACTGAGAGGGGGGGTGAATTAGTTGTCACACAAATTCAAACTTAAAACTTTATCACTTATCAAATATTCAACCACAATTCTATTATTAAATATGAGCATGAAACATAAATAACAGAAAGTAAACCAACACAATGAACAACATATTCTTACGTGGAAAACCCAATAAGAGAAAAACCATGGTGAGGGTTAACTCACAATATAAATATTATAAACTAAATACAAAGGCTCACTACCCAAAAGAGGACTGACTATCCAAATACCAAAGGCTCATTTCCTACAAAGGACTCACTATCCAACAAGGAGGCTCATTACCTATAGATACAAAAGAGAACAAAAGATATGTTGATGGCAGTTTTGGCACCACAACAATGCAAGAAAAATATTGCTATTCTACCTCTCCTGAAAGAGAAAGGAAACACATGGATGCCTCAGCTCCCAAGGTCTTTGTAGTTGGGCCTCAACTGTGCTAATGTTGCTTAGTGGCCAATGCAACAAAAATATTCAAGGGACCTGCTGGTGTTAAGCTTCTGGACTTTTCTTAGATCAAACATGAAAATAAAACCTACTTTAACAGGGGTTTTAAAGAAACAACAAAAGATATATAAGGGTTTTGAAACAAAAAAGAACAACTCATCCAATCTCAACCAGATTTGTTAACTTCAAGGAATTATAAACTAAAATTGTAGAACAAGATAAGCCTGTGATTGACACACAACTTCTTTCATTCACAGTCCTAATTCACATAACTAGGTTTTAATTACCATTCAAATAAAACATAAAATAACATTTCACTCCTTGAAGGCTCCACAAATCAAATGATCAAACTAAGACAAGTATCATTTGAGAACACAACATGAAGTAGATTAGACTCTGATTGCTTCTACTGTTATTAAAATAGATAAACAATATTTACAAAGCTAGCACAATCACCAGTGTACAAAGAATCTGAGGCTCCAGATTGTCTCTAACTACACTAAGGGAATTCAGAAAAATACATTACAATCTACACTGAAATCTAACATGTTCAACCAAGAAGACAAGAGAAGCTCTCATTACTTAGAACCAAGAAGCAACTCAATCTCCTTCTGTTAAATCAAATAATTCCTAATAGTTCTAATTCCAAATGGTTCTTAATCTAAAATTTTTGCCTAAAATTTTTTCTAACCTTTACAAAGAGGCATGCATGCCTTATCTATAGAATGCACCAACTTGAATGTGTTGTCCCCTACACTAGGGTTTACAAAATATCTTCCGACTGTAGGAGAGTTGGCCCACAAATCTTTTGAAGAGAGTCAATGTGTATTCAATGTGGAAGCCTTGTTGTCCATGCTCACAAAGGATTTCTATCCTCAAGAGAAGTCCTTTTGATCTTTTGGCAACTCCTGCCTTTACTCTTTTGTCTCAGTGTCCATCTTCGAAGTCCCTCTACAATCTATCTTGAATGCTCAAAATATCCGTATTAATATTGGCCTACCTCCTATCAATAGTGGCCACAGTTGTCCCTATGAGTCATTGATCTTTCATCTTTCTTTTGGCTTCCCTCATGTCCTGGACTTCTCTGTATACTGACCATTCTCCTGGAAAACGTCCTCAGGCCCACTTGCAGATCTAAACCTCATTGCCTAAATTATTCTATCATCATCTGTTCTCAGAAGGATTCCATTTGGTTTGTATCTTGTCGATCTTCTTACACAGGGGCGGTCAATCAGTCAAAGGGACCAATAAGTTAGTCCTTTGGCTCCCTCACTGGATGATCATAGGCCACATAGGATTCTTTTGCAGTCAAAAGCGGTTCGCTTGGCCATCACATGTCGGTGAGACACCATTAGTGTCTCCTCGATGCAACTCCATCCATCGGGTAGCTATCAGAAAGACACGAGACAGTCAGTGAGATGTCTCGGCGGGCTCAGAAGTTATATCAAGCTCACAAAACACGGCTAGCATGATTATCGCTAGTCGGAAGGACATCATGGAAAAATCCTCTTATCCCCCCCTAGCTCACTCTTACTCTCCAGGCATCGAGCTCTCCTTGTAGTCAGGGAGACCATCACTCATCGCTGTGACCTCACAACAAAGCCTTTCATTTGTGTGAAGTCTCCCCGAATTCCTTTTCCTTCTTGGTGGGCTCACTTTTTTTCTTTCGGTGTGACCTTCACTCATCGCCAAGACCCTATGGTGAAAGCATGACCCTTCACCGATGTCACTTCGTTCTATGTTGGGGAGACTTATTTTCTTCACTAGGACCCTATACCAACATCACAACCTTTTGTCGATGCTTGTCATCGGCGTGATTTTGGATCATCGGCGAGACCTCCCACCACATTCATTTCCTTTTTCTGAATTTGGGTGTCACAAAGACCCTCTCGCAGTCACACTGAAATGAAATCTTTCATTGTATGCATTTCGCTATAACCTCCCCTTGTTAGGAAGACGTCCTATAGACACCCCATGCCTTGGTGAAAGCTTTACTAGCTCATCCCCTTTATCGCTATAACATACTGATTCTCTCACCGAAGACACCTGATTGACTCCCCTTTGCATTGTGTTGGTGTGACTGGAGGAACTCAGTGAGAGGCTGCCCCGATACAGTTAAGTCTTGCCAAAGCGTATCTGCTTTGTTGGTGGTCAGCGAGACTTATGGTGACTCCTTTGCATGTCACCGAGACTCTTTGTATCGGCATGACCTTTCACCAATTTCCTTCACTCTCTCTAAGCTTCCTCCTTGTTGAATTTTGTCGTTGCCAAGACCTTTCTGTGGTCTTACCAATAGACCTCTTTGATTGTGCCTTGTCAGCGAGACTCATCCATTCACTAAGACCTTTTTTCAAAGCTCCCCATGTTATACCGAAGGCTGACCCTTTGGAAAGACCTATGGCAATAATTTCTCCGTGTCGCCAAGACTTTCTCCTACCAATGAGATCTCCTATAGACACCTCATGTCTTGCTGATAGGCCTTAAAATTTTACCCCCCCCTTTTTGTCACTAAGACACACTGATTGTCTCGGCGAAGACCACCGATATTCTCCCCGTGTGCTTTGTCAGTGAGACACACTAATTCTATTACTGAAGAGCATCGATAGAATCACTTTGCATGGATCGGTGAGATATTAGGCTCTCCGCAAGACTTCATCCCAAATTCAATATCTCCCATTGAAGCCTTCTCCCCATCACCGGTCGATAAGACCAAAAGACTTCGCCATGACCATATACCAAAGAAAAGACTCCCACCGAAGTGTTTGATCCTTTTGCAAGTTGGTGAGACTTTCTTTCTTCGCTGAGACTTCTTGGTGGGGAGATAACCTTATGGCGATATAAGAACCCATTTGACGGTGGTCAGCAAGACCTATTAATTCTCTCACTGAAGACATGCTTATCGGTGAGACATGGAGCCTTCGGTAAGACCACATGGAAAATTCAATATGTTTGGTTGAAGTGTTTGCTGGTGTTGCAATAGTCAGTGAGACCCAAAGACCTTGCCATGACCTCTTTCTGAAAGAAACCCCTCATGTCGATAGGAATTTCCATGTCACTGAAAGGACAACCCTTGTCTTGCTGACAGGAAACAAAAATGCACTTCAACAAAGAGCACTGGTAGTCGGCAAGACATCTATAGGGTCTTGCCGACTCTTGCCTTAGTTGATTTTCATGGCCAACTGGACTGGGGAATGCATTACGATCGAGCTCCCCTAGCGAATATCATCAAGTGTAGGATTTTAATCCTACATAATAAAAGCCTCCATTAGTCCTTAGAAGGACATCAGATACATTTTCATAAGATATACTTGGGCTTTTGATTGCTTCACTAAATAATTGGCAGAAGGGAAACCAATTAAGCTAAAATAGAACCAAAGATTAAATTAGATAGATCAAAAGTCAAAGCCAGAAGGAAAAACACAAGAATTCCAAAGAGGAAAGCAAGTAACCAAAAGGAAAGAAACCAAAAGAAAAAGGGGGACCCATTTTGATCCAGACCAAAGTGGGGTGGTTATGCAAGGCATAACAAATGGCGACTCGGCTGGAAAAATGGTTTAACCATTTTCATGAATCCGAAGGATTTAGCTACCCAGAACTCCTGGTTCATGAATATCACAACTCCAGTTGGGTCAGTTAGAACAAGCAAGGTAGAGCTAAAATCTCAAATGTAAGTCAAACAATGGTTACCCCTGAATCTATGTGTGTACTTGATAGTGCATCATTCCTTTCCTAAAGCTCTCCATATTTTGAATAACAATATGTAAAATTTGGGCTACATGAGTTGATTTCCTTCGTGCAATGATATCCTAGGCATTGCTTCGTTGCCAGTCAGGCGTCCATAGCCCCGACGGAGATACCTCTAGTTCTCTCATAGAATTGCTCTACTACCAGACATGCATCCATAGCCCCAGTAGATATACTGGAATCACCCATTCATATTGATTCTTCTTCTTTTGATAATTATTTTCTTTTTTTTTGGAGTTTCATATATTTCATTTAATTATGCTTTTTCTTTTCAATATGTCAGATGTTTAATATCTGATCTAGGTTGAAAACTACAATGGACCTCATATCAACACTTGGAAGTCAAAATTTTCACTCAAATTTTACAGAACTATCATCCTAGGATAAATACACTACTAGAAGAGGAGATGATTTTAAGGATTTGTGACAAATTCAGGGGAACTAATGAATGCTACTTACTTGGTACCTTATTCTTTAAAAAAAAACTTTCCACAACCTTTATTGAAAACAAACATGAAACAAAGAATTTAGGACAGAATCATCGAATCAGATAACCTAAAAATATCTAAACCACTTCTCTCCTAATGACCAAAGTACGCTTCAGATAACAACCCGCAGCTTCAGATGGAAAGAACATATCAACCCCGAAAGAGTAAAACAAACATAAAACAACAAAAATAGATAAAACAGAAGGAGATAGAAACAAATATACAAACAACAAGCTAAACTCAAACAAAGAACAACAGACTACAGAGAGACAAAGAGCGAATTACTTACACAAGGAGCAGCAAGTTATTTATATAAAGGAAAATGTTGTTTACAAACTGAAGTACAAAGGCTATGTATATAAATACAGATTATTTACAAATAGGAAAGAAATAAACTACTCACATAAAGGATAACAAACTTCCTATATATAGAACAACCATTAACAAACTTCAAGATTCAAAATAGTGCTTGAGGAACTGTCCATTAATAGGAAAAGGAACCAACTCACTAGTTAGGCTACTCAATTTGAAAGTATTTTCCCCTAGGATCTTAGCAATTTGATAAGGACCTAGCCATAGTTTGTTAAACTTTTGATGGCTACCCTTCTTTTCATTGGCTTTATCCCATAACAGTACTACGTCTGATATCCTAAAAGCTTTTATCTTGGCTCTTTTTTCAAACCAACGTTTGACAACAGACTGATGTCTGAAGAACTGTTGTAAAGCATCATCTCTTTGCTCTTCTAGTTTTAACAGAGCAGCTAGTCTTACCTCTATCCTATTGTCACTGGAGTAAAATTTCTGCATGAACTCTAGAATAGGTATTTGTAGATGGATAGGAAAGACAAGCTCTTGGCCATATACCAGCTTGAAGGGTGAGGTGTTTAAAGTAGCCTTAATCCTAGTCCTATATGCCATAATTCAAATCTAAGCTGGGTGTGCCAGTCTCTAGGGTTATGCTCTAACAATTTCTTAATCACCCCTAAGAGGTTCTTGTTGGTAGACTCTACAACACCATTGCCTTGTGGATAATAGTTTAAGGAATACTTCAAGATGATCTTGTGATCATAGGCCCAAGAAATAAACTCAGCAGATGAAAAATTGGAACCATTATCACATACCAAAGCGAAGGGTACCCCAAACCTCGTAGTGATGCATTTGGTGAGGAACTTGATCACTACCTCCATTGTGTTGTTTTTGCAAGGTATGGCTTCTCTCCACCTCATACAATAATCAGTAGCAGTCAAGATAAACTTATGTCCTGTAGAGGAATTCGAGTTGATCACTCCAATGAAATCTAGTGCCCACTAGGTAAATGGCCTTACCTCATAAACGAGCTGTAGTGGCATGGTTGCATAGCATTCCCTTGGTGCTAAGACTTGGAAAGTGTGCCATGTCCTCACATGCTGGTGTGCATCCTTGAATACACAGGGCCAATAATAACCAGATCAAAGAATCTGGTGTGCTAACGAATCTGCAGAACCATGACATGTACCATGTTTCCCATGAAACTCAGAGATCACTTGCTTGTCCTCTTGATTATCAAGGCACCTCAGGTAAATTCCTTCGAAGTTCCTCCTGTATAGAAAACTTCCTTTGAACATATAATGAGAACTCTTTAGTCTCAGAGCTCTCCTTTGAGTTGAATTCATCCCGTCTTGACATTGATTGTTAAGAATTAGGTGAACAACATCAGCTTACCAAGGATCGTTGGAAAGGATTAGGCTGTGTATTTTTGCTAGACAATATTATCACCAGCATTCGCCATGGACAGGGATAAACCCATGCCCCTGACTAGTTTCATGGGATGCATATCTAGGTCAAATTCCTACAAGATAGCCATCCACTTGCCTCTTCTTTCTCCTAGCTTGCTCTGCATCAACATGGACTTCACAGTTGCATCAAGAACTATAGTGACGACTTGACTTCAAAGGATGTAATGTCAGAATTTCTTGACGGCCCAAACCAGCACGAAGGCTTGCTTCTCCAGAGATGAATATGTGATTTCTGCATTCTAGAATGGAGAACTCATGAATGTAATCGGTCTTTCCTCGGCCTCTTCTTGTTGTTGGGTTAATATAGCCGCACATGAATGCTCAAAGGTGAAAGAGTAAATGTAGAATGACTTGAGGTAATCGGGGCTAGTAAGCACGAGTGCTTCTAAAATGGACCACTTGACTTGTGTGAATGTGACCTTCACCTCCTCTACCCTCTCTATCTTGGTGTCCCTTTTCATCATTTCATTCAGAGGCTTTACAGTCTCTGCAAAGCCCATGATGAACTTTCTCATGAAATTAATTTTGCCAAAGAAAGACTTCATTTCTTTCTTACTTTTGGGCTGGCTGATCTTCAAAATGGACTCAACTCGATCTGGATCAATTGATATTCCCCTTTCAGAGATTATATGTCCCAAAACCTTGCCCTCTATGACTCCAAACTTGCATTTTTTGGGATTCAATGAGACTCCATACTGGATGCATCGTTCAAGAACCTTGGCCAAGTCAGCAATGTGGTTTAATCGGTCCTTGGAGAAAACTGTTAGGTCATCTATATAAACAATAATACATTTTCCAATCAGATCCTTGAATGCTATGTCCATTGTGCGTTGAAAGGTTGCCCCAGCATTTATCAGGCCGAATGACATCCTCCTATAAGCAAATGTTCCCCACTTGGTAGTGAACGTTGTCTTCATTCTGTCCTCATAGCTGACCATCACTTGACTGTATCCAGAGTAACCATCCAGGAATGACATCATTTGTGCCCCATTGACAGTCTACAAGAATTCATCTAGAGAAGGAAGCAGATAGTTATCCTTTTCTGATGCTCTATTCAGATTTCTAAAGTCAACACACAACCTGATCTCCCCATTTTTCTTGCAAACTGGAACTTGGATGGCTACCCATGTTGAATGGCACACAAGGAAGATTATCCTTGCAGACAATAACTTTTGAACTTTTTTGTAGATCAATGGCTCAATCAGGGCATTGACAAGGCATTGCTTCTGTTGGAAAGGTTTAACCTTAGGCTTTAAGGGGATAGTGTGGGTCATGACAGAAGAATCAAATGTATAGAGGTCTTGATACCACCAATAAATTGTAGCAATATCCCTTTTTAGTTCCCTCAATATGTGTTTTCTAATTACATCAAGGTAGGCCTTCCCTATGTAGACATTCCTTTCCAGACCCGAGTCATCTAGGTTAACCATTTCATATTCACCTCCCTTGCCTTCAGCTGATATCTTTTCTTGAGCCTTCAAATCTGAGTAAAAAATTCTCTCCAATGCCACCATTCCCTTGGGAATGCTATTACTTTTCAAATTAAGGACTCCTTTTGTATCCCATTCCTCAAGATTCCAATCTCCCTGATCCTTGTTGGATTCATCTATAATTTGTCCTTCAAAAACATCTGAACATTCCAGGAAAGCAAGGATATGTTGATCATCATCAAAGACCTAGAAGTTCTTGATATTGTTAGGAATAGTTGAGGTGGACATCAGTTCTACTGAGAATCTTTTAAATTTGGAGCCTTGCATATGCTCCAAGGTGCTTGCAACAACAACTAGTGAATTAGCCACCTGATTTTCTTCTCTAGGGATTAAGCTAATCCCAAATGCATCAAAGTCTTCGATCAAATTCCATACCCTGTTTCTATATGTTGCCAGCCTTTTATTATGGCAGGTGTACTGGCTATGCACTTTCTTGACAAACACTTCTGAATCTCCCTTGACCATCAGGGCTGTAACTTTCTTCTTGTGTGCAAAAATTAGTCCCCGTGCTAGAGCTTCATATTTAGCTACATTATTAGTGCACCCAAATTGCAACCTATAAGAGCCAAAGAAAACTTTCCCTTTCGGGCTGGTTAGTACAATTCCAACACCACAACCAGTTTTGGACTTAGATCCATCAAAGGTTAGGGTCCACAACTAATTAGAAGCAAGGGGTGATCCTTTTGAAGTTTTCACAGGTATTTGAATAGGATCAGCCACAGGTGGGAGTTCTTGATCCTTGGGACCAGTCATAGGGGAAGAATTCTTTAAATATTCTCTAGGTATACTTTGCAATTCTGGCTCAGTTGTATCATCTGACCTCTAGTTATTTTCCTGGCAATCATTTGTCCCTTTTGTTGATTCCTTGAGGTTTTTTCATTTATGAGTGTAGGGGTATCAAACAAACCTTGGGGCTACTCTTTATCAACATGCTGATTCAGGAGTATATCTGGGGTGGGATCTATTTTAGAAAGAACTCCTATTAAAGGCACCCTATCCCTAGTTAGCATTGTTGCTTCTTGGACTTCGAATAGAAAGTGGCCTGTAGCTGTCTCAAAATGCCTTGGGCTATTCTTTTCAGCTTGAGGGATGCAACCTAAGGTTTCCATACAGAGTTGACACGTCAATTCAGAGTGGTTTTGATAGTGTAGCCTGCACCAATTTGGGAGTAAAAGACTTAATAAATCGGTGTCTTCTCCTAAGACCAGTTGGTCTTGTTGCAACCTTCTAATAAGGGCTTGTTGATTTCCATTAATTATGGGGTTAGGGAACTTTAGTTTTGGCATGTCCTTGGCATTGAGAACCAAGAAGGTTAGAATTTCTTCTTGTTTATAAACCCCTATTTTGGTCTCAAAGTAAGCTACCTCATTGGGACAATCATACTCAGTGATGATATGCTTGAGGTGAGGCTCAATTTCAATCCTAATCTGATTAGGAATCCCTTTCCATGATAGCCACATATGTGAAAAGTCTAGGGAGAGATATCCCCCTAAATTTTTCATCAGATCTCGGCTTAGTAGCATACCATAGGTCTCAGGGATATCAGCTACCTGAATGTCAATGTTAGTTAGGATCCTAGGATCATACCCAACTTGGACATGTATGTTCTTTAACTCCCCCACTACAATGACCTCTGTTTTGTCCAGCTAAATGACTTTCTTATTGGTTTGAATGGGGTTTAATCCTAACCTCTTGCATATAGAAAATAGCATGACATTTCTTGCAGCCCCCAAGTCCAATAAACAATTGTGTAGGTTCTTGCTAGAAATTCTTAAGCTTAAAAGGAAAGGTGGAGTACCTACCTTGCTTCTGTATGAGGTTGTATTCATGTCTGTAGGGGGTGTAACCTTTCCTTTTCCTTTTTCCTTATCCACTTGTTCTAGAGCTTTCAACACTATCCCCCTTTGAGCAGGGAACCACTTCAAAATGTCAAAATATGACAGAAGTTTTCTATTTCTGCATCTTAGAAACAATATCAAATTTTGTGTTAAAACTTGGATTACTTTTGAAAATAGCAGAGGGATTACCCTTGTTATAGAGGTTAGACGACCCCTTTGGTGGGGAAGGATTGTTATTAGTACTTTGATTTGGGGGCACCATGTGATTAGGGGGTGTCGATGTAGTAAATGGACCCTTACTTTGATTTCTTAGGAAGTGTCCTCCTTTTGACTGAAAGGCTTGGGCATCGTATGCATCTTCCTTAGGTTCATTTTCTTCTTATCTTGGGAATGAAAAATCCTCCTCAAAGAGCTCATAAGTCATGGCAGTATCCATTGAGTCACCTCCTTTGTTCGAATTCCCTTGGAATGTGTGGGCATCTTCATGTGCCATTTTGACAACTTTCTCCATTTGAGGGCAATTTACCTCTGAGTGAGTCATTGTATCATGTAGCCTGCACCAATTGGTCATGAAATTCAAATAGGCCACATTTGCAATATGTAACCTCTCCTCATTTGCTTGATAATTATGAGGAACTCCGCCATTATTGGGCCTCATATTCCATTGCTTGTTGTTATTTGTTCTCTAGTTGTACCCTCTGTTTTGGCTTTGATAACCTCTCTAGTTGTAGTTGTTATTGTTCTGATAAGAACCCTGGTTGTTGCTATTTTGATTAGGGTAATTTCCTTGATTTTGAGAGGGGTTCAACCTAAGTTGAGCCATGTCATTAGTGACTTGGGACAACATTTTCTTCAAGGTTTCTACTTCATTGGTAAGCTGAGTAGTCTTTTCACTTTCAACAGCCTTAGCAATAAGTGGATGATCAACATGGCTAGTGGTTCCAACTTGGTTATGAAGGCTTTGGGGACCTTGAGGGACCTGTGGTTGTTGAAAAGGGTCGGGGGTCCTATTAGCAAAGAAAGGAATAGGAGGTTGAGTCTGCAATTCAGACCTAGGCCCATAGTGGGAAGGAGACATTCCTAGAATAGTATTGAATAAAGGGGGTGTACTAGGCATCTGATACCCTACTAAAGGAAAACCTCCCCCAAACTTGGTTGAGAGTTTTTCTGTTGCTGCAACTTAATGGCTAAATGATAAACCTTGGATAGGGTATCAATTTCTATTAGCAGATAAGTTCTTTGTAAAAACAATCCCAGCAAAGGGTCTATAACCCTAAAGTATGCCTAAATAGCACTGTCCTCGGTAACTAGATAGGGATCCTACAACCTCCTATACATTCTTTGGAACCTGGTATTGAACAAGGGCATGTATTCACATGGCTCCTTCCTAATGGTGGCGAATTGGTTATACAAAAGGGTTGGGTCCACATAGACTCTAAACTGATTGATGAAAGCATTTTCCAAATCTGTCCAGGATAAAATAGAGCCTTGAGGAAGATTAAGATACCAGTTGTATGCCATGTCCCCTAAGGAATAAGGGAACAACCTACAAACTACATCATGATGAGCTATTTTAGCTCGGGTACAAGCATCCTTGAAATCTTGTATGTGTTCTTCAACACTCCTTGATTCACCATGGATGTACTTAGGGCAGAACTTCTCAAGGTTCTTAGGCATGTCGTGAAAACCTCCAGGGATAGTCCCTAATGGAGAGGGATTATTCTGAAAGAATGCCATTGGTGGTGGTGGTGGTTGAGCTAACTGTTGTATGGGTTGAACTAGCTGTAATGACAATTGAGATCGATTGGATGGTGGATTGATGGGCATCCACTGAGGTATTGGTGAAAAGCCTGGTGGAGTGAGTGGAGCTGATAAAGGTGGTATGATGGTTGCCCCAGTCTTATGACTCTTGCGTTTTATTGGGGTCTTGAGTTCTCTCAAGGGTGATGGATTTTCAGCTGATCAAAGAACTCTATGGGACTTTTCTAGGGATGAAAACCCATGTTTATCCAGTTTTCCCTTCTAGGCCCTCCTTCTAGTGCTAGTTCCTATTGATGGTGGTTTTGGCACCACAACAATGCAAGCAGAATATTTCTATTCTACCTCTCCTAAAAGAGAAAGGCAACACATGGATGCCTCAGCCCCAAAGGTCTTTGTAGTTGGGTCTCAACTATGCTGATGTTGCTCAGTGGCCAATGCAACACTAATATTCAAGGGACCTACTGGTGTTGAGCTTTTGGACTGTTCTTAGATCAAACATGAAAATAAAACCTACTTTAATAGGGGTTTTAAAGAAACAACAAAAGATAGATCAGGGTTTTGAAACAGAAAAGAACAACTCATCCAACCTCAACCAGATTTGTTAACTTCAAGGAATTATAAACTAAAACTCCAGAACAAGATAAGTCTGTGATTGACACACAACTTCTTTCATTTACAGTGCTAATTCACATAACTAGGTTTTAATTACCATTCAAATAAAACATAAAATAACATTTCACTCCTTGAAGGCTCCACAAATCAAATGGTCAAACTCAGACAAGTATCATTCGAGAACACAACATGAAGTAGATTAGACTCTGATTACTTCTACTATTATTAAAACAGATAAAAAATATTTATAAAGAATCTGAGGCTCCAGATTGTCTCTAACTACACTAAGGGAATTCAAAAAAATACATTATAGTCTACACTAAAATATAACATGTTCAACCTAGAAGACAAGAGAAGCTCTCATTACTTAGAACCAAGAAGCAACTCAGTCTCCTTCTATTAAATCAAATAATTCCTAACAGTTCTAATTACAAATGGTTCTTAATCTAAAATTCTTACCTAAAAGTTTTTCTAACCTTTACAAAGAGGCACGCATGCCTTATATACAAAATGCACCAACTTGAATGTGTTGTCCCCTGCACTAGGGTTTACAAAATATTTGTCGAATGTAGGAGAGTTGGCCCTCAGATATTTTGAAGAGAGTCAATGTGTATTCAATGTGGAAGCCCTGCTATCCATGCTCACAAAGGATTTCTATCCTCAGGAGAAGTCCTTTTGATCTTTTGGCAGCTGTTGCATTTACTCTTCTATCTTAGTTTCCATCTTTGAAGTCCCTCTACAATCTATCTTGAATGCTCAAAATATCCTTATTAATATTGGCCTACCTCCTATCAATAGTGGCCACAGTTTTCCATGTGAGTTATTGATCTTTCATCTTTCTTTCGGCTTCCCTCATGTCCTAGACTTCTCTGTATACTGACCATTCTCCTAGAAAACATCCTCGGGCCTGCTTCTAGATCTGAACCTCATCGCCCGAATTAGTCTATCATCATTTGTTCTTAGAAGGATTCCATCTAGTTTGTATCTTGTCGATCTTCTTACACAGGGGTGGTCAATTGGTCAAAGGGACCGATGAGTCAGTCCTTTGGCTCCCTCACTAGATGATCACAGGCCACGTAGGATTCTTTGGCAGTGAAAAGCGGTTTGCTTGGCCATTGCATGTCGATGAGACACCATCGTTGTCTCCCCGATGCGACTTCATCCATTGGGAAGCTATCGGCAAGACACGAGACAGTCAGTGAGACGTCTCGGTGGGCTCAAAAGTTATATAGAGCTCACAAAAGATGGCTGACATGATTATTTCTAGTCGGTAGGACATCATGGTGAAATCCTCTTATATCCCCCTAGCTCACTCTTACTCTCTAGGCATCGAGCTCTCCTTGTAGTCGGCGAGACCATCACTCATCACTATGACCTCACAACGAAGCCTTTCATTCGTGTGAAGTCTCCCCGAATTCCTTTTCCTTCTCAACAGGCTCACTTCGTTCTTTCGGTGTGACCTTCACTCATCGCCAAGACCCTATGGTGAAAGCATGACCCTTCGCTAATGCCGCTTCGTTCTATGTTGGGGAGACTTATTTTCTTCACTGGGACCCTATATTGACATCACAACCTTCTGTCGATCCTTGTCATCGACATGACTTTATATCATCGGTAAGACCTCCCGCTGCATTCATTTCCTTTCGCCGAATTCAGGTGTCACCAAGACCCTCTCGTAGTCACACCGAAATGAAATCTTTCGTTGTATGCATTTTTTTGTAACCTCCCCTTGTTAGGAAGACATCCTATAGACACCCCATGCCTTGGTGAAAGCTTTACTAGCTCATCCCCTTTGTCACTATAACATACTAATTCTCTCACCAAAGACACTCGATAGACTCCCCTTTGCACTATGTCGGTGTGACTGGAGGTGCTCAGTGAGAGGCTGCCCCGATGCAATTAATTCTTGCTGAAGCGTATATGCTTTTTTGGCGGTCGGCGAGACTTATGGGGACTCCTTTGCATGTCACCGAGACTCTTTTGTATTGGCATGACCTTTCGCCAATTTCCTTCACTCTCACCAAGCTTCCTCGTCGAATTTTGTTGTTGCCAAGACCTTTCTGTGGTCTTACCTGATGCAGAGCTAGAAGGATTCACAACACATCTCACAAACCTTCAATAGTAATCCAAAACAATCTTTGTATAACACATGCTATTTGGCATTGTGTATCACATTGGATACATAACTATGGCAGCCCACAATTTATTGCCATGAATAGTCATTAATAACTTCTACAAAACAAATAATGAAAAAAAAATTGTCTGGTGAGATTGAAGAAAACATAGTTATAGACTTTTCTCCAACTCTTATGAAGATCCAATGGTTGAAATGAAAGTTATTGTATTTTTCCCAAAACTACAAACCCTAGGTAGGGTTTAGACCTGCCCTCACAAGAATGGTCATAACTTATTCAAATCTTAATGAAATTTGATGAGACTTGAAGAAAATGAAAGTAGATTCACATGGAAACAAAATAAAACTACTTTTAGATCCAAAATATAGATTTTATATTCCGTACCATCACATTTTTTCAGACTGTAAATTCTGCATAATATTGTTAGAATAGGCAGTCTCACCAAAATAATCATATCTTCCACAAAACTCAATAAAATTATATGAGAAACAAATAATTGGAAACTAGAAACAGAGATCTTTCCATCCATATATGATACTCCATTATTTGAGTCCATACCAGGCCGTACAAATCACAACTTCAATCTGGAAACAATGTAAAAATCAGGAAATGCAAAAAATTTGGGGCTTCCATTCATCAATCTTGAAAAATGATGTCTCCAACCCCCAATTCGAGTTTTGGAGGGTTTATTTATACATTTTCAACCAAAAATAATGATTTTCAACCACCTTTTGATTAGTTTGTTCACAAAACATGTTAATGACACTTCATCTATCTAATTTTGCACTTTTGACAATTTTTACAATATATGAGAAATGAACAACATCCTAGGACCTATAACACCACAAAGGTGGCCTCTTGGGCTTATTACAATATCAAAACATCAAATTGGAAAAAATGACTCAATATGGCCTCATGGAGGCATGTGATCAAATAGGTGCTCCTGCACCATTACCGATAGACCTCTTTGATTGTGCCTTGTCGGTGAGACTCGTCTATTCGCTAAGACCTTTCATCGAAGCTCCCCATGTTCTATCGAAGGATGACCCTTCAGCAAGAACTATGGTGATAATTTCTTTGTGTCACCAAGACTTTCTCTAGCTGGAAAGATCTCCTATAGACACCTCATGTCTTGCCGATAGGCCTTAAAAGTTTACCACCCCCCTTTTTGTCACTGAGACACACTGATTATCTCGTCGAAGACCACTAATAGCTCCCCGTGTGCTTTGTCGGTGAGACACACTGATTCTATCACTGAAGAGCACTGATAGAATCCCTTTGCATGGGTTAGTGAGACATTAGGCTCTTGGCAAGACTTCATCCCAAATTCAATATCTCCCGTCGAAGCCTTCTCCCTGTCACCGGTTGGCAAGACCAAAAGAATTCACCATGACCATATACCAAAGAAAAGACTCCTGCCAAAGTGTTTGATACTTTTGCTAGTCGGTGAGACTTTCTTTCTTCGCCGAGAATTTTTGGCAGGGAGATAACCTTATGGCGATATAAGAACCCATTTGACAGTGGTCAGCAAGACCTATTAATTCTCTCACCGAAGACAACCTTGTCGTGGAGACATGAAGCCTTCGGTAAGACCACATGCCAAATTCAATATGTTTGGTTGAAGTGTTTGTTGGTGGTGCGAGAGTCGGTGAGACTTGAAGACCTTGCCATGACATCTTTTTGAAAGAAACGCCTCATGTCGATAGGAATTTCCATGTCACCGAAAGGATGACCCCTATCTTGCTAACCGGCAACACAGACACACTTCAATAGAGAGCACTGGTATTCGGCAAGACATCTGTAGGGTCTTTCCGACTCTTGCCTTAGTTGATTTTCATGGCCAACTGGATTGGGGAATGCATTCCGGTCAAGCTCCCCTAGCGAATATCATCAAGTGTAGGATTTTAATCCTACAAAATAAAAGCCTCCATTAGTCCTCAGAAGGACATCAGATACATTTTCATAAGATATACTTGGGCTTGTGATTACTTCACTGAATAATTGGCAGAAGGGATACCATTTAAGCTAAAATAAATCCAAAGATTAAATCAGATAGATCAAAAGTCTAAACCATAAGGAAAAACACAAGAATTCCAAAGAGGAAAGCAAGTAACTAGAAGCAAAGAAAACAAAAGAAAAAGGGGGACCCATTTTGATCCAGACCAAAGTGGGGTGGTTATTCAAGGCATAACAAGATCCGCCACTACAATTAAAGCACATTCACAGGATTACAGAGACCTTCAACTTACTAAAAATTTCTAACTCAACTCTCTCACACTCACACTTTTGCTCTTATGATTTGTGGCTCACTTTCATCAGTTTGCATCACACTGTCATACCTCTCTTCAAAATTTGACTTTCTTTTATACCATTCTCAACCTTAGATGCATTTACCAAGGTCAGCCACAAATAACCCTTTTCATAAATTCAAATTAGGTTGGCAACTCAAAATTCCCACGGTGGAAAGGAATAAGAGTGGACCAATAAAATTATTTTTTAAAGAGGAATCACTATCCAAATACAAAGGCTCACTACCTACAAAGGACTCATTTTCCAATAGAGAGGCTCACTACCTATATATACAAAAGAGAACAAAAGATCCACCACTGCAATTAAAGCACATTCACAAGATTACAAAAACCTTCAGTTCACTACATTCAATACACTAAAAACTACTATCACAACTCACTCACAAACACTTCTGCTCTTATGATTTGTGGCACACTTTCATCACTTTGCATCGCTCTCTCATCCAACTCTTCACAATTTGACTTGCTTTTATACTATTTTCAACCTTAGAAAATTTCTCCAAGGTCGGCCACAATACATCATTTCATAAATTCAAATTAAATTGACAACTAATAAAATTATTTTCTTCAATCTTCTACATGCTTTCTCAATTAAATTTTATTCTTCGAATGAAGTGTAAACACTAGGTCATCCAAACCTAATGAAAACATAGATAAACATTGATGCATATCCTTCTCAATAATAATATGACATGTGGATGCCATAACATGCTTCATTATGCAAGAGAATATATCTCAGAGCCTTCCAAATACATCCGCATTAAAAAAAAACAAGCTTCAATCACTGAATTTCTTTTGCCAGACTATCTAGATAGTACAAGTACACAGAATATTCCTAATTACCAAACTCCAAACTTCTTTGCTAGAGCATAGGAAATACCTTCACAAGACATACCCCAGATCCACATGATCTAAATCAAAACAATGGAGGACTACAAAGCAGAAACATTTCTCCTAGTCCACAGAAGATTAAACTTGCCAGATAGTTCACATACCAGTGAATGTAACTTCTACGTACTATCAAACTACAAACTAAAAATAAGGAATTATCACCATGAGAATACCATCAACATGCCTTGAGATCCGCAAAAGCATAGAATCAACATAGGAGAAATGTGGAGCACATACCAGAGCATACTCTAACTTCTTTTCTTTATTAATTTTATGAAAAGTACTTGGAAAATCATCAAACCAACATATTTGCAACACCATGAAGATAGCTCCAACATCTCAACCATACATGTACAATTTGCAACATATTGAATTGTGTTGACATCAATCACAACATCAATGACAATACAACCCAAAATAGCTCATAGTTGTAACAATCTCCCCCCTTTTCATTAATGGCAACACAAAATTTTCTCCCCCTTTGACATCAATGGAAAAGAACAACTGCTCTGATTACTCCTCCTTAGGAGTAGACTCATTCTGCAACAATGAAAACCTTTTCTACTCCCCCTATGGAGTAGACCCATCTATCAGTCCAGATAAATGAAGAATCTATGAATTCACTAGACTGGTGCACCTACATGTGCACTTAGTTCGTAGGGCCAATGACCCCCAACCTCTCCCTAAGATGCTCAAAAATATCCTTCAGAAGAGCCTTAGTAAAGATGTCTACAATTTGTTCCTTTGTAGTCACATACTCCAATCTGACTTCATTCTCCAGCACTTTTTCTCTCAAGAAATGATATTTGATAGATATGTGCTTCGTTCTTGAATGCACAACCGAGTTCTTCGAAATGTTTATTTCACTTGTATTATCACAAAAAATGGGAATAGGCTCATCACATACCACACCAATGTATTTCATAGTTTGCTTCATTCACAGAACTTTTGTGCAATAGGATGTTGCAGCAATATATTATGCCTCTATAGTGGATAAATAAACAGAGTCTTGCTTTTTACTCAACCATGAAACTAATCTTCCACCAAGAAAGAAAGCACCACCACTGGTACTCTTCTGGTCATCTACACATCCAATCCAATCAACATTTGTATAAGCACTCAGGGTGAAATCATTAATTTTACGGTACCATAGCTTGTAACCTGGTGTGCCTTTAAGATATCTAAATATCCTTTTTATAGCTACATGTGCTTCTCTAGGATTTGCTTGAAATCTAGCAACTAAACACACTACATGCATAATATCCGATTTGGTAATAGTAAGGTACAATAGCTCACCAATCATGGATTTGTATTTGCTTTGACCAGTCTTAGTAGATTTATCATCCTTGCCCAGCTTGTTGGAATATGGCTTCTTGTGTTGTTATTGATGGCAACCTAATTCATTGATCTAGTCCACACTGCAGTATCTGACTATACCAGAAAACAGAATGAGGAACAAGGTATCCGGCTAGAGTTGAATCTGTTAGTTAGTTTGCACTATTAGTTTATCAGTCTTGGTTGTAGATCTCAGGGAAGGTTGTTGGGTATCTGAAATATGTTATTCTTGAGTTTTGTGTTGTTGCATCAAGTGGTGTATGAGTTAGAAGATCCGGTTGTTCGATTTTCAGCTCATCAGTATATGAAGGCCGACTAAGTAAATATTGTGTGTTGTGGATGTTTAAGGCAGAATTTTTTAAAGTATTCTTGTGTTGAATTTTTTTTTTTTGGTCTTGATTATGCTATGGCCGACTTTCATGGATGTGCATTAAATTTTGTTCATGATTTGAGCCGACAATTCGAAGATATTTTTTATTTTATTGAAGTCCACATATAGCGACTGAATTATTGGTAGAAGATATATATATGAGATCGGTTAATTCATTTTTGGGGGCATGAGTGTGAGTTTGATATGTATTGATGTGTGTGTGAATATCAGAAGAGTAGTTGAGTGATTTTCATTAGTGTAGAAGAGGATTTTTGTGAAGTGAATTAAGGCAAAGCAGAGCGAAGTACAAAATCAGACATGAGGTCTAGAATATGATCTATGTGCCTAACCAAAACTATAATCGGGAATTTATAGATGCTATCTACTCATTTAAACTCTTTGTTGTATTCCAAATATTTTGTAAGGCGGTAAGCCTTCCTGATTTTGAGCAGTGAGCTCTAGACAGTGTGCCTGAATGAAAGTGCATTTCCATTTTGTAAAACACTTATATTTTGAGTACTCAAAATTGTGGATTGACCTCCACAATGGTTTTTCCCTTAACCAAATTTCCATGTAAAAATCCTTGTGTTATGGTGTTGTGGCTTGTTGTTCTATGCTCATGCATTTTTCATTTGATTGAATGTTTTAAGGTACTAAAGGAATAAATTAATAAAGTTAAAGTTGCACAACACTAATTCACCCCCTCCTCTTAGTGTTGCTTGAGTCCAACAATTGGTATTATAGCTAAGTTCCTCGGAACAAGTTTAGAAACTTGAGGTATATCTTGGAATGTAATGGACTCTGGTAGTCTTCAACAATAGCTTTTGGTGGCACTTGATGATCTTCATCAGCCTAAAGCAGAAGTCTAGGAATTGAGAGAAAATCTTAAGGATGCAGAGAAACTCATTTAGAAGTTGAAGGACCAGATTATTAAGTCTAGGGAGAAGAGAAAGGATCTCTATGATCAGATTAAGTAGAAAGAGAGAAAAAGCATGGATGATGTTCACCTGCATCAAACCTTGAAGGAAATAACTGAAGAATGTGAAAATATTGCTAGAGACAATGCTACCTTAAAGCATGAGATGGAATATATGGCAATGAAGATGACTAAGGATATTGAAGAAAGAAAGAAGAATGAAGAAAATCTTGTTTAGTCCTTGAAAGAGAGATTTGATGAATGTAATAGAATCAATGGAGAATTCATTCAGTTACAGATGGAATTGCAACAATCTAGAAGCAATGAAGAACTTGAAAAATAGATTATTATTCTCAGAGATGAACTTACTACTGCAAATGAATACAATGAGAAATTCAAAATTAGCTTTATGAAGCTTGATGAGCTTACTCAAGGATAGAAGAATGCAAATGATAAGTGAGGTCTTGGTTATGAGAAAGGAGAAAGTTTTGGATCTAAACAGAGGAATTTGAAGGAAGGACATCAATTGAACAAAGCAAAAAGGCTTTCGGTAAGACAACCTAATGCTCAAAACTTTGATGGATATTTTTTTCCTTGCAAAAAATTTGGTCATATGGCTGCTTAGTGTAGAAGTAAAATAAAATTTAGTGAATCATCATTTTTCAGTCAGTGTTTTAATTGCAATAAGTTTGGTCACAAGTCAATTGAATGTAGAAATGTGTCAAATAACTCTGTTAATAGAAGGAATGTTAGATGTTATACCTGTGGAAGATTTGGTCATATTGCTAATCAGTGAAAATCAAGAAGAAATCAATGGAGTAACTGGTTTGAACAAGGAAGTCTTGTGTGTTTTAATTGCAACAAATATGGTCATATTGCAATATTTTACAGAAACTAGAATATGGATAAAAGAGGTTCGGTATACAAAGGCAGAAATATGCAAAAAGATGGTAAAGGAAAAGGGAAAGTATATATGGATGAAATAAGAGATCAGATGAAGAAGACATGGGTGAAGAATAAATCCTATGATGAGCCTACACTAGAACCTGCTTCTGGTAATTCCTCGAGGAATTAGTTTTAGGCCTTTGGCCTAGGGGGAGCTGTCAAGAAAATATTTCAAACCCCCTACCGGTAAATGACACTGGGATATGAATAAGTGCAGTGGTTGCACTGATGATCTACAGATGTTGTTGGAAAGGATATTGTGTTAAATTGAAGGTCTGCAAAAGTCCTTGTTTGATAACTAAGAAAATAGGGTATCTGGATAAGTTAGGGAAAAATAATTTATTGCAACAAAAGTTAAATGTGTGAAATATAAAAATCATCTTTAAACCCTCATTTGCCACTTTGTGTTGAAGAAAAAGGAGAGTGCTCTGCACCAATATTTTGAATGCATGAAGATGATTCAACGGCGAAATCCTAATTCACTAGGTAATTTGATTGTATTGAGAAATTTGGTGTGTGGTTGAAGAATTTATTTGGTATTTCTAAGACATGTGTACATAAGGTAAAATGAAGAAATTCAAGGGAATGGTAAAATTAGATGAATACAATAGTGAAAAGATTAGAGCAGAAAGAAACTTGTTGTCACACGATGAATTGAAATGGTTGAAAGAAGCGAAACACAAAAGCTTGGATATTTGGAGTGAATTTCCTTATTTTGGAAACGCAAAAATTGTTGATTTTGTTCTAAACAGATTGAATGAAAATATTTTGACTCTGGATAAACCCTATCACATCTCGAAAGAAGTGATTGTAGTGGTAACTAGATTATGCAAAGTTGGGGATGTGCCTCTAGAAAAAAGAAGTTGAAACCCTAACTGGTGTAACTAGAGATCAAAAGGAACTAATAATATCTATAATTAAAGATACAGTGACAAGGTACATTGCACATGAAATATCTTATTAAATCTTTTTCGGAAACAAAGAAGGTGCTACTTCGGTAGGTGATATTTATATTTCATACAAAATGATAATGGAAGATTAGGATTTCGATCTCTATGGACTGTTGAAAGATCAATTGATGGAGAGCATGTTATTGACAAAGGAAATAGGTTGCCATTTTAGGTTTGGTATTTTGGTTATATTCCTTGTGATGTACTTTCTAAACTGCTTACCCTTGAATGACAATGTAATGTGGGAAGAGAGTGAACCGGCTTGTAAGAAAATTTATATATACTCTAAAAATTTAGCAGACTGTGATCAAGTGTATGCAAGTTTTTTTAAGGGTTTGCTAGGGAAGTTTGGATCAACTGGTGTTTCAATTCCAGTAAGAGAACTTGAATTTGGATCCTCCTCCGGTGAAATGGAAAGAAAGAAGAGAAGAGAAAAAAAAATAGATATCAGTACTCCACCAACTCCAAAAGTTGAAGGGAAAGGAAAAGAACAAGTGATTGTGGACATACCAAATGAGGAATCTGATAAGGAAACTGAGGAAACTCTAGGAAAAGAATTGGAAATCAATGAATCAGAACAAGGAAATGACAGAAGGAAGTGAAGGAGAAAGTGATCTAACTAAGGAAGAGTTATTGCAGCTTATCCATGAGGAAGATGGAATGCAGAAAATTGCAAACATGTGGACTATCAGACCTTCATATGAGTAGGAAATGATCCTAAATGTTCTAAGTGGTCATTTTGTGCACAATCATATCAAACCAGAGAGTTTGCATAATAAGTTTCCAAAAGAGATGGTTGAATGTATCAAGGAAATCATGAACTCTGAGTCTCAGAATAAGGAAGAAGAAGAAGTGATTCTAAATTTAAAGAAGTATTATAGATTGTCACTTACCAAGCTAAAAAAGCACATGAATGAACTAAGGCAATGCATAATCACAACAAATAGCATTTTAAACTATTTTCTTCAATGGGCCCATGAAATCAATAAGTACAAGGAGAACATGGAACAAATTGAAACAGAGATGAACAATATTGGTCAAAATTTTAACATGTCTCAAGATCAAGATGGTGCAATCAGGAAAAGGATTCAGGAATTGCAGATAGAGCATGCAAATGCTCAAAACACCAGGAACAAAATTGTGGACACTTTTTGGAAAGTGAAGGACATAACAGAATGTAGGCTAGAAAAATTGATTGAGATACTAAGGAAGGGAGAAGTATTGGAAGATTCCTTCACCTTTCCAGAATCCCTCATCAAGATTATCAATTGAACATCTAAAAAAAAAACATGATTATAATCCCCAGGATTGTAGTGGAAGCATGGAAGAAATTCCTTCTGGAGATGAAGGAAAAGCACAAATTAATCTTCAATTAGCAGGTGCAATTCTTCAAGTTTTTGAATCAAATTTTGTACAAGTTTTTGGTTATATCTTCACAAGGAGAGATTGTTGGCATAAGGGGAGAAAGAAAATATTCTATTATCTTTGTCATTGATGTCAAAGGGGGAGAGAGAGCAGTGAAAAATGCTTTATCAATCTTAGGGGGAGTTTTGTTGAGCTTTGGCGTTTTGTTGTTTTAAAGGTTTCGACACTTAGTAATTTTTCACTAAGTGTTGCCATCAATGCCAAAGGGGGAGATTGTTGGCATATGGCTTCTAGTGTTGTCATTGATGGCAACCTAAGTCATTAATCTGGTCCACACTGCAGTATCTGGCTATACCAGAAAACAAAATGAGGAACAGGGTATCCAGCTGTAGTTGAATATGTCAATTAGTTTGCACTATTAGTTTATCAGTCTTAGTCGTGGATCTCGAGGAAGGTCATTGGGTATTTGAAATATGATATTCTCAAGTTTTGTGTTGTCACATCAAGTGGTGTAAGAGTTAGGAGATCCAGTTTTTCAATTTTCTATTCATCAGTATATGAAGGCCGACTAAGTGAATATTGGGTGTTGCAGATGTTTAAGGCAGAATTGTTTAAAGTATTCTTGTGTTGAATTTTTTTTTTGAGTCCTAATTATGCTATGGCTGACTTTGATGGATGCACATTAAAAAAATTTCATGATTTGAGCTGACAGTTGGAAGATATTTTTTATTTTATTAAAGCCGACATATAGCGACTGACTTCTTGGTAGTAGATATATATATGAGATTGATTAATTCATTATGGGGCGCATGAGTGTGAGTTCAATATGTATTCATGTGTGTGTGAATATCAAAAGAGAAGTTGAGAGATTTTCATTAGTTCAGAAGATGATTTTTGTGAAGCAAATTAAGGCAGAGCAAAGCAAAGTGTAGAATCAAACATGAGGTCCAGAATCTGATCTATGTGCCTAACTGTAATTGTAATTAGGCATTTATAGATGCTATCTACTCAATTCAACTCTTTGTTGTATTCCAAATATTTTGTAAGGCAGTAAGCTTTCTTGATTTTGAGCAGTGAGCTCTAGGTAGTGTGCCTAAATGCAAGTGCATTCCCATTTTGTAAAACACTTATATTTTGAGTACTCAAAATTGTGGATTGACCTCCACTGTGGTTTTTCACTTAACTGGGTTCCACGTAAAAATCCTTGTGTTATGGTTTTGTGGCTCATTGTTCTATGTTCATGCCTCTTTCATTTGATTGAATTTTTTAAGGTACTAAAGGAACAAATTAATAAAGTTAAAGTTGCACAATACTGATTTACCCCCCCCTCTTAGTGTTGCTTGAGTCCAATACAGCTTACATCTAGTTACCATAGGATTACACGCTAATTTAGAATCTTTCATTCCAAAAAAAATCAACAATTCTTTTATATACTTAGATTGTGAAATGAATATCCCTATATTAGTTTGATTTACTTGTAGACCAAGGAAGAAATTCAATTCACCAATCATAGACATCTCAAATTCTTTCTTGCATTTCTTCAGAAAACTTTTTACACATGCCATCATTTCCACCAAAAATGATATCATCAACATAAAATACTACAATCAACACCTTATTACCTTTCACTTTGAAGTAGAGTTTTTTGTTAGCAAAACCTTTGTTGAATCCTTGCTTTATTAGATATTTGTCCAGTCTTGCATACCAAGCTCTGGGAGCTTGCTTCAATCCATGCAATGCTTTCTTCAATTTACAAACTATATCTAGTTTGTCAGAAAACTGAAACCCTTTAGGTTGTTCCATGTACACTTCTTCCTCCAACTCACCGTTCAAAAAAGCTAACTTAACATCCATCTGATATACCTTGAAGTCCTTGTGGGCAAAGAATTCCAAAAACATTTTGATAGCTTCCACTCTAGCCACAGGGGAAAATGTTTCTTCAAAGTCTATACCTTCAACTTGTGAATATCCTTTCCATACTAGTCTTGAATTATTCCTTACTACTTCTCCATTATCATTTAGTTTGTTCCGGAACACCCATTTTGAGCCAATCACATTTTTGTTCATAGGTATAGGGACTATTTCCCATGTCTGATTCTTTTCTATCTGCTATAGTTCCTCTTTCATAGCTCTCATCCAACTTTCATCTTCACATGCTTCTTTTACAGATTTAGGTTATATTTTAGAGAGTAAACACAAATTTACCTCAGCTGCAAGTCTGCTTCTTATCTTCACACCTTCACTCTTGTCTCCAATTATCTGATCTTTCAAATGATTCTTCTATACATATTGAGGAGTCCTAGTATCAGGTTTCAATTCATACTCTTCTTCTTCTTCTTCCACTTGTTCTTATTCTCCTTTCTCTTCTCCTTCTTCCTTCTTATTTTCTTCAGGTATATGTCCATAGATAGGATCATCAGGTTCAACTTCACTTATCTCAATTGGTCTTTGTATGTCTTCGTCAACTTTCACATTAGCACTTTCAATAATATTTCTCAATCTTTTGTTAAAAAATTGTATGCCTTGCTAGTAGTAGAGTATCCAAGAAATATTACTTCATCACATCTAGCATCAAAATTTACCATATTTTCATCATCTCTTTTAATATATCATCTGCTTCCAAATACCTTAAAATAATTCATAGTAGGAGTCTTACCAGTCCATAAATCAAAAGGTTTCTTTGTGTTGTTGTGCCTGATCTGAACTCTATTAAGAACATAAATATTAGTATGTATCACTTCTCTCCAATATACATTTGGTACTTTAGAATCTTTCATCATACTTCTAGCAGCTTCCTAAACTATCATGTTTTTCCTTTCAACTACTCCATTCTATTGTGGGGTTCTCAAAGCAAAAAACTATCTTTTTATGCCATGTTTCTCACCAAATGCATAAAATTCACCAAAGGTGAACTCACCACCTCTATCAGATCTCAAACACTTGATTTTCAAATTTACTTCATTCTCCACTCTTGCTTTGAATACCTTAAACCTATCTAGGGCCTGATTCTTTTCTTTGAGAAAAGAAACCCATGTCATTCAAGTGTAATTATCAATATGCAACATGAAATATATGTCACCATTCAAGCTTGTAGTCTTAGTCAGACCACAAAGATTAATATGTACTAACTCCAGCATTCTAGTAGTAGAATGTTCTTTTCCCTTAAAGTTACATCTTGTCTGTTTTCCTAATTGACAACTTCTACAGATAGCATTAGCAGGTCTTATGATTCTAGGCAGTCCTCGAACAATCTCCTTTGCACTGATCTTGACTAGGTTATCAAAGTTCACATGTCCCATTCTTTGGTGCCATAGCCAACTTTCACTGATTTGAAATACAAGACAATGACCATCAACTCCCTTCAGCTAATAGATGTTTCCATGAGTTCTTCTTCCAGTAGCAATCATATCTCCATTTTTGGATCCTTTCTTAATTTCACAGGTATTTTTCTGAAACACAAGTTTAAAACCATTTTCGCAAATTTGAACAACACTCAAAAGATTATGTTTCAAACCCTTCACATAATATACGCCATCAGTATTATGCACTCCATCAAAACTGATTGAACCTTCACCACAAATCTTAGCTCCTGAATCATCACTGAACATAACTAAACCACCATCATATCTTTCAAGTTTAGTGAACTTACTCTTATCTCCGCTCATGTGATTAGAACATCCACTATCAATTACCCAATAGTCTCCATCCTGTCTTGCACGAAAAGTGGTAACCAAGGTACCTTCCCTCGTATTCTTCTTAACCTCCAGAGCCTTCTTACTTACACATTTTCTAGAGTTAGTGGATATAGATTTATTTTCCAAAGCTAAGAATAAGCATACAATATCATCAACCTCATTGTCAAATTCGTCATCAAAAATACCTGCCTCTTCCTTAACATAGTACAACTTCTTATACTTCTTATCCTTCCTATCCTTATCTTTATAATCCTTGTTCTTCTTATGTGTAGCCCTATTTGGACATCTCGAAGCATAATGACCAATGTTACCACAACTAAAGCATTTAAAGGGTAACATACCTTTTATTACTTATGAAATTTTAAAATATTAAATCCTAAGACCCATATAATTTTTTTTTGATTTGTGCCTCTATTAAATCCCATGTATATTCAAATCACGGTTCCAACAAATTTTGTAACTAATTGTGGCCCTACTGAGTTCCTTAACTAGGATGTGAGGTTTTAAAATTCTAGAATCACCTGACCATAACCTTTGGGATGATATGCTGTGTAGTCAAGATATCAGGAGTTCACAGAACTCTAAAACTCCTGACTGATGGTTCTTAAGTTCTGCTTCCTAGCGACTAGATGTTTTCATCTTGATACATATCTTTTAAGGTGTCAGTTCATTAAATAAGCTACACAGTGTCTTTAAGGAATTTCTTCTCAAATGCTTTGGGATGTCAATTTGAAATGTAACATAATCTTTAAAATCCTCTGAAAGGACAGATCTTAAATAAGTAAGTCGATGAAACGGATTTCATAGTAGGTTGGAACGTTTCTCTTGGCCAATAAATGGTCACTTCTCACCACTAACATTAAACAATCTTGGATGCAAGGAAAAGGTAACAACATTTTTCAATTCTAAAATTTTCTCAAGATGGTATTGCTTAGTGAGGTTATAGAATGGGAGGATGAACTTTTCCCTGTCATGCAACCTAATTTGAATTGGCCAAAGGAAGAACAGTTTGACATCATTTCTAAATTACGTTAGCTAGCCTGGAAAGAGAAGACCAGCTATGTTGAGTATAATCGGGTGATATTTTTTTTAGACAAAGAAGAAGAACATGCTGAATTTTGCTATTTGGTCATGGAGATGTAGTTGGAATTATTTAGGGTTTCAGCCCCTCTAGTGGTTTAGCAACATGCATGGATTTTCACATGTAATGATAACGAATTTTCTGAAACCTTTTTCTTATCTTTAAGTCTTTTTGCCTTATGGTCATTTTCAAGACCGTTATTTTTGTAATGTAAAAGTTTTGGTGTGCCTATATATAGACCTCCAAATTTAAAAAAGGAAAAGGGGGAGGTAGCAATTTTAGGTTTTAACATAGTTTTATTGTACAGAAGGGGAGACTTTAAGCTTATAAATATTAAAGAAATAAAGAAATATTTTGAATCTTTGTGTTTATCAGTATTTTCTTTGATTGCAACCAAATTGTGCTTCATTGTAATCTCTTTAATGTTTATCTATCATATCAAGTTGAGTATGTGATTATTTCTAGGAATTTGAGTCCAGGATAATTCATCTATTGAAATAAATTTTCTAACCTTTCTTTTCTTATTTCCTATTGCGCATTTAAGACAAATGAGTCGTGTATTGTTTGTTTGCATTATTCTCATTTTGAATTAGCTTATCACATTTTCTTTCATGGAAATGAGTAAATGTTTGTGAACCTTTCCTGCTTTTTGGTTAAAAGAATACCCAGTTTTTCTTATTCATTATATATCATTCGAAGGTAGCTGCACCTTGTAAAATAAGCAAAGAGTATTTGCAAATATCATTGTAAGTGACTCAACTGTTGGTGATGTTTTTTCTTCTTTTCAGGCAATTTGAGTCCTTATCTGCATTAGGACAAATATGTCAATCAACAATTTTTTAGCGACTCTGTTGGGGAATTAGATGCAATAAATAATCAATGTCCTTTTCTTCAAAAATTTTAAGGTGCTTTCATGAGGATGGAGGTTACTCTACAAAAAGTAATGCACTCATAAATATTTCATTTCAAGACCTATGCTGATTTCTTTTCCAAATTTGTATTATGGCATTAACTTCCTCTCAGCCATGGGGAAGTCATTTTGGTCCTCTCTCTTTACCTGTATACTCACCATTACCTGAAGGATCAAGGAATTAGTTTCTGAAATTTTAAGGAGGAGGTTCTCAGGATGCCGAAAAACACATTTTGGCTTTCATAGTTGCTTGTAGTATTTTGGGGGTAAGTCAAGAAGATGTTTTTGTCAGGCTATTTATTGAATCTCTTACTGGACCTATTGCTAATTAGTTTTGTTATTTAGAAGATGATTGCATAACTGATTGGAATTCATTAAAGGATAAATTTTTGGGAAGATATAAAGGCCCTGTGGATGAAACAACCTTGTTAGGTCAACTTTTTATGTTCATAAGCAAAAAGAAGAAAAAATTAGAGATTTTGTAGATAGGTTCAATAGGTTGCTTAGAAAGATTCCTATCTCCATTCGACCAAATAAACAATTACAAATTCTCACTTTCATTTCTTCTTTACACCCAGATGTTCAATTTGATTTGAAAAGGTGTAAAATAAATGATATTGAAATTGAGCAAGAAGAGGCTGTAAAAATTGAGGATGATATGATTCAAAGTGGTCTATGGAAAACAAATCTAGTTGGATCGAGTGATGACAGTATAAGAAATCCCATCTTATCAAAAAAAATTCCTCAGCCTATGGAGCTCCAATACACACAACCTCCTACTGTTGAATATTGCAATCTCTTTGTTTTTGACCCTGAGCATTTTAATCAGAGAGGAGCAATCAGAGAAGAAATTAATTCTTATGGTGATGGAAGAAATGAAGCCTATTATTTCCAATATGAACATGATGAATCTATAGGTCAATCAAATGACAAATAAAATTAACAATTCATCCAAATTGATAATCTTGAAATTGGTAGTACAAGTGAAATTGTTTCAGCCTCTTTGTTTACAATAGAGATGCATTCATTCACTTTTACAATGGATGAAGAATCATTTGGAAGTACTCAACATGAAAATAAAATTATCAACATCTTATCTTCTAATCATATGCAGGTTGAGTATGAAACTTTCAGATTTTCAGAGCAAGCTGATACTAAAATGAACCTACAAAAAGAAGTCAAAAATGGTATTTTTCTTGAATCGTTCCATTTTAAAGATTTTGATACGGAATATTTTACTAGATATGGTATTGAAAATGATCAAGAAAATGAATGTGCTGAATTTCATATTATTCATCACCCTAATCAATGGCTCTATGAGTGTGAGAATGAATTTTTGTGTAAATAAGATGTTGCAACTACATCACAAGACATGAATGTAAGTGGTGAGATAAATCATAAAGTTGTTAAATCAGATTTGAGGAAGAAAGAAGGAAACATTTCAGTGGGGAATAGTTTCATTGGAAAGGATGAAAATTCCTAGTTCAATACATTTCCAGCTTCGTAGGAATTTGATGACCAGTTTTTTGATTCACATGATTCTATATTTGTTGACAAAAAAATAGAGCATATTCCCAAACACAATGGAATGTGTGTTACAAGTCAAAATTTAGGATTTCAGAATGATGTAATCACTTATATTTATGGTACTAAGAGGAGGGTTTCATCTGATGGTTTCTATGCGGGTTGTCCGATTCGAGGTCTACTTTCTTTGAATTGGTCAGAATGAGTGTGTAATCAAGTTATACCTAAGATCATCAAGGAAAACATCAAAGATATTATGTTGGGTGATATTGGTATGAGTTTCCAAATGGAACAAGTGCACAATGAAGATTGGCTTCTTGAAGACCAGTTTACTGATAGAATATTTTTCCACAAGCTCTCTCTTTTCAGTTTAATCAAGTTAGTCATCAGTCAGTAATTAGCTGCATGTGTGCTCCTCGTCTTTCTAGCATTATTTCGTATAGGTTGTTATTTCTCTCAACCCGTTAATGGTTTTGCTTAATTAATGGGTTATTTGGAGGTAGGGTCCTTGGACCATGTACATAGTAGAAGTTTTGGTTATGTTAGTTTTTGTTTTCTGCCCTGTCTTGTTTTGGCTTGCTCATTTTGGGCTTGTTTTTGGTTCCCCTCCACCCATTTGCAAGCAGTTCCCCATTCTTTTGCTTTTCTTTTGACTCCGCACCCAATGGACTTGGACTAGTCTGCCCCAAAGCTTCTGGAGTTCTCTGCATTTTCTACAAAAATACAGTCCCCAGTCGAAGCCAATGTTATAAAATTTTAAAATATTAAATCCTAAGGTCCATATAAAAATCGTTTGATTTGTGCCTTCGTTAAATCCCCATGTGTATTCAAATCGTGTTTCCAACAAATTTTGTAACTAATCGCGGCCCTACCGAGTTCCTTAACTAGGTCGCGAGGTTCTAAACACCTCACCATAACCTTCAGGATGATATGTTATATAGTCGAGATATTGGGAGTTCGTAGACCTCTAAAACTCCTGACTGATGGTTCTTAAGTTCTACTTCCTAGCGAATTGATTTTTTCATTGGGATACACAAATTTTAACGTGTCAATTCATTAAATAAGCTACACGGTGTCTTTAAGGAATGTCTTCTCAAATTCTTTGGGACATCAATTTGAAATGTAACATGATCTTTAAAATCCTGTAAAAGGACAACTCTTAAATAAGGAAGTTTTTGAAATGGATTTTGTAGCAGGTTGGCACATTTCTCTTGGCCAATAAATGGTCACTTCTCGCCACTAAAATTAAACAAGCTTGGATGCAAGAAAAAGGTAACAACATTTTTTTAGTTCTAGAATTTTCTCAAGATGGTATTACCTAGTGAGCTTATACAATGGGAAGATGAATCATGCAACCTGATTTGAATTGGCCAAAGGAAGAACAATTCGACATCATTTCTGAATTACATTTGCTAGTCTAGAAAGAGAAGACCATCTATGCCGAGTATAATCGGGTGATCTGTGCTTTAGATGAAGAAGAAAAACATGCTAAATTTCATAATTTGGTCATGGAGATGCAGTTGGAATTGTTCAGGGTTCTAGCCCCTCCAGTGGTTTAGTAGCGTGCATGGATTTTCACGACACGTAATGATAATGACTTTTCTAAAAACTTTTTTATTATCTTGAATTCTTTTTGCCTTCTGGTCTTTTTCAAGACCGTTATTTTTGTAATGTAATAGTTTTGGTGTGCCTATATATAGACCTCCAAATTTAAAAAAGGAAAGGGTGGAGGTAGCAATTTTGGGTTTTAAAATAGTTTTATTATACAGAAGGGGAGACTTTGAGCTTACTTATAAACATTAAAGAAATAAGGAAATATTTTGAATCTTTGTGTTTATCAGTATTTTCTTTGATTGCAACTGAATTTTTCTTTTTTGTAATCTCATTAATGTTTATCTATCATATCAAGCTGAGTATGTGATTATTTCTGGGAATTTGAGTCCAGGATAATTCATCTATTGAAAGAAATTTGCTGACCTTTCTTTTCTTATTTCCTATTGTGGATTTAAGACAAATGAGCCTTGTATTGTTTGTTTGCATTATTCTCATTTTGAATTAGCTTATTGCATTTACTTTCATGGATATGAGTAAATGTTTATGAACCCTTCTTATTTTCTGGTTAAAAGCATACCCAATTTTTCTTATTCATTGTATATCATTTGAAGGTAGTTGCGCCTTGTAAAATAAGCAGAGAGAATTTGCAACTACTATTGCAAGTGACTCAACTGTTGGTGATGTTTGTTCCTCTTTTTAGGAAATTTGAGTCATTATCTACATTAGGAAAAATATGACAACCAACACCTTTATAATTTCCTGTGCCTTTCTTCAATTTCCTATTGAACTTTGCTTCCAACTCTTCATCATTGCTATCTGGTTCTTCAATCTTCAATCTTCAAAGCCTTAAATGTCATTTTTTTCTTCTCTTTTTTCTTTTCATCTTTCTGAAACTTTCTTATCTCAAATGCTTGCAAGGTTCCAAAAACCTCTTCTAGAGTGTACTTCTTAGGATCATAATTTTCTTCAATAATAAAGATCTTGTCACTATAACAATTTGATAAAGTGATCAGGATCTTCTTGACTATATCTTCATCTGCTAGTTTTCCTTCTTGATTTCTAACTTCATTTGTTGCTAGTTCAACTCTCTTTAAAAAACTTGTAAATTCTTCACCATCTTCCATCTTTAGGTTCACAAATCTACACTTTTTTTTCCATCCTCTTTGTCAATTTCACCTTTTCATTTCCTTCATACATGTCTTCCAACTTCTTTCATACTTAATATGCAGTATCCAAAGAACTAACCTTGACTCGCTCATTTTTAGATAAACCACTACAAATCGCATACTTCATCTTCTCAATTTCTTCATAAGTAGGGATCTCATTTGCAGAATTAACACCACCAGACGGAAGTGTATACTTATTCTCAATATCCTTCTAGGTCTTGAAACCAAGAGAGATAATGTATCCTCTCATCTATCCCTTCTAGTCATTGTAGTTAGTTCCATCAAACATAGGGATCAACAATTTGTGTGCCATCGGATCTTCCTTAAGTTGTTAATCTCCACACAAGGAACCACAAGCTCTAATACCAATTGTTAAATAGGTGCATGACAACTGAGAGGGGGGGTGAATCAGTTATCACACAAATTCAAACTTAAAACTTTATCACTTATCAAATATTCAAACATATTATTCTGTTATTAAATATGAGCATGAAACATAAATAACAAAAAGTTAATCAACACAACGAACACCATATTTTTACATGGAAAACCCAATAAGGTAAAAACCACGGTGAGGGTTAACTCACAATATAAAGATTATAAATTAAATACAAAGGTTCACCGCCCAAAAGAGGACTCACTATCCAAATACAAAGGCTCACTACCTACAAAGGACTCACTATCCAATAGAGAGGCTCACTGCCTAGAGATACAAAAGAGAACAAAACATCCACCATTGCAATTAAAGCACATTCATAGGATACAAAAACCTTTAGTTCACTTCCTTCAACACACTGAAAATTGTTATCACAACTCACTCACACACACTTCTGCTCTTATGATTTGTGGCACACTTTTGTCACTTTTCATCACTCTCTCATCCAACTCTTCACAATTCGACTTGTTTTTATACTATTCTCAACCTTAGAAAATTTCTCCAAGGTCAACCACAATATATCGTTTCATAAATTCAAATTAGGTTGACAACTCAAAATTCCCGCGGTGGAAAGGAATGAAAGTGGACCAATAAAATTATTTTCTTGAATCTTCTACACACTTCCTGAACTAAGTTTTATTCTTCGAATGAAGTGTAAACACTAGGTTGGCCAAACCTAATGAAAACATAGATAAACATTGATGCACATGCTTCCCAACAAGAAGATGACACGTGGATGCCACAACATAATTCATTATGCATGAGAATACATCTCAGAGCCTTCTAGATACATCCGCAACAAAAACAACAAGCTTCAATCATTGAATTTCTTTCACCAGACTATCTAGACTATGTAGGTACATAGAATATTCATAAATACCAAACTCCAAACCTCTTCACTAGAGCATAGAAAAGACCTTCACAAGACATACCCTAGATCCACATGATCTAAATGAAAACAGTGGAGGACTACAAAGAAAAAACATTTCTCCCAGTCCACATAAGATCAAACTTGCCAAATAGTTCACATACTAGTGAACGTAACTTCTATGTACCATCAAACCAGAAGCTAAAACTCAGGAGTTATCACCATGAGAATACCATCAACATGCCTTGAGATCTGTACAAGCATAGAATCAACACTGGAGAAATGCAGAGCACATACCAAAGCACACTCTAAACATTTTCATCACTCTGACTTCTTTTCTTTATTAATTTTCTCAAAAGCACTTGGAAACTCATCAAGCCAACATATCTACAACACCATGAAGATAGCTCCAACATCTCAACCATACATGTACAATCTGCAACATACTAAACTATTTTGACATCAATGACAACACCACCAAACTAGCTCATACTTGCAACAAAGGTTTCAATTCTCAACATCTCATCCTCAATGTCCATGAAAGTACCTTCAAACTTGGGGTCATTTTCTCTTTTTTCCTTCTCTAATTTTAAAAAATGCAACCATTTTACCTTCATATCTTCTACCTTTTGAAGATCGAAGTCATTTTTTATGATATCCTCAGGGAAGTTAAAGTTATGCTATAATTTTCCCCCTCTAATCCTTACTTTTAATGTTGCCATGAAACCTTCTAGATCATGGTTCCTGTGATGCAAGCAAGGTGGTTGGTTCTCAATATCTAGCTCAATTTGATCGAATACAAATAAAGAAACAACTTTCACAACTCAATTCTCTCAAATTGTCCCAAGACAACACCAATAGGCTTCTATCCTTCAAAACTCAACCAATGGACATATATTTTGGAGAAGGTCGTACAATGGCCAACCAAACATCAATAAAGGTTCACTACAGACCCCAAAACAAAATCCAAAAAGGCTTCAAGTGATTTCTTTACTGCAATGTTGAGATGCAATAAACTACTATGTTTTTAGGCTACTAAATTAGCCCTATTTTCCAAAGGAACTACCCTCAAATCACCAAGTTAACACTCAAACTCATTAAAGAGTCACATATTGTTTGTCAAAACTCCAAATTCCAACTTCAAATCCTAGGTTCAAATATTCTAGGGCATTGATCCAAGATGTTGATGGTGTTTTTTGCACAACAACAACTCAGATAGAATGTGATATTCTATCTCTCTTGAAAGGTAAATCTCTATCAGCAAGCCTCAAGAGATAACCCCAAGGTCTCTAATGTTAGGTCTTGACAAATATAGTGAAACAACTTAGAGATAATGTGAAATTGCTAGTAATCACAAGGGGACTTACAAATGAACAATGATGGAAGTGTACTTTCATCAAATGTAACAATATGGTGATGCTTTCAATCCTAAAACTAACCCAAATTCAAAGAAATAGCAAAAGAGAAAGGCTTGAGAGAGATTCTAATCCTACTAAGATCAATCACAACAATGATGAATGTTGCAAATGGACATATCCCGAATAAAACCAATCTCTACTTAATCAAGGACAAGCCCACAACTCCACAGAAATGGTGCAATCTTCTAAGGAAACTAAATATTTTCATACTATGAATATTCATTCACATACCCACTAACTGGCACAATGTAAACAAGCATCCACAATTGAACTTAGCACAAAATAAGGCCTAGACTAACTCTACAAAGCAACCTACAATCAAAAAATTGCTAAAAGTATGGACCAGAGATCGATCAAACATCATTCAGATTTTACCATTATTGCAAAAGAACTGAAATATACCATCTAACATCTGAGAATCAAGAACAAGAAACCACAAATTGTCAAAGTGTAACACAAAGCTTTCCAAATCAATAATCCAATTGCATTAACCTCTCCAGAATTTACATAATAGTCCTCTTGCTCTCTCCTCTCCTATAGCTACTATCTTGCAGAATCTAACTCCTAATTTAGCCAATTCTGGATTTCTACAACTTCTAATCAACTATTATAACCCTTACAAATGGGAAGGCACTGGCCTTTTATAGAAGATTACATTTTGAACCAATGACCAGGATTTAATTCATCCAATGGTTGCAATTGCACTTCTAGAAGCATCAAGTTGTTACATTTAATTTGGGAGTTCATGGTACATCGTCATCCAATCAATTGCATTTAGTTACATTATGGCCCAATGACATCAATTTTGAGAAAATCCTCATTAAAGAATAAATACAACTTCACATGTCTTTCCTTGTTAAAGACACCTCTCCAATTGGTATACAACTGGTGGCATGAATTCTTAGGTAGGTGCATATTTAATATTCATTTGTATTCTTTTCCATATTTTCTTCTTGGCACGAATCCATATGCAAGTCCCCTCTTAATTTATTTAATCCTGAAAAACATATATCATCATTAGTAGCTCACATGTTAAAAATCCACTCCATAAAATATCCAAATTAAACTTGAATAAAATTTGGCCTTTTAAGAGAACTTTCCATTTTTGGAAAAAAAAATTGAAAATTTTTCCGTTTCAAGAATTTCATTTTCGAGAACATTTTAAAATTTCAAGGAAAAATTTCCACTTTGGAAATTTTCCATTTCGGGAAAAAAAATTCCATTTTTTGAAAATTTCGAGATTTTTGAGGGAGCTCAAATTTTCCAAAAATGGAAATTTCAGAAAATCCGAGGTAGCTTGGATTTTCCAATGCTTAATCCTCACAAAAAATCTGAGGTAGCTTGGATTACCCGAAATTTCAAAAATTGCCATTTTTTGGAAATTTTTCATTTTAAAAAAAAGTCATTACATTTTGGGAAAAAAATTTCCATTTTGGAAAATTTCAAGATTTTGAGGGGTCTTGGATTTTTCCAAAAATGGAAATTTCAAAAAATTTGAGGTAGCTTGGATTTTCCAAAATCCAAGCCAAGTCAAAATCCCCTAAACTTCATAACTATTTTTTTAGAAGGAAATTTTGAAAAGTTCAAAAAGCAACTCAACCTAATTTTTTGTCCTCTATCCACTAGTGCAAAAAAGATTTACAAGTGATGTTGAAAATTCACCTCAAAATTGGTTTTCAGGGAATCTGAGGTAGCTTGGATTCTCTGAAAAGAGTTCAAGCTGGAAAATCCAAGGTAGGTCAGAATCTCTGGGTGAATTGAACCTTAGGAAATCTGAGGGAGCTCAGATTTTCCAGACCTCTCCATGCCTTAGTCAATTTTAGCTCTTGGGTGAAACTCTGAGCTGAGGAAAACTTGTAAGAGCCAGAATATGATCATGATGTTGCAAAAGACACCTCAAGTGTAAATAAGACACTGAATTTCAAGGTGAAGCAAAGCCAAAACTATAGGAAACCAAACCCTAAAGGAGAAGAGATCAAACAAAGCAAAAAAGAGGAGGGTCCCAGCCTTCGATGGGGCATGTGTGTGAAAAGTGCACAACAAATGGTGACTCTTGCTGGGAAAATGCTCGAGATAATTTTGATGAAAAATAGGAATCAAGAACCCAAAATCTCTAGTTTTGATATCTTTATCAAGCAAACAAATCAAAATGTAGGATTAAAGAATCAAAAGCAAAGGTAGACTGAACCTTCTATAAACTTAAAATCCAAGTGTGTGCAAGTGAGTTCATTTCCCTCCTTGAGCTACTACAGAAACCAAGCTCAGTCAAGTTAGGCTACGTAAAGATTCTAGCTCCAAAATCAACCTAGATAGAGCCTCGCTGCTAGTCAGACATCCATAGCACTAACAAGGTTATCATTGCGATTCTATTGAACATAGTTCTACTACTAGCCAGGTGTCCATAGCCCCGGTAGAGATATTCAGATACTCCTGATAAGTTGAATTCATTCTTTTGATTTTCAATATTTTCTTTTTCTTTTCTTTTCTGATATTTTTTTTCTTTTCATTCATTCCTCATTTCAACCTATGAACAATGAATTTCACACTCATGGCTGAGAACCACAGTGGCATTGAAGCAGAAATAGGATTTTTCACCTAACAATACCTTACAAGGACCCTATTGCAACCTCAGGATTCTTAAGATGTATGAAAAATATAAGATTTTAGAATATTTCAGGTTCAAATCAAACCAATGACCCATCCTCTTTAAATCAAACATTCAGACCGCTTGACACTAACAAAAGATCTCCACCATCCATTCAAGAAACATGATTAAAGTTCATCAATGAAATACTCATAATAGTCCCAGATAATGAATAATTATTGTGCAGGAAAGACACTTCCCCAACCAGAAAAAAAGAAAAAAGAAACCCAAGCCGGAGAAGCAAAGCAACAACCAAACCGAAACCCAAAGTAAACCTAAACTAACCAAAATAGAAGCCAACCAAAATCCATCTAAACTAACCAAAGCAAACTAATCCTAAAGCAATCTATCCTAAAGAAAACAAAAATAGACTAAAGTAAAAGAAAAGCAGAGCAAGCTGCATTTATTCAAAATCAACATTATGTACAAAGAGACTCAAAGTGATTCATGATCAAACAAGGCAGATTGAGACCCAACCCCAAACGGTTCATCATTAATGCATGGACAAGCAATAAAGTGAAGGTAACAGTCCTCAAAAATACAAACTTATCTTTATATTCAACAAAATAAATCTCCACATTGCAACATTCAAACTCAAGGGAATAACCAAGAATGATCAGTAACTGAGGTGATTCATTAGGAGCATGATCAATCCAAATGCAAGTTGTATTTCCTAAACTCCCATAATCAAATTAATAACCTTTAGAGTTTTTAGTAAGGAAAGAAACAACATGGTTTTGTACTTCTGTAGACTGAATGTTGTGTTCATCATCTTGCACTTGTGAAGAGTTGATCTTAGTATCATTAGGAGGTCTCCATTGATGGTACAACAATCCCCTCATGTTGGAAACATGCAAAATAGAATTGGAGGCATCACTATGTAGTGCAAAGTGAAATTTAGATTGAAAAAATCCAAAAATATCAACATGGAACTTTTCACATGTTGGAGTATTTCCATGAGGAATTAGTGAGGAACTTGTAGAAGCCTCATCATGCACAACAAATTTCTTGGTAGGACACTCATCAAGGGGCATCATGGATTGATCTTTAAGCATATTTTCACCTACAATAGTGTGATCCATCTCATCAATAATGACTGCAACATTACTTTCTCCAACATCATTTAAGTTTTCATGTATATCAATATGAACCACATTAGCTATCTCATCATTAATGCATAAAGTCTATGAATTTTCAGTGCTTAATTCATTGATAGATAGAGGAAAACATAATTTGATAAATGAGAAGACTCCCTAAATTCATCTTCTATTGGTTCAGATTCAGATCCTTGATCATAACCATCAAAAACATCAGCTTCTTTATCAACATCAACTCCTTCATTTTGTTTTGTGAGACTCATTTGCAACTTGTTGAAGTTCTTCTATCAGAGACTTGTATGATGTATCCTTTTGTGTATCTCTTGTATGTTGTGGTAGTTGTACTTGTTCTTCCACCAACTTTATGGCTACATGGCACTAGAAGCATGCGAATTTTGAATGCTCTTCCTCATGTATCCTGCACCAAGCTGGTAATAACAATTCCTCTAGGCAGAGACTGTAACTCAGGCTTGACAAATCTTTTATAATTCTGGAAAAAAATCTTCATATCTAGTCTATATTGAATCTTCATTCTAAATGGGAGGAACTTGCATGGTAACTCCTTCCTCTTGTAGCTCATCCTCCACTGTATTTTCAGGAATCTGACTAACCTATGTAAGAACATCCTCCTTGATCTTTATAGGTAGCTCTTCACTTAAATGTCCGCCTGTTAACTCTAATGCCTCATATTTGTCTCCCTTACCCTCAGTCCCTTCTTGAGCCACCTCAACATCAGCTGCAACGTCATTTCTAGATTTAGAATTTGATGGCTTTTTTGTAGTGCATTCCTTGTCTGACTTTTCTTTCCACTCCAGGTGTCTCCCAACTTTAATAATGATTTCTACACATGAATGGAAAGTGAACTCCGAATGGGTTGCATTATGAACTCTACACCATTTAGATGATATGAAATCTTGCAAACACTTACCACCACCAAGTTGATCTTCAACTATATGTGTGAATGCCTCTACTGCAACATCAATAAACTCTAAATTTGTAGAGGTTGGTGGTTCGGGCAAGTTTCACATGAAAATATCCCTTTGCACAATCCTCTTGATTTTACCCAAAAAGGCCAGACATTCCAACTCACTATTCCTATAGGTATTATGAATTCTACACTTGTCTGATGATGCATAGTGATGCAAACCCTTACTATTCCAATGATCCAATCTCTTGCTTAGAGACTCACAAAGTTGACGAAAATCAATCTGAAAACTATCCCCGTCATGAAAAACATAAGACTCCTTTTCCATCTTGACTCATAATTTGTACTTTTCATATTTAGAGATCTATCATATCTCTTTTTTTTAACATAAAGGCTCATCCAACTTCCAGCTATGTCACCTATAACGCCAAGAAAGTGAACAAGAAATAGATTAGAAGCAAACATGCAATACTAAAATCTAAAAATGCAAATCTAATGTTAAGCAACAAATAACAAAGGAAAGTAAAACGTAAACAAACTGAAACAATCTCACCAATTTCAAACGTATTTCCATGATTCATCTTGATTGCCCTTCTCCATTTTGCTTGTGTAGTATAATTGCCCTAAGATTTCTCGTAAGTTCGTGCAAGTATAGCCTAAGATGGTGATTAGAAAAATATCAAAGATTCAAGATTAAGTGCTCGCAAGATTCGAAAAGAGATTTCGATTTCAAGAGATTAGAATGAAGAATGACAATTCAATTTGTAGAAAATTGATTATTCGAATGACAGGTCAAGATTGAAAGATTAACGGACGGTTGAGATCAATAGATTAGACATGCATTCTGATAACTGTTAGTAGTGACATGAGTGATACAAATTAGAAATAGAATTAAATATTAAATAAATGATTTAATCTTTAGTTCGGTATTCGAAAATAGAAGAAATATCTTTGCATGACAAAGATAAAGATTGATTAAAGAAACTCTTGTTCGAATGCATGCACAAGATTTAATTAATTAAATAAGAATATTTAATTAATCTGCATGTACACGCAAATGAGTTATAACTGGAGGATTGAATGATTTGACGAAGAGATTACTCGAGAACGCCACTTAGACATCAAATCAAGAGTTAACTGAGTGATTAAAATAGATGTCGAGTCGAGTAAAAGTGAATACTTAGATAACTCACATAATTATCTAAAATATAGAGGAATGCGTTAAAATAGAATTAATGAATTAAATAATTCATTTAATTCAAGATTTGATATTTGAAGAATAATTAAATAAATAAGATTTATTTAATTAAATGATGAAAGAATTTTAAATGAATAATTAAATAAATAAAGAATTTATTTAATTATAGTTGAAATATGATAAAGGTAAATTAAATAAGAATTTATTTAATTTAACAAGAAGAATAAGGTTAATTAGTAACATATTTAAATAAAAATGTTTATTTAATTAATCAGATAGAATAAAGAAAAGTGTGAATTAATAAAATAATTAAGATTATTTAATTAATAGAAGAATTAACAGAAGATAAATTAATTAAATAATTAAGATTATTTAATCAATAGAAGAATTAATGTTAAGATGAATTAATTAAATAATTAAGATTATTTAATCAATAGAAGAATTAATGCTAAGGTGAATTAATTAAATAATTAAGATTATTTAATCAATAAAAGAATTAATGCTAAGGTGAATTAATTAAATAATTAAGATTATTTAATGAATAGAAGAATTAATGCTAAGGTGAATTAATTAAATAATTAAGATTATTTAATCAATAGAAGAATTAATGTTAAGATGAATTAATTAAATAATTAAGATTATTTAATCAATAGAAGAATAGGAATTATGAAGAATATTGAAGTCGCTGGCTTAAACCAGATTTTGGTGTCTACATTTGCCCCTCTTTGATACAATGTCATTTCGGCGTTGTGTCAAAGAAAATCGATAAGAAATATGCCCCAATAATGCTCCAGATTAAAACAGGTGAAGGTATGCCCCCTCGGGAGGATAGGCAGGTTCAAAGAACATGAGTGTGCTCTTGAAATCGATGAGAGAACTAGAAGATGAAAGAAAGAAAAAAAAGGATAGAGGAAAAAAGATAATGGTGGTGAAGATGTAGAAAAGAAGAAATGTTAGTGCGAAAAGAAAGATTGAAAAATAATAAAAGAAATGAGATGGATTTTAGTATTAGCAATCTTTGATATTTCATCATATCACAAAAGGTATTGCACTTTATCATCATTGGGTGGGACTAATACAAATGGAGAAAAACACCATGATATGACATAAATCAAGGTGTGCAGGGTCATCCACTTGCTAATAATAGACAGTCGCAGACTAGGGATTGTCATTGACTCATACTAAGGCACAAGTTGCCCCAGTCTTTTTGTCAGAACAAACCACTGACAGCAAACAAAGTAAAAGACAGGTCATGAGACGTCATTGCTCCTCTAAATCCTTCATGGGACATCCTTGAGGAAACTAGTAACATGACTCAAAAATCAAATGTAAAAGACAGTCGACAAACAACAATCAAAGAAAATAGAATTATGATACATCGTTGCTTCTCTAAATCCTTCAATGGGACATCCTTGAGAAATCTAGTAACATAATTCTCATCATCAATTCAAGATAAATGATAAGATAAATAAGCCATAAAGTCAATAAGCCAATAAAATAGTTGCCAAAACTTGATTCATTTGTTTGATTTGTTTTTGATTGATAAAAGGATTGATTGACAGAGCCTAATTTCAGGAGATACACATACCGGATAAGACTTTGAGTCTAGTTTCAATGGTATGACTATCTATATAAGGCATGACAAAGCATGGTTTCAAAAAGACATGTATCGTATAAGATGTTGAGTCAGATGTCGTTGATGTGATAACCTGTGTAAGGCTATCTTTGATTGTTTGACTTTGTCGATTATGCAAGAAGGACTCATCCTGTATAAGACATATTGTTTTGCTGATATCAATATTCAGGAAGGACTCATCCTGAACAAGATATAGGTTGATTTCCATGATGATGATGTCTGTTTCCAGGAAGGACACATCCTGTAGTAGACATTTGTTGATCTATTTTGATTGTTTCATTTGGCAAGTTGTTTGATTTGACTTAGAGACATTGTTGACTTGTTCACCAGATTAATGCATGACTTGAGATGATGCATTGACAATTGACTATGTGTGATGACAAAACCCTAAAAGACTAACCTAGTGCGGCCTCGGGGGCTCATCGATTGATGGCCTTGCCTACGTTGTACATGCAGAGACCTCGTAGTTCAACTTGACTTGACTGACAAGACTCACTATAAACAGAAGACGTGTGTGAAAATGAATATGATGAACCCTAATAGACTAACCTAGTGCGGCCTCGAGGGCTCATCGATTGAAGGCCTTGCCTACATTATACACACAGAGACCTCGTAGTTTGACATGACCAACGACCTTGTCATATAGACATATGGATTAAATCATGAATTTATATAGACAAACCTAAATAGACTGACTTAATGCCTCGAGGGCACATCGGCAGATGGCCTTGCCTATGTCTAGTCGCAGAGGCAATGTAGTTTGACAAATGACAAAGACTAACAAGTGTGACTGACTTTGACTCTTTTTTTTTTTTTGGATTTTCGAAATGTTTTGATTTTTTTGTCTTTTTGAAGTTTTCTGATGTTTTTGTGTTTTCTCAAGTAATTTTGCAATGTTTGTGGATTTTGTCATGCCCACTGCAAACCCTAAAGGAACTAACAACAATGGACAATTTTTTTTAAAGAATATAATAATCATACTTAAGTATTATAACATAACAATGAATCATGAGGCACAACTAGTTCCAATGGGGTACACGAAGTGACATGACTACACTAACCCATAACCACGATAACAATAAATAATAATTAATCTATTACGTAAAACTATTCATTCTCATTCCATCATCTAAGATAACCATCAACTAAATCCATATTAATAACATAAGCACATATGACAATACATGGAATTATAAAGATATAAAGTATTACATATTTTCGATAGATACAGTTTCAACATAACCAACTAAACAAATGATCCTGAATAAATACATGGCTTGAATAATTATTACATCCCAATGATAGAATAATACAATCTCAAAATTACATATACAATCACATCAAGGTCACCCCAACACACGTGGGAGACAATACAACAATGAATACATTAAATACATTACAACTGAAGTATATACAACTATCTGGTACATAAGCATAACTGGATCATCAACATCCGCCAAAACCTGCAAGTAAAAGATACATCTGCAAAAAGAGAGGGAACCCAATGGGGTGCGAAGCACGTTCCACCCAACCACCCCCGTGCTGAGAGTAGACAAGGAAGGGTCCCCGACCAAGTACGCCTAACAATCAAAAGACTAACACCAAAGACAACTTAACATCAAAACCACTTAGAAAACTCACGACAACCGTTCCAAGAGGCACAACAACAAATCACTCCAGAACATAACAATAAAACACCTTCCCAAGTAACAACTAGTCACACGCACAACTTCAATGAACTCAAGGCATAATAACAAGAACCTCATCCAACAATTGACCAAAGAGAAAACATCAAGGCACTTAACCACTGAAATCACAATATTACTTCACAACTACAATCACAAAGTCACTTAACACAAGGTTACAATGCTTCCAGAGAACAAGATCATGAACATCACACAATAACTGGCTAACTGTTGACATAGGAAGAGTGTCATGCATAACTTGCCATGAGTTACCCTGGCTCAACCTTCCTAGGCTACCGGACCCCCATCCTGGGTTACCCTGGCTTGCCTCTACCGGCCGCCGGACCCTCACGCAAAACTATGCGTCCCATCTCATCTCGAGCCTTATCATTCACTTGCTTCACGAGAGAGACATCCTTTATCTTTATTAGTGTGAAAGCCCCCCATTAATTCATTTAGATTATCACTTAATTAAACTCTAGGTAGGTTACCCTGGCGCCCCTTTGTGTGCCGGACCCCCACAAAGAGCCACTCTCCTATCGACAACACACAAGGCACGATACCACAATAGGTAACTAAACAATATAAACTCTCCAATCCAAGGAGAAAAAACCAAACAAGGAACCCACTCCAACCACTGGAGGAAACCAATCCAAATACACACTCCTTCCAAAGGAGGTACAATTCTCATTACCCACTCCTATTTCCTAGGAGGCACAAATCCCCGTTCGTGGAAACCGGGTACAACATCATAGTACAATACATCAAAGCGATTCACAAAATGAACCTCTACACATAACCTCCCACTCAATAAAACTTCTCTGGAAGACTTACAATACCCTTAACCCTAATTGCCCGACATGGGAAATAAAAGAAACATGAAAGACACGCATTCCACCTCTAGAAGCCCTTAACAATATCATATACTCTTACGAACAGTAAGGTGAACCTAGGGTTGACACAACACTAAATTTAAAAACATTCTATAAGGTTAACATTTATATCCAATTCTATTTGAAAGAAAATTATAATTTTGAATGAATAACCAAACCCCATCCGAAATAAAATAATCATTTAATAAATAAGTGGAACCATATTATTACACAAACAATTCAAATTAAATTGAATTTAAAACATATATATAATTAAAACGAAATTTGAATTAAATTTCCAAAGATAAATAAATATATATATATACATATATAATAAATATATATATATATTAAATATATATTAAATATTATATATATATATATATATTTATATAATTAAATAAGCTGATATGAATAGAAACAAAATTCCTTAAATAAAATTCATAAATGAAATTTTTTTTTTAAATTTAAAATAAAGGTTTTACCCATGGCAGTACCTCCCAGTGGGAGGTCCGCAGTCCCACCACTGGTGGTACTGCGTACCACCATGTGGTGGCCGCAGTCCCACCGGCGGTGGTACTGCGTACCACCCAGTGGTGGCCGCGGCTGCCACCGTCGGTGGTACTGCGTACCACCCTGTGGTGGCCGCAGCCCCACAGTGGGGATGTGGGCGGTACGGCCTCGGCCGACCCCCACCCCCAATACTGAAAAATTAAATTTTTATTTTTTTATTTATTTTTTTATTTTTTAATTTTATTTGTTTTTATATTAAAACGAATTTAAAAGAAACACGATTTTCGAAATTCAATAAAAGTGAAAATAATCATTTTATTTTGATACACGTAAAACGAGGGCTGATTACAGCGCATAAGATCTGTACGTTTATTTATTCATTTATTTTTTTTTTTTTTTATTTTTTATTTTTTTGCTTGCCCAGAATATATATATTATTTAGGTATATATATAAATATAGATTTTTATATTAAAATTTAATTCATAGGAAAAAATACAGAGAAATTATAAAAGAGTTATGAAATTAATTAAATAATTTATATTCAGTATCTGCCATATAAAGTCTGCAATAGAACTGACTTTTATTTTAATCTCATGAACTAATAACAACCAAAATACAGAGATCCATAATGATTTTAAAATGTATTAAAATAACTCAATAGTATTATCACACAAATATGTATATCCAATTCTATTTAAACATATATAGGAATATATATAAATATTTTCAACAGAGATTCAGAAGACTAATAGTACAAACAAATAGATTTTACGAAAGACCCAATATAAATATGGCACAGTTTTAATAAGTAACATGATTTTTATTTCAAACTCAATAAATTTCTCAACTAAGTTATATTGAAGAATTTTTCAAATAGGTTGAACTACGATTCCTACAGAAGATTCGAAAGTTTTAAGCACAAACAAGTTTTCAAAACCTAAACTTCATTCAAACAATTTTCGAAAACATAGAAATCAGATTTATTTACAGACCTACGAAGTATTAATAATATAAAGGGGAAAACCTGGAATCCTGTGTCTGAAGGAGAATCCCGCCTGTAACCTCCTCTCGAATTTCTCCTGTAACTCCTTCTTCGACCTTCTTCCTTCAATGTTCTTCTGAGCAATCTTCTCTTTCCAACTCACAATAATTTTTATTCCAAAACTACTCAAGACTCAAAACTGAAAGCTATTTTCTTATTTTTCTTTTCTAGATCTAAAAACTACAGAGCAAAACTCCCCACCAGAACAAACTTGTGTGTGAATAAATTTCCTCATCAAAACAATAAATCAAAAATAAAACTCCATAAAGCACATCTGCTTTCTTTTCACAAAAAGCCCCCTTCCTATTGGTCCTTTTCCAGCTTTTAAAAGCTCACATTTATCTAAAATTTTAATTGGAATAATTATTTAAATTTAGATATTATCTCCACAAAATTTCCTAATTTAATATTAAAAAAAAATAATAATATTTAATGACTCTCAACTATATTAATTTAATTATAATTATTTTCACTTTTAATTTATTATTTATTCAATTTTAACATTTTTCCAACTCTTGATTAAATCAAATAACAGTGAAACAATACTTAATTATTTTATGAATTACGATTAGTTAATTAAACATTAACCAAGAATAAAACAAATACTCAACAATAAAACTACATACAAGACAACGACGACACTACAGTCAAAACACGACTCACAACAGACGACGGACTTGGGACGGGGACACTTCCAAGCCTACTCCCTTTTTCAACTTTTACCCATTGGGTTAATTTATTGCTCGCCCTGTCCTGCCGAAGCAGGTGGAATCGAGACTTATTCCTGCAATCCTGCATCCAGATAAACGTCAAGTAACACATGTATATGTATATATAATCGAACATCCTATCACGAGAAGGAATTGCAGTGTAGCAGGGCACTCGTGAACGAGTGATGCTACACTGTCCTCTCGCCTAATCTACTCTAACAATTATAATATCAATAATGAGCTAACATTTCTAACCAAATTGACATAAGATAACATGATATTAAACTACTGCATCATATAATAATACTGAATTAAATAACATCACATTGGCATATAAATATTAATGATAAATCATTTAAATAAACAAAATCCAACAACACACAAGATATCACAAATCATACTAGTAATGTCATATCAACCGATTATGTCCAGAAAAGGAATAACAACATCATCAAACTACACCAACCAAATCAAAACCCTAATAGTATCATCGTAACGAGTTAACACAAAAATTAATAAGTTTAAACAGTATGAGGGGTATTACATCCTCCCCCCCTAGGACATGGCTTACTCCTGGAAGCCATTAAGTACAAAATAAAATAGAGTAACCAACAAAACTAACGAGATTGCATGCGGATAGCCAGGATGGCCGCCTTAACAGCTGCCTTGCTGGAAGGTGTCCATTCCCTTCTTTCGCGACGGAGTCTCCTTAGAGCTTCCGCAATGGTCTCTAGATCTGACGGCTCAGAGCAATTGGAATAATCGTATTGGAGTCTGATCTTCCAAAGCCGTCTAACAAATGGGTCACGGACCTTCTTCCGAGGTGTGCTCCTTATCTTCATCCTGAAGACACACCAAGGAATAGGTTTTAGTCAGAACCCACACACAACAAAAGCACACCGAACAAACAAACAAAATAACACACAAGAGTGCACAGAGTTCAAACGTGACGTTGCCTAATGGACCTAATTACCCAGAGACCCTAGTGTTTGCAACCTTGGCTCTGATACCAAGCTGTCACGCCCCGCCGTGCGAACCCTAAAGGAACTAACAACAATGGAACAAATTTTTTTTTTAAAGAATATAATAATCATACTTAAGTATTATAACATAACAATGAATCATGAGGCACAACTAGTTCCAATGGGGTACACGAAGTGACATGACTACACTAACCCATAACCACGATAACAATAAATAATAATTAATCTATTACGTAAAACTATTCATTCTCATTCCATCATCTAAGATAACCATCAACTAAATCCATATTAATAACATAAGCACATATGACAATACATGGAATTATAAAGATATAAAGTATTACATATTTTCGATAGATACAGTTTCAACATAACCAACTACAACAAATGATCCTGAATAAATACATGGCTTGAATAATTATTACATCCCAATGATAGAATAATACAATCTCAAAATTACATATACAATCACATCAAGGTCACCCCAACACACGTGGGAGACAATACAACAATGAATACATTAAATACATTACAACTGAAGTATATACAACTATCTGGTACATAAGCATAACTGGATCATCAACATCCGCCAAAACCTGCAAGTAAAAGATACATCTGCAACAGAAGAGGGAACCCAATGGGGTGCGAAGCACGTTCCACCCAACCACCCCCGTGCTGAGAGTAGACAAGGAAGGGTCCCCGACCAAGTACGCCTAACAATAACAAAGACTAACTCCCAACAGACACATAACATCAAAGACCACTTAGAAAACTCACGACAACCATTCCAAGAGGCACAACAACAAATCACTTCTGAACATAACAATAAAACACCTTCCCAAATAACAACTAGTCACACGCACAACTTCAATGAACTCAAGGCATAATAACAAAGACCTCATCCAACAATGACCAAAGAGAAAACACAAGGCACATAACCACTGAAATCACAATATTACTTCACAACTACAATCACAAAGTCACTTAACACGAGGTTACAATGCTTCCAGAGAACAAGATCATGAACATCGCACAATAACTGGCTAACTGTTGACATAGGAAGAGTGTCATGCATAAATTGCCATGAGTTACCCTGGCTCAACCTTCCTAGGCTACCGGACCCCCATCCTGGGTTACCCTGGCTTGCCTCTACCGGCCGCCGGACCCTCACGCAAAACTATGCGTCCCATCTCATCTCGAGCCTTATCATTCACTTGCTTCACGAGAGAGACATCCTTTTATCTTTATTAGTGTGAAAGCCCCCCCATTAATTCATTTAGATTATCACTTAATTAAACTCTAGGTAGGTTACCCTGGCGCCCCTTTGTGTGCCGGACCCCCACAAAGAGCCACTCTCCTATTGACAACACACAAGGTACGATACCATAAGAGGTAACTAAACAATATAAACTCTCCAATCCAAGGAGAAAACCAAACAAGGAACCCACTCCAACCACTGGAGGAAACTAATCCAAATACACACTCCTTCCAAAGGAGGTACAATTCTCATTACCCACTCCTATTTCTCAGGAGGCACAAATCCCCGTTCATGGAAACCGGGTATAACATCATAGTACAATACATCAAAGCGATTCACCAAAATGAACCCCCACTCAAGAAAACTTCTCTGGAAGACTTACAATACCCTTAACCCTAATTGCCCGACATGGGAAATAAAAGAAACATGAAAGACACGCATTCCACCTCTAGAAGCCCTTAACAATATCATATACTCTTACGAACAGTAAGGTGAACCTAGGGTTGACACAACACTAAATTTAAAAACATTCTATAAGGTTAACATTTATATCCAATTCTATTTGAAAGAAAATTATAATTTTGAATGAATAACCAAACCCCATCCGAAATAAAATAATCATTTAATAAATAAGTGGAACCATATTATTACACAAACAATTCAAATTAAATTGAATTTAAAACATATATATAATTAAAACGAAATTTGAATTAAATTTCCAAAGATAAATAAATATATATATATACATATATAATAAATAATATATATATATATATATTAAATATATATTAAATATTATATAATATATATATATATTTATATAATTAAATAAGCTGATATGAATAGAAACAAAATTCCTTAAATAAAATTCATAAATGAATTTTTATTTTTTTTAAATTTAAAATAAAGGTTTTACCCATGGCAGTACCTCCCAGTGGGAGGTCCGCAGTCCCACCACTGGTGGTACTGCGTACCACCATGTGGTGGCCGCAGTCCCACCGGCGGTGGTACTGCGTACCACCCAGTGGTGGCCGCGGCTGCCACCGTCGGTGGTACTGCGTACCACCCTGTGGTGGCCGCAGCCCCACAGTGGGGATGTGGGCGGTACGGCCTCGGCCGACCCCCACCCCCAAATACTGAAAAATTAAATTTTTATTTTTTTATTTATTTTTTTATTTTTTAATTTTATTTGTTTTTATATTAAAACGAATTTAAAAGAAACGCGATTTTCGAAATTCAATAAACAGGAAAATAATCATTTTATTTTGATACACAGAAAACGAGGCCTGACACAGCGTACAGGATCTGTACGTTTATTTATTCATTTATTTTTTTATTTTTATTTTTGCTTGCCCAAAATATATATATTATTTAGGTATATATATAAATATAGATTTTTATATTAAAATTTAATTCATAGGAAAAAAATACAGAGAAATTATAAAAGAGTTATGAAATTAATTAAATAATTTATATTCAGTATCTGCCATATAAAGTCTGCAACAGAACTGACTTTTATTTTAATCTCATGAACTAATAACAACCAAAATACAGAGATCCACAATGATTTTAAAATGTATTAAAATAACTCAATAGTATTATCACACAAATATGTATATCCAATTCTATTTAAACATATATAGGAATATATATAAAAAATTTCAACAGAGATTCAGAAGACTAATAATACAAACAAATAGATTTTACGAAAGACCCAATATAAATATGGCACAGTTTTAACAGTAACATGATTTTTATTTCAAACTCAATAAATTTCTCAACTAAGTTATATTGAAGAATTTTCAAATAGGTTGAACTACGATTCCTACAAAAGATTCGAAAGTTTTAAGCACAAACAAGTTTTCAAAACCTAAACTTCATTCAAACAATTTTCGAAAACATAGAAATCAGATTTATTTACAGACCTACGAAGTATTAATAATATAAAGGGGAAAACCTGGAATCCTGTGTCTGAAGGAGAATCCCGCCTGTAACCTCCTCTCGAATTTCTCCTGTAACTCCTTCTTCGACCTTCTTCCTTCAATGTTCTTCTGAGCAATCTTCTCTTTCCAACTCACAATAATTTTTATTCCAAAACTACTCAAGACTCAAAACTGAAAGCTATTTTCTTATTTTTCTTTTCTAGATCTAAAAACTACAGAGCAAAACTCCCACCAGAACAAACTTGTGTGTGAATAAATTTCCTCATCAAAACAATAAATCAAAAATAAAACTCCATAAAGCACATCTGCTTTCTTTTCACAAAAAGCCCCCTTCCTATTGGTCCTTTTCCAGCTTTTAAAAGCTCACATTTATCTAAAATTTTAATTGGAATAATTATTTAAATTTAGATATTATCTCCACAAAATTTCCTAATTTAATATTAAAAAAAAATAATATTTAATGACTCTCAACTATATTAATTTAATTATAATTATTTTCACTTTTAATTAATTAAATCACTTTTAATTTATTATTTATTCAATTTTAACATTTTTCCAACTCTTGATTAAATCAAATAACAGTGAAACAATACTTAATTATTTTATGAATTACGATTAGTTAATTAAACATTAACCAAGAATAAAACAAATACTCAACAATAAAACTACATACAAGACAACGACGACACTACAGTCAAAACACGACTCACAACATACGACGGACTTGGGACGGGGACACTTCCAAGCCTACTCCCTTTTTCAACTTTTACCCATTGGGTTAATTTATTGCTCGCCCTGTCCTGCCGAAGCAGGTGGAATCGAGACTTATTCCTGCAATCCTGCATCCAGATAAACGTCAAGTAACACATGTACATGTATATATAATCGAACATCCTATCACGAGAAGGAATTGCAGTGTAGCAGGGCACTCGTGAACGAGTGATGCTACACTGTCCTCTCGCCTAACCTACTCTAACAATTATAATATCAATAATGAGCTAACATTTCTAACCAAATTGACATAAGATAACATGATATTAAACTACTGCATCATATAATAATACTGAATTAAATAACATCACATTGGCATATAAATATTAATGATAAATCATTTAAATAAACAAAATCCAACAACACACAAGATATCACAAATCATACTAGTAATGTCATATCAACCGATTATGTCCAGAAAAGGAATAACAACATCATCAAACTACACCAACCAAATCAAAACCCTAATAGTATCATCATAACGAGTTAACACAAAAATTAATAAGTTTAAACAGTATGAGGGGTATTACAATTTTCCATGGTTTTACGTCTTCAACACAACCAATGTAAGAACCAATATGACACATGTCAAGTGTTTCCCCCAGTCGAGTACAAGACCAATTGACTATGAATAGGGTAAAATGGGGGATATGAAATGCACTCGATGTCAATCGTTCCAAGTTATGGGAAAGACTACCGCCTATTATGAATGGTATACACAAGCGATGGGTACGAAAGATAAGGGATATGTACAGGGATAGGTAGTACGTACAGGGATAAGAGATATGTACAGGGAAGTGGACTATGTACAAGGATGTGGACTATGTATAGGGAAATGATTCCTACAAGCAACCAAGAAACCATGCACAAGAATCCAAGGAAAACCATGATCTTGCCCCTAGTCAAGCTAAAAACCAATTGACAGGTGATGAGGATGGTGACAATGCTATTTGAAATGGGAAGTACACATCCTAAAACAACATGAGGATGATGATAATGTGACTAAAGGATCAAGGTTTGCAGCCAGACTAGAAAAAAAGCCAAGGAATTTTCTAAATGACGCACTAGGATACATAGCAAAATTGTATGGATTGGGTTTTTTGGCATTTGGAATGACTTTTCAGGATTAGATGGTATGATGGAAGATCCTTAGACCATTGATAAGGGAAAAAACCAAGGCATGTGATTGGATTAGGAATAGGGATAACTCATTTGGAAAAATGCTATGAAGGCTATGACATGATATTTCATGGATAGTGTATGACCAAAGGATAGACATGTCAAGAGTTTTTCCAAAGCATGATTTATGTTTGTACCCAAGTCCTTATCAAGATCAAAGTAGGTGGGAAAATGGAAATGAGTGGTAGGGCTTAGATGGATAGATGAAAATGTCATAATAAATGTCATACGAAGGGTATGGCAGATGAGACAACTTGCCCCCAAGTGTAATAGTCCACATAGATAATTTCTTACACATGGTGCCTGTTTGCCAGGTTTTCATCATGGTACTTATCCAAAGTGCCATAAGAATGGTTTTCACTATTGGATGAAAAAAATTTCTCTTGACTTTTTTTTTTAGTTCTTTTGGAAGATGCCTATTTGCCAGGTGTTCATCAAAGTGACTTTTTTTTTCTTTTTCTGGGTGGCCTTGATGCTTTAGATGATCATTGATTGTGTTGAATCCATTGGTGGTTCTGATGTAGAGACTAGTGCCATGATATGCCAATAATGACCTTGATGAAGTAGTTGCCTTGTCAGGATCATAACACTTGCATACAATTGATTGATGTCATTGTGATCCTTGTTGACACTAGAGTTGGCCTTATCAAAATACACACATCATGATAGAGTGCCATGGGAGTCCTTACAATAAAGAGTTGCTGCCAAGATGCGATGGATTTGTGACGTAGTATTTTTAGACTTTAGGCGAGATGTAGGATTATGATAGATGATGGTAGATGCATTTGGCAATTTAGATGTAGGAATTTTTATTTTCTAAACTTGGGGTGATGGATGATGGAGACTGGGTTTCAGATTGGGATAATGTTTGGAACAATGAATTTTATATGCCTTGTATGATGACCATTTTGAAGGAGGTGGACATTTATTATATGTGGGAGTTCTCTTTTCTTGTGGCTCCATATTTTGATTGACTTTTACTTTTGAACTATTTTCATTGTTTGATCCATTTTTCTTTGGGATCCATTTTAACTTTATTTGTCCAATTGGATTTTTGATTGACTCAATGGCCTTTGATATTTGATTTTGAACTTTGAATTTGTAAGACTTGTTTTTGTTGGTTCCAAATGGCAGGTTTATTTATGCTGGAATGACAATTTATGGTATGGATGGAACGAGTGTTGGCAACAACCTTATGGTAAGAACTACCCATGGCCTCCATTTTGATGTTTGTATCAGATAAAGTTTCCCCCAATATCGAGAAGATACCATTAACATCATTAGATTTGCTAACTGAAGGATAACCAAGACCTTGATGTCTAGGATTTTCCTTAAACTGTACTGGTTCTAGAATTCCTTGCTCGTGTATGCCTAGTCCTTTTCCTTGATACTGCATGCTCTGACAGATTCTATTTGCAATGGGGTATTTTTCATTTTGGAAGAAAGATGTTAACCCATCATTGTGTTTGTGGAAACTATTACTTGGAATCTTCTCCTCTACAAGAAAGCCTGATTTGATAAAAGTGGATGATCCTAGTTGATAAGATGTCTTATCTTCATTGACATGTTGGATATCTTTGGTGTGATTTTGTGACATATCAAATTTAGAGGATTCTACTAGTGCTTCCACGTCGACGTCGAAACCATCTTTATGGTCATTTTCATAGAGTCCAATGAACTCAGCTATAGCTTGATCATTCGCAAATATATCTAGAGTAGGAGAATCTTGTTCTAGAGGAATATCGTCTATGTGTTCAAAGCAGGCAAGTGTCTCATTTTGGGAAATGGATGTGTTATTTTCTTGGATAGGGTCATCTTCAAGTGTTTGATCATGAATGGCATAAAGGTCAAGGAGGATCATTTTGGACTTCTTGCTCAAAAGTAGTTTCTTGATTAAAGACGAGTTTGTCTTGAATGATATGGTTGGGAATGGAATCTTGATCAAGGATAGGTGTATTTTGGATGCCATGATTATCTAGAAGGACTTCTTGGATGGACTTAAAGATACGGTCATGGGATATAATACTTTGATCTTGACATGAAGGTGAAGCCATGAAGTCATACTTTGGACTTTCCATTTGACATGTATCCTAAAATTTAGTAGATGGGATGTGACTTCGGAGACCATGAATAGATGTATTGCCATGTGTAATGCCTCTCATGTTATTGAACTCCCATGATACCTTTATGTGGATGTGGTTGTTGTTGTTCAAATATTGCTTATGTTTAATGTATACTCATGATTACGTTGGTGATTGTTTCATCTATTTGACTTATATGTTTTGCTTGGATGCACATGATACTGTGTTATTATGTTAATGATATGATGTGGTTTAGGGATTTGACAAGAAAGTATAACCATCTGTGTCAGTCGTCCCATCGTCGGTTGACGATGTCATCCATCAGTTCCCATTCTGTTTGGTATCGTCTTGCCTTATGCCTTTCATTTTAAGTGGCAATTTTAATGTGTTAATTGTTTGATTTAGATGCATATCATTATTGTTAATTAGTTAAATTAATACAACAATGGTTAGTATTATGGTTGATATTAAACATTAAATTTAATTATTAATGTGTGTTGTGAAGATTTAATTAATTATTAGATTAGTTTGAAAATTTTAAATTGTGTTTGTAAAATTAAAAGAATGTTACTTTAATTGTCAGTATTTAATTTTATTTATTATAAATAGAATAATATTTTGATTTTAGCTATGTAAATTCCCAATTAGCTATCAAATAATATTGTTAGTTAATTAAATAATATTATTTATTTAATTAAATAATATTATCTAATTAATTATTGTTAAGGATTAAGTCAAAAATATATATATATATATTTAAGATGTAATATTTTATTACATCCCTCTAAATAATTTATATTTAAATTTAAAATTTATATATCCATCATTTAAAAAATACAAATTTGCATTTATTTTGCATTTCAATATAATTATATAGTTAAAAGTTTTAACCACCTGAGATTTTTATTAAGTTGAGTAAGTATGAATTATCACGAATAAACTCAGTTTGGGTAAAATTGAGGAAAGTGTGGTAAATTAAAATATTGAAATTTATTTGTAAATCTTTCACCACTGTCAAGAATAGTGGGGGTAGATTTATTGATTTGTTAAATTTCTCCAAGTGTTAAGCAGAGTAAATTTAGAGTGCCAGGTGTAATTTGGTAAAATGGAAATCTTGCCACCTGTAAACCTTTCTTTTAGCAAGAAACCTTGGATTGTTACAGAATTTATTCTGGGAAAAAGGAAAGAGGAGAATTGGAGGGAAAAAAAAAGAAACTTTGGGCAAGAGGAAGTTGCAGGGGGAATAACAACATCCCAAGCTGCAAATTCTTCAGGTTGGTTCCTCTAATTTTTTGTTTGATTTGCAAAGTCAAAACAAATTGGGTTTGCATGTATTCTATTTTTATATATAGATATATGCTTCATGTGTTAACTTCATTTGAATCCCTTCATTATTCTTCATTAGCTGTTGTGTCTTAATTTCTCTCCCCTGTGGCATTGAGTCATTTCTTCTTAGATTATATAATCTTCATGATACCATGGGTGCCCTATCACTGCTGTAGTATTTTAGCCTAGATTTCTGATAGAAAATTAAATAGCCTCTGTGAAATCTTATCAGCTTGTCTTAGCTACAACACTTAAACAAAAGGGAGTATTAAATTTTAAATAACTTTCTTGAATTTTTATTGACAATCTATCACAGATGGTCAATGTAATCACAAGGAAACTCCAGAAGGGTGAGGGTAATTTCTATTGTTATGCTTCATGTGCCATTTTAAATTATAAACCCTATCTTGATTATTCAATGGCTGCTAAATTGTTATTGCTTTCACCAGTGGCCTTGGGATATTCCTTCTAATTGTTGCATACATACTTAATTCCCCTGATATCTTGGCAATCTATCTCAACTGTAGTATTTAGATTTTGTAGGGTGCATAAATTTAAATAATCTTCGTTACCCTTCGCCACTCTTCTCAGCTTGCAACTTTTAGTCTTGGAAGAGCACAGTAAATTTTATAACCTTTGGAAAACTTCCGTAGCTGTTGCATTTAGACGTGGTTTCATGTAGTGGATTAAATAGCTTCTCTGATCACATTTGCATCCTGTCTTTTTCGCAATACAATTTAGGTTCGTAATATGAATTAAGAAATAAATCCTCTATGACATGTGATGTGCATTATCGTTAAAACAAAAATAAAATAAAATCTAATTTTAAAGATTGCTTCTCAGATTTTAAAATAATTCTTTTTATTTTCCCTAAAAGCTTGCCATGTTCACTGCTCTTTTAATTAAGAGGTGTTTGCATCTTATAAAGATAACTAATATGTTTAAGACCATTTTCTTTACTTATAACCATCTATTATAAATATTTATGCTTATTAAATAATCCCCTTTTTCTTCTTTATAAATATTTATATTTATACAAGGATAAATTAAATTATATGTATATTTTAAAAAGATCAATGTAATAAAATAAAATATTTGCTATTTTCTTTCATAAAGAATAGATACTTATATAAATGAATTTGTAGATAAGCATATATATGGACAATGATTAAGACATCTGAGATTAATTGTTTATAATCCAGTGAAATGGTAGTTACTTATAAATAAAATAAAACAGAATAAAATTTGTTGTTAATTCCATTAGTTTAGAATAGTCCGAGTGGAAACCTTGTCAGTTACCTTTTTACCTAACCCTAGCCAAGTTATTATTGTCAATCCTCACTTAGATAAATAAATTAGTTAGCTTACATTGGATAAAGAGTGTTACCCTATAATTTTCTTTTGTTAAATTGGAATTAATATTCGTATTGACAATTTTAAATTTTGATTTAAAGATAAATATATGATCATTTGAGTTTAATAGGTAGTTATTACTCACAAGTAAAGTAAATTATAAATATTTTATCCACTCTCTTGAATTATCAAGGTAAATTATCAACATAATTTTTGTCTATTAGGTTGTAACCTTATCTCAAGTTTCTTTAGATTAAAGTGAATACAAATATTATTTAATGTGAAGTAACTTGTTTGAATTATCTTGTTTAAATGGTAAAATTTGTTAGAAGACAATGCCAATCCTTCTTTAAATTAAAAATTTACTCACAGATTATGTATATACATTTAAATCTTTGTAGAGTTAATTAATTCATGAATTTATAATATCATGTAATAAATGCATGTTTTTACCAAGTTAGGTTATTTGTAATTATGGATACGCCGGGGAGTTAAAATGAGTGTCGTGAATATTGCGGTAGTGCATTTAAAATTAGTTTTATTTAAAGTTAATATTGTTTACAAAATTTGTAATTATGGATATGGCAGGGAGTTAAAATGAGTGTCGTGAATATTGCGGTAGTGCATTTAAAATTAGTTTTATTTGCAGGTTATTTAAAGTTAAAATTGTTTACAAATTCATTTACTGATAGATTTGTGATTTGCATAAATTTTACATCTAGATTAAATTTATTTGTAAAATAAATAAATAAGTAAACTTAAAATTATATTTATTTAAAAACTTATTTTATTAGATATGGGTAATTCATCTTTGTAGTATATTCAAATTTTGATTTATTTAAAATTAGGTTTATTTAAAACTTGTTTTATTATATATGGGTAATTTTCATTACCCTGTAAGTTACTTACTGTAATGGTAATTTATCTTTGCAGTATATTTAAAATTTGATTTATTTAAAACTTGTTTTTATCATATATGGGTAATTTCATTACCCTTAAGTTACTTACTGTAATGGTAATTTATCTTTGTAGTATATTTAAAATTTGATTTATTTAAAACTTGATTTATTAGATATGGGTAATTTCATTACCCTGTAGTTACTGGAATGGTAATTCATCTTTGTAGTATATTTAAAACTCGACTCGTTTCAAGTGCATTTAAAATTAGATTTAATTACAAGCTTATTTAAAATTAAATTGATTTTCAAACATCTTTACTTTTAGATTTGTGACTCTACATAAACCCTATATGGTAGATTTTAAATTAAAATTTATTTATTTTGAAGTCAACAAAGGTAAATGTCATACTTTTAATTAAATTTAATTTCCAGTAAAAATCAGGTTACATTCGAATTAAATTTATTATTTTAAAATAACATATATATATATAGGTTAAGTTTTAATCAATTTGAAGTAAACAAAAGTACAGGCTATGAATTTTAAATCAAAAGAAAACTGATGTTTTGAATACTATAGGTTTTTTCGAAGTGCTTGTCTATTTAAAATATATTATAAAGGAAATGCTTTTAATCATAGTGGATTATTTAATTATTTATTACATTATCTTTAATAAGTTTGGATTATGTTCACGTTCAAATGAATGGGTATGTATAGTCCTATTGAACATGTTTGGATATTTATTTTGGTTATACTTTGAGTGCTCGTTGGAATTGATTTCTTATGCATACTAGTGGTTCCATGTTGATCTTACCTTCCTCTTGCTTTATTTCGCTTTTGAGGTAATCTTTATGTATAGACATGTTTTGGATAAGTTGGGAACTCGTAAATGCTTAAGCCACTCCCATTTGATAAGTTATGGGTGGTAGGTTGTTAGGTTTCCAAAGGAGATGGGAAACCTATTTTGTGTGGAATCTTCCCATGATTAGACCTTTGTGTTCCATTGATCGTATTTCTATTTTGAGTTCGTGAGTGTACCATGTTCCATGATTTTCCTTGCCTTTGGTTATGATTATGAGCGAGATGGTTCATGCCTCGCACGTGTATTTGTTTGGTGGATTTTATGCATTGGTACACCCTTATTGTTGCGAGTCTTGTTTCAAAACTGTTTGAAAGAGTCTCCTAATCAAGCAATGTTGTACTCGTTGCATGTTGTTTTATGTTAGTGTTATAGTGTTATGCGTATGAAGAAAGTTGAGTCATTCATTGGAAACTAATGGTTATATCCCATGTGGTTGAGTTGGAGCAACTCAAGTTGTCGAACTACGGTGCCTCTGCGAATTATATACGTAGGCAAGGCCATCAAGTGATGAGCCCCCGAGGCATTAGGTCGGGCCCCTAGGACTTTTCTTCTAAGTCTTGTTTGAGACTTGTCGTTTATTCCCGATAACGTAAAAACTACCATTGATTTATATAGCTTCTCTTAGTAATAATGTGCTAACTATCTTTGATCTTATGTGTGTGCCAAGTCATGTAGACCTTGTAGGTATAGGCATTGGGAGCAAGGACTTGTCGATAAAATAGAATGTAAGAGGTATGTTAAGCTGACCTAAGTAAGTAGACTCTATTGCCAAAGTTAGTAAATCACTTCTATCTTTTCTTGTAACTTGTGTGATCATTGAATATAGCTATAAGTAGTGAATTGTGTTATTGTTGTCTTATAAGTAAACAAAAATAAAATAAAATAAAAATTATTGCAAAATTAGGAAGGATGTTATAGTTTGCCTGGTTGTTTAGTGTGTAAAATGTGGGCATGAGATTGGTCACTTTGTACCTTATTTTTCATTAATTTCTCATTCTGGTACTCAATGTACTTTTCCCATTGATATTAGGAAAAAATTATGTGATGAACTATTGTATCTTTGATATGTTGTATCTGTGGAAATATGCTCTGCAGTTGTATTATGGAACTGTGATTTGAATTGCAATGAAATGATGTATCGTTTTCCATGCTTGTGATCATTAATAGTAGTGTGTCATCACTATGTGCTCTTGGTTGTTTAGTCTCTTCCATTTGATAAAATTTTATGATTCGTAATGACAGTTTCGTGTACCCCAGAGGACGTGAAAGATTTAGTAAATGCATAATTGCTTTTCATGTAATGTGCACACATTCATCATATGCAATGTTCCGCAATGTTTCACTTTCAAAAAAAAAAAATGTACGGTGTTGTTGTCCTTTGGGGTTCACACAGTTGGGCATTACACATTGGTATCAGAGCACTAGGTTCATATACTGGGCACTCTGGTTTCAGATGAGTCCATTATGTTGTCCAAGTGAATTTGTTAAGTGAAGTTCTTAAGTGATCACGATGATCATGTTGGATTGTGGAAAGGAGGTAAACATTTGAACCATGTAGTTGTTGGAAAATAAGTTTACTTGTGGAATTATGTATGTAATTGTACTTCCCTTGTAAATGTGAGAAACCAGTAACTATGCATTGGTTGAGTGTTGTGAATACCCCGTACTTGCTTTGTGGGATCATAACCCACAGGTCTTAGGATGGAGATACGGTGTACCCATCCATACATAATATGTTGCTTTTGATGTGGGATTAACCATACCATTATGTGTGTTTGTATGTTTGTTACCTGATTGAGGGCCAACCCACGTGTGGTTGAAAATCTATACATATAAGAGTAGCCAAAAGCTAGTTTCATGGATTCTTTTCTTTTGGTTCTCTAGTCCCTCAATCTGTGAAGGGGTAGTAGCAGCCACAAAGTTCCTTGGGCGGAGTGTGCAGTGTACGCATATTGCGATGCAAAGTAGTCTTAGCTCAACCGATCCTGAGGAAACGTACTCACTACTTCCCCTTATGATGGATTAGGGTACTTGATCCATATGTGCTAGCCTAAACCCCACAGTTTTAAGTATAGCAGCATTGGATTGTTAGTTTATGCCTAGCCGTCCATAGGGACGTTGAGCTGGCATTAGCGAGTCAACCTTGTCTGTATGAGAGGTGAAGCTCAAGTAGCCCCATATTGATATGCTCATATATGTATTGCATACACCGTATCTACACATGTTCCAACATGATGCAATGGATACGATGCCACACCCCACTGATGTTCCGACACAGTGCTGGTGATGATGCCGTGTTGCTGATGGTAGCGAGCTGGGCTTGAGGACACAATGCCATGTGCATAGAAACATGAAGGTGCACTATGAGATTGTGTTATGATAGCCTACTTGTGTGATGAGTGTAATGGGGCCTCACACACTTGTAGAGGGATACTCATGTTTGCTTTCGATAGTGTCTGGGTCGGTTAGCATATGGGTATGTCCTAGCCATGTATACCTCTGGCGATGGTGAGTACTTGCGTGTGCCTTCTCCATGAGGTATCACTATGCGGGGTGTGTCTGCGCGTGCCTAATTCCGCGGAGCCACATACACACTGCCATGCGGCATACGTCAGTGCGTGCCTTCTCTGGCTGGCGTATGACCATGTCGCGTGACGACGCGAGGCAGGGTGTAGCCGAGGAGCACACTTTGGGTCATGTGGATGGTGTGCTCACTCTGCACCACATGAGGGCTATTGTTATAGTTGGACGATGTTCCCTCCTTCCTCGTTTGGTGGCTAGTATCTAGTCACGCAGTGTTGTATTGTGCAATTTTGAAGACTGAGGACTTCCTATATGATTGTTTATGATTTTCAATTGACCTTGAAGGCTGACATTTTGTTTATGTTTGATTGTAATGGTTTAGCCACACTTTGTGACTTATTCTCTCATAGCCCTTGTGGTTACATTTGATTTAGTGTTGACATTGCGCGCATTTCTTGCTTTACTATTGAAATTAAATCTTATTTGATGTTTGTTTTATGACTTTGGTGGCTAAACTAGTTTATCCTTGATGTTTTCGAGGTCGTCCATGTGTCGTATTGTGATTCCTCTCCAAGGACGTATGAGGCGGACTTGGTGAGTGTATACGAGGAAGCAGACGCAGGGAACCTTGAGGATGGGGGTATGTGAGACTATTTTTAGGACCCACTACCTACCTATGTGTGATGACTATCTCTTGGAGGCTAACCACCTTATACAACAAGAGATAGATCATTGTGGCCTTGCTTGGATGGTCTCACTATGTGTGTGTGGCCTAACACCATCAAGCCACTGAGTGTGAGGTATGGTTTATGTGAGATGGATTTTGGCTCTTGGCTCATGGATTATGTATTATGGATTAGTATGCTACTTTTCGGTGTCCATATGGACCCCTGTGTAGCCTCTTTATGTGATTCCAGGTGATGTGAGTTTGTGTGTATGTGAATAATGTATGAATATAGTACTTAGATTCTTGAGATTTTGTTTACTTCCCTTCTATTGTTCTCAACTAATATTTGGGACTCGTTCTTCGGTGGTGTTGTAGGAAAATGCCTAGAGGTCGCAATCTTGATAGGCATGGTCTTCAGAGCACTCCTTTTCTGAATGTCCATGAGGGTGGTCATGAGGAACATCTGAGCTCTCAATTACGCCCCTTGCTTGAGGAAATTCTTAACCGGCTTGGCCCAAGACAGGAGAGCAATCGACAAATGGCAAGGGAAAGAGAAAGGTTCCCTAGGAGAAGAGGTGTTTCAGCTATAGTAAGACTTATAATGGACCTCTTAAGGAAACGTTCTCCTACCTTCCATAGTCATAATGGTGGTCTAGAGGATGAGACTTGGATGATTGGTGTCTAGATTGGTAGGCGTCTTTTGTCTAGGAGAATCCAAAGTTGGTTGTGAGCCCAACTTTATCAGCTTGACCAGTCAACTTAGAGCACTCAGACTGTAGCTAGGAGGGGCCGACTTCAGTAGGATGGTGCACCTCCTCGAGGTAGAGGAAATGGTAGAAATGCAGGATGTTTCTCTTGTGGCTAGCACGACCACATAGCTAGGCAATGTCCTCAGAGGAGCACACCTGAAGTTAGTCAGAGACTGATAGTCATAGAGCCAATAGGGGATGATGCAGGTAGGATCCATAAAGCAATTGAAGTAGTTGATGACCTCCAGGTAGAGCATCAAAGCACATATGTGGAGACTATAGGTAACAAACAGGCAATTCATTCAGGAGCCTGTGAGAATTCTGCCATATAGGAGACTGATATAGTGTGTCTTGTGTTGCTTCTATTGCACTAATACTTGTTATAATATATTATGTACCTTGAGACCTTATTGGTTCTTGTTTTACCATTTTGGATTGGTTTGGATGACAACTTATATGACTCTGACGATTATGACATTTTCGGTTGATGGTTATTTTATGATGGATCAACACTCACGTTGGGAGGATATGTCCTGCATTTGAGAAACGTTTTCTTTTTTTTGGTATTTTGGCTTCCAGGAGTAAGCCTAGTTCTACGGGGGGAGGATGTAATTCCTCTCGTGTTATTGAACTCCCATGATACCTTTATGTGCATGTGGTTGTTGTTGTTCAAATATTGCTTATGTTTAATGTATACTCGTGATTACGTTGGTGATTGTTTCATCTATTTGACTTATATGTTTTTGCTTGGATGCACATGATACTGTGTTATTATGTTAATGATATGATGTGGTTTAGGGATTTGACAAGAAAGTATCCCCATCTATGTCTGTCATCCCATCGTCGGTTGACGATGTTGTCCATCAGTTCCCATTCTGTTTGGTATCGTCTTGCCTTATGCCTTTCATTTTAAGTGGCAATTTTAATGTGTTAATTGTTTGATTTAGATGCTTATCATTATTGTTAATTAGTTAAATTAATACAACAATGGTTAGTATTATGGTTGATATTAAACATTAAATTTAATTATTAATGTGTGTTGTGAAGATTTAATTAATTATTATATTAGTTTGGAAATTTTAAATTGTGTTTGTAAAATTAAAAGAATGTTACTTTAATTGTCAGTATTTAATTTTATTAATTATAAATAGAATAATATTTTAATTTTAGCTGTGTAAATTCCCAATTAGCTATCAAATAATATTGTTAGTTAATTAAATAATATTATTTATTTAATTAAATAATATTATCTAATTAATTATTGTTAAGGATTAAGTCATATATATATATATATATATATTTAAGATGTAATATTTTATTACATCCCTCTAAATAATTTAAATTTAAATTTAAAATTTATATATCCATCATTTAAAAATACAAATTTGTATTTATTTTGCATTTCAATATAATTATATAGTTAAAAGTTTTACCCACCCGAGGTTTCTATTAAGTTGAGTAAGTATGAATTATCACAAATCAACTCAGTTTGGGTAAAATCGAGGAAAGCATGATAAATTAAAATATTGAAATTAATTTGTAAACCTTTCACCACTGTAAAAAATAGTGGGGGTAGATTTATTGATTTGTTAAATTTCTCCAAGTGTTAAGCAGAGTAAATTTAGAGTGTTGGGTGTAATTTGGTAAAATGGAAATCTTGCCACCTGTAAACCTTTCTTTTAGCAAGAAACCTTGGATTGTTACGGGAATTTATTTTGGGGGTGACTGGGGAAAAAGGGAAGAGGAGAATTGGGGAGAAAAAAAAACTTTTGACGAGAGGATATCAGAAGAAAAGAATAAATAAAAAAATAAAAGAGAGAGGAAGTTGCAGGGGGGAATCACAACATCTCAAGCTGCAAATTCTTCAAGTTGGTTCCTCTAATTTTTGTTTGATTTGCAAAGTCAAAACAAATTGGGTTTGCATGTATTCTATTTTTATATATATATATATATATATGCTTCATGTGTTAACTTCATTTGAATTCCTTCACTATTCTTCATTAGCTGTTGTGTCTTAATTTCTCTCCCCTGTGGCATTGAGTCATTTCTTCTTAGAGTATATAATCTTCTTGATACCATGGGTGACCTATCACTGCTATAGTATTTTAGCCTAGATTTCTGATAGAAAATTAAATCTGATAGAAAATTAAATAGCCTCTCTGAAATCTTATCAGCTTGTCTCAGCTACAACACTTAAACAAAAGGGAGTATTAAAGTTTAAATAACTTTCTTGAATTTTTATTGACAATCTATCACAAATGGTCAATGTAAGCACAAGGAAACTCTAGAAGGGTGAGGGTAATTTCTATTGTTATGCTTCATGTGCCATTTTAAATTTTAAACCCCTTTCTTGATTATTCAGTGGCTGCTAAATTGTTATTGCTTTCACAGTGGCCTTGGGATATTCCTTCTAATTGTTGCATACATACTTAATTCACCTGATACCTTGGCAATCTATCTCAGCCATAGTATTTAGATTTTGTAGGGTGCATAAATTTAAATAATCTCCCTTTACCCTTCACTACTCTTCTCAGCTTGCAACATTTAGTCTTGGAAGAGCACAGTAAATTTTATAACCTTTGGAAAACTTCCGCAGCTGTTGCATTTAGACGTGATTTCATGTAGTGGATTAAATAGCTTCTCTATCACATTTGCATCTGGTCTTTTTCGCAACACAATTTAGGTTCGTAATATGAAGTAAGAAATAAATCCTTTATGACATGTGATGTGCATTATAGTTAAAACAAAAATAAAATAAAATCTAATTTTAAAGATTGCTTCTGAGATTTTAAAATAATTCTTTTTATTTTCCCTAAAAGCTTGCCATGTTCAGTGCTCTTTTAATTAAGAGGTGTTTGCATCTTATAAAGATAACTAATATGTTTAAGACCATTTTCTTTACTTATAACCATCTATTATAAATATTTATGCTTATTAAATAATCCCCTTTTTCTTCTTTATAAATATTTATATTTATACAAGGATAAATTAAATTATATGTATATTTTAAAAAGATCAATGTAATAAAATAAAATATTTGCTATTTTCTTTCGTAAAGAATAGATACTTATACAAATGAATTTGTAGATAAGCATATATATGGACAACAATTAAGACATCTGAGATTAATTGTTTATAATCCAGTGAAATGGTACCTAGATAAATAAATTAGTTAGCTTACATTGGATAAAGAGTGTTACCCTATAATTTTCTTTTGTTAAATTGGAATTAATATTTGTATTGACAATTTTAAATTTTGATTTAAAGATAAATATATGATCATTTGAGTTTAAGTTTAATAGGTAGTTATTACTCACAAGTAAAGTAAATTATAAATATTTTATCCACTCTCTTGAATTATCAAGGTAAATTATCAACATAATTTTTGTCTATTAGGTTGTAACCTTATCTCAAGTTTCTTTAGATTAAAGTGAATACAAATATTATTTAATGTGAAGTAGGTTGTTTGAATTATCTTGTTTAAATGGTAAAATTTGTTAGAAGACAATGCCAATCCTTCTTTAAATTAAAAATTTACTCACAGATTATGTATATACATTTAAATCTTTGTAGAGTTAATTAATTCATGAATTTATAATATCATGTAATAAATGCATGTTTTTACCAAGTTAGGTTATTTGTAATTATGGATACAGCGGGGAGTTAAAATGAGTGTCGTGAATATTGTGGTAGTGCATTTAAAATTAGTTTTATTTGCAAGTTATTTAAAGTTAAAATTGTTTACAAAATTTGTAATTATGGATATGGCAGGGAGTTAAAATGAGTGTCGTGAATATTGCGGTAGTGCATTTAAAATTAGTTTTATTTGCAGGTTATTTAAAGTTAAAATTGTTTACAAATTCATTTACTCATAGATTTGTAATTTGCGTAAATTTTACATCTAGATTAAATTTATTTGTAAAATAAATAAATAAGTAAAATTAAAATTAGATTTATTTAAAAACTTATTTTATTAGATATGGGTAATTCATCTTTGTAGTATATTCAAATTTTGATTTATTTAAAATTAGGTTTATTTAAAACTTGTTTTATTATATATGGGTAATTTTCATTACCCTGTAAGTTACTTACTGTAATGGTAATTTATCTTTGCAGTATATTTAAAATTTGATTTATTTAAAACTTGTTTTTATCATATATGGGTAATTTCATTACCCTTAAGTTACTTACTGTAATGGTAATTTATCTTTGTAGTATATTTAAAATTTGATTTATTTAAAACTTGATTTATTAGATATGGGTAATTTCATTACCCTATAGTTACTGGAATGGTAATTCATCTTTGTAGTATATTTAAAGCTCGACTCGTTTCAAGTGCATTTAAAATTAGATTTAATTACAAGCTTATTTAAAATTAAATTGATTTTCAAACATCTTTACTTTTAGATTTGTGACTCTGCATAAACTGTATATGGTAGATTTTAAATTAAAATTTATTTATTTTGAAGTCAACAAAGGTAAATGTCATACTTTTAATTAAATTTAATTTGCAGTAAAAATTAGGTTACATTTGAATTAAATTTATTAGTTTAAAATAACAGATATATAGGTTAAGTTTTAATCAATTTGAAGTAAACAAAAGTACAGGCTATGAATTTTAAATCAAAAGAAAACTGATGTTTTGAATACTATAGGTTTTCCCAAGTGCTTATCTATTTAAAATATATTATAAAGGAAATGCTTTTAATCATAGTGGATTATTTAATTATTTATTACATTATCTTTAATAAGTTTGGATTATGTTCACGTTCAAATAAGTGGGTATGTATAGTCCCTTTGAACATGTTTGGATATTTATTTTGGTTATACTTTGAGTGCTCGTTGGAATTGATTTCTTATGCATACTTGTGGTTCCATGTTGATCTTACCTTCCTTTTTGCTTTATTTTGCTTTTGAGGTAATCTTTATGTATAGACATGTTTTGGATAAGTTGGGAACTCGTAAATGCTTAAGCCACTCCCATTTGATAAGTTATGGGTGGTAGGTTGTTAGGTTTCCAAAGGCGATGGGAAACCTATTTTGTGTGGAATCTTCCCATGATTAGACCTTTGTGTTCCATTGATCGTATTTCTATTTTGAGTTCATGGGTGTACCATGTTCCATGATTCTCCTTGCCTTTGGTTATGATTATGAGCGAGATGGTTCATGCCTCGCACGTGTATTTGTTTGGTGGCTTTTATGCATTGGTACACCCTTGTTGTTGTGAGTCTAGTTTCGAAACTGTTTGAAACAGTCTCCTAATCAAGCAATGTTGTACTTGTTGCATGTTGCTTTATGTCAGTGTTATAGTGTTATGTGTATGAAGAAAGTCGAGTCGTTCATTGGAAACTAATGGTTATATCCCATGTGGGTGAGTTGGAGCAACTCAAGTTGTCGAACTACGGTGCCTCTGCGAATTATATACGTAGGCAAGGCCATCAAGTGATGAGCCCCCGAGGCATTAGGTCGGGCCCCTAGGACTGTTCTTCTGAGTCTTGTTTGAGACTTGTCGTTTATTCTCGATAACGTAAAAACTACCATTGATTTATATAGCTTGTCTTAGTAATCATGTGCTAACTATCTTTGATCTTATGTGTGTGCCAAGTCATGTAGACCTTGTAGGTATAGGCATTGGGAGCAAGGACTTGTTGATAAAATAGAATGTAAGAGGTATGTTAAGCTGACCTAAGTAAGTAGACTCTATTGCCAAAGTTAGTAAATCACTTCTATCTTTCTTGTAACTTGTGTGATCATTGAATATAGCTATAAGTAGTGAATTGTGTTGTTGTTGTCTTATAAGTAAACACAAAAATTAAAATAAAATAAAATAAAATAAAAATTATTGCAAAATTAGGAAAGATGCTACAGTTTTGCCTAGTTGTTTAGTGTGTAAAATGTGGGCATGAGATTGGTCACTTTGTACCTTATTTTTCATTAATTTCTCATTCTTGTACTCAATGTACTTCTCCCATTGATATTAGGGAAAAATTAGGTGATGAACTATTGTATCTTTGATATGTTGTATCTGTGGAAATATGCTCTACAGTTGTATTATGGAACTATGATTTGAATTGCAATAAATGATGTATCGTTTTCCATGCTTGTGATCATTAATAGTAGTGTGTCATCACTATGTGTTCTTGGTTGTTTAGTCTCTTCCATTTGATAAAAGTTTATGATTTGTAATGACCGTTTCGTGTACCCCAGAGGACGTGAATGATTTAGTAAATGCATAATTGTTTTTCGTGTAATGTGTGCACACATTCATCATATGCAATGTTCTGCAATGTTTCACTTTCAAAAAAAAAAATTGTACGGTGTTTGTTGTCCTTTGGGGTTCACACGGCGGGGCATTACACATTGGTATCAGAGCACTAGGTTCATATACTGGGCACTCTGGTTTCATATGAGCCCATTATGTTGTCCTAGTGAATTTTTTAAGTGAAGTTCTTAAGTGATCACGATGATCATGTTGGATTGTGGAAAGGAGGTAAACATTTGAACCACGTAGTTGTTGGAAAATAAGTATACTTATGGAATTATGTATGTAATTGTACTTCCCTTGTAAATGTGAGAAACCAGTAACTGTGCATTGGTTGAGTGTTGTGAATACCCCGTACTTGCTTTGTGGGCTCATAACCCATAGGTCTTAGGATGGAGATACGGTGTACCCATCCATACATAATATGTTGTTTTGGTGTGGGATTAACCATACCATTATGTGTGTTTGTATGTTTGTTACCTGATTGAGGGCCAACCCACGTGTGGTTGAAAATCTATACATATATGAGTAGCCAAAAGATAGTTTCATAGATTCTTTTCTTTTGGTTCTCAGCTCCTCAATCCGTGAAGGGGTAGTAGAAGTCACAAGGTTTTCTTGGGCAGAGTGTGCAGCGTACGCACATTGCGACGCAGAGTTGTCTTAGCTCAACCGATCCCAAGGAAACATACTCACTACTTTCCCTTACAATGGATCAGGGTACTTGATCCATATGTGCTAGCCTAAACCCCACAGTTTTGAGTATAGCAGCATTGGATTGTTAGTTTATGCCTGGCCGTCCATAGGGACATTGAGCTGGCATTAGCGAGTCAACCTTGTCTGTATGAGAGGTGAAGCTCGATTAGCCCCATATTGATATGCTCATATATGTATTGCATACACCGTATCTGCACATGTTCTGACATGATGCAATGGATACGATGCCACACCCCACTGATGTTCCGACACAGTGCTGGTGATGATGCCGTGTTGCTGATGGTAGCGAGCTGGGCTCGAGGACATGATGCCACATGCATAGGCACGTGAAGGCGCACTATGAGGTTGTGTTATGATAGCCTACTTGTGTGATGAGCGTAATGGGGCCTCACACACTTGTAGAGGGATACTCATGTTTGCTTTCGACAGTGTTTGGGTCGGTTAGCATATGGGTATGTCCTGGCCATGTATACCTCTGGCGACGGCGAGTACCTGCGTGTGCCTTCTCCACGAGGTATCGCTATGCGGGGTGTGTCTGCGCGTGCCTACTTCCGCGGAGCCACAGACACACTGCCATGCAACATACGTCAGTGCGTGCCTTCTCCGGCTGGCGTATGACCATGTCGCGTGACGACGCGAGGCAGGGTGTAGCCGAGGAGCACACTCTGGGTCATGTGGATGGCGTGCTCACTCCGCACCACATGAGGGCTATTGTTATAGTTGGACGATGTTCCCTCCTTCCTCGTTTGGTGGCTAATATCTAGTCACACAGTGTTGTATTGTGCAATTTTGAAGATTGAGGACTTCCTATATGATTGTTTATGATTTTCAATTGACCTTGAAGGATGACATTTTGTTTATGTTTGATTGTAATGGTTTAGCCACACTTTGTGACTTATTCTCTCGTAGCCCTCATGGTTACTTTTGATTTAGTGTTGAAATTGTGCGCATTTCTTGCTTTACTGTTGAAATTGAATCTTATTTGATGTTGTTTTATGACTTTGGTGGCTAAACTAGTTTATCCTTGTTGTTTTCGAGGTCGGCCATGTGTCGTATTGTGATTCCTCTCCAAGGACGTATGAGGCGGACTTGGTGAGTGTATACGAGGAAGCAGACGCAGGGAACCTTGAGGATGGGGGTATGTGAGGCTATTTTAGGACCCACTACCCACCTATGTGTGATGACTATCTCTTGGAGGCTAACCACCTTGTACAACAAGAGGTAGGTCATTGTGGTCTTGCTTGGATGGCCTCACCATGTGTGGTGGCCTAACACCATCAAGCCACTGAGTGTGAGATATGGATTATGTGAGATGGATATTGGCTCTTGGCTCATGGTTTTGATATCATGGATTAGTATGCTGCTTTCCGGTGTCCAGATGGACTCTTGTGTAGCCTTGTGATGTGATTCCCAATGATGCACAGTTGTGTGTTTGTGAAGAATAAATGTTAAATCATAATAGTTTGCTGAAAATGTTATAAAATTTAGCGCTATAAAATGAATAAAATGGAATGTTTTTTTTGTAAATGATGGATCAACACTCACGTTGGGAGGATATGTCTTGCATTGAGAAACCTTTCCCTTTTTTTTTGTATTTTGGCTTCCAAGAGTAAGCCTAGTTCTAGGGGGGGAGGATGTAATGCCTCTCGTGTTATTGAACTCCCATGATACCTTTATGTGCATGTGGTTGTTGTTGTTCAAATATTGCTTATGTTTGATGTATACTCATGATTACGTTGGTGATTGTTTCATCTATTTGACTTATATGTTTTGCTTGGATGCACATGATACTGTGTTATGATGATATGATGTGGTTTAGGGATTTGATAAGAAAGTATCCCCATCTGTGTCTGTCGTCCCGTCGTCGGTTGATGATGTCGTCCATCAGTTCCCATTCTGTTTGGTATCATCTTGCCTTACGCCGTTCATTTTAAGTGGCAATTTTAATGTGTTAATTGTTTGATTTAGATGCGTATCATTATTGTTAATTAGTTAAATTAATACAACAATGGTTAGTATTATGGTTGATATTAAACATTAAATTTAATTATTAATGTGTGTTGTGAAGATTTAATTAATTATTAGATTAGTTTGGAAATTTTAAATTGTGTTTGTAAAATTAAAAGAATGTTACTTTAATTGTCAGTATTTAATTTTATTTATTATAAATAGAATAATATTTTAATTTTAGCTGTGTAAATTCCCAATTAGCTATCAAATAATATTGTTAGTTAATTAAATAATATTATTTATTTAATTAAATAACATTATCTAATTAATTATTGTTAAGGATTAAGTCAATAAATAAATATAATATATATATATATATTTAAGATGTAATATTTTATTACATCCCTCTAAATAATTTAAATTTAAATTTAAAATTTATATATCCATCATTTAAAAATACAAATTTGCATTTATTTTGCATTTCAATATAATTATATAGTTAAAAGTTTTATCCACCCGAGATTTTTATTAATTTGAGTAAGTATGAATTATCACGGGTAAAATCAAGGAAAGTATGATAAATTAAAATATTGAAATTTATTTGTAAACCTTTCACCGCTGTCAAGAATAGTGGGGGTAGATTTATGGATTTGTTAAATTTCTCCAAGTGTTAAGCAGAGTAAATTTAGAGTGCCGGGTGTAATTTGGTAAAATGGAAATCTTGCCACCTGTAAACCTTTCTTTTAGCAAGAAACCTTGGATTGTTATGGGAATTTATTTTGGGGGTGACTGGGGAAAAAGGGGAGGAGCAGAATGGGGGACGGAAAGAAACTTTTGGCGAGAGGATATCAGAAGAAATAAATAAATAAATAAATAAATAAATAAAAGAGAGAGGAAGTTGCAGGGGGGAATCACAACATCTCAAGCTGCAAATTCTTCAGGTTGGTTCCTCTAATTTTTGTTTGATTTGAAAAGTCAAAACAAATTGGGTTTGCATGTATTCTATTTATATATACATATATATATATATGCTTCATGTGTTAACTTCATTTGAATCCCTTCATTATTCTTCATTAGCTGTTGTGTCTTAATTTCTCTCCCTTGTGGCATTGAGTCATTTCTTCTTAGAGTATATAATCTTCCTGATACCATGGGTGACCTATCATTGCTGTAGTATTTTAGCCTAGATTTCTGATAGAAAATTAAATAGCCTCTCTGAAATCTTATCAGCTTGTCTCAGCTCCAGCACTTAAACAAAAGGGAGTATTAAAGTTTAAATAACTTTCTTGAATTTTTATTGACAATCTATCACAGATGATCAATGTAATCACAAGGAAACTCTAGAAGGGTGAGGGTAATTTCTATTGTTATGCTTCATGTACCATTTTGATTTTAAACCCCTTTCTTGATTATTCAATGGCTGCTAAATTGTTATTGCTTTCACCAGTGGCCTTGGCATATTCCTTCTAATTGTTGCATACATATTTAATTCCCCTAATATCTTGGCAATCTATCTAAGCTGTAGTATTTAGATTTTGTAGGGTGCATAAATTTAAAAGATTTTGTAGGGTATATAAATTTAAATAATCTCCCTTTACCCTTCGCTACTCTTCTCAGCTTGCAACATTTAGTCTTGGAAAAGCACAGTAAATTTTATAACCTTTGGAAAACTTCCGCAGCTATTGCATTTGGGCGTGAATTCATGTAGTGGATTAAATAGCTTCTCTGATCACATTTGCATCTAGTCTTTTTCGCAACACAATTTAGGTTCGTAATATGAATTAAGAAATAAATCCTCTATGACATGTGATGTGCATTATTGTTAAAACAAAAATAAAATAAAATCTGATTTTAAAGATTGCTTATGAGATTTTAAAATAATTCTTTTTATTTTCCCTAAAAGCTTGCCATGTTCAGTGCTCTTTTAATTAAGAGGTGTTTGCATCTTATAAAGATAATTAATATGTTTAGGACCATTTTCTTTACTTATAACCGTCTATTATAAATATTTATGCTTATTAAATAATTCCCTTTTTCTTCTTTATAAATATTTATATTTATACAAGGATAAATTAAATTATATGTACATTTTAAAAAAGATCAATGTAATAAAATAAAATATTTGCTATTTTCTTTCATAAAGAATAGGTACTTATATAAATGAATTTGTAGATAAGCATATATATGGACAATGATTAAGACATCTGAGATTAATTGTTTATAATCCAGTGAAATGGTAGTTACTTATAAATAAAATAAAACAGAATAAAAATTGTTGTTAAGACCATTAGTTTACAATTTTAAATTTTGATTTAAAGATAAATATATGATCATTTGAGTTTAATAGGTAGTTATTACTCACAAGTAAAGTAAATTATAAATATTTTATCCACTCTCTTGAATTATCAAGGTAAATTATCAACATAATTTTTGTCTATTAGGTTGTAACCTTATCTCAAGTTTCTTTAGATTAAAGTGAATACAAATATTATTTAATGTGAAGTAGGTTGTTTGAATTATCTTGTTTAAATGGTAAAATTTGTTAGAACACAATGCCAATCCTTCTTTAAATTAAAATTTTACTCACAGATTAGGTATATACATTTAAATCTTAGTAGAGTTAATTAATTCATGAATTTATAATATCATGTAATAAATGCATGTTTTTACCAAGTTAGGTTATTTGTAATTATGGATATGGCGAGGAGTTAAAATGAGTGTCGTGAATATTGGGGTAGTGCATTTAAAATTAGTTTTATTTGCAGGTTATTTAAAGTTAAAATTGTTTAAAAATTCATTTACTGATAGATTTGTGATTTGCGTAAATTTTACATCTAGATTAAATTTATTTGTAAAATAAATAAATAAGTAAAATTAAAATTTGATTTATTTAAAATTAGGTTTATTTAAAACTTGTTTTATTATATATGGGTAATTTTCATTACCCTGTAAGTTACTGTAATGGTAATTTATCTTTGTAGTACATTTAAAATTTGATTAATGGTAATTTATCTTTGTAGAATATTTAAAATTTGATTTATTTAAAATTCGATTTATTTAAAACTTGTTTTATTATATATGGGTAAGTTTCATTACCCTGTAAGTTACTGTAATGGTAATTTATCTTTGTAGTACATTTAAAATTTGATTAATGGTAATTTATCTTTGTAGAATATTTAAAATTTGATTTATTTAAAATTAGATTTATTTAAAACTTGTTTTTATCATATATGGGTAATTTCATTACCCTTAAGTTACTTACTATAATGGTAATTTATCTTTGTAGTATATTTAAATTTGATTTATTTAAGACTTGATTTATTAGATATGGGTAATTTCATTACCCTGTAAGTTACTGGAATGGTAATTCATCTTTGTAGTATATTTAAAACTCGACTCGTTTCAAGTGTATTTAAAATTAGATTTAATTACAAGCTTATTTAAAATTAAATTTGATTTTCAAACATCTTTACTTTTAGATTTGTGACTCTCATAAACCGTATATGGTAGATTTTAAATTAAAATTTATTTATTTTGAAGTCAACAAAGGTAAATGTCATACTTTTAATTAAATTTAATTTGCAATAAAAATCAGGTTACATTTGAATTAAATTTATTAGTTTAAAATAACAGATATATATAGGTTAAGTTTTAATCAATTTGAAGTAAACAAAAGTACAGGCTATGAATTTTAAATCAAAAGAAAACTGATGTTTTGAATACTATAGGTTTTCCCAAGTGCTTATCTATTTAAAATATATTATAAAGGAAATGCTTTTAATCATAGTGGATTATTTAATTATTTATTACATTATCTTTAATAAGTTTGGATTATCTAGTCGCTCAATCAATCTCTAAATCTAACATCTCTCAGTCTCTGGTGACTGTGTCCTCCCAGTGGTGAGACCCAGACCTTTGTGTTCCATTGATACGTATTTTATTTTGAGTCCGTGGGTGTACCATGTTCCATGATTCTCCTTGCCTTTGGTTATGATTATGAGCGAGATGGTTCATGCCTCGCACGTGTATTTGTTTGGTGGCTTTTATGCATTGGTACACCCTTGTTGTTGTGAGTCTTGTTTCAAAACTGTTCGAAAGAGTCTCCTAAACAAACAATGTTGTACTCATTGCATGTTGTTTTATGTCAGTGTTATAGTGTTATGTGTATGAAGAAAGTCGAGTCGTTCATTGGAAACTAATGGTTATATCCCATGTGGGTGAGTTGGAGCAACTCAAGTTGTCGAACTACGGTGCCTCTGCGAATTATATACGTCGGCAAGGCCATCAAGGGATGAGCCCCCGAGGCATTAGGTCAGGCCCCTAGGACTGTTCTTCTAAGTCTTGTTTGAGACTTGTCGTTTATTCCCGATAACGTAAAAACTACCATTGATTTATATAGCTTCTCTTAATAATCATGTGCTAACTATCTTTGATCTTATGTGTGTGCCAAGTCATGTAGACCTTGCAAGTATAGGCATTGGGAGCAAGGAATTGTCGATATAATAAAATGTAAGAGGTGTGTTAAGCTGACCTAAGTAAGTAGACCCTATTGCCAAAGTTAGTAAATCACTTCTATATTTTCTTGTAACTTGTGTGATCATTGAACATAGCTATAAGTAGTGAATTGTGTTGTTGTTGTCTTATAAGTAAACAAAAATTAAAATAAAACAAAATAAAATAAAAATTATTGCAAAATTAGGAAAGATGCTATAGTCTTGCCTAGTTGTTTAGTGTGTAAAATGTGGGCATGAGATTGGTCACTTTGTACCTTATTTTTCATTAATTTCTCATTCTTGTACTCAATGTACTTCTCCCATTGATATTAGGGAAAAATTAGGTGATGAACTATTGTATCTTTGATATGTTGTATCTATGGAAATATGCTCTACAGTTGTATTATGGAACTGTGATTTGAATTGCAATAAATGATGTATCGTTTTCCATGCTTGTGATCATTAATAGTAGTGTGTCATCACTATGTGTTCTTGGTTGTTTAGTCTCTTCCATTTGATAAAAGTTTATGATTTGTAATGACCGTTTCGTGTACCCCAGAGGACGTGAATGATTTAGTAAATGCATAATTGTTTTTCGTGTAATGTGTGCACACATTCATCATATGCAATGTTCCGCAATGTTTCACTTAAAAAAAAAATAAAAAAATTGTACGGTGTTTGTTGTCCTTTAGAGTTCCTGCAGGCGGGGCATTACGAGAAAGTGCCTCAAAACATTTCTCCCAATCCCAAATGACTACTCAGACCTTCTTAATAGGTGATAAATGGCCCCAATAAACAATTTTTAGATGGAAAACCCCTCACTAAAGCATTGAAACTAAAAACCCTCATTTTAACTAGTTTGGAGTAGGGTTTATTGAAAAATGGTGCTCCTAGCCTCCTACAACTCTTCCATTACCTCCATCACACCTAAATATTCTTTCATATGCTCAAAATACCCTCTCATAACCTTTTTCAATAGTATTTCATCAAAATCTTACTCAAACCCATCATTTTCATGCCTAATTACATCAAAAATACCCTAGGGAAGCCCTTAAAACTTCATTAAACCTTTTATTTTTCTCAAAAATCCTACCCTACCATCTAACCCTAACATATTGGACCCATTCCATGTAGTAGCATGATAGACAGTAGGTGGAATGGGTCTTATTCCATTTATTTAAGCCTCAAACCCTTAAACAGGGTATAAGAAACCAGGTACAGTAAAATGAATCAAACTTCCATCAAATACATTATGAAATTCTCAAACCAATTGTCAAATGTAGTTAACTCAGGCCTTCAATGAATTAACAAGTTTTCAAAAAAAATTACCATAGTACAGGACCATACCAGGTCTGTGAACAATGTGTTTACATAGGGAATTAGATGAAGACAAAGAAATTCAATTTTATTTCACTTCAAAACCCACAAAGAAGCCATTGCAATGAGATACCCAAGGTATTTAAACCTTTTCCACCTTAGAACCAATAGAACCAACTGAAAAAAACTAATTTTTTGAATATAAGACTGTTGGCATTCCGACTTGTACACTTTTGCACTTTTTTCCCCAAAATGACAACTTTTTCAAATATGTCAAAGTATAACAATATGAACTTAGGGACCACAAAACATGATGAAATGACCTTATTCTATGTATCTAGACTCAAATCACACCAAAACATGACCTTATACCTTTCACCTTCCAAATGTTGCATTCTTGTCAACTTTTACAATCTTGCACTTTTGTACATCAAATTTGACAACATTGCACATTTACAAAGATGACCACATAATACATATCCATGGTCAACTTAGACCTTATTTACTTAACATGAGACTTCAAAACACTAAGGTAACCCACCATGAAACAAACTAGAAAAGGATTGGCACTCTTGCAGAACTAAGAGAATTGTCATGTAAGCTCATGGAAGTGGAAAATAATGTGTTCAATTCATCATGCACCTCCTCGTCAATTTTAATAATTTCTTCATCATCATCTAAATTAATCACAAGTGGTAGAATGATAATTTCCAAGGAAGGGTTTAACTCGTGTTGTAGTATAGGATCTTTGTGTTTTAAGGAGGGGTAGACTCATCATGCATTTTTTCAGTAAAGTTTGGATATTGGTTTTCTTTTTTTATTTCTTCATTTAAAATGCAAGCAAGGGCAAGATGTCTATGCCTACACTCTCTAGGACCTATGTTTCTTTCATTTTTTTTAATTTTAATTTTTTTTTATTGGAGCGGGTTGATCAACCATAGATTTCTTTTCTTCCTAAAGGGAAGGAACAAAAAGAACCAAGGGAGGTTGTTCGACCACTTTCTCTTGAACTTTGTAAACTTTTTTTATTCTAGGAGGTGTGACAAGATTATTTTCATTATCTCTTGGTCTTTTGTAGGAAGGAGGTGAAGGTTCTATTTTAGGTTGGTCTTGGTTATTTGGAATTGCATTAGGTTCAATCATGATTTCGTCAAGGATGGTTGGCTCAGTGATTAGTGGAGACATGTTTCAGAGGGATAGTTCTACTATTTTCTCAGCCTTGAACATTTTATAGGACTTGAAAAAGAAGTATTCTCATGGTTTGATAGGTTCTATAGGCTCAAGCCAAAAGAAATCTAATGAAAAGTTTCCATGCAAAGACAAAGGGTTGAAGCCACTATGATGGATAGTGAAAATTTCATTGTCAAAGGGAAACTTTAAGCATTTATGTACAACTGAAGAGACTTCATTCATGGATTGAAGCCATGGATAGCCTAGCTTCAAATGAAATTGGTCTGATTGCGGGATGATGGAGAATGAGATATCTATTTTTTTTTGTCTTATTTGTAAAGGTAAGATGATCAATCCCATCTTAGGGAAACTAAAGCCATTATGCATCTTGATCCATGCTTTTGGTTTATCATATATATCTTGATAGAGTTCATGTAGAAGTAAGAATTCCTCGGTGATCATGTTCTCTCCACATATAGGATCTATTAATATCCCATTAGTGGGCTTATCATAGATATGGACAGTTATGTAAAGAGGAACATTGGGTGCATGTTTAAGTATATCTTTAGAGGAGAAAGTAATGTCAAGCGGATTTTGAGTTTGGGCCTTAAGATGTTGAGTTTCAACCAATGCAACCAAACCATTGATAGGATTTTGTTCTTCATGATCAGTATTCATAGGAATTTGTTGAATATGCATGGATTTTATCCACTAAGTCTGATGATACCTGGTTGGCATAAACCTAAGATCAAGATATCAGACATCCCTACTAAACCACCTAGACCTTGGTACTACTTGTATGGCAAGGGAAAGGGTCCCCATGAGAAATCCCATATATCTTGGCCTCCATGACCTCCCACCACTTCTACTCCCAAAGTAGTAAACATGAAGAGGCTTGTTGTTGAGGCATTAGAGTGGACTCCCCCTAGTATTTCTCGATATGTTCCTCATGCTCCCATTTAGGAGCCTGGACCTCTACTAGAAATGGTTGTAGTGGACACTTCATGGCTGAGCAGGAGTCTTTCATCCCTTCACAACCTTTGGTCTCTAGCTCGAAGAGTCATAGAAACTACCTTGCACATGAGAATAAGCATCAGTGAAAGGCTCTTATGGCTAACAAGGTCGCTTTGTAGAAGAAGAAAGAGGAGACATCCACCCCTACTTCAGGTGCTCATGATGTGTCCTCCTCTTTGCTTTCCTCTACTTCTATTCAATATATTTCAGTCTCGCTTTTAGATCCCACTGTGAGTATGAGTGCGCCTGAACCTAAAAAGGTGTATATTTTTATCACTCCTTTAGTGAAACCACCCTTGTTGATGTCCCTTTCAGACATCAAACCATTCCCTAAACTTGTGGATATGCCAAATACTTCATTGGTATGTGCCACAATTTTCCCCTCCTCCTCCTTCACACCTCTTGCATCATCTGTGAGGAGTTCACACCCCCCAAAGAAGAAAAGGGTAGAGGATGGACCTTCTAGCAATGGAGGAAATAAGAGAAGCCCACCTTCTCCAAAGGGTGGTCCCATGCTAGCTTGTTATATCTTAGTGATGGAACTAGTTCTAGGCTCCCCTAAGTTTGTCACCACTCCTGAGTCATTTGATGAGCCAAGTGGTGAACCTCAGGTGCAACCTTCCCCATCCATTGAGGTACAACATGGAACTATAAAGAAGTGAATGTTTAACTCTCTGGATGAAGTTCTAGCCTTATCAACGATCTTTATGAAGTCGTTAACTATAGCTCCACAAGAGCCTAGTGGAGAAGACCTTGTGGGGCCTTCTTCATTAGCCCTTTTTGTAGGAGGGTCAGAAGCTCCTCCCTTTAATATTCCATCTTTAAAAGCATGTCTTCCTTCCACTTACAATAATCTAGATTGGGAAATGGAGGACCTCTTAGTCAATGAATGTTAGGGGGAGGCTCTTCTTTATCTTTAGATTAGATGTGTCTATTGTGATATGTTCTCCAATGATTGTATTATGTGTTCCTAGATGACCGTTGTCACCCTTTTTGGTGCTCGGATATAGGAGTGATTTTTGTGTCATAAACCTTCTTCTATTTGTTCATCAATTTTCCATGTTTGTGCTTCATCTTCAATAAATTGTGGATGATCAATGCAAAGTATTGGGGGAATTTAATCTTCCCTTCAATGTCGACCCAATTTTTTATTTTTACATTTTCTTCATGTTCATTCTTCACATGGTTTGATATAGTAGGGGGTTGATGATAGTTCATTTATATACTTATGTGTATATATATATGGGCGAATTTGACCCTGAAATATCAGATCACCCCTTTTCCCTTTACTTGTGATATCTTTGTATCTTTTAGATTTTCTTTTATCTTTCCATCTTCTTTGCTTGAGTTGTCCCTTTCATGTGTGACAACACCATTTCTATGGTACTTTGGTTTTTGAAAAACACATTCAATTTCCAATGAATCTTTTCTTGAGAATCTTTGCAAACCTTTTCCAAAAATAATTGCATTCTTGACTCAGACCCCTAAAGGAACATGTTTCCTTCATCATGGGTTCACAAAGAAAGAACTTGAGAACTTTCCTTCGAGGTGGGAGTAGCCTTTACCTTCCCATCACAAGGGGGCATTTTCTTCCTTTTGAATTCCTTGATGAAATGAACATCTTTTGAAAGGATTCCTTGATGACCAATCAATTTGTGAGAAAAATTCTCACTTTCAAATGGTGTGTCCCTTGAGTGGACCCCTCTTCATGCTAGGTTCCTAAGGGATCCCTTTGAAATCCTTCCAACGTATTGACAGTCTGCATGACTGTCCACTTATTTTCCCATGTGGCTAATTTATTTTTTGACATGTTTTATCTATTGGTAAACATGTCACTTTGTAGGTGCACCTGTGAAGCCACTTTTTGACTCTATGGAGTCTCCTCCTATGAGCTTCCTCCATGTGAGATATCTTGGAGGTTGCTCCCTTGCAGTTTTGTTGACCTATAAGGTGCTTGTTTCATCAAGTTTCCTTCATGTGAGATATCTTGGAGGACACCTCCTTGCAGGTCTGTAGGACGATGAGACACTTACTTTTTGGGGCTTCCTTCATCTAAGAGATCTTGGGGTTCACCTCCTTGTAGGTATGGGTATGTGCAGGATCATGATGGGCCAAAAGTGGCAATATATGATGGGTATGTGGTGACATTTTTAAACTGAATTGATAAAACAAAAGAACTTTTAAAGGATATTCTCATCTTTCCCACCAATATAAATTATGCTTTAATTTGAATTTAATAAGTAATTATTATTCATTTTCTATTCAATTACAACTAATGTCTTGATTCATAGACTGAGTAAAAAACATCTATAGCTTTCAAACGGTATAACATTTTGTGAACCCAAAACATGCATCACATTACATGTTTGCATATAGGATTAAAAAATAAAAATAGATTTCATGAATTTTTGACTGATTAAAATTAATTGAGACATACGAGTCTTTTATATTTTTTAAAAGTTGTAATAAAAATTGCGTTAATTATTTACTTGGAAAAAATTACAAAAAAAATATGCATCAGTTGGAACGCAGGTCCTCTACTTATATCTAAAATTTTATAAAAAAATAATATAATTTTATAGTGGTTATGGTGGTCAGATGGACACCTACTTATTTTTTCCCTGAAATTTAAGTACTACTGCATTGAAATTTCAAATTTTCACCAAATAGATTTTTTTTTTTTTAAACAAACCTCATAGTTTAGAAACTACATTCAATTTTCTACATATTCTATTCTTACATATTTTTGAAATAATATATATAACTTATTCAATTTTTTATGTCAAAGTTCCTAACTTTGATTTTTCTAATTTTTGTGCCACTTAAGGGCCTATTTTTTCCATGATGATCTTGTACATACTCATATGTGGGCCTATAAGATGCTTTCATCCTGCAGGATTTGTCCATCATTGGTTGGAGGACCTTCAATGTACTTTGTGAAATTTCATAGATCTACAGAGCTATGGATTCCTTCAGTTCAAAACTTCTCAAGGAGAATACCTATGGAGTCCTTTGCTTTCCCTGCACTTTCGAGTTTACCACATTGCAGTCTTCTTCCTTGATATTTCAAGTATAAATATCAGAACCTATTAACTCTTTGATCCACTTTATCAGAGCATTCATCAGTACTAATGCTTGCTATGTAGGAGAAAATTTGTACCCCCTTGGAAAATTCCCGTTTTACACAACCTCACCTTAGAAAATCAAATTCGCAAGTGAAAGTCCACATCATTCAACTTCCTTGCTTGCACTTGGCATATATCTATTGTGTTAGTGAGATAATTTCTTTCAGGGATGCACACACAATGCACAAACATGTGTGTGACACACTACCATCCCTAATGGTTTCCTGCATCTGAATTTGGTAGAGGCATTACACTTTCAATTGGGAACGATTTGTAGCTTCCCTCTTATGGAAGATTCTTCTCTCTTCTCCTTCAAATTCATCTATCTTCATCTCATCCTCTCACAAGCTCTTGCATTTTTTCAAACATTCTCATAGCACTTTTAGTAGTCACTTCTCTCTCAAGGAGCACTTCAACACTCCATCAACTCCACATAGCAGGTGTGAAGCAATTCATAGCAACATGGGCTTGGGGTCTTGTGCTACTTCCCCTCATCATAGTTGCAGCTATAGTGACCTTTCCAAGACTGTATTATCCTCCTTGGATAGGTAGGTTTTAAGTGGAGGTGTTGAATGTACATTTGGATCTAGTTGGTGAACAAGCACTTTTGTGAGATCATATCTATCACCCTGTTTCTCATTTACTTGTTTTATCACTTTTGTTTCTATTTCCTATGTTTGCTTATTATGTTTTTACCATCTAGACTAGTTAGCTATGCTGTCAATTTTATTTTTTTTAATTTTATTATGTTCACTTTTTCTAATAGTATGAATTCCAGCGCACCGAAGAGATGCCAGTGCACCACGCTAATGTCTTAGAACTGCATTGCCATCTTCAGACAGAGAGCTATCTAAGGCATAGTACCAACTCTGAAAACTAGTTCATGTAGCCCAAACCTATGTTCAAGATCTACATAGCGATTGAAGTATAATATAGTCCTCATCATTCTTGATCCTTGTCTCAAAACATCCCTTTA